>OZ007592.1:240613110-241834360 GCA_963931845.1 Maratus michaelseni | reverse complement strand
CCTATCTGTGGAAGAAAATTCTTTTCTTTTAAAGGCTATGTTAAAAATGCGAATGTCAGTAACTATAAAGAAGGGAATAAAAATAGTTTTAAGAATATATGTCAATTTTGGCACCCCCTAAAATTCTAACGCCCGGGGCCAGCGCTTCTCTCCTGGTACTTTTTGGTTAGCCGGGCATCAGTGATATATGCACATATGTGTGTATATATATATATATATAATGCATATGTGTGTATACATATATATGTATATGTAGATATATACATATGTGTGTACGTATATATATCTGTATGTATATTACTGGCGCCCGGCTAACCGAAAAGTACCAAATAACTCATAGATGTTAAATATTTTTGCTTAAAGTAATAAATAATCCAACACAATGTTAGTGACTTAATATAATAATAGATACTGAGTGTTATTTTTATTATATTTCAAATAAAGATAATGGAGAACATTTTAGCTGAACATTCTGAGCAGGGTGCCTGTGTAAAGGTTTCAAGGTTTTCATTTCACGAGATCGATAATTAGGGTCATTTTCCCTTCAACCGTTTTTCCTGATAGTCCAGTCAAATTAGGTTTTTTACCATAAAAAATGCTAAGGAGATAAAAATCGGTCCAGTTGTTCATTGATGGCTACTGATGACTATGTAAAAAGTCCTCATGGATAGGAGGTATGGGGGGGGGGGGGGGCTAAATAAAGTTTTTTTTTTTTAGTTTTTTACAAATATTTCAGAAACTGTTGGTTTTTATGAAAAAAATTACTCAGACATAAATTAAGGAACATAAAATTCTCTACAAATGACAGGTATATACAGTGGAACCTCGATTATCCGTCAGTCAGAAGACCGGAGCTTTGACGGATTTCCCCTCAAAAAATCACTTTAATTTCAAATTAATTTATTTAATGTCTCCATAATAAATTCTAAAGGGATAAAAATTGGTCCAGTTGTTCATTGATGGCTACTGATGACTATGTAAAAAGTCCTCATGGATAGGAGGGGAGGGGGGGGGGCTAAATAAAGTATTTTTTTTAGTTTTTTACAAATATCTCAGAAACTGTTGGTTTTCATGAAAAAATTACTACATAATTTCTAAGATATTTGTAAAAAACTAAAAAAGTTCTTTATTTCCCCCCCTCCTACCCTCGCTCACCTCCTATCCATCAGGACTTCTTACATAGTCATCAGTAGCCATCAATGAACAACTGTATCAATTTTTATCTCTGTAGCATTTATTATGGCGACATTAAGTAAATAAATTTGAAATTAAAGTGCTTTTTTTGCATATCTTCGGTTTTGCTCTGCTGATTTCGTGCTATTGGCAGTGTCGGAGTAGCCATCAAAAACCGCTGTACAGCTTTTTCCTTTATAATGTGTGGAGATATATTTGTTGTAACCCCCACACCAAAATGTGTCAATTCTTTTTTTTTTTTTTTTTTTTGCGACAATATTTAATAAATTTGAATAGACTGGTCTCTGACAGCACCTGCCCAACTTTGCATGTATTCTCGGAAAGTTGCTGTCGAGACCCGTATGAAGGTTAAGTAAATAAATTTGAAAAGAAAGTTTTTTTTTCGGAAAATCCTTCAAGATAATAATGAACTGATTCCTGTTTCATTTTTAGAGGATTCAGAGGGATTTTAGAGGGGGGGGGGGGGGGGGGGGGGACAGTCATCCACCCTTTCACACTCACCACCAGACACTCCCTCCCCCCTCCAAAAAAGAAAAAATTGTGTCAATTTTTTTTTTTTTTTTTTTTTTTTTTTTTTTGTGACAATATTTAATAAATTTGAATATACATTAACTAAGTAAATTTGAAATTAAAGAGATTTTTTTTTTCGGTAAATCCATCAAGGCTCCTTTTTCGTGACTAACGGATAATCGAGGTTCCACTGTATATACCTGTCATTTGTAGAGAATTTTATGTTCTTTAATTTATGTCTGAGTAATTTTTTCATAAAAACCAACAGTTTCTGAGATATTTGTAAAAAACTAAAAAAGTACTTTATTTTGCCTTCCTTTCGCTCACCTCTTATCCATCAGGACTTTTTACATAGTCATCAGTAGCCATCAATGAACAACTGTACCAATTTTTATCCCTTTAGAATTTATTATGGCGACATTAAATAAATTAATTTGAAATTAAAGTGATTTTTTGGGGAAAAATCCGTCAAAGCTCCGGTCTTCTGACTGACGGATAATCGAGGTTCCACCGTATATACCTGTCATTTGTAGAGAATTTTATGTTCTTTAATTTATGTCTGAGTTTTTTTTTCATGAAAACCAACAGTTTCTGAAATATTTGTAAAAAAACTAAAAAAAATACTTTATTTAGCCCCCCCTTCCGCTCACATCCTATCCATGAGGACTTTTTACATAGTCATCAGTAGCCATCCATGAACAACTGGACCAATTTTTATCTCCTTAGCATTTTTTATGGCAAACTGCTCAAAAATGGGCTAATTTGACTGGATTATGAAGGCATTCCTTCTTCAGCAATATGGCCACAAAGTTGTCCGATGCTTAACAACAGATCTGAATGTTTAGCCTAATTTACTGACTGCAATTCATTTTGTTCAAAAAATTGCTGTTACATTACTGGTTAATTTGTCGTGGGCGCCGATTATGGAAAAGTCACTGCTCTGATTTATGCTTTGTAGAGAGTGCAAACTAGTGAATTTATTAAAAAAAATAAAATTTTTGCTGTGTTTCTTTTTTAAGATATGGCAACAGGGCTGTAAAAAAAAAGTCATTATTTAAAGTATCTCTTCAAAAAAGCACAAAAACTTCTGAATAAAACCATAAAATAAGAAATGCGCTAGGCCTTTCGAAAGGACTTTGTCTTTCTTCGTCAGGCGCAAAGAGCAAGACCCAAAAATGGGGTGTCTACGTTTTAGTGAGTGTCTTTGCACCTGACGAAGAAACTCAAAGTTCTTTCGAAAGGGCCTAGCGCATTTCTTATTTTATGCTGTTATTAAGAAGTTTTTATTGTATCGCACTAGTTTATTCAATATTTTAATACCAATTCAAAATTTCTAAATTGTTTTCTCAACTTCTAATTTAATTAATACCAAATTATTAATTAGTAAAAGCGTTTTTTTTTTAAAATACATATTACGCTCTTCATTTTTAGTTACATTTTATATCTACTTTTTAGTGTTTAAAATATTTCACAGCTAGTTGGCATATTTTAGCGAGCTTAGTTTTGCGCATAATTAATAATAAAATTGTTGAAATTCGTATACAGGTGTAACTATAAAGCATATTTAACGATTTATCAACTGTGGCTGGATAATGGAAAATGCCTTGAAATTAATTTAAAATGAAGTTCTAGCAATATTGAAATGTATTGTAATCGGAAACACACCTTCTTTTATATCATGTAAATATTTTTTTTTTTGTAATTCTCAGGAAGGTGATGAAAAATCGATTACAAAATTAGATGTTCACATATATAAATAAAAGAAAAAAATAGTTAAATAAAAGAGCGTAAAAAGAAAATTTACTGTTATAAAATTAACCATTTGATTCTAATTTTAATGCAAGAAAATGATCATGTTATATAAAACTTTATTTATTAAATACACTTAACTGTTTAGTATGTGCTCAGTTTTTTATATCGTCATGGTAAAATCTTTTTCACTTGTACATATTAATCTAAGTTCATTGTCATAATAAATGCAATTATACACACTGGATTTACTTTGTTTTACATAAGCTAATTTTTAGGTGCGTTCGTAATTAAATACGTAGCACCTACACTGCAAAAAATAATTGTTGATTTTACAGTATAAAACTGGCACCCCAGCTGCCAGTATTATACCGTAAAATTAACAGTATTAAACAGTAATGCGCGGTAGCGTATTACTGCTTGCACGGCAGCGTATTACTGCTTATTTTACTGTTTAATACTGTTAATTTTACGGTATAATACTGGCAGCTGGGGTGCCAGTTTTATACTGTAAAATCAACAATTATTTTTTGCAGTGTATAGTCGTCGTCTGGTCCATCCGTCTGTCCGCATGTAACAGCGCAAAAACTACCCAACCGAATAGTTTGAAATTTAATATATATAATCGTTGCAAATTTTTGTCGAGTCATTTGAAATTTTATGAAAATCGAATCAAAACTTAAAAGGATATTAATAAAAGTTTTCTTCATTCTATTAAATCCTATCATACGTAATTTATAACTATAATAATAATCTAAAATAAAAGCGCAAGTCACGTAGCTGGAGGGAAACAAATACGGGCAGAACATTTCTTTTTCATATGCCAGGCGACCATTTTTATTAAAAATTATCTTTTCGAATAAAATTGCATAAAAGTTACATTTTTAGAAAGATCGTTCGAAAAAATTGTTTGTTTCAGAGATGAGTTTACATTAAAAAATGTATATAGATTCTGAGGTAACTTCAGTTAAAATTAGGTTAAAAGCTCAATATTTATCCCAATATCCATTAAAGTAAATAAACACAAGAGATTCGTCCATCGTGAATCATAGAAATATTAAACCATGGAGGTAATCATTCACAAAGCAAGATCTCCATGGTGAATTTTGCAGCCCTATCTGGTGTCAAAAAAAAAAAAAAAAAAAATCGTATCTGTAAACGTAATAAGAGAAAAGAAAGGCATGATCATTTCGCTCATAACACGATATAATTCATTTCACTGAAATAATAACAAATATTTTTTTTTTTCTTTTTTTTTTTTTTTTTTTTTTTTTACATTTTAAAACTAGTTATAGTAAGAACGCACCTCATTTGTCACGTTTAACGCACAATTTCCAATTTGTTTAAATTAAGAAATTGATAAGGCAATATACGTATATTCTTAAAATTTATTGAAATACTTTTATTACATACATATACACAAATTAAATCCTGTCAAGATGAAATTGCAAGGGACAGTAAAAATTATCATTTTAGACAGGTTTCTGCCTAATCAGGTAATTATAATTGAATTCTTCGAAATCCTGAAACTCTTCCCTTTGAGACAGGATTTCCTTATAAGCAGATTCTGTTTTCATATGTTTTACCGTATAAATATAGTAAAACCAGTGAAAATACAAGGGACTAGAAAATATTGCTTGTTTAGACAGGTTCCTATATAGCCTTATCTTACTAGATGCAATTGTATGGTAAATCTTTCCGTCGGCACTATGGAATGGTTCTGATACGATTCTGTTATAAGCAAGTTTTACAGTGCATATAATATACCGCACATATGAATATGCATATACATATAAATAAAGGAAAACCTGTGGAAACGGAACCTGCCTATAACGAACTCTGGAAATCCTGCCTTAAACGGAAAACAATTTTGGTACCAGTGAAAAGAACATCATACAATTTACCTGCTAAAACAAAATCTTGTATAAAATAGAATTTCCCCCCCGTTTTTTACGATTCCGTCTTAGCAGGTTTTACGGCATATAACCCGAAAAAAATTCTGGACCCCCTCCGAAAAGAAATTCTGGCTACACCACTGTTTGTCACACAGTAAACGCTTAGTGAGTAAAAGTTTAAGCTTGCAATTTTAGTGTTGCAATGCAATCTCAATACCCATAGCATTAGTACGTATTTCAATATTTCAAACTTGTTCCTAATGTTTTTTAAGGTTGATTTCGCAATAAATACTACCTATTATATTCTTCCCAATGTTGGAATTTCTGGAAAATTTTTGCAGATCTACGCCGATCATGACTCCCAAAACCACCCCCAGCTCAAAACTTTATCTGTCTGACTATCTATATCACTTTTTTTATGGACCCGATAACTTTAATAATTCTGCACAAATCTCTTCCAAACTGATACATAAAATCTCGGTCAAGTTCATTAAGGGGCAAAATCGAACCGGGGGAGGGGGGGGGGGCTTTTTGTGAAAACAGAAAAAAACCCATAACTTCTTAATTATGATACGTATCGAATCCGTTTAAAGTTATTATTACTTCTAGGAAAAGGGCCGAAAATGTATGTGTGATAGATTTTTGATATCATTAAAAATAGCCTCAATGGAGGGAAAAAATAGGGGTTTAAGAAGAAAAAAATTGATAACTTCGTCAATTCACAAGATATCAAATCCGCTTAAATTTATTACAAATCCTCTTAATATTATCTACAACTTTTAAATTGACAGAACTAACCCTTACAGCAAAAAATAAATAAAAACAAAAAAATCTCTGCCGGCTCCGACTACAGACACAGGTAGATTTCGAAATGGGCGGTCCTAACTGCCGCATCATGGCAAAATGGTAATTTCTTCTGCAATTCCCAATAAATAGGCGCCCCATGGTCTGCGTCTTCGAAATCTACCTGTGCCTGTAGGCCGAACCGTCAGGGATTTTTTTTCTCCTTTTGTAGTGAGTCATTCGTTGGACGACAAGGTAAAAAATATTCAAATTTAATTTTCTTCCAAACGAGCTTACTATAAAAAGGTGATTTTCCGACTCCACAAGTGCCTTATTTAGGTCATTTTAATTGAGAAAATCTACTAACGAAAATCCAAGTCTATTTTGGAAATAATATACATATTTTGACGAAACCAATCAAAGCAAAACTGAGATACCCAGTGCCCGTTCTTGTGGATTAATAAAGAAAATTTTCACGAGTTGTCGTCATATCTCTAGATTAGTCTTGTCACGTGGTTTGACATTAAAAATCTTTTAATTTGTGTTTTATCCACGTTCGTTCCTTCTTTTGTTATGTCAGTTTAGAATTTTTTGCAGTTTTGGATGACATCCAATAATCCAATTACACCAATCTTATGATAATAATCTAATTATTATAATCCGACATATCTGAGATTGGCAACTTACATGAAGGTGAATTGCATTATGGCGGTTGACGAGAACACACGCGTTGCTATGGGTACTGAAGAAGCGGAGAAAAACATCGATATTTATCGAGATACTCCTGTTCGGCTCTTAGGTAATATAAAAAAACTTCATGCAATATTAATTTTGTGTCTGATAATTACATTTATATATAATTCAAAAGTATTTTCGTTAGTCAAAACGTACATTATTTATAAATTCAGTGTTGTTTACATTTTGTATAACACGTTTTCTTTTGTGTTTACTTTTTTTCGTTGACCTTTTCTTTACAATGTTAGCTTAGAAAAACCTATTCTTTTGTTACTTTTAACTACGAAGATAGGTTTATGATCATAAATCATTTGTTTTTACATATTAGGTTATTCTAATGAGGTAGGAGAGTCCTTTAGAGCTATAGTTCATGTTAATGCTGTTCGAGCTAGTTATTTGGTGGCTTTTGGATACGTCTTTGCTGATACAATAGACAAGGTGAAAAAGACTGATAAGGTACTAAAATATTTTTTAACTGTAATGAATATTATTTTTTAATTTTAATTATTGTTGAATTTTATTTTGCAAGAATTAGTAGAATTACTCTTGGCAAACAGCATTAAAACTAAGAAAACAAGAGTACTCTTCTCCGTTAGATGAACACCTCTTTGTGCCAAGTGCAGATGTTGGCGCGATAACTAACTAAAGACAAGGTACTACCAAAATAAAGGTACATTATTCGTAAATATTTTGAAAAGTACAAAAGCTAACCTATGTAGAAGATGGGAATGATAATCCTAGTGCCAAGTGTACATTTTATTGAAAAAAGAAATTTACAAACATAAAAATAATATTCCATTACACAGGCTGCATGACACTGTGGATTTCATTGCTGAAAATATCCGATATTTTGTTCATGCCAATCACACTATCTAAATCTAGTTAAATTTGATTCACATAAATCGATGGATGTATACCAGAAGTATATTAATTGAACAGCAGTTATTAAAAAAATGCAAGATCCTTTAAATCAGGTTTTGGTGTAAATATATCTTTGTTTTCCTTTAGCCATAGTTCTAATTTGGTGCTATAAAATCAAAAACTACATTATTTTAACATATATACTTTTATGATCAAATATCGCAGTATTAATTATACTTTTGCTTTGGAAGAATTTAACTGTAGAGCATTTATCATTTAGGTAAATTCAAAATTTTTAAATTCGGCATTATATTAAACATTTAGGTAAATATAGGCATCATTGAGCCAAATTGTGTAAATCAGGTTAAAATATATTTTTTTTTTTTTTAAATCAGCTTTTCAACATAAAGGGAAATCTTGAATGAAGACATAATCTTATATTATTAAATAAGTGATTATTTAAAATTTGGTTACTAGTAAGTTATTACTCTTGTAGACATCAACTAAGCAGTTTACCACATTTGGCACAAAATAGTGACTAGTGTTTGTTTAATGAAGAAGTACGAAATTAAGTAACACTTCACTAATTAATTTCTATATTAACCCCTTTGGGACAAGCATCTTTTCTTTTACACATCTTTTAATTCTTCAACACCAGTTTTTTCTTGTTGTAATTTTTGCCTTATTTAAATGTTGAAAATTCAAGATTAGACAAGGCAAAAATTTCTGTACTAAACTAGTAAATCTGCAGATCAGGAGCCTGAACATCAGCTCTGAAAGTCATTGTTTTTTAATCTCACTTTTCGTATTGTTTAGCATCTTACAATTCACAATTTATTTATTTTTATGTTACATACATATTTATAGGCATATAAAAGACTTCAGAGGTTTCAGAAATTAGAAGCGTTAAATTAAACATGATTTATGCAATGATATTCTGAAATTCTTATAAACTTCTTATTCTTGTAATTTTTTAGATAAAAAATGCATTTCTTATTTTGATATTCTTTGAAATAGGGTTGCTAAGCAACTAATAAAATAAAGAGGAAAGAAAAGGAAATGCATTTTAAAATTAGTAAAAAATAGGAAAATAAAATGTTTTATATTTCCCGAACAGTTGTAAAAAAATTTCAAATAATTTAAACAATTAATTTCTAAATTCTAATAGATGTATCGGCAAATTTTCAAAGCTATTGCATATATTTAAGACCTCCATATCGAAAATTTAATATCCGTAATTTTACGTTTAAATCCATTATTCAAATATGCAATTTTCATTTCAGTTAAAAATGAAATTTGAAAATCATCTGCATTCCCATAGGAAAGCATTATGACCTAAAAAGAAATGTTCTATATTTTTCAAACGAATGAACCAAATGTAACTAAAAACTATACAGCTAATTCTGGGTACCTCACCAACATACCCACCAAAAATCAACTTAATAGGACGATTTTTACGGCAGTTATCGCGGAACAGACAGACGGAAACTAAAAACTTTTCGTGTCTCCACAGTGAGCCTTCACAAATGTTTCAGCAATTACTGGTGTTCAATTTCAGATGTTTTTTGCCTTAAATTGAAAAATGACACGTATATATGCTGTTTGTTGCGAAAGAATTGAAAGAAGGTTTACTATTATGCAAAACAAAGTATGAATTTTGAAAAAAAAAAAAAAAAATCTTGAACTAGAATAAAGATATAAATCAAGTGTTTTTGCACTATATTTATTAAAGTTTAGGCAAGCTCAATGAATTTTTTCAATTTGAAATACTAATTGAAATTTTGCTTCATAAGATGGGAGGGGGGGGGGGGGGGTTATGTCCAAATGTTTTTAAACTAGGTGATCATTTTTTCTATAGAACTTCTCAACTGTTCATCACTTTTAGTTTTTTTAATGAAAGGGGTACTTTCTTCTGGAGCTTATAACAATATGTAACACTTTTAATCATAAACTAATCTATATTGAAGAGGAAGGCAAAAAATCATTGATTAAATATTTTACTGGCAGAAAATCATTAATGAAAATTTTCTTATTCTTATGGAGCAAAAAATTTGCAAATTTCGGGACCAATTGAAATTCATGATTAATTCCATGACCAGGGCTTTACAAATTTTATAAAATCTGGTAGCCAGCAAAAATTTCTAGTCGCCAGTAAAAAAAATATTTACCTTCAACACCCCCCCCTCCCCCCCCCCCCCCCCCCCGCGCCATTGTTTTTCAAAAAATACAAACATTTTCTATGAACTAAAAAAGAAAAAAAAAAGAATAACAAGCAGAGGTTAGAATTATTCGTTACATAGTTCAGAACAGTACATAATTATACTAACATATAAACTAAGAACACACTAACTAAACCAAGTTTTCTAATGAAACTTAACAAAATTATATATCTCTGAAAAAAATATACTATAAAGGCTGAATTAATCGGCTGGTTCGGGAAATGCTGATTGCCGAATGCTTCAAATGTCTGGATAGTTGGGTACTGTAAAATCTATATCTGATGAGGGGGGCATTAATGAAATATTGAAACAGGAAAACAATTTTTTTTATTTTCCGGTCGAAATCAGTCAAAATAATTCTGATTTTGTTATTTTAAAATGTACATTTGATGAACTTAATTTTGCCAAATTCAAAATAAAAGTTACAAATGATTTTTGCATTTAATATAATTTCTAAGTTTATTTCTTAGTATTTTGGAACTTTACAACATCTATAATGAAACATTTTATGAGAATTTTAAGTTAAGATTGTAATTAAGATGAGTAACCCATATAGCACCAAAGCTCCTGAAAACCTCCCCAGGAGCTCCAGTTCTTCCCAAATTCCTCCTGAAACTGCAATGACGCTATCAGGCGTTCCTGGGGAAGATACTTTAATCACTTCCCCAGGACTGACCTCCCAGATTCTTCCCAGGGAGTCGTCTCCTGGGGATGATATTCTTGGGGAAGTACCTAGGAAGAGACGGTGCTGGTGCCATCTCATGGGTGATTTTGACACTAAAATAACTTATTATAACTTTTTTTTTCTTTTTTTTTATATATATACTTGATTTGATGTGATCCGATTTTTCAATTAATAAAGTTTATATTATTGTTTGATTTATTTTATTTCCTAAGCACATCTGGTTATTGTTTAACTTTTAATTATTGTTATAATATTTAATTATCCTTATTTAGATATATTTTTAATTTATAAAATGCAATCAAAATGTAGTTAAATAAATTGAATTTAGAAAATTAAATTTAATATTCCACATCATATTAATAATTAAAATAAATTAATCTTTAAATATAAATTGAAAATATTTTATTTATTTTGTTTCAGATCTTTTAAAAATTAACTTATATATTAATTTATTTTATTATTACATTCATTAATTATTTTTTCTGAACTTTCAACAATTACTTATGTAGTTATATATTTTTACTATTACTTTCTCATCTAACTAATACGTAATTTTACATTGATTTCACTTATATACGTTCTTAGGGGCCGTCCATAATGATGTCACGCTTGGAGGGGGGAGGGGGTTCATGAAATTGTGACAGTTTGTGACAAGGGGGTGGGAGGGGGTAAGAAGAAGTGTGACATCACACATTTTGATTTAAATAAAATCATTTAAAATCAGCAGATTAAATTTTGAAGTTATTTTGAAATTATCAGAATCTGAGGGTATTTTTTAATTAGGGCTAAAACAATTTTCATGTGATTTGTTTTTACTTATTCCTTTCTTAAAAAAAAAAAAAAATCAATTGCTCTTTCATATTATTATTTTATTACTATTGTATATTAATTATATTTTTTTGTTGTAAACCTTAATCTTATTTCATACAAAATAAGTGCACGAATCATTTTTATTGTTATGCTCACAAATGTCATTAAAACACATAGTTAAAGTTTAAAAATAAAATTTGAAATATGATCTATAACGTAGTGCTTTGTTTCTGAACTGCAAGTATATGTTTATGTGACATGTGGCAAGAGGGGGGGAGGAGGTACGGTGAAGTGTGACACTTTGTGACAAAAGGGGTGAGGGGGTCAAAAATATTGAAAAAATGTGTGACATCATTTATGGACAGCCCCTTAGTTTCTATAGAAATAATTTAATTTTAAATATAAAATTGATTTACTTTCTCCTAATAAATTATTTTTGTTTTCATTTACAAGAAATCAGAATTATTTTTTTCGAAACACGAAATTTATCAAAAGTTTAATATATATTTGTATATAACCATATTTTATAAATTAAGGATTAGAAATACCTAGTAAAATTTATTTCTTCTGATCCTTTAAATATAGTCTTATATATTAAATTATTATTATTATTTGTATTAAATAATTAATCATTTCATATTAATTTGAATTATATATATAAATAATTTTTGGATCAGTATTTAATTTTAAAATATAAATTCGATTTATTATTTTTTTTTCGCTGACCATTTTAAATTATCATATATATATATATATATATATATATATATATATATATATATATATATATATATATATATTTCTTTTATCATTCCTAATAAATGAGTTTTTTTTTGTTTTTTTTTTGTAACAGTAAGAAATTAAAAGGAATAAAAAAAATTGATACAAATAAGGATTTTATCAACAGTTTGATACATATATTTATATATTTGTATATATTCAGAATTTGCCAGTTAATAGATTAGAGGTAAGCATTTTTAAATTAAACAATCTATTTTTAAAAAATCTTATTTCGATTGTAAAAGTTAATTTTCATGTAAGTTTCAAAATCAAATCATATTTAAATCATATCGAGCATATTTACTTTTATTATTATTCTTCTATTAATTATTTTTTTCTGATCTTTTTAAAAATGAAATATATATTTATGTATTTTATTATTACATTTTCAACTAATTAATAATTTTATATTTTATTATTCTATCTTTACCAAAAAATAGAAAACATCTTTTTATTACAAAGTTTAAAAATAAGAACACCTACCAATTTCATGTGTTTCTGAACAAAAATGAACTAAAAAATATGTCATAAATTAGTCAATTTGGATTTGAGAACAGCCTAGCATGCCTAAACTCAGAAAAGCTTTTATAGATATATCGTTTAACAACTTGTAATATGGCAATATCAATATTAGAAATCAAATTGAGTTTTGCTTATTCTAATTCTAAATTTAAAATTATAACATTTCTAATTAAAAAAAGTGCATTTTGAATTTGTTTTTCAACTTTTGGTTTATAAAAACGTCAATTTTTCTCTTACTTTGTTTAATTGTGATTATTTATAATTTATAGTTTAATTTATTTAATTGTAAATATTTTTATTTAATTGGCCCCCTTATCAGAGACCCCTGACCCTGATATATGTGGCTCCTAACTAAAATGATAAAACGCAATGTTGTTGCAAATGATAAAACACCCCTCCCCTTTTCCCTTTTATTGTGATGCCGCGTGGGAAATTCTGTTCAAAACAGCGACTTTCACAGTATTTTCTAAAAGATCTGCGTTTACCAAAAAAAAAAAGGAAAACGTTTTTCTAGTGTTACATACCTTTTAAATAAGACCACCTGCCAATTTAATGCATTTCCGAACAAAAACGAGTTAAAAAATGTGTCAGAAAGCAGCTCCTTTGGGTATGAGAACAGCTTTTAATAATTATTGATACGCTTTTTTTGTAGTTATCAATTTAAAATTGTATTGAATATGTATCAAAGGGTATGCATGTTTATTTGCAATAAAAGTTACAGAATTCCTGCTATATGAAGCGTAAAAATATGCATGTTTTCGATCATGGAGAAAGAAATACATGAATACCTTATAAACGACTCATATGCAACGGCCGTGTAGCGTAATCACTAGAGCGTGTTTCTCGTATGCATAAGTACCCAGGTTTAAATACAGTCGGCGGTAAGAAAGTTTATTCTGTAAAATCTGTACCATAACTTTAATGTGATTCTGTGTGCGTGATTAATAAAGTAATGTCTGTTATATGAGTTACGTAAATTTTTTTTAAATAATGTCCGTATTTATTAAAAATAAATAAATAAATACTTTTTACATTACGTCGAATAATAATAACTTCGGATGTTTTTTATGCACATTAAGTGACCCTGAAGTCTTCCAAATTCCTCCGGTATTACGTCCTGAAATCTTCCCTAGAACAACCGCCCCACCAGTGGCTGAGACGTTGTGCTCTCGAAGCTGGTAGACGGGAGGTGCTGGGATCGATCCCAATCGCGCCCGTCGGCCTAATCGTTCGGAGTTTTCGTGGTTTTCTTCAAGTCGTGGATTTATCCATGCGTAAATACGGGTTAGGTTCCCTTAGAAAGACCCCCACGAAGGGCACTCCCCCCGGGCCTATATCCCATGTGTAGATAATCGGCCGTCAAAAATCAACCCAACCCATCCCTAGAACAACCTGGGGAGGAACCTGAAGGAGGTCCTGGGGAGCTCCCCGGGATGCTATGAGGCGGACATTTTCGGTTCCTGAGGACTTCCTGGTGACAAATTTTTGCATTCTCAGGGATGCCTGGGGGATGTATGTCAATCTTCCTGGGGATGTCCTAGGGAAGCACGTGTGCTATATGGGAACAGATGCTCTTGATAGAAATTATAAGCAACTATAATTAAAAGAATAGGCTTTTTTATATACATAAATCGGCTTGACAAATAAAATATTTTACGTACTTATAAAATAAATCCATATATGAGAAATATCAAAACTAATTAAGTTTGCAAAATAACTCAAAATTCTAATTACGTTATCAAAATTAGCTGGCTGAGTGGAGGAGGACGATTTATTTGAATCCGACAATCTGATAAAAATTGGAGGATAAAGAAAATAATAATAATAAAAAAAATAACTTACCCTTCTGAAGTGCAAAGAATGATTTAATCTGGTTCATTTGTTTTTGATTATTTGCCACCATTTTGTTCCTTATTATCACTTTTATAAATTCCAAATGACTTTAAAAAAAAAAAAAAACAAGAAAGAATACTTTTTTTGTTTTTTACTTTCCATAAGATTCAAATGCAAAAAGATTTTAGGGCTTCATGGAGCGAGGCATCGCAAAAGATTTCATTAGCAAAATAAATTGTTACCTTAATATTTGTTAAATTATTATTTTTCTTTTTTTAAAAGCAGCCAGTCTCTGCAAACACGCTGTACCTTTAATCTTTTACGTCATATAGACTAGACAACTGTCTACAAACCAGGGTGGCGCCTACGTATTGTGCAATGCGTGGGGTGTGCAGATAGTAAAAGAGCCAGGTATTTTACGCGAGAGAGAAATATTTAAAAAATACATATTTAATTTTATTAAAATTAGTTATTCTTCAAATTTTAATTAAATTTTATAGATTTCAGGCATGTGATTTTTCAGCGAATTTGCTGAATTCAGCAAATTTTTTTTTCCTAATTCGCTGAATTCAGCGAATTTTCTTTTTTCCTAATTCGCGGAATTCCGCGAATTGTAATTCTATTAATCTGGTATTTACATTATATCTGAAGTCTGCGAAAATGTATAAAATCAGTTACAAACACGTGGTCACCAGACGTGATGGACGGGCATCTTTGCCCATCAATTTTGAGCCAGCCAATCACAAGCCACCACATCTTTCATGTCGGGACACACTTCGGGAATATGCTTCACGCCTCCTTCCACGCCACGGGATAAGAAACGAAGGGAAAGGCGACACGTTTTGTCATTCGCTAGTTTCAGTATTTGCAATTGCGAGCGAGAGCGATCGGTCGAAACAAACGATCGCTCGCTCACAATCGCAATTCCGTAAGTGAATAAGGGTTTTGAGTTATGTTGTTATCTTGGAATGGCAACAAAACGCTACTCATGTTATGTTTATCTGTAAATGAAACAACATCGTGCACGAAAATAATCGAAATTGATCGTTCTTTCTTGCCGAAAAATATATGTGTGCATTGTTTTAAGTCGTTTTTGTATATTTTTTTTAACAGCATTCAGCTGGTGGCAGATAATTTTAGATATTTTATTTTTGATTTAATTCGAAAGTAAATGTATTAAGATTTGATTGCACGTGCTGTGCTTTTATGAACTATGCTTGTTCTACAGAAATCGGATGACCAACCAACCAACTATAAAAGGGAAAACAATTTTCAGCTAATTTCAAATTTTAGCAATCACATGTCTGGATTTACTTCAAATGAATTACTTATAATCACTTAACTTAGTTGTTATTATTCTTTAAAGTGAACGTGATAGATTAATGTGTTTTAATTCTGAAATACAAAAATCTGATTTGTAACAAAAAAAAGACCTTGAGCATTTTGTAGCATTGTATCCAATTTTAGATGCCGTCAGAGAGGCTAGATTATCTTGATTTCTTACTTTTTTATTGTAACCTCCCTCTTCCCACATTGCAATCACGTGGCATGCTATAAGGGTAAAGAATGACGTTTTCTGTGCATGAGATGGGAAATGAATGCCTTTCAAATTTGTCTCTGCTATTAAATGGACGATAGAAGGGAAAAATCACTGGTTTCTGCAGACAAGTAAGGGTGTGTGTATGGAGGGGGGGGGGGGGCTTGTAATCATTTCTTAGGCCAATTTTTGTAAAAAAAAAATATACATAAATAAAAAGCCAGATTAAAAAACTTTTAACCTGGATAGAAACATCTGGTCACCAGACAGAAAAATCTAGTCACCAGTGGCGACCTGGCGACCATATTTGTTAAGCCCTGTCCATGACCGTTTGATGAAATTCATGTTTTCTTTGTGCAATCGTTTGACAAAATACTGGGTTCCTCTTTCATGATCAGGGCTTTACAAATTTGATAAAATCTAGTAGCTAGAACGAAATACTAGTCGCCAGTAAAAAGTATATACCCCCCCTCCCCCCCCCATCTTCTTCTCATTAAAAAAAAAACACAAGAGTTTTTTATGAATTAATTGAGAAAAAATAATAACAAGAACAAGCATAGTTTAGAATTATTAGTTACATAGTTTAGAATAGTACATAATTTAGAAAGATAATATAAACTATGTTTTCTAATGAAACTTATACAAATTATAACCACTTGTATTATGTTGACAACTTCAATAAACACAAAAATCAGATTTGAAACTTACAATAAAAACTTCAACATTTTTTAGCATTGTATTCAATTTAAGATGCCACAGACGCTGGATTGACACTATTTCTTACTGTTTTATTGAAATATCCCTTCTTCCCCCCACATTCTAATCACGTGACATATACTATCTGGCTACAGTTGAAATTAATGGTGTTTTCTGTGCATGAATTGGAAAATGCCTTTTAAATTTAGTTCTTCCATTAAAAGTACGAAGGAAGAAGGAGATAACTGCTTGCCGCTCATGAGTAGGGGTGGGGGAGAGAAAAAAATACTATTTGTGCTCATTTCTTATGTCAATTGTTTTACAGAAATCACCCCGAAAGATTAAATAACTTGGTCGCCTGATCAAAAAACCTTGGTAGCCAGTGGCGACCGCATTTGTCAAGCCCTGTTCATGATCGATTGATGAATTGATTTTCTGGAATTCCAAATAAATAAATAATTTGTGGATATTAAAAAAATATTTGTGAAAGAATTTTGGTGAAAATCTCGCACAGTATTTTTCGTTATGTAGGATATTCCTATTTTGTGCATGATTCGTGCAATCCTGCTTGCTATTTCAAACCCTGATCTGTAATATGTTAATATTATTATAACTCTTGAAAGATATGAAGTTGTATTCTGTGACATGTATAGTACATTTTAGACTTTTTTTTTTTTTTCTGCCAGCTCTTAGATAGATTTGATTCAAAAAGGAAAGAAAAGCTCGTGTCCGCTGCTGTTGACACATTAGTATGGCAAACTCTGGCCTCAGTTGCTATACCTGGCTTTACCATTAATCGACTTTGTGCTGCATCTCTCTATATGTTAAAGAACCATACAAAACTACCTCCAGCCACAAGAAAATGGACAACAGTTGCCATTGGTTTGGGAAGTATACCTTTTATTGTAAAGCCCATAGACCATTTAGTTGATACATTAATGAATAATTCATTTAGAAAATGGTTTACATAGATATTTGTTTTCTGTGCAATACAATAATGATCTCAAGATTAATAAATAATGGATTTGTATCCATTGTACAATAAACTTGTTATTTTATGCCATATTTTGCAAAACTCATTGTTTTGGAAATAAAGCATTTTCTATTCTGTCCATCCATTACTTATTGCTCTATTTTGTAAGTCGTATAAAAGATGTCATATATATTTGTTTAAAGCATTTTTCAGCATGTTATAATCAGTATAAATTTACATTACAACAAAATAAAATAAAATTTAAAATAATAATTAATACAGTAGAACTCCAATTATCCGAATCAATTGGGACCGGACCCCATACGGATAATCAAAAATTCAGATAATTGGATTTTTTTCCAAAAAAGGGGTCTATTTTAATTAATTACTGTCTGTATGTTGAAAATGGGAGAAAAAACTATTTTTGAAGAAAAAGAGCTTTTAATTAATTAAATGCAAAGGCAACACTTTTTCATGTTAAGCGTATTTCAAAGTGCTGTAGATTAGTACAGTATGTACGTACCGTAATGTAAATGAAAGTCATTGCTTGCTGAACATCTCCGTCAAATTAAGCTGTTTGACAGTCTTCATCCGTTTTCGGGCAGCTAAGTCGCGCATCCGCTTGACAGTGAGAAGCTGCATGTGGACACACTCCGGCTGACGCTCCATCCACTTTAACGAGTTTCAAGGTCGGCTAATGCTTCACTAGCTGATGGTCCCGTGTTTGCTTCAACTTCGACATTAAGGTCATCTTCTTCCTCGACACTTTCTTCTCTCACACTTTCAATAAGTTCATCATCATATTCAAATTTTAGTTGCTTAAAAGGCGTATAGCCAACATAATGAAAAAATATCCAAGCCGGAACTCGAACCCGGGTCATCAGTATAGCGCAGAGACGTTCTACCAACTGAACCAATTGGAACGACACCCAGCCTGGCACTTCTCACTATAACATGTTCGCAAGGCTACAAACGCAGCGCAAGGGGGAATATTTTCCCGTGAGCCATCAACTCTGGGGCAAACACGAAACCAAAGAGAATCTAGTATCGATAATTGAATAATTTTCTATTGAAATATTTCCAAGTATTAAAAATAGATTTAAGTTCATCATTATTTAGAATTTGAAACCCGCGTTCTGCGGATCACACACACACACCATCCATCTCCTATATCGCGGAGGGAAGGACAATAGTGCGTGTAGACAGAATCAGGAACTTTTCCGTTATACGGACACCATTGTCGCCAAGTATACATTTAATACATGCATTTACATACATATGCATACATACATTTATATACATTTTCATATATTTACGTACATACATACATTTACATACATTATGCATTAGTATACATTTTGGCATGGTGTCTGTATAACGGAAAAGTACCCAGAATCATTATTTTGCGAATCCCAGTACGTTTCCGTCTTATTTTTTTTTCTCTGAAATTCTGAAAGCGATTCGGATAATCAGCGGTTCGGATAATCGGAGTTCTACTGTATTTCAATTGTTTAAAGAAGGTAAAATAAATTGATTTAAATTTGAATAATAAAAATTTGCCATTCAATGCAGTTTCAATACTGCTTGTGGGAACATGGAAATTTATAATAATAAAACCCCATAAAATTTATGCAAATTATGTGTTTTAAATTTTAATCTTCTATTTTTAATCAAGAAAACTAAAATTTTATATATTTACTCTTTATCACTATTATCTCCACTGCTCTATTAATTTAATGTCTCTCATTCTTCTCATGAGATAATGTTTATTTTTAATAGTTTTAGTTGGCTGAAAAAAAAAGATAAATTTATCTGACTGTGCCATTAAAACTGTTTCATTTTATTCATACAGATTTTATTCTGTTGTACTTCCTTTATTGGAATGGTAGTTTTTTCCTTTCCCTTTTCTCTCATTACCTACCAGCATATTTGAATATAAGAATATAGCTTAATAATATGTATTCAACATGCTTCGATAATAATAATAATTTAATTATTGTAAATAGGTCCTTCCTGGAAGTTGATAATTCAAAAATTTTTTAATTGTACAATATTATTAATAATAAAAGTTAATAAAACTATGTTTTAAATGAAAATTCTTTATCAGAACTTGAATTATATTATTAAAATTATGTTTAATAATATGTGTCTAGAGCTAAGATCATTCATAAAATCAACAAACAATCATTAAACTTTTTTATATAATACTCAACAGAATTGTTTTTTAATAACACTGTTCCATGTTTTCAAACACTGACTACTACAAGCATTGTATAAATTGCATGAAATCAATTTTTTTTTTTCTAGTTCGACAAAGGATTTGCCTGATCATTCATTTATCACTTGGAACTGCTCCATAACATGCAAGATGATGTTAAAATCTTTTAATTGCACAGAAATCTATAAACATGATTGAAAAATATTAAAAAATAAGAATGATTGATATTTTTTCTCAGTTTCAAGCATTTTATTGGCATAATAATGCATTAGTCGTATATTTGACATTTTATTGGTCTTTTCTATTTCAAAGCTAATAATGGATGAAAATAGGAAAGTACAAATTTTATGAACATCCAGGTCCATAATGATTGTAATTTTGCATTTATTTAAGAATTTTGATAATTATCTCGTGTGATAATTATTCATAATTTGATACATTTACTTGATTATTTATGTACTACTTTGTGAAAATCAAAGTTGTGCATATACTATGTTTAGATTAAATTGTAATCTGATTATTTGAAGTAGTTTTAATAATTTTATGCTAATTATCAAAAGCTATAGATTTTGCTGCTATAATCAGTTTTTGACTCATTGTAAGTCTGTATTTTGTTGCGTGTAATGAGTTGCCCCTTTCTAAAGTAATATTTATTTATTTATTTATTTATTTTCTGAAATGAAATTTGAGAATCTCTATTTAATAATATCAGAAATATTTTTATTTAATTTGTTTAATTAAGAAAAAGTTTGTTTCATTGACTGAGAAATGAAAAAGCAGAGGAGAATAATTCATCTTTTCTGGTTACTTAATTATATAAAATTGGCAATAAATGAAACTCTATTTTCTCATTTTTGAATGGCAGCTATTTATACTGCAACTAATTACATAGGAACAGGAAACATTCTGAGTTAAAATTTTAAACGCACATCTCAGCATAAGAAAACTCATTTGTATGCATATGTAAAGCATTGAAATCACTTATTTCCTGATATTTTTATTACAAAGAAAACATTTAGCCTGTTCTTAAAAAAAAAAAAAGAAAGAAAGAAAGAACTTTTCTATATAATTGAAAAAAAAAAAAAATCCATAACATGATGAAATTTAGCATAATTCACCTGTGCCATATATATGTGTGTAATATAATTATTTTTTAATAAAATAATTTGTTTGCATTGAGTAAAATTTCTTTAAGGGCTTCAAAAATTTCTGCATTTTGTTGATCTAGACTTATTTTCTGTACTTCAATTTTTGTATGAAATATCATGCTGCTGAAATCTTGATATACTTTGTTTTCATTTGAAAGATTTTTTTTATAATTATTATTCAGAATATCTGTTCAGAGGTCATAAAATAAACACACACACACAAAAAAAAGATTATTTTCAGAAAAAAAAAGTAGAATTTTAAATACAAATATGATGAAATCTCTATTTAAAAAATGTTTTTTATACAGATATATAGGGTAGATGTGCCAGTAATGGACCGCCTTCCAGTAGTGGAACACCTTCAACATTTTTGGTTTATAAAAAAATAACCAATAAAAATTCAGCTTTTTTTATTTTATTAATATGCTTTCTTTAAATTCTAGTTTTAAATACAATCATAATATCAATTATCTATTACTTTTTGTGGGATGTCCATTACTAGAATTTAGGGTGTTTTGATTTATTTCTGTTATTTACAATTAAATTTCGATTCACATTGGGAAATGTGACTATGAGCATGGTTAAATATTGTTGATATATTAATATAATATTAAAAAATGTGGAATATAACAATTATAACTATTAATTAAAAAATAATTTTTAAAGAAATTCCTTAAGAGTGTCCCTTATTGGCACATCTACCCTATATATATTTTTTCTTTCATTAATATAATAATGCTAATAGTGACCTAAACTTGTAGCAGTATATAATGTAATGTCAAATAATTACTGATGTAGTACATTGAACCAAAGAATTACATAAGTGCATAAGAAATTAAGCATAGGATTTCTAATTGGTTAATATCAAGTAACAGCCAGAAAGACTAATATCAGAATATAGCTCCATTTAAAACTTGTCCCCCTTTTTTTATTTATATAAAATTTGGCTCTAATACTATTTTGGTTTAGAGCTATTAATGTTGTTGGAATAAAATATATTTTCTACTGAGAATTTCCTGACTATGACCACAATTATGTTTTACTACAGCGGTATAGCAATTCAAAGATTATTTGAAGTTCTCAAGTAGTCATTTTCAAATAAACTGAACAATTAACATTATCAATAATTTATCAAATATTTATGAGATTGGTTAATTTACAAATAATAATGCCATTATTGCAAAATCAGTATATTTTAATCATTTTAGACTGAAGATTTAATATACACTGAAAATTGTAGAGAGTTATGATTATCAAATTATGAGACAACAGGGGATTGAGGGGTAGAGGTCCCTCATACAATATAAAGTTTTCACAGAAAGTAAAGTCTTAGAACAGGGCAAGTAATCATATTTCCATCACATTTAATAAAAATTAAATCGAATGAAACTACTTGAAATCTTACTTGGATTAATAATACTAATATGAAAGAAATGAGACTGTGGGTTAAAAATTTCAAGATATTAAGTAAAATGAATTCAAAATAAATTGTTGTTGAGGTCTCTGATCTGCAAATTTATTAGTTATGAATTTATTCAATATTTACAGTACTTCTTTATGCACTTGTGTTTTTTCAGAAATGAATTTTCAAATATTGAAAACAGAAAGTAAGTCTTTGGAACAACTCGTGTGACTTAAAAAAATATATTTATTTGAATGGGGAGCACTTGAGTCCCTTTCCAATGCCCCTGTCTTACTGTTGTATCTTTTTACAGCAATACATTTTTCTAATGTTTATTAATAATCTTTTTTGTAAAATGAAACTTATAATAATGTATTTGATAATCATGTAGAATTAGTTTTGATGCAACATTTGATATAAATGATAATTATAAAATGCTGCTGAATGCAATACATAGGATGGATATTATAGTACCAGCAATTAAAAATAGACTAATGTAACGTAATATTTGAAATTATATGCACTAATAATATGCAGCTGCAGACATGTCATGTTTAGAATAGAACATACAATCGTATTCAGATGTGATATATATAGATGTTTATGTGTGATATAGTTATTTAGATATCCAAATGTGATCTGTGATTTTTGTTGTTTAAATAATATATCCTACAAAAGTTGTAGTCAATGTATAGTCTAATATGCATATATTTTATTTCAAAAGAATTTGAAGAATCTTAGAATAGTATAAATCTTCTATTGGATTGTTATTTTATTTCTTAACTGTTTATTATAGTTGGGCACTTTTTAAAGGTATGATATATCAAAAATCTGGATACATGGATGAGGTTCAATATTTGGGCTCAAACCTGTTTGTACAAATTATTGATAATTTTTATGAATGTCATGTGTTTGTTAAAAAGTAATCAGATTTTTTTTATTATTATTATTATTTATTATACTGAAATTCATATTAATTATAAACCATTTGAGATAATTTACGAGCAGTGTTCATCCCCTTGTTCATTTAATGCTTTCAAATTCACATGGTATGGATATAAAATGAAAAATGTTCTTCCTTTGGAATATTTTATTTTATTTAGTAGTATTTTTATTTATTTTGCATGTGCCAAAACCTGTAAAAATGTTTGTATATACACAATTATCTGTCTGAACTTTTGTTTTAAGACTTTCATAGATATTTGTGCATTTTTTTTTCTTTCTTGATTTAGTTGTGTAGTGTATATTATAGTGAGCCTTTTCTCAGTTTAAATGAAAATTTCTTGGAAATTAGAGGTGCCTTTCATTGTTTGTAAGTAGTACAAATTTTAGAAATTATTTTTGGCTCTGTTTCATCTTATACGATTTGTATAAAGTTGTTAAATAAAATATTTTAATATATTAGATTTTTTTCTTCCTTTTTAATGAATTATTTTTTTAACAGCTATTTGAACTCAACATTTATAATGGTAAAATTCTCAGCTTTCTTTATTGTGTCGCAACGTGAATTGCTATATAATATATTTGTTTAGGAAAGATGTTCCAAACTGTGCTTCATGGAATCTAAGAATTCCTTGAAAGAATGAAAAGAGTTTCTTGAACCTTTTTCATAGGATTTCACAAATGTCGCACACAATATTCAGGGTTCAGTGATATATATCAATGGATATATATTTTGATATATATCCAATATTTATTTTCAAAATATCATGAAGTTTGATACTTTCACATATTTTATATTTATTTTCAAAATATTGCATGTAATATTTTTGATATTTTCAGTCAAAACAAGTGTAAAGGAATTTTTATGTTATTGGCTGTGTCATTCTGTAGATAAAAATTTTTAGCTATTATAGTGGCTTTTTTACCTCCCCCCCCCCCCCCTCCCTACCAACAACAACAAAAAAAGGTTTTCCAAGCTTTATATTTGAAGCTGAATTTTTTAATGTAGAATCAATAATTAAGTGGGACAATATTTACTTAGAAAAGCCACTGAAAGATAAACTTTCTAATTTAGATAAACATGCAACTCCATTAGATTTTTTTTTTTATTATTGTTTTGGTTTTGTTTAGTTAAGCAGACCAAGCTTACTATATTTATGTTCAAATTTTTCAATAAAATCAAATTATTTTGTTGTACAAAACAAAATTTTCTTAAAACTTGATTACTAAATCTTAATAGTTTGTTTTTTGTAAGTGTAAAAAGCAAATTGTGTCTGTTTTCAATTAGTTAATCATAAATTTTGTTAAGTGAAAACAAATTACAAAAAGACATTTAGAATATTGTTTTATTAAGTTTTCATGCTAAATCACATATGTTTTAATGTCTAATTTATATTAACTCTGAAAATATTTATAATCATGAATAAATTGACTATTTTGAAAATATCGAATATATATCAAAATATCGGATAATTTTTAATATTTGTAAAAATATCATGATATTTACAAACCCTGTGGAATATATGGCACTAACCTAACAGTATAATTTTCAACCATCATATAATAAAAAAGTGATATATTAAATATATTAAGAGAGCAACGACATTTGTGAAATCCTATCAAAAATATCTGATATTGAAGTACCTTTTTCTTGGGAAATACTGAAGCGATTTTAATAATTTTTTTAATAGTTTTAACTAAATTATAAATTGATTGTTCCACAAAAAAAAAAAAAAAATAAAAAAAATAGCAATAGGTTGTGAGTGCTAGCCATCTACAATTCTAAGTTTTTTTAAAATTAACATTACTAAAAAGGAATTGATTTTCCAGAAAAATAAAACAATCGTAATATTATTTGGTATTATTGATAATAATACCAAAAAGATAGTTATTAAAATCATTTGAGTAGTTCTTGAGAAAAGGTACATCAATATCAATTCTTTTCAATAGGATTTCACAGTTGTTGTTGCCAAATAAATTGTGGTTCTGCAACATATTTTCTATTTCATAAGGTTTCTATGGTTATGAAAATTGAGGAATGGTTATTTAAAAAAAATATTTACAACTTCTACATTTTATTTGCACATTTATTTATTCATAATTATAATAATGTTTATTCTTGGGATTTCACCTTTTTCTGTTATTTATGAAAAATGAAAAAAAAAGGCTTTTATATATAATCTGCTATAAATGTACCATATTAAAGAAATTTTTTTGTAATTTATCTTTGAAATAGTTGCAAAGAAGAATTTACAAACACTAAAATCTCCATATAAGCAGTGCTTAATTTGTGCCAGAGTTCAGCTCCAATACTTCTTTGTTTTTAGTGAAATATTAAATATTGGTCGGAATTCACTGGAGAATATAAATACTGTGCTCCAGAGCCCAAGGAACAGTACTTTCGAAACATCAAATCCTAAATTAATTTTTTCCTTTCCCTTCCATCTCCAATACTTTGCGTTCTTTCCTACCAGGTTCCATATATGATGTAGCATGTCACACACATAGCAGCATATTTCTGCAGCACTCACAAGTGTAGATTCAATGGTTTCCGATTGGTGACAAGAGAAGACAGAATTAACTGCATCTGCCATTTTTACTTGTGGTTATTTTTGCATGCTGCTTTTTGTTCATGTTTATAAAATATTTTTACTGATCAACTTATTTATGCCGAAGCTGAAGCTCACAGGAGTGCAGCTTCAGTACTTCTTTATTTTTAGTGAATATTTAAATATTAGTCAACCTACAGGAGATACTGCACACTGAAGCCCACCAGAACGGCACTGTATGTTGTGTTTTTCTAGTTGAATCAAAATAAATCCTTGGCAAAGTAGGATTTCATGAAAATTCCTCACTCCTGATTTTAATATTTTTGTTCTGTTCATTTACTTGATTTTAAAGTATATAAATACATATAGACCAGTTGACATATGCAAGGAGTGTATTACTGCTTATTTTACTGTTTATTACTGTTAATTTTATACTGGCAGCTGGGATGCCAGTATTATACAGTAAAATCAACAATTTTTTTTTTTTCAGTGCAGTGGCATTTGGTAAAGAACGATAAAACTATATGTAATATACTGAAACCATCCCTAAAAAATATCTAACTATTCAGTAGAACTTTTGAAAAAGGCTATTCCTTTGTAATCAGGTTCACCTGACTATATAACCTCCGCACATAACTCTTTGACTAAACAATCTAGAACAACGATATGCATTATATTAAAACCATTCTTCAAAAATTATCTGCTTAGCAATGCAAGTCTCATTAAAATCCGTTCAGTAGAACTTTTTAAAAGGGCTAATCTTTCATATTAGAGTTCACCTGACTGTGGAACTTTTCACCATAACTCTATAATTAAGCAACGTAGAATGATATGTTATGCACTAAAACCTTATCTTAAAAGATATAAGAATATTGAAGATATAAAAATTTTAATAATAAAATTTATGAAACTGCAAGTTATTTCTCGTTGTCTGAATAAATACTGCAATTGCGTCAAACTGACGTAATTTAAAAGTTTTGCATGATTACGATTAAATAGTATTTTCTTAAAAAGATATTCGCATTCCATAAATAGCGAGTCGCAATGTTTGGCCCTGTTTGCAATAAAAATTCTTTGTACATTTAGAGTTAAAATAAATAGTGCATTAGCATACATTTTGGCATGATGTTGGTATAACAGAAAATTACCAAAATTATCAAAAAACTTTGTTCCAAATTACGCCAATTCTCTGTAGACTCAATTATGGAATAAGTCCACTATATAAACGTAGAATCAACTTAACCGTTTTTTAAGTTAATTATGCACCAAACAACACATGGTAATATACGACAAATGTCTGTAGACCTGATTATGTAATTTACCTACTGAATTAATGCATATGGTACATGATGCACAGAGAAAGAATTTAAACACATTTCAGTACTGATATATATTAAATCGAGTTCGTATTGCAGTAAAACCCCAGTTATCCGAAAAGCATGGAACCAAAAGATTTTCGGTTAGGGTTCATAGGAATTTTCGGATAACTGGGAGACTTCCTAATTATATTCTACCAGATGACACTACTCACCCTTCTCACTTCCCCACAGTCAGGTGAAGTATTAGTGCTTGCAGGTGCTGCAAGAGTCTGTTATTAGATTTCCTTTTCCTGTTTACACATGTTTTAATTTCCTCCAAACTTTATTTATGATGAGTAATATTTTAAAATACAAACAGGGTTTTGTAAGCATGAAGATCTCAGAAAGTAGAAAAAGTTGATATTAACACATTAATATATTGGTGCAGGAAGACGCAACAGGGTCAGATCTGTTGTTTAAAACGTGGCGTAATAAGGCAGTATTGAAGCAATGTGAAGTTGAAAAACAAAAAAAATCACAACATATTTTGTAAAGAAATGAAGTGTTGTATGTGGCTATGCAATAAAATGCCTGCATTTACGCAATAGTCCAAATAAGGAAGTTGACGCTGTTTATTTATTTCATAAACAGCATGCTTGTTTAAAAATAAAATTTTTCATATTTTAAAAAAAAAGAGAGAGACAGAGAGTTTTAAGGTCTTTCGGTTAAGCCGATTTTCAGATAATCGGGGTTCTACTGTACTTGAGTAATATTGCAAGGAATTCGAGATGTATCTTGGCTTTCTAGTTTTTTATTCGCACTCACACAAAGACAAACACATGGAGAACATAAATTAAACATTAATAATTAATACTTCTAGATTAAAATGAGAGAGAGCGTCAGTTCCGCATCTTATTCTAGCAGATATCTGAGTACTACAGAACTGATTTTTTCTGCATTAAAGGGTGCTTGAGCACTGTCCGAACTGGCGTCACATAGCCGCCCACGTGATTCGCAACAGTACAAACTACACCTACTCAGAGCCGTCCTTAGGGGTGTGTGACAGGTGCAGCCGCACAGGGCCTCGTGTCCGAGGGGGGAAAAAAATACATAATTGCTAAATATTTTTTATTTGTTTTGTTGTGAGGTTTTTAATAAAATTTATATATGTAAACTTGCTTATTTATAAAATGTAAATTTGCTTATCAATAAAATGTTATAAAATAGATTTCTTGAAGCTTATATTCAATCTGTAGAAATTGTTATACTGTAGCCTAGGCTGCACCAGGCGCATAAAAAAATCTGTTCAGGCTCATAAACACTGTCACAAATGGATACTCAAATTCCAAGAGATTTTCGTCATTTTTGACGAAACTGTTTCCTGGAAAATGCTCCGAGCGAATATTTCGTCAAATCAAGTAAATTTCTTTCCTCAAAAATGTGAGGAAATTTATTTCATCAAATTGCTTGTTCGAAAGTCTAAAAAAAAGTCTGGTGGCACCATCTACTGAGAATTTTAGAAGTATCTGTAATTGACAAGGGAAAAAATAACACTTTTCACAAGTTTTCAAGGGGATTCGAACGTGCGACTTTTAGTGTGGGAGACGAATGCTCTGACCACTTAGCCAGCGGGACCTTGGATGAATTTGATTTTAAATGTATCTATGGGATGTTGATGTGTGTTTATATTTTTAGAAAGCAGATTGTATTTTTATCGGTGCTGTTATAATTTCTGCATGTTTTAATTAATAAAGGATAAGGCTAGATTATTATTATGGTAGTTCTATGGTTAATAAATAATTAGAATATGGCTTGATTAATATTTTATTAGAGAAATTCCCTTCGTTCAATGAATGATTAGAATATGGTCTAGTTAATTTGTTGGTCAGAAATTATAAATTTTGAAGTGCAATATTGGAGGAGAGTTTATCAATTTTAGATGATAGGGGTTAAGATTTTAACACATTATTGTTTATAGAGGGGAAAGGGATCAGTTAGGCATAAATAATCTGGCCGTGAATGGGGAAACATTTTCGTCAAATATTTGAGATTTTCCATTTCATTAAAAATCACTTAATTTTGAGACGAAATGATTGTCAAAAATGATTCTTTTAGTATAAAACATTCTTTTATATACAGATTCTTTTAGTATAAAATAAACTCACTTTATATGTAAGAAAATACCATAATTTATATTCGGTTAATGTCTAACATTTTATTTTCTGTGGATGCTTTGATAACAAGACACGGACCCTTTAATTTAGGCCATCACAAAGTAAAATTTATCTGTATCTCAAAAACTAATGATTGAAATGAGATGTGCATTTACATACCCATGTTTTTTTACAACTGTGTTTCGTTTTAATTGAAATTAATGTTAATCATAATTCATAATTTTTAATATGATTTTATTAATAATTTTCATAATTAAATTTTTTCTCTTGAATTGAAAAAAAAATGCATGAAATTTTTTGCGCCTATGCATTGTATTGCATTAAAAAAATCAATCTGATGATTTTTGGGAAGATAATAAACAAGTGGGTAAGTCTGATCGAAGATAGCACAAAGGGTTTTGTTTAATATTCCTTTCAAAACACTTTATCCTTTCTTTAATAAATCCAAATAAATTTCATTTTCCAAAAAAAAAAAATCATGTTTTTTATAAAGTAAAAATTTACTTGTCTATTTTTTCGTTTTTTCGAATATCTGAACCGGCCCTATAGCGAGCGAAGCCCACTATTATATTCTGACATAATAATATCTGTCATGTGGACTAAATGAGATATTAAAAGAAAAGTATCCCCCCCCTCTCCCCTTCTTTATTAACAATCCCTATTCGCATTATTAATTACATCATTGTCTAATAGCGTTTTGTTTTGTTTTTCTACTAGGGTGCTCGGCCCTCTACGAACTAAGCTCGCCAACCCAAGTTCTGACACCACAAATTCTAAAAACTCGCTAATTTGATTAACTCTAAAATGATTACGGAAGAATGAATTATAATTAAGCGACCAGTGGCGATCTGCTGTAATCGGGTTTCCCTTCTTTTTCCTTTCACTGAGGTATTTTAAGGCCAAATCAACTGCTGTCGAAAGAGCTAACAACTGTTTTCGTGATTGATTAAATAACATCAATTACACATTTGAAAATCAACTTGTGAAAATGGTTAAGTAAACAATGTCGCTACATCGGGGAATTTTATAATGATGTTATAAAAAATTGGGTATTTATCCGTTGTCCCGTCGACCACTATCCAAAAAAGAAAAAAAAAAACTGGATTTTTATTCGACATTTATCTGTATTACTTACCCATCATAATAGGGTAAGTCTTGTAATCGTTTTGAAAATCGAAAAAAAAAATTTGACGGATTTACACGTTTCAGACACTGGAGATTCCGAAAAACATATTTTTAGAAAAAAAAATTTGCCGTCCGTCTGTGTGTCTGTAAACGCTCTATCTCCCGAACAAATTGAGATAGAGACTTGCAATTTGGTATGTACTTAGTATGTAATAATGGGAAGAAGTAACCACCGCCACCGCTGCCAATGTAGTTTCTGTGCCTGAAGTCTTTCAGAAAACTATTGCATATAAGAATATGAAATTTGGTAGTTTTATAGAGAAATGTTTGATTAAACACGTTGAAGCAGATAGTTTTTAAATCGAAGAATTATTTTAAGAGATATTTAATATTAAAGTCGGTCAAAAAAAGGTCTCTTAAAAAAGTTTTATAGGAACAAAACTATGCATACGAATTTAATAATATTTTAAAAGGATATACTTGATAAACTTGCGGTGTGCAGAGTGCAATTATTTTTTGACTAATTTTTTGAGGGTTTTTTTTTTCAATATTTTATTAAAATTTCATCGTTTGAATTGAGATTTCAATAACCTCGATTAACCGGAACAATTTTTTTCGGACTCTCGAAATATTCGTTCTGATGAAAGGTATATAAAAATTTTCGAAATTGTTTATTTTAAGAAATGAATATGAAAGACAATAAAAAAACATAAATTTTGCATAAAGCATGAAGTCGATCGGATATTTAGTTGCCCAGATATTTGGAATCCTATTTTCCACACTCTTCGATTTTTCATGACCCTGTATTTCATCCAAATTTCACTTCAAAGATATATTTTAATTGGAAATGTGACGCTTAATCAGATGCAATAAACCGCTAGTTAATAGGATTATTATTTTTGGAGTTATAAGGATGTTTCTTTCAAGCAATTCAGTAATCGAGCCTTTAAAGTTTGTGACGTCATCAAGCCACGATTTTATTTGAATTGCAATGCACTTTATAAGTAGTTTACACATTTTTATTTTAATATTTTACATTATGCATATCCATGATGGGTAAGTATTACGGTGGCCCCCAACGACTAGTTTTTAATATTTTACCCATTTATTAGTTATTTCATTAATTTAAAAAATAATAACGACCTTAAACGACGCGCCATGATATTAAAAGTGAAAAAGCGTTGAAAAAAATATTGCTATGCATAGGTACGCACAACAGATCCGTTTCAACTGGCGTCATGAAATAAACACTTATCCATCAGCCGAGGGGGATAATTAAGAAAAATATTGTAAATAAATAAATATTTAAGATTACTTTTTTTTTTCTCTTTTCATTAATGTATTATAAATTTTATTGTTTAAAGTTACTGATAGTTGACACTTTAGTGAGTGGGGCTTTAGATTCCAATGACAACATTCTTCCAATGGTTTTGGGGGCATTAGAGTTCGAGGCGAATAATTTGGTGAAAGTTTTTTTTTACTGTAAAGTTGTCAACGGTATAATGAAGAAGTACCGAAAATTGTTTTTAGTAAGACGTTTTAAATGTATCGTTTCCAATATGACGTAAGTTTTCTTCCTATTATTAAACTTAAAAATATTTAATTGAAGGGAAATATTATTATTTACGCTGTTTTAAAATTTGCAATAATAGGTAACCTATTTTGTCGAAATAAATTAACATCTCGTGTAAATATATTTTTATATTGAAACTATTTGGAAATATTGTTATTTGAGCATTTTAAAATATGACGTAAGTTTCCCTATTTAATGCTTTGAACGCGTAATAATTTAATTATTTCTCTTTTTAATATTCACGCGCAATTATATTTTTTATTGCGTAATTTTCTACAATTACTGCTTTTAACACCTGACAATTTAATTATATGTTTAAAGTTTTATTTCTGTTTTTGATAGTCACGTGTAAATACATTTTTTAATTGAAAGGGAATATTATTATGTGCGCTATTTTACAAATTGGCAACAATTCAAATACATTCTACGCTTTAGTTGAATATTTTTATCCATTAATGAGTGGGTTGTTAAGCTTTTAATTAATATCTTGCGTTAATGAAGACATTTTCAAAATTTTATGATTTTCAGCGTGACAATAACACAAAATTCCAAGTCTGTAACTTATACTGTTTCGGAGAACCGGCTCTGTGACAGACAGAGAAGCGAGACGAATAGGGTTTCGTGAGATGAACGAAACCCTAATAAAAATTGTCACGTGAATTAACATTAGTATTCTCAAACTTTTAACACATCTACAAAAGTATACAATTGGTGCCTTTTTGCTGGTTGCGTTGACCAAATGAACTTCAAAATGGTGTGGATGTTACCATTGGAAAATTCAAAATCGATAAATATTTAATATGTAGATGACCCTTTATTTGAAAGAAAGAAAAAGAAATGTTGCTCCTACATGACACGGCATAAAAAAATTTCCTGACCTGTCCCAAATCTGCAGAAAAAAGAATAGTCCGAGTATTATGAAAGGAAATTGGCCTGCCTGAATCTATATAAACCTTCACTAAAACATACTAACCCCGGTTACGGCTAGATGTAAACGGCTAGATCTGGTTACGGCTAGATGTAAATATGTCTGTCATTGTAGCGGTATTTTAGTTTGACCTACGAAATATCATCATAACTTTCAATATTAGCAATATTTCTGACATCATTAACAGTCCTCAGAGCGGTCCCTTTTTTTGGCCACTGATGTTTTTTTTTTTTTTTTTTTTTTTTTTCAATTTCTACTATTAGCTCACATTCTCTATATATTTACTAGATGGTACCCGTCAAAACTTGACGGAAAAAATTACAATAGCAATATTAGTAAAATAAGCTTCTTTATTACATAAGTAGGGGTGCTTATGAAACAATCTTTCAAATATTTTATTTTAAAAAAAAATCCCCCCCCCCCCAGTGATTTACGTTATTAACTCCAAACAAACAATCCGTAAACAAAATGGAAATCAGTTTGACATTACCGCCCTATTCCCCACGGCAAGAAAGAAAATTTCCTGAACCTATGAAGTATCATACAAATAGCATATCCCTACGTTCATCTCATATTCAGTCAATAAAAGAACATATTAAATAAGGCACACATCCCCCCCCCCCCTGTGATAATGCAACCGAATGAGCTCCTATGCGCATGTGCATTGCTTCTCCCCAAACGCACCGTCGAAATTCGACGTTAAGAAAAAGTTTTAAAATGTTTTGATCAAAATTTTTAAAATGTCTTCTTTAATCATTGTTCGTTTTAAATCCATATCTTCTGAAACGCATCTATTGTTTTAAGCTTATCATTTTTTATGTAAAGATAAAGAATTTTTTTTACAATAATAAATCAATCTGCAGATAAAGGAGATTTTTAATGTTTTCAAGTGTAATTTATTTGTATGGTTTCTTCATTCCTTTACATAATAAGGATGATTATTCCTTTACCATAATTAAGAGAAATAATGTAAATAAATAAATATCCAAGATTATTTTTGATTTTGTTTTCATTAATATATTGTAAATTTTATTGTTAAAAGTTACTGATAAATGATACTTTAGTAAATAGGGCTTTTCTTAATTATTATTATTATTATTATTATTATTTTGAGATTTAATGGCAACATTCTTCCGTTTGTTTATTGGGCGCTACAGTTTGGCGAATTATTTGAGGTACTTTTCGGTTAGCAGGGCGCCAATGAAGTATATATATATATATATATATATATATATACAAATATATATAATGTATATAGTTTTGTTTTTCTAGTATTGAATTTATGTGGTTTATAGATTTTGGTTGGCTTTTGTGATAATGATTCTGCAAGTAATTTTCCATTGGAGTTTGTTGTTATGTGTATATATATATATATATATGCTTTATTGGCGCCGGCTAACCGAAAAGTACCTAATTTGCATATAGTTTTTTTTTTTTTCCTTAATCGAACGACGGGATTTCGCACGGAATTTCGACGGGATAATGAATATTTTTTATGGTACCAGAATATTTTTCTGTATTTTATAGTTATATTAAGAAATACATATTTTTATGATTTGCTGAATCACTTAGTTGTTTACTTTTTCATGCATTATATTATTGAAGGTTGTTAGTTCTCTTATTCGTTTAAATATACCCTACTTATATAAAAATAGCGTGTGTTCTCTGTGGTGTTTCGCATAAACGTTGTAAAATTCAGGTTATTAGATTTTATCCAACTTTGCTGTCATAACAGCTGATGAAGCAGCCATTTTCGGCGATTTTTTTGTTACCTGTAAAATGTTTGTTTTTGGTATAGCCCGAACTAAAAAAAAAATGAGTACTTTTCCATTATACGGGCACCATTGTCGCCAAGCATATATTTACATGTATGGCATGGTGTCGGTATAACGGAAAAGAACCAAAATTTGCGATCGATCAAATAATTGAATTTCGTTAAACATTAAATTTTCTAGTACTTTTCTATTATCCGGTCGACCACTTTTCATAACAAAAAATTATCGCCAAACTGTAAAATTAAACGCCTAAAATACAGTCCGATTTACTTGATGTCAGAAGCATTATACGTGTTTGTTACGTCATCAAGTGGTTTTTAATTCGAGATTTGCGTCTATTTTTTATTATGTTTTACTGATTTATTAGTTATTTCATTAATTAAAACCAGAGGGCCCGTGCGAAGATTTTGCACTGAAATCTAATATTTTTTAGGTACTTCTCTATTAACCCGTCCACCGCTTTTCATAACAAAAAACTACCGCCAAACTGTAAGATTAAACGCCAAAAATGCAGTCCCATTTACTTGATGTCAGAATCATTAGGCGTGTTTGTTACGTCATCTAGTGGTATTACATTCGACATTTGCGTGTATTTTTCATTATGTTTTACTGATTTAGTAGTTATTTTATTAATTAAAATGACAATTGTGTCCTTAAATTCTTATATTTTATTTATTTTTTGATATTCCAATGGCAACGTTCTCCCGTTTATTTGGCGATAGTTTTTTGCTATGAAAAGTGGTCGACGGGATAATAGAGAAGTATCATTTTTTATCAATATGTAATATTTATTAGATGCAAGTTTAAACTTCTAAAGAAAAAGCAAGGATAAAAATATTTGCAAACAACATTTAGTTGTTAGTCAAGCCAGAATATCATCTAATTTATTCCATCAAAGTTAGACTAAAAACTGATCCAAGATTGCTAAAGGCACGCGCGAGAAAAAAAATTAACAATCGTATTTTGACTGCATTAGAGGATGACGTCATCCGCTTCGGGAAAACCATTGAACTTAGAAATATAAATCTAAACATTTCAATTTCAATTTCGCTTTTTAATCATAAGTATAAAATAAACCCGTGCGGTGTTTTTTATAATAATTGCTATGAGCATCATCATATAATGTGGTATTTTATTTTTTTGGCAACAATAATTTCAGGAAAACCTTTCATTTCTGTCATGAAAACAATGCCGATTTTATTTTTTAATTTCAGCAAATTTTAATCAAAAACATGTTTTAACGAATTGTTAAGTGGGCTATGTCAGAAGCCTGTTCTAAAACCTTTCATATGGTATCTCATTCGTTGTTCTGCGTTTCATATTTTCTGAGTAAAAGGGATGTTGACAGGAGAAATAATATATAAGGATAACAATTGCGTCCTTAAATTCATGTATTTTATTTATTTATTTATTTTGATATTCCAATGGCAACGTTCTCCCGTTTATTTGGCGATAGTTTTTTGTTATGAAAAGTGGTCGACGGGAAAATAGAGAAGTACCAATTTTCTTATTTTTAATCTGAGAAAGAAACAATAATCATGGATTTAATTAATTTTGTAATATGCGGTGCAACCAAAATAATTTTAATTAAATCAGTACAGATATCGCAGACGCACCTGGGTTATTTTTTGGCGCCTAAATGAGGATTTTTGCTTTGTATGGCAACCTGGTGTTTTATAATAAATTTGAATATGTGTGTAAATAAATAAAATAAAATAGGTACTTTTATGTTAGCTGGGCGTCAAGGATAACTCTCCAAATCTTGTTTCAATTTGAATCATTTAAATTGCAACATTTTACGTGAGATTTGTTATTCATATTGATATGTTTTACGTTTAGATATTTTATTATGATTATATTCTAGCTAATTAAGTTCTTTTTTTTTTTTTTTTTTTTAAGATTTTATACTACAATGTTAAAATATTACCTAGTTGATATTAGTTAATGTCAAAAGATTGGCGAACCACAGAGTTCAAGGAAAAAACTCTATGCCCTCAAAAGTGGGAGTTGTCAACTTTATGACGTCATAAGCAGAAGTAAATGTTTAATTGAAAATAAAAAGCTAATTAATTAAATTTTCGAACAAACGAATGCACGATAACAAATCTGTGTCCTAATAGCTTTCATTTAAAAAAAGAATGGTGTAATTTGATGCAGTAGTTTGTTCTAACGGATTGTCGAAAGAAATCGCTTAGCGTTTTAAATATATAGATTCTGACAGACGATTGAATCCGGACGATAGAAATGTGATTTTTTTTTTTTCAAATTTTCCCGAAAAACATAATTTAATTACAATCTTGTCTTCATTATCGATTGAAATAAAATATAAATTCAATTTCAATTTGAAAATGACGAAAAAAAAAGAAATCAATAATCTCTATCGGGATCCTTTTCAATTTGTTTCCCTTTTTTGTCACAAAAAAACTGAGTAATTAGTTGCCATCATTACAGAAATGTCATTAAAATTAGAAAAAAATTAATATCTCGAAAACTAATTCCAATTTCAAAATTCTATTACCAGTTTTGACATCCGCGGATTTTTATGAACAATTGGTATTAATTTCACCATCAAGCGTTTAATATTTTATTAAAAATAGCCCTAGAACATAATCAGTCGTTTAATCAGTCGTTTCATAAAATCGTTTCATAAATTCGTTTCATAAAATCGTTTCACAAATTCGTTTCATTAGGATTTTATATATATAGGGTAGATTTTCTATTCATCCTATCAAGTTCAAATAAATTTTTTAAAACTTGTACGGGATGACAATTGATGTTAATACAGTTTATTTCAAATATTAATTCATTAATTAAATTTAATTAATTAATTTTAATTTTATATTTCATTTCTGTTCAAAAGTATAGACTCGCTCCATATTTATAGTCTCACCTTCACACGTAAAAAGGTAATGGGGCTGTTCACGGACGGAGATCAGGCGGCTCGCAGGCGAAGGAGACTATAAATGTTGAGTAGTCTATACTTTTGAACAGAAATGAAGTATAAAACTAAAATTAAATAATAAAATTTAATTAATTAATTAATATTTGAAAAAAAACTGTATTATCGTTAATTGTAACATCGCTATGACACTTTATTGTGAAGTTTGGTAATTTTTGAAATTCAATATTTGAAAAACGGCATAATCATTAGATTTTAAATTTATATCAAGAAAAATACAATTTTTTAAACTTTCTAACGCAGTTTGTCTAACAATGTTGTGAGAAATACTTTTCGAGGTATTAATTTTTGGTATTTTAGCTATTTATTTTTTATTTAATTTTTAATACATTTCAAAAATTTCTCTTATGTAAGATATTTAGCAGGATATAAATTTAGGAATAAATACCGTCAGTGGCGAAGCGTGTAGATCGCTGGAAAAAAATTTCTATTTGACCTAGGTAGGAATTGACTTAAAAAAAAAGTTTTTATATTACTTGTTTTTATTATTCTCGTGATAGGTTACTGCAACAATTGCAAGGAAATGTTAGCCGAGCGCATGTGATTAAATAGCCAAATATTGTTTCCATTACCATAATTTCTATTGCATTCATTTCGTTTAAAATATAAACCTTTCGCAGCAGTGTTGAATTCAGAGACTTTTCTCCGGGGGGAGGGAGGGGGATTGTAGAGTTCCGGGGAGATTGCTTTTTTAACCATTAAAAGCATAAAATCTCAAATCTTCGGGGGGGGGGGGAGGGGACATTTCAATGCTCCGGGGTGGAATGCCCTCCCCCCCCCAGCCACCCCTTGAATTCAACACTATTTCGCACATTTAATTTAAAATACATACATGTAAAATACACATATTACATACAATTAAAACCATATGCCTTTCACAAACTTCATTAAAAAATACAAAAGAATAAAAATAAGAAATAATGCTATAAACCAAAACAGTCTATTTCATCATCTAAATATTGTTTCTAATTTAAACACGCAAAAAATAAAATATGCTATAGCCGAGAAAAAAATGTTATTGGCGAGGTTTGCGTCCTTCTAACATACAAGTTCGGAAAACATCATCATGTAGCGGGTTTCTACTACATTTGTAAGAGAAATATAAAACGAAACATTTTGTAAGGAGATAGTGATGGTCAATTACAATTGGTGGTTTCCGAGCGATCTTTCTATGTGCATTGCATCTGCCCAAAGGCACCGTCGAAATTCAACGTTAAAAAAAAAATTAAATGTTTAAATAAAAATTTTTAAAATGTCTTCATCATTGTTCGTTTCAAATCCATATCTTCTAAAACGCATCCGTTGTTTTAAGCTGATAAATTTTTATGTAAAGATGGAGAATTTTTTTTACGATAATAAATCAATCTGCAGATGAGCAGATTTTTAATGTTTTAAAATGTAATTTATTTCTATGGTTTCTTCTGTCCCTTTCCATAATCAGGATGATTATCCATTTTCCACAGTCGGGGTAACTTTTACCTCATATACAGCGAAATACCCAATTGATCTTTTAAAAATTACAATTCCTAGCATATTCCGATGCAACGTATATATCAACGAATTCAACATATCAATTTTATGTTCAACACAAATTGAAAATAGCTTTTTTTGTTGACAGATTTTAAGTTAGCGGCAAAATGTTCTATCTTATAGATAATCTGATCTTATGATTTATCAGGGTTTTTTTAATTATTTTTTTTTCATTTTTTATGTTGGTTAGAGAAATCAATTTTCAATTGTGGCAACTTTTACATGGGCTATTTTACATTATTGAAGCAAACTGGTGGCCATTGTTGAGATAGATTTGAAAAAATTATTCATGCTTGAAAATTATTTAAAAAGTCGTAAAAATTAAGCAGCAGTTTTTAAATAAATTTCATTCGAAAGTTAACATTTTTCTAATTGATGATGTAAGAATTGAAATTATAAGGTATTTAAGTGATGTAAGCGCAATAAAAGCGAAAGCGCCGTTTGTTGTCACAATCGTTATACATTTCTAAAAATTTCCACTGGGTTTTGGCTGACGTCCAAAAGTAGACTACCGTTTTTTGACGTCGACAGAGAAATCTACAGTGAAAGAAATAAAGCCGCGTATAAAGAGATAAAGAACTGTTAAATGAACTTGAACTTATAATACATCATTTTCACCGGCACAAACTTTTTACACGTTACTTTTATGCTTAAGGCGGTATTGAAAAAAAAAAAAAAATTCCACGCTCAACAACTCAAAATTTTGAGACACATTCTCAGACTCATTTTTAAAAGTAACAACAGGAAACTTGGCGGCGTGATTTATAAAGAAATTTATAAGGGCCCCATGTTTTTATTTTTCGTTCGATTAATTAGAAATTGATTTACAGACAATTATTTAAAAAAGTACGATCATTTTTTATGTTTCAAGCGCTATCGCTTTGGGAAATTCGGTTCAAAATGTCCACTTTGATAGCATTTTTTGAAATATATTCTGCCTTTATCAAAAAATCGAGACAATACGGACATTATAAAGTTTCTGAATAAGAGAACCGGCCAATTGGATGCATTTTAGAGCAAAAATGAATTTACAAATGTGTCTCAAAATAAGCAGTTTGGATTTGAATACACCCTTAAACGCCATGTATACAAATAAAAATATATTTTGTATTTAATTGTAATGAAAAAAATAGCATCAATAAAGTCATAAAGCATAATGATAAAATAAACACAATGGACAAATTTCCCGTGACGTCACAATAAATATGAATTTTTGTTCGCTTATAAAAAATAAAGTGCACGCGGATAAATATTTTTACTGAAATTTAATTTGGAAATTAAAAAATTCGGCCTAAAAGCCACGTGGAATATTTATTATTTCTCTTTTATCCTCGCAATAGTGGAAGTTATCCGATTGCCACCATTTTTAAAGAAATTAAAAGAAAAAACATTTAAAATTAAAATTCTGCTAATTAATAAAAGTATTGAACAAATGAATGCACGATAACAAATCTGTGGCCAAATATCTTTCATTTAAAAATTTAAAATAAGAAGCATGTAATTGATGAAGTAATTTTTTCTCACAAACTGTAGAAAGAAAACGCTTAGCGTTTTAAATATACAGATTTTCAAGTTTTCTCTTTTTAATATTCACGCGCAATTACATTTTTTATGACGTAATTTTCTCCATTTGCTGTTTTTAACACGTGATCACTTACAAGGAAGGTCTCCATAAGCACATACTCGGAAATTTTTGAAAAAATTACAGAATGTTCTTCTCATGAAGATATATACGTCTATAAAAAAATTTCTGCGGAACCTCGATATAACGTCCGTAAAAAAATATGAAAATTTCGTTTATTTGGCGATTTATCACCGGTCGACGGAATGAAATTAATCCTTTCAGGGGCAAAGTACTTATGTTTCTAAAATTTTGAAATCATCGAGTCACACCGAGATTAAAAAACAAATTTATATTCAAATAAGTAAAAGATTTTGTTCAACTATATTATAAAAGTAAAATTTGATTCCAAAATTCCGGTGTCATTGTGGCATTTGTGAATTAAAATTAAGTGGGAATCCTTTTTACAAGCAGTTTAAAATGCATTAAAATCGTTTGAGTTTGGCGAAGGAAAACTGTTGCTAGCCAAATCGTGTGTTTTTGCGCCAAATACTCGAAAGTATTTTATATTTTTGCAGATTTTCTACTGGGATTCCGCAGCTAAATTTCACTGTTCCTTTATTACATACATGAGAAGCTTCATTACCTTTTTTTTTTCAAAATTTTCTGAGTATGCGCTTTAAGGAGACCTTCCTTGTTATTATTAGTTACTATTTTAAAGTTTTATTTCTGTTTTTAAAAGTCACGTGTAAATACATTTTTTAATTGAAAGAAGATATTATTATGTGCGCTATTTTACAAATTGGCAACAGTTTAAATAATGGACTTTTCTAAATATGAAATAAATCTCAATTCAAACGATGAAATTTTAATAAAATATTGAAAAAAAAAAACCCTCAAAAAATTAGTCAAAAAATAATTGCACTCTGCATACCGCAAGTTTATCAAGTATATCCTTTTAAAATATTATTAAATTCGTATGCATAGTTTTGTTCCTATAAAACTTTTTTAAGAGACTTTTTTTGACCGACTTTAATATTAAATATCTCTTAAAATAATTCTTCGATTTAAAAACTATCTGCTTCAACGTGTTTAATCAAACATTTCTCTATAAAACTACCAAATTTCATATTTTTATATGCAATAGTTTTCTGAAAGACTTCAGGCACAGAAACTACATTGGCAGCGGTGGCGGTGGTTACTTTTTTTTTTTTTTTTTTTTTTTTTTTTTTTGAAATATATATAGAGAAATTATGAATTTTGCCATCCCGCAAAATTCTTCCTGATTTTGGAAACTCAATTAATTTAATTATTTTAACTTTTAGATATAGGACTAATAAAATTCAGTGTATACCATTAAAATTATGTTTTACTTTTGTTGTGTATATAATATATATATTTTTTTATATTGTCTATCTTTCTTTAGTAGAATAAAGATATTACTGCCGAAAATGTTATGGTTTATTACTTAATCTAATGTACATACAGGTGACTGTTCTAATGCAATAAGTTTGGCTAATAAAACTGCTTCATTTCCCCCTCCCAAAAATTATATATAAAATGTGAATAGATTCAATTTAAATTACATTCTGTACACTATTACGAAATTTTCAAAGTTACTTTCTCGTATTGCTACACTGTACAAAATGAATATGCCAGATTACAACACAGCGTGCGTTTAAATCGCCAACACGCTGTGCTGTAAATTTCGAGTGTGCTGTAACTGAACGTGTGCTTGAAATTTCAAGTACGGTGATGTAATTTTTTTCAGCACAGTGTATTTGAAATTTCAAATTTTGTTGTAATAAACATTGTGCTTGAATTTTCAAGTACGGCGATGTAATTATACAGCACAATGTGTTGTAAAATTCAAATTTTGTTGTAACGAATTTGGGCTTGAATTTTCAAGTACGGTGATGTGGTGATTTTACAACACAATGTGTTGCAAAATTCAGATTTTATTGTAATGAATGTGTGCTTGAATTTCCAAGTATTGTGATCAAGCGCGGATCCAACGGGGAGGTCATGGGGGTCATGACCCCCCTCTAAACGGAAAACATTTCTATAGAACAATACATTTTTTAATACAGATATGTATTAAATGTGTTTTCATTTTTTAGGGTTTCGTTCATCTCACGAAACTCTATTACCCCCGCTCCGTTGTCTGTCCGTCACAGAGCCATTCTCAAAAAGTATGTAACTTACAGAGTTGAAACTTAGTGTATAAATCTGAATAGCACCTTGTGAAGAGCTCAAAATATTAAAATTTGAAAAATTCGTATTATTTTAATAAATAGAGATAAAAAACCAAAATTCTAACAGCCTTTTCCTATTAAATTGAGACATTTTTCGTTATAGCAGATGCCAAAGATTTAAAATCCACAATGAAATTCTTCCTACAATAATTAATTTTCTATCAGACGATTTTCACGTGAAAAATGAAAATGAAATAAAAAGTTTCACCAATTGAAAAAAAGATAAATATGAAATAAAATTGATTGACGTCATAGTCGTAATAAAACGGAAAATGTCTAAGATTTCTCAATAATACAAGGAGTATGAGTATGTGTAAGTGGACAAAACAGATTAATATCACGTCATTAGAGAATTAAAAAGAAAATCTGACGTCATATAGGAAGTTTAACTAATTTTTCAAATGTTTGAGAATAATACAAATCGAGTATCAATATAAATAATAGAGAATAGTAAATATATGAGTTTGAGAAACATATTGAATCGTGATAAAAATCCGATTATGGAAATATTCGCATATTTTAACATTTTGAAGGTGTACAATTTGTTTAATTTTGAAATTATTTTTTTAAATATTGCATTTAGTCCGTATGACGGATATTATTATGACAGAATATAATAGCGGGATTGGACCGCTATCCGGCTGGTTTAGATATTCAAAAAAAGGAAAAAATAGACCGGTAAATTTTCACTTTATAAAAAACATGACTTTTTTTGTTATTGTTGCTAAATAAAATTTGTTTGAATTTATTAAAGAAAGGATAAAGTGTTTTGAAAGGAATATTAAACGAAACCCTTTGAGCGATCTTCGATCACACTTACCCACTTGTTTTCTTCTTTTACGGCTTAAAAATTTTAATCTTTCTGATACATTCATAGAGTTATTTTTAAATAGAAATGCATGAAATTTGCAGGCATTATTGTTTAAGCACCAAAGAATTGAACATCGTTTTTAATTTTACTATAAATGTGGTATATTTTGAATTGTATTTAATTTTTTTTCCTTCAAGACGGTCTTTCTATGATCACCGAGCCTCGAAAATCGACTTAAAATGAGAAATTTAAGAAAACTTTCTGTAAGATTCTTTGCTATTATAAAAAAATGAGAAACTTTTGATATCTTGGTATCTGGATAAAACATGCATATTTTGTATACTTACGAATATATCTGCAAATTTCATTTACTTATGAAAGAAAATGAATTCGGGTATATGTCAGAAATTAGTCAATTTGGATATAAGATATAAAAACTGCTAATGAAGACATGTGACTTCCTCCCCCCTCCTCAAAAAAAAGTCATGACCCCCCTCTAAATGGAGTCCTGGATCCGCCTCTGATTGTGATGTAATATTTATTGTAGGGAAAATCTGTCTTACTAATGGATTTACATTGGTGGCTATTAAGTGCCTGTGTTGCCATTAGTAGAGACAACTTAGACCAATTAGATGATGACCAAATTTGGCACCCATCATAGGAATTTCTCATTAAACTGATTTCCCGTCGCTGTTTAAAACTCAATGGAGTTTTAAATTATTGCTTGTTAAGTTTGAAATTCCACTCTAATCTCAGTGATAGTCTGCTTATTAATTTCTATTCTTTACGTTTTTACTTTCACGAGATTTTTTTAATGTTGTGATTCTAGAACATTTTTTTCATTTCAAGAGAACCTGCTTGTTTAATTAGAAATTTCTTTCTTACTGAACGTCGAAGAATTCTAATATTACTGTAAAGTTGTTGTTGCATTAGCAAGATCCTGCTTGGAGAGCCTCAGGCACTCAAGAATATGATCAGGGAAGGCCTGCTCAGTGGAACACTTAGTGCATATTTCAAAGCACTTGGCGCCCTCAGAAAATTTCATAGTTCTAAAGGTGCCCACAACGAAAGCGAACAAGAGTGGTTTGTTCCTGCCTGTTATAACCAAGAATAAGACTACTGTAATAAAGTAGCCTACTGAAATCGGATTTATTTAGTTTAAACATTCTATCGATTGCAGAATTAATATGATGTTAAACTATGCAACTGAATCCATACATATCCATATAATAAATATTACTGTAAGCAACAAAGGTTTGAAGCTATTTCAGAACTATATCATTGAACATCTTTATATTTTGTGTATCATTCGAAAGACAATGTTGTCTAGAATGTTAAACACTTTGTTTATCTAAGCTCGATCTCGCAGAAGTGCCCATCAAACTGACCCGAAGTCAAAATTTTAAAGGTCAAAATACATCAAGTTAGTAATTTAAAAACAAAGAAAAAAAAAAGGTACCATTAAAAGTTATCAAATGAAAAAAGTAGAGGAAAGGGTTCCTCGGTCGAGTGGTTCACCTATCTGCTTCACCTTTAAGTGGTGAGTTCGATCACTGCCCTGCAGATCTCCATGCCTTTTCTTTGGAGTTCGTGGCGTCAAGTGGCTAGGAAAACCTAGAGCTCCTATAATACCCTTATTCTTATAGGAGCCTTAGGAAAACCGCCTCCGTTTCGTGATGTCAGGAACCCCAGCGTAAAGGTATCGAGGTCTAGAGAGCAGTGGTTCAATTCACCCAACTTCTCTGAAAAATTCTCTGGATGAATCTTTCTGTTCATTGTTCTTGTAAATGTGTAAACCTTCTGTCTTGTACTTGTAGTACGTGTCTCATCCTCTTTAATAAAAAGGTAGGTGTTGCTGACGACTGGGATCGTTGCCACAGATTAATCTCAGAAAATGAAACATTTGAAGTTACTGAAAAAATTAATTGCTCGAAAAGTATTTGTCAGAAAATTGTTAGACAAACTGCGTTAGAAAGGTAAAAAATTGTATTTTTCTTGATATAAATTTCAAATCCACTGATTATGCCATTTTTCAAATATTGAATTTCAAAAATTACCAAATTTCACAATGCATTACCATACCGAAAACTTCACGCGTAAAAAAAAAAAATAATAACAGCAATATGTCAGCACGAGTCACAAATTATAGTAACCGTATTATTCTGTTAAAGTATAAAAGTGAATTATTATGATGTCACGAGTGCATGATTTTTATTTAATTCTCGACAAATACTAGATGCGCCATTTCTATTTAATTGTGAATAATATAGGTTTATTTCCGTTATTAAAAAATATAGCTATAAAACATATAAATCAATGGAAAACGGTAGGTAATAAATTGTAAACGTAATAATAAACCGTATTAAAAAAACATAACTTAGTGAAATAAGTATCCGTTTTTATATTATTATAGGATATCTTGGTAAAGGTACAGATTACTTTAAAATACAAGGTTAAATTCACCGATATATTTCGTTTGATTCAAGGTTCTTTTGGAGAAACCGACCAGCGCAGCGGGCGTAGTCTGCTAGTAATCTTATAATGGTCGTTAATTTTCTGTAAAGCAGTTACTACTAAAAAACTATATGTATTTTAAAATTTACTCCTGATGCCTGAGATCTTAACTAGTTTTTACAGTATTTCCAAAGCAAAAAATAAATGCTAATGAGATGTTTTACTTTATGACAATTTTAAATTTAAATTTAAATTTTTATAAAATAAAACGTTTTACAGTTTTTTTTTCGTCATTTACAATTCAATTTGCGGAAGAATTTACAAAAAATCTCATTCATTTGAAGAATAAAATTGTTGGAACATTGCACTTCAAGCAGACATAAAAACGAAGAAGACTAAGACAGCAAATCTTCTTATAACTAAAAAAAGAAAAGCGGCATAATCCGTATTTTAAGAATGTAACATCTGTTTACATCATCTAGAGCTGTAAGAAGATTATGCAAGCTTATTTGATTTATCTTTATTGTTTTTATGTCTTCTTGGATTACTTGGTTTTGAATTTTAAATTATTTAGAAGTCTCTGTTTCGTTATTGTCTCAGTCTCTTATTTTATTTATTTATTTAAATTAAAATGGATTTTCTATTTTACATTCATTGTAAATTGTCTTTTAAGATTCCGTACTTCAAAAGGAAAAACGGAAACCCTTCTAGGATCACTTTGTTGTCCGTCTGTCTGTCAAGGCAGTTTTTTTTCTTTCAGGAACGGCTGAAGGTATCAAGTTAAAATTAATATAAAATAATACGGCCCCATTGTTTCCTAAAAATTTTGAGCTTCTATCTCAATGCAATGGCCTCCAAACAATGTTTTTTTTTTTTTTTTAATACAAAAACTTACTTTCAAAATCTAAGGTGTACTCCCCGTTGACCAAGAATCTTGAAATTTCCTTCAAAGGAAGGTCTTATCTAGCAGTGTTAGATAAGACCTAAAAAAATCCGAAAATCATCGATATATTTAAAACACAAAAGTGTTTTTTGAGTCATTTACCCTGAGCTTTCTACTGAACCAATTTTAATAATCATTTTGTCAAATGACAGCTGTTCATTTTAAGATGTGTCCGCAACTAGCTATTTTTTTTTTTTAATATTCCCATTTCTATTTTTTAATTTCAGTTTTAAATGTTTTTTTATGAGATTTCTTCAAAATGGTGGCAACCAGGTTAAGAATTTCTCTCTAAATCTTCGAGTTCTATCATTGCCCTGCAGATCTAAATGCCTTTTCTCTGGAGTTTATTTCTCTCTAGAGCAGCCATACTCAACCTGCGGCCCGCGGGCCGCATTTGGCCCGGCGACCTTTTATGTGCGGCCCGACACATATAATCATCAATCGAAATTAACTTAGATGGTGCATAAAAAGTATCTAAGACTTTCATTGTTGTTTTATATATTTTCATGGAAACACAAAAATCTGTTCTTTTATTTATAATTAGTTTGAAATTATGTTACAATATCTTAAATGCTATTTTCTAAGTCAAAATAAGTTCTTTTTACATGTGTAGTCAGTTCTATATTTGTTCTACAATGATGTATACATTTCTTAATCTTCAACATCAATTACACATTCTTCGAAATTAATTAAATTTGCACTATATATTTCTACAATTTAAAAAAATAATAACGGTTTTTGCTGTGATTAAAAGGTTGATTTATTAGAGAAAATTACCTAATTTTTCTTTTCTTTAAAACTTGGAAAATTTGCATTGTTATAGTATTACATTTTATGCTTATTAGACTGCTAATACCGCTTTTTAGGATTGAATGTTTGCCGCGGAAAAATTGGCACAAAAATTTTTTTATATCACTACTTTCAAGCAATAAAACTTCGCAGCATATTTCTACAACATTTGCAAAAAAAAACATCTACCACAAAGATTATTGTTTACAATTAATGGTGTTGAAAAATTTTGTAACATTGCTTCTTCGTTAAACGTTCAACACTAACTCATAGTATTAATTTTGTTACATGGCTTTGTTATGCTATTTATGTTATCGTACTATTTTAATTACTCTTTTTTTTACCCATTTATAAGTAGTATGTTGCGGCCCGCCTAACGTTGAAAACATACGTTTGCGGCCCGCGAGAAAAAAAGGTTGAGTATGGCTGCTCTAGAGAGTAATATTTTTTTAAATACGTTTCTCATTTTACAACACTCAGAATCAAATAGTTTTTATTTTCGTACAGATAACTTGGGTTGTAAAGTATTAAACATTTTGATCTGGAATCATAAGAATGGAATAAAGCAAGTTTCTGTTTAATATTTTCTGTGAGTATTATTTGTTATCTTTATTTAAGGCGGTTGTCAAGAAAATATTTTCCCACGCGAAGCTTTCCGACACATCACGAATTCGTTTTTAAATGCAAAAGCATGAAGCCATCTGACATGACTACTGAATTGATTTGGAATCGAATAGCGTTTTTTTTATTTTTCGATGCATCTTGAATTATAAGCTATTGCTGTCTCATGACTACTTTCACGGGCTATCGCCCGTTCTGGAAATTCCGTTCAAAACGAAGAAATAATTAACCCCTATTTTCACGTAAGTTTTCACTTTAATAATTCTGTGCACTGAAAAAAAAAAAAAAAAAAAAAAATACAATGCGCGGTAGCGTATTACTGCTTATTTTACTGTTTATTACTGCTAATTTTACGGTATAATACTGGCAGCTGGAGGGCCAGTATTATACTGTAAAATCAACATTTTTTTTTTTTTTTTTTTTTTTTTTTTTCAAGTGTGGTTTGGAACATACCATCTAAATGTTAGAAGATAAAAAAAATAAAGAATAAAGCAAGGCTGTAATGTTGAAAATGGAAAATCAAAAACTGAACGCTATCAAAACTATCTAAATCCGAAATCGAATGCTTGTTAGTGCCAAAAACTAGCGTGGCCAATGAAAGCTTATTTTCAAATAGTAAAAAATTCCTGACTGCTCGGCCTACAGGCACAGGTAGATTTTGAAGACGCAGACCATGGAGCGTCTGTTTGTTGGGAATTGCGGAAGAAATGACCTTTTTTCCTTGATGCGGTAGTTGGAACCGCTCACTTCGAAACCTAACTTGTTTGCGGGCGGAGCCGGCAGGTTTTTTTTTTTTTTTTTTGCTATAAGGGTTGGTCCTATAAAAAACTTGTCAATATAAAAATTTGAGATAATATTAAGAGGATTTATAATAAATGTAAGCGGATTTGATATCTTGTGAATGGACGATATATTTGATGACGATTGATTTTTTTCTTCTAACCCTCCCCTACCCCCCCCCCCCCCCCTTGGGGCCATTTTTAATTATATCAAAAATCTGTCATGCATAAATTTTCTGCCCTTTTCCTAGAAGTAATAATAACTTTAAACGGATTCGATACGTTATCATAATTAAGAAATTATGGGGTTTTTTCAGTTTTCACAACCCCCCCCCCCCCCGATTTCTCCCATTCCCATTTGCGCGAAATTTTTACTCGAATTTTCCGTGGCTTTTAGCGTATTTTCACCGTGACAAACATTCAATCTTTGTATCCGATTTCTTCTTCTTTTTATATAAATCTTTATATCTATCTTAATCGTAAAAAAAAAATTTTAGTTGTCAGCAGTGGCAGCGGAGAGCACACGTTTTAAAATATGCTTTTCTCGCAGTGCGGTAAAGTCAGTGCGGCCGTCAAAGTCAGAGGGTGCTTAGAATTTTTTTAACATTACTATTTCACGTCAGATATTTCCCCCTCCACTTTAATGATAAATAAATAGAAATAGAGAACATGACCACCTGTCATAAAACTTTTGAATACATAGATTAAAATATTTTAATTATAATATGGATGCTATTTATTATTAAAGGATTATGAAGTCTAGAGAGGGCCCAAGAAGTTGCTAGGGGAAGGGGGCTGCTCAGACCACCCTGCTCCTCTCTAATTACGACCCTGTCACAATGGCATATCTCACAATAAACGATTCATATTTCACACCATAGCGCCCTTTACCGATTTAGGAACTCAAAGTAAAAATAATTTGCAGAATTCATAGTAAATTTATAATTTTATTGAGGGCTATCTCAATATTTTTTTGTTGGCGATGGAAACAGCCCTGCTCTATTTTACTATCACGCCAATATACAGTAAGATTTTGACTAATTAGGATACATCGGTTCTGCACGATTTGTCTCAACGGCTGTCCCAATTATCTGAAGTAAATTTAATGATATTTTTATATTTTGTTCTCGACATTTTGTCCCAGCTTCCTCAATTAGAAAGTTTCCCAAATAATGGAAATCTATACTGTATACGGCGTTACTCGCCAAACAATGGATTTTCTTGGATGATCTGTTTATGAAAATAAACAAGTATTAGAATAAATATAAAATGTTTCTTTGGAGAGTTTGTTATTAATATATTTTACAAAAAGTATAGAACTTGCGAAAACTAAGATGACTAATAATCACCTTAGAGCCAGGAAAAAAGCAACAAAAGTGATTAATTCTACGTCTTCTATGTATTTCCACGGACTGCTTGATAAATCGCTATAACCCAACATTTGAGCAGAAACTTAATTCTTTTAGAGATTTATACATCGCTGACATAATTCATATTTTTCTTAAATAAATAACGATAGTGTTGTAACAAGAAGCGAAGGAGAGTTTTTTTTCCCTCTGGACGTAATTTATAACGCAATTTCTCTTAATCTGAAACGTTTCATAATGTCTTGGCAGAGGGCGCACTTAGATATCAGGCTTGTTTCAGTGCTAATGCATCAAATTAAAATGTATGTTTCTCAACAAAAACATCTTACGAACGAGATTTTCATTAATTTTGTTTCTCCAGCAGGAAAATAGATGCTTTTAGAGGAAGCGTTAGATAAAGCGAAATGTTTATTTGGTGTTGATGATGTTAAATTATGCAATGTAGCTTTCATAAAACACCAAGAAGATTTAGGATGACGTATACGAAATGTGCGTCGATTTGGTGCAGCAAGGCGCTCTCAAATTTCCTTGCTCAACAACGCGAAATGTTCTGACTAAAAAAAATTGTTGGTGGCAGCTGCTGTGCCAGTATTATACTGTAAAATCACCACTTTTATTTATTTATTTATTTATTTATTTGCAATGTATACTGGGGACTGATAAATCACACTTATGAGATATCGTCCTCAAATAAGCATTTAGCGCAAAATTTCGTCGCGGAAAAGCCAAACATTTGCCAAGGTTGACTAATGTATATGTACTCCGACTAGTGTATAGTATACCTTTTTTCACAAATGCCAGTAAAACTACTTTTATAGCAAAAACTAGCTCTTACCCGTGACTTCGTTCACGCAACATTAAAAGAAGAATAAATACATTAATTAAGCAAAATATTTTTCTCCCAATAATTAAAAACGTTAATAATTAACTAACTATTTATCACATTTCATAGGAGACAATACGGTATTTATTATTATAGGGACTTTGACATAAATCAGTCTTAAAAAAGTTAAATTCTGTGCCAAATAATCGCGAAAATGAAATTGCAACCAATGCAAAAAGGAGGGCCAAATAAAATCGTGGAAATAGACGAATTGGGTAAAAACAAATGTCAATTTTACCTGATAAACAATTTTACTTTTAACGCCTTTGTGAAACGTTTAAACAGCCATCCTTCAAAAAAAACAAAAACGTTAATTAGAAATAGTATATGCTTTTTCTTTAAATTCAATTTTGCCTCCTTGGTTTAATATATAGTTGAAACAAATCTTGTTTTCTAAATGACAGTATATTGGCAGGCAATTTTTGTTCTCCAGAATAAATTGATGTGAAAATATGTTTGTATTTTTCGGATAATTTACTGAAATCAAGATTTTGTTTTCACCATCTATTCAAAGTGAAAATAAATTCTGTTTTTCAGTTTTAATGAGAAAATGGTGTAAAAAAATGTATTGATCTGTTTTATTTCTCCTTTTTTATACACAAATATGGAGTAAGTTACTTTCCGTTTTTAGAGAAACTTCGTTAAAAAATGGCATTTAATTTAGTTTTTTTAATTCTGAGAGTTTGTGTGACATCCTCGGATCAATTATAACCGATATTCGCTATACCGGTAGTAAACTAACCGGTAGTAAATCGCGTTGCGTTCGATAGTCTAGGAGTAGTTGCGAAATAAAAACACACGGTCAGATTTTAATATAATAGATTCGTGTTCATTTTCCTTTTCTTAAAATTATGATGTGATTTTTAGCAGAAAACTCGGATACTCATGCGGAACGAAATAACGGATACTCATGCTTAATAATCAGTATAGATAACAAAGCATTTAAATTTTTCGTTATAAATATGGCGTGAAACTCATCTACTTTCTATACTTATTGATCCTTGTATTATTAATGTAAGGAATTGATTCACACTCATTTAAAAATATATTGGAAAATTCCCGTTTTATTTCAAATAGGACGTCTCTTTTTCCCCAGGGAAATCCCTTTTTAATGACATGATTTTTAAAAATTTAAATAAAAAATACGGTATAGTTAGTTATATTAGCCGGTAAAACGGCAAGTATTGTTACCATACAAAAGAAAAAAAAAAGAAAAAAAGTGAAGAAAAAACCCAAGATCATTTTATTTCACCAATCAAAGCATATCCGCTTTATTTTCAATAAATGACGTCATATTCGCCTGTTTCCTATGGTTACGCATATTGAAACATTGTATTATTATCAAAAACTAAAAAAAGTACGTTTTATTTCTAATAATATTATTTAATCTTCTTCTTAATTCTTTAATTTTTTTAATTTCATTTTCATTTTTCCCGTGAAAATTTTTCAATTGAAACTAAATTGTTGAGTAAAAATTATTTTTTCGGGTTTTGAATTAGTTTTGGCAACGATTAAGTATTAGCAACGGTAAAGTAAATTTAACCATTTTAAAATGCTATACGAAAAAATGTCCATTTATTCTCAATGAAAATAACGAAATTTTGAATTATTAAGAAAAATATTTGAATAAAATTAACAAAACCCAGCCTATGTTCATATGAGGGTTATATAATCAGCCTATATGCAAAGATACAGGATCATTAAATACTCCATTTTGACACTGGCTTCAGCCTAACATTTGCACACAATCAGATTTATAATATTATTAGGATAACAACATGCATAGGGAAGTCATTTTTAACATTTTATAGCAATAATAAGATTTCCTACAATTTAAAAGCATAACTTCACAGAAAAGCATTCAGCCAATAATAGTAATGCTTTAAAACACCAATTATTTATACGAACTGCAATTACCCGGATCGCCAACTATCCGGATCGAAAAAATAAAGAGAAAAAAAAAAGAGTATATTGTTCACAAAAGAAAGAAAAGGAAAGAACAGAAAAAGAAACTCGAAGTGGATGTATTTGATTTTAAAAATATTTTTTCCCTGGAATTCTTATTTAAAACAATTTTAAAATAAGAATATAAATCTTCAAGAAAATCCTTTAGCGATCATTAATTATGGATCATTTGGACGCAATATTTGTTTAAGATAAAATGCAGAATATAAAATGGAGAATATAAACATGAAATAAGCTAAACTTATTTTTTTTTCTCCTCGGAACTCCTCGCGGAAGGCAACCATTTAAGGTGACTGGTATATAACGCAACTAAGAGGGGGATATAAATGGGGAAAATAGGGAAAAATACTTAAGATACCGTTTTCGGCATTGACTTTTCAAATCATTCGGAGGAATGGAGAGTGAATGGGGAAAAATTTGCGTTCTGTTCTGATACATAAACCATATTTAAAACATATCAACATAAAAAGCAATGCAGAAATTTAACAATTAAAAAATATTACACTTTCCAAAATAAGTTTCTTCCAGCATTTTTTAACCGACTTAAAAAAAGAATTTCTAAGATTAAGATAAGTTTCTTCCAGCATTTTTAATAAGGAGAATTAGTGAATCTAGGAAAAAAAAAGTAACCGGGAAAACAGTGACAGAAAAAAACAAGAGCGGAAAAAAAGTGACAAGGAATTGGTAAATATTGAACTTATTGATAAATAAGTGTTAAAAACTAATGAGGTAGTAATGTCTGATTTATATCATTGCCGTAGGCGAATATTTGCTGTAAATATTTGTGAATGCTATCAGCAATATCGTAAAAAAGTGATATTTGCGTACGAGAATGCTCGTATTCATCACTACTTGATTTTTGACATTCGTGAACGCGAATACGAATATTTCTCGTCGATGACTATGAATGCGAATATTGAAAATTGGTGTGAATATTCGCATACGAGAATACTCATTAACATCAACGAAAAATATTCGTATTCGCGTTCACGAATGTCAAAAATCAAGTAGTGATTAAAATGAGTATTCTCGTATGCGAATATTCACACCACTTTTCAATATTCGCGTTCCCGAATGTCAAAAATCAAGTAGTGATTAAAACGAGTATTCTCGTATGCGAATATTCACACCACTTTTCAATATTCGCGTTCCCGAATGTCAAAAATAAAGTAGTAGTGAATATGAGCATTCTCGTACGCGAATATTCTCACCTTTTTTGCACCTTGCTAATAGCATTTACAAATATTTACAGCAAAAATTCGCCTACGGGAATGACATAAATGAGACATTTGTTACCTTGTTAGTTTTTAACACTTATTTATCAATAAGTTCAATATTTATCAATATTTACCAATTGCTTGTAACTTTTTTCGAGTACATTTTTTCCGGTTACCGAATTTGTACAGTAACTTCTTTTTCTGAACCTCTCGTTTAAGATAATTTTAAAACACATGAATGTGAAAAAAAAAAAAAAAAAAACAGAATTATTAAAAACTGACATTATGTGTGTGTGCGTGGGGGGGGGGGGGGGGGGGGGGCGGAGGCTCTGCTCTCTTGGCAAAAAATTCTTTGTATCACTTTCTTTCAGTGTTTTATTATATAAAGTTATTTGTGAAGAGTGAATTTTACTATTTTTCTTCCTAATTGTTAGAGACAAAGAAAATTTAATAAATATTTCAAATTCTACAGAGGAGCAATACTTCCTCCCCTTACCGGCGCTTTATGACAGGGACTTAATTTGCATCGGAGCCCACCGGAGCTCAGCTCCGGTACTTCTCTGTTTTTAGTAAATATTTAAATATTGGCCAGAATTCATCGGAGCTCATAAACACTGCGCTCCGGAGCCCATTGAAGTAACACTTCCGAAAAACGAATCCTAAATAATATTTTCCTTTCCCTCCCATCTCCAATCTTTTGAGTTCTTTTGTATCAAAACACTTATAAGTGTCGTAATGTGTCGCTCACGTGAGAGATGAAGCTGAAACAGGTTCGATTTTTATATGTCTTCGGGTTTGGGCAGACTCGAGCTTAATCTGTCTTAAATTCAAAATTTTATTTATTTCCATTTCAAATCATTTTAATGCTATTTTGATCAGAATAAAGAGTAAACAGAAATAGCATTTATCCATTCTGCATAGCTGTGAACTATAATCATTTTTTGTGTTAACACTATTTCCGAATCATAATTCTGAGTTTATTCTGCGATTAATTAACATTAAGATTAGGCAAAGGTTTCTATTTGGAATTGGAAGTAGTAATAACTAATAACTAAAAAGTGGCATAGTTGATAGCTAAGTATATGTAGATGTATTTAAATTTTTTATTTTGATAAATAAGAAACAATGCTTTAAATTTTGAAAATAATGTATGAAATATAAATATGCAGATTTGAATGACGGTGGAGGGGTGAGGGGGGGGGGGTGAGAGGTGTATGCTACGGGTGTTAGTACTGCAGAATATTGGGGCTCTGGTACTTTTTTTCTTAGAAATTAAGCCCTGGGTAAGAGATTTAATAATTACAAAAAGCTTGCAAAATTGTTTTAACCGGATAATCGAAAACTTTTCGTTGTATACTATTTTGCAGGCGCGTATCCGTAGGGGATCTGAGGGGAGTCCATAGAACCTGCAACCTTTTCTTGAGATATCACAAAAGAATGGAGAAATTGGCACCAAAGATCTCTCCGTTAGCTGACGCCATCGGTTTCTTGTGATCTCCTGTTATAGCTGGAAGCGAAATTTGCTATTTAGGATAATTTTTAGCAAGAGAAAGTCATAAAAGTGGATAAAAGGGAGCCGTATTCAATGATATTATGCCACGCTTCTGAAAACCACAGATTTTACACAGTTCTTTTTCATAAAAATAAATGTACATTGTGGATTTTTAAAGTGCAGAATTTCACAGAGGATTAGGTGCTGATATATCTGTGTAGATATTTTTTAAAATACAAATCACCCATAGACAATAAAATAAGTAATTTGTAGTACAATACAAAATAAAATTCACCCAACAATCGGAGAAAGATACAGTATTTACTCGCGTATTTTTCGCACTTCTATTTTTAATACTTTCCAAGATAGTTCAAAGGTATTTATGACTTATATTTGTCTGTTCATGTTCTAACTCGTCTAAATATATTCGGATTGCCATGTAATTGATATATGTTACTAAAATTTACTATGACATGTTCTGTATTGAAAATGAAGTGTGTAGCATTCATAGTTTGTTTACAGGGACACTCAAAAGAATCCTATTACATTATAGTCTATGAGGAAAAATAGTTTGCAATGCATTTTAACCCTATGACTGTCTGGTATTCTTTCTGTATTTTCATAAAAATGCTTGTAAATCATAGGATATATATATGTTTTAATCACGGTTTGATGCTATAATATCATTCACATCCCTCCATTCAATATGTTTTTAAAAACATAATTCTGTTAAAAATATTTTTGTATACAGCCATTTTAATATGATTTCTGGGAACGGAAAAACACGGTTCAGCGTTTAATAAGGTGGAATATGATGTATAAGTAAACAATTTGGAAAACGCATAACGCATTTGAAAACCCAATTTAAACAATTACCATCAATTGTCAGAAAAATATCCGAATTCTTTTGTGCACCCTTGTATATGATCTATAGATGTGTATATATGCTACATAGTATGCTAAACTTTAGTTCAGTTGGGAAACGCATAGCACAATGAAAAATTCCCCTTCAGCAATTTCCGTCAATAAACGTAAATGTACTACAGATCTTTTGTGCGGCCCTGTATATGATTTACAGAATTTATACACATCAAATAATAGGGAAAAAAATAGTTAAATTTAGAAACGCGTAACACAACAGAAAATACACTTCCAGCAATTAGTGTTCATGTTACTGTTACCGAATTGTTTTGTGTGTCCTGGTAAATGAACGATGAGTGCTATGAACACTATATATTCTATAGTAAGTATCTTGTAGTGCACCTCAGTGTTATATATCAATTTCAAAATTTAAAATGTTTGAAATAGTGTAACATCATTAAAATACACCGCAAATGATTTTTCTCCTTTGACCGTCATGTAACGGAATTCTTTTGAGTGTCCTTGTAAACGAATTATGAACGCTGCACACTTCATTTTCAATACCGAACATGCCATAGTAAACCTCCCTAACATATATAAATTGCAATCCGAGTATATTTACGTGAGTTACAGCACAGACAAACGATAGCCAGCCAGATAGACGGACAAACCGAATTCATAAATACTTTTGAACTTTGTTGGAAAGTGTTAATAAGACCATTATTGTTACCCCTTTAGCAAATCAAATTTTACATTGCAGCGTTGTTTAACCCTTTAGCGGGCGGTGTCCACAAAAAAGGACACCTAATTTTAATTCTAAAACTGACAAACGGCACCAAGAATATTTAATTATTTTTTTCCTTTCATAAAGTATGGGAAAGTTTGCAAGTTTTTATTTTCTAATAAATTCTTTTGTAAATTCTGGTGTCAGTCCATTATTTCATCATTTTAAAAACAAAATTACTCCGCGCCGGAAAGGGTTAAACGAGTTATTTAGCATAAATAAATTTTCCATGCAGAGCCGCAACATGGGTGGAGCTCCGGCATTTGGCGCTAAGCCTGATAGACTCTTTGTTAGCGCCATCGTTACTGCTAGCAGTGATGTGCAAATGATTGGTTAGAAAAATTGACAAAGGGTTTGTTCTGTAATTAAAATAATAATAATAATAATAATAATAAATTAAAAAATAAAGATAAAACACTTTATTTTGATTAATTAGATAGTCAAGTAGTAAAAAATTATTTTTAAACGATTAATAAATAGCAGTATATATATATATATAATTATAATATCTATGAATTTCAAAAAACATATCAAGTTCTTGTATCATTCTACTTAAATCTCCAAAGAGATAATTAATGATAATGTGTAGACAGAATACCACATAGCTAATAGATTAACAAGTGCAAACATAATATTACCATAGCTTGTGCTTCAATGGTAATTGGCTAAAAATACTGAAATCATGAAGAAAATTTAAAAAGAGAGAGAGAGAGAGAGAGAAATAAAAATAATAATAATTTGGAGTTGCTATCAAGTGAATACAAATGGAATATATATATATATATATATTACAAAAAAAAAAAAAAAAAAAAAAAAACAATTTTTTTAAAAATAAATAACAATAACAATATTTTTACTCCCAATCATAATTTTCATGGTGTTTAATTATTTAAAGTCAATTGGGAAAAATAAATTTTACCATATTTTCCTGAAATATATATAGATAAAGAAAGTTTAGTTAAAATTTTAAAATCTAGGATGGAGCAATGGCTCACTACTGCTTCCCTCCCCTCTCCCTAGCCTGCTTCCTAGCTAGCACACATGGCCATACGTTACATGAAATACTGTTTCCTCATTTTATATCTTGTACTTTTGATACGGAAATATCGCGATTGTAATTATTATTATTATTATTATCATCAAGGCTTGACAAATGCGGTCACCAAATCGCCACTAGTGACCAAGGTTTTTTTTTTTTTTTTTTTTTATCTTGCCACCAAATTATTTAACTTTTTTCTTAAACTTTTTTTTTGGTACAAAAATTATCCTAAGGAATGCGCACAAACGGCATTTTTTGGAACAAATAAGTTCATCAAATGCAAATTTTAAACTAATAAAATCAGAATTATTTGACTTGACTTAGACAGGAAAATAGATTAAAAATTGTTTCCCTGGTTCACTGTTTCATAGATGCCCCCCTCTCATTAGATATAGATTTAGTATCCGGACATTTGAAAATTAGACAGTCAGCATTTCCCGAACATGTCTCTAAATTAGCCTTTACAATATATTTTTTTTTCATAGATATATAATTTTAATAAGCTTAATTAGAAAACTTGGTTTATATTATCTTGCTAAATTAAGTACTATTCTAAACTATATCTATGCAACTAATAATTCTCAACTATGCTTATTATTATTTTTTCTCAATTAATTCATAGAAAAACTTTTGTGCTTTTTGAAAATCAATGACCAGGAAAGGGGGGGGGGGGTAAATATTTTTTACTAGTGACTAGAAGTTTTTGCTGGCTACCAGATTTTATCAAATTTGTTATTATTATTATGTAATAAAATATATTTTGAAAAAAGGAATACTGAACCACGTTAGTTTTGGTGGCGTTTTATGCATATTTCTCTCTATTTTCTATTATTTTAAGCTAAGCAGGTGAACGTTTTCTTTATTTTGAATCAACAAATCCCACATCTTGTAAGATGTGCCGGTCGAATATTGTGGTTCTATGCATTAATCAAGTCCTATGCATAGCGGAAGATCAAAGTTAATACTAATGGTTTCTTTACGTATTCATCGTTCCATCCCTCCCTAGTAGGTCTTAATTGCTTTTTCCAACTTCACCATTGGGTATGGTGGACAATGGACTTTTTTTGCCACCAACTGTCCGATGCCTTTCGGGCAGAAAACGTCTTGTTTCGGGGGTGTCTATTTTTTTTTTTAAACAGTTCCACCGCTATTTTCATTCAGTATTTTATTTTAGTAAGTATAAGTCGGCCGCCTTCGGTGTCGTGAAAATAGTGTACATTCGGAAAATTGCTGCACAGCAGAACGGTATGTTATTTTTCTATACAGTTATTTTGAACATTTAATTTAATTTAGTTTATTTTGAAAATATGATTATATAATTTTATAAAAGTGTACTTGATTTGTTTATAATTATATTAATTAATTAAAGGGGTCAGGTACCTTTGAAATATCTAAACTGAGTGAAAGTTTTAAAGCTGTTATCTTGAAAATTATTGGGCCTACTTAGACAAAACTTTAAAGGGGTATTTTTTAAATGTTTTCTTTTGAGTTCTGCTTTAAAAAAATTTAGAAAAATTAATTTTTGTCAATTATTTAAATAATTCATTTTTTTAATCAATTTTTAAACCATAAATAAATGAATATGTTTTTCACTGCGCAAGACAAACTTCCAATATTGCAGCTATATGAGTATTTTTTTCTTAAGTGACTAATTAAAATGACCTATTAACCCGAGCAAAACTTGTATTCTTCTAATAATAATAAAAAATAAATAAAAAATAAACATATCATACAAATTGGATTTTTTTTTTTCATCTGACTTGAGGAAACCTTAATTATGAAATATAAAAATTTTTGGTTATTTCATGTAAATAAAAATCTTGAAAATCTAGATTATTTTTGCTAAATCATGCGCGAAATATGCAAAACAATGCCAGCGATATCTAAAGGCTTTTTTTTTTTTTGCCATAACTTTAATTCTAATAAGAAATTTTTAATTTAGGGCTAAACTATCGTATTCGCCCGCGGTTCTCCCTCTTGTTTTTTAAATCAAAACATATTAAATTTTTATTATTAAATATAAATAAATTGTCAATAAAATTAAATAACGTGTTTATAATAAGTAAATTTGGACGAAAATTATTTTGGAAATGAGAAACAAAACAAATATGTTTTGATTCAATAAACAAATTTTTAATCAACCCCGTTTGTTTACATTAATGTGCTATGATCACTCTATATTAAAATAGACTGATTCATTTATCCAATTGTTTATTTTATGCGCAAAATCATTTGGCACTGACACTTCTTCAACAATTATTTAATTGTGATGTACATTATCTCCAGTTTAAATTTTTGTTACAGTAATTCGTCCAGTTGATTATAACTTTATCCTCTAAGTTAACTATTACTTCTTTTCCTGCAGTTATATTAGAAAATATAATAAACCATATAATTTTGTAATTCAATCTATCCCAACTTTATGTCTGTGCATATTAGTTAAATGATAATTAAAACCATGTTTAAAAAACAAGATGACGGAACGCGGGCGAATACGATAGCTGTTCCTTTGTCGTGCTCATTTTATGATTTATGAAATAAAAATCTTAGATTTATTTTTGTAAATTTTGAAAAAAAAAAAATCGAAAGAAGAGGAGAGTTTTGGAATTGCTAACGATAAAATAAAATAAAATTCTTTTTTTAAAATAAATGTAGAAATTTTTCCAAAATTTATCTACGCACTAGAGTGTTTTAAACAGATGCTAAGCTATTTGGCATAAACATTTTTGAAATACATTTTTATTTCACAGCTGTTTTTATAACTTCTGCTAAAATGTCCACACACATGCATACATCTTCATATTAGAGTTACAGCGAACATTCGGTTACTATTACTGTTTTCAGCCTGTCCAGCTGAAATTTTCGTTTTGGTGGAATATCTAATTTAGTATTCGGTATAGGTTGATTAGTATTGTTCTAAATATATTCATACTTGCACATAATTTTTTTAACATAAACAACTCATATTCATCATTTACGATGGGAAATTTTAGCTGATATTGTTTATTATTTTAATATTTATAGAAATTATTCTGCTTATTAAAATATGTATCCACCCCCCCGCCCTCTCACCCTCTTCGACATCCTCAAAACTAAGCCAATTTCTGTCTCATCATTATAATAATTGTGAGTGGTGTAATTTATCTATTTATAGTTGTTAAAGATGGTACTTAATTGAAATAATTCTGAAAATAATCTTTAGGTCTGATTCATCCTGAGTATAAACATTACTATTTGTTTCGAGAGTTTCATGAAATAATGAATAGACCTTATGAAATAAAATATTATGTTAAAAGCTTGCATACAATATTCTGATTGTAGGTAAAATTTATTGGGCAAAGTCCTTTGTTTGTGTATAGTAGAATATTTTTGTTAAGTAAATTAATTAATTGTTATGAAGTATTAATGTTTACTCATCTTTTCTTTTTTTTTTTTTTAATAAGAAAAGATATATTTTAACTGTGAAATCATAAGAATTGTTTGTATGTAGAGATCTTATTATATTTTGCATTCAAACAACAACAACAACAAAAAGATTCATCATTCGGATAATCGGTTTTTAATCGCAAATGGTTTTTCTGATCTCCAGTCCCAAATTGAACTGGCATAATAATGCTTCTCTAAATCGTTTGAAATTTTTAAGCACTAATATTGTTGAAAGCAACATCTTTTGTTTAATACCAGGTAAACTGCCCTCCCCCCCCCCCCGTCCCCATATTGATTATTGCCCCATATTGATTATTCTTTTCTTTTCCTTTTTAAATTTTTTTTTTCAATATTATGGACTTACATGTCTAATTGATATAAAAGTCCCTATTCACAATGGTCAAACACAATTTTCCTTTGTAATGATCTTGTACCAAAAAGAAAAAATTCCTAATTAACTAATTTTAACAAGAATGGGCTTATAAAAATTGAAGAAGTATGCTTTTTTTTTTTGTAAATTAATGGCAGGACTATTAACGCAATTTAATTTCCTACTTAAAAAAAAGAAAAATCATTTTTGCAATTTACATTGCCCATTTATTCCCAAGAGATTAAAATAATATTATTAGTATAATAATAAAAATATAACAAAGAGCATTTAATTTTTTGGAGGTTACACTCTGTATATACTATACGTTTGGGATAGGCAGAGTATATTGTTAGCCGTATGTCATTTTAATGCAATTTCGAGAATGACAACATAGCCAGAGCCCAATGAAAGAGTGGACCAACAAATCTATGATCCAGAGTCTCCTTGATTTGGGGGGGGGGGGGGCGATAACTATGTTAGCTTTAATATTACCGACTGTGTTACTGATTTGTGATGTATGTTTTAAACTGCTGAGCATCAGTACCATGGAGATAGAGAGACTTATTTCTATCTCCATGATCAGTACTTTGCGTCATCTTCCAATATGAGATTTCTGTGCTGATTTTTTTTAAATTTTTAGATTGACTTGAATAAAATATTTATTTTATTTTACTTTTTTTTAGCAATTTTAGAATAGGATGTTTTTAAAACAGATTTTTCACAAATCTTCAACTTATGTTACATAAGATAAAAATGCTTTTAAACGAACGTTTACAATTTAGATTTCTAATCCAGTGATCTACAGTCATGAAGTAATTTTCTTCTAGACTAGACATGCATAAGAATTTCAAATATTTCAATTCGGATTTCACTGTACATGTACGGTGTACGGTACCTCCTCGCCTTCCCCCTAAAAAAAAAATAAAAAAATTATGGTCATTACTCTAATTTTAAAAGCCTCAGAATAAATCTGCTAGCCCCAAAGCTTCTTGTTTATTATTTTCTACAATCTTGATATACTAAAATTTTCTTGAAGGACCGTATAGATAAAGAAATTGCATCAAACTTTAAAAATTTCAATACTAACAGCAACAGCTAATTTTGACATCCTATTTGCATTCAATGGAATTTTTTCCTTCAGCTACCAAACTGGAAGTCATTCGGTCAAATAGAATAAGAATTATGGAGATTTAAAGTTTGGTTCTTCTAATGTTAAATTAATTTTTAATCATTTGACAATTGATTGCAATGCGGATTGTTTTGTTTTTTTTCTTTTTTAAGCATAACTCTAGAATGAGTTGTAATTTTGAATTAGCATATTTGAAGCTTCTAGAAATCAATTTCTGATACAAATATCTGAGGGTACAATTTTTTTTTTTTTTCGAAAATGGATTTTGAAAAAATATACATTTTTGAAATTACTTTTAATAAAATTGAACGTATAACTTTTTAATAAAAATCAATTTCTAGAAGCTTTAAATATGCGACTCCAAAATTACAGCTCATTTCGTCAAGTAGTTTTTGAGTTATGCTTAAAAACTATTCATATTGCAATCTGTTAGGTAGATTTCGTAAGAAATGTTACCTATTACATTCTCTCCTATGTTGGAATTTCTGGAAAATTTTTGCAGATCTACGCCGATCATGATCTCAGAACCCATAAAACCACCCCCAGTTCAAAACTTTATCTATCTATCTATATCCCTTTTTTATGGACACAATAACTTCAATAATTCTGCATAAATCTCTTCCAAACTGGTACATAAAATGAAAAGGCATAAAATCTTGGTCAAGTTCGTTAATGGGCAAAATCGAACCAGGAGGGGGGGATGGGGGGCTTTGTGTGAAAACAGAAAAAAACCCATAACTTCTTAATTATGATATGTATCGAATCCCTTTAAAGTTATTATTACTTCTAGGAAAAGGGCCGAAAATTTATGTATGACAGATTTTTGATTTCATTAAAAATGGCCTCGAGGGGGGAGGGGAGGAGAATAGGGGTTTAAGAAAAAAAAAATTCATAACTTTGTCAATTCACAAGATATCAAATCCGCTTAAATTTACTATAAATCCTCTTAATATTATCTACAACTTTTATATAAACAAGTTTTTTATAGGACCAACCCTTACTGCAAAATAAATAAATAAATAAATAAAAACAAAATAATCCCCTCCGCCTACAGACACATGTAGATTTCGAAGTGGGCGGTCCTAAATGTCGCATCGTGGCAAAAAGGTCATTTCTTCTGCAATTCCCAATAAACAGGCGCCCCACGGTCTGCGTCTTCGAAATCTACCTGTGCCTGTAGGCCGAGCCGTCAGGGATTTTTTTCTAATATAACGATTAAAAAGGTATTTGACATTAGGACTTTTAAGTATTCATAATTCCTAAACTACTTGACGGAATGACTTTCCATTTGGTATCCGATTGTAATGTAAAATTTATCGAAGAATCCAAATAGGTTGTCAAAATTAGGTGTTAGAGTTGAAAAAAAAAAAAATGACACAATTATGGCAGTATGTAGACGACCTCTCGGGAACATTTCACTATAACAAGATTGTAGAAAATAATAAACAAAGAACTTTGGTGCAAACAAATTTGTTCTGCGATTTTTATAATTTTTGACCATTTTTCAGTTTTTTTCCCGGGGAGGGGGGAAAGGGGGTGGAAGGTAGGAGTGAGGTTACCGTACCTTTAAAAAGATTTTGAAATATATACACTGTAAAAAAAAATTGTTGATTTTACAATATAATACTGGCACCCCAGCTGCCAGTATTATACAGTAAAATTAACAGTAATAAACAGTAAAATAAGCAGTAATACGCTGCCGCGCGTGCCAGTAATATACTGTAAAGTCAACAATTTTTTTTTGCAGTGTAGTATTATGAACATTTTTCAGTTTTTTTTCCAGGGGGGGGGGGGGGGGCGGAGGTTACTGGTACCTTTAACAAGATTTTCAAATATGTATATATATATTTCATTTTTTAGAAATAATGAAATCATAAAAATGTGATAAATAATGAGCAATGAATTTTAATTTAAGATGTAGCATCAAAATTATAGAATAAAATTAATAACAATAATAACAGTTCAATATTTTTCGAGTATGCATTGTGATGTCTAAAAATATTACACATGTGGGAATGAATGTTACTTGCTGTGTGATTCTGGCTCAAAGATGTTTTTTTTTAAAAAAAAGAAGAAGGCATTTTCGAGAGAGAGAAAAAATTACGATATAAAGAAAAATAGTCAGGTTAACCTGCCAAACTTATAAAAATCATCTAATAGTAAGTCCACATTACGTATCCTTCCAAATAATTAAGGCCAATTCAAACTGGCTACTTTCTGATACTTTTTCGAATTCATTTTTGTTCATAAAATTGACAGGTGCTTTTGTTCAGAAACTATGTAATCGAACTGTTTTTTTTTTTTCATTTTTCGATAAAAGCAGATTTTTTTTCAAAAAAATGCAGTCAAATGGCGTTTTGAACGGAATTTCCTTACGCGACAGCATTTAGAAAGAGAAAAAAACTGGCATCATGAGACAACAATCGCTTATAACTCAAAATGATGTAATTCATTTATTGAAAAATGAAAAAAAAAAAAATAACCTGTCGATTACAAATCATTTCAATAATTATGTCTGCAAGTGTTATGCTTTCACATTTATAACAAGTTGGAAATTGTACGTCAAACGTGACAAATGAGGTGCGTTTGTGCTATAGCTAGTTATATAAATATTCAGATCTTGATGATTTTTAATTCTGTGAAATGAATTATATCGTCTGCAGATTAATTTCTGTCATAAAATAAATATCTCGGTCGCTTGACGATTCAACCTCGGAAGCTCCTATAACAAAAAAGCGCCAATTTTTTTTAAAAATAATTCACATTTCTTAATAAATATTTTTATTAATATTTCCTAAAGTTTTGATTCGATTTTCATAAAATTTGAAATGTCTCGACAAATTTCTGCAAAGATAATATATCTAAAATTTCAAACCATTCGGTTGGGTAGTTTTTGCGTTGTTATATGCGGACGGACGGACAGACAGACGGACGGACCAAGCGACGACAATAGGTGCTACGTATTTATATAATTACGAACGCACCTAAAAATGAGCCTGCAAATGTGCCGCATTGTTGAGCAAGGAAAAAAAAATATATATTTTTTTAAAACCGCGTTAAAGCTGTTCTCAAATGACCTGCTCAACGACGTGAAACTTTCTGACACAATGTCAGACTCATTTTTAAACGCAAAATCATAAAATTGGCAGAACTGACTTATTGAAGCAATTTTGAATCAAAATGAGTTTTCCATTTTTTTTATAAATAAATTACTTATCGAGTTATAAGCAAATCGTGTCACGTGCCAACACTTTTTCTCATTGCTTGTGACGCCGCGGCGGGAATTCCATTCAAAATGCTGACTTTGACAGTATTTTCTGAAAGATCGTCTGCCGCCTTTACTAAAAAATGGAAAACGTTTTTCGATTACAAAGTTTCTGAATTAGGACACCTGTTCATTTCATGTGTGTTTCTGAACATAAATTAATTTAAAAATATCTCATAAAGTAGCCAGTTTGGATTTAAAAACAGCCTTAAAGAAAAATATGAAGCCATTACTTCTGCTCCTGTAAACTAAGTTTAAGAGCAATTTTATAAGGGCTTATTAACATTTACAATTAACATTTTTACTATATAGAAAGTGTCTGGTGCTGCATAATTTACAGGCATGTTTAAATTTTATGTATGTTATGATGTTACGAAAGTTACTGTATGATTGCGCGTAATGCTGGAGGTGAAAAAAAAAAATTAAAATGTGTTTTTAATTAACTCCGTGGTACGAAATTTATTTATTTTTATATTTTTCTATTATTATTATTATTATTTTAATATTATTATTATTATTATTATTATTATTATTATTATTATTATTATTTGAATTTGAAGAGGACCACAAGGGCAGACTAGTGTTACACAGACCATAGTTTGAGAAACACTATGAATTATCATATGTTGTTACATGCTTTTATGTAACGTAACTTGGTTTATATATACTATATGTAAAGATGAAAATTTTAATCGATTTTTCATGTAGCTTTCTAGAAATTATATGCAGTTTCCAGATGACAACGCAACATTTTCAGATTTTAATTAAAGTTTTTTAATATGTAGGAAACATAAGTTAGAAATCCTATAGACAGTTTAAATATTTTTCAGGCATGATTTTTTTAGGGTTTCGTTATCTCACGAAACCCTATTCGTCCTGCTACGTTGTCTGTCCATCACAGAGCCGGTTCTCAGAAACTATATAACTTACAGACTTGACATTTTGTGTACTTATAGCTGAATACCTATACTATGAAGCTGAAAATCATAACATTTTGAAAAAATCGTATTATTTTAATATAGAGAGATAAAAAAAAAACCAAAAATCTAATAGCCTTTTCCTATTAAATTGAAACATTTTTCGTTATAGTAGTTGCCAACAATTAAAAATCCACAATAAAATTCTTTCTACAATAATTAATTTTCTATTGAAAGATTTCCACGTAAAAAATGAAAATGAAATAAAAAGTTTCACCAATTGAAAAAAAAAGATTAATATGACGTCATATTGGTAATAAAACGGAAATTTTTAAACATTTCTCAATAATAGAAGGAGTATGAGTATGTGTAAGTACAGAAAGCAGGTTAATATGATGTCATTAGAGAATTAAAAAGAAAATTAATCTGACGTCATATTGGAAGTTTAACGGATTTTAATGTTTGAGAATAATACAAGAGAGTATCAATATGAGTAATAGAGAAAGCAAGTAGATAGGACGTCAGCAAGTGATTATAACGTCATATGAGTTTGAGGAACGTATTGAATCATGATAAAAACCCGATTATGGAAATATTGGCGTATTTTAACATTTTGAAGCTCTCTATAGAACATGTTTAATTTTAAAATTGATTTTTTTTTTTTTTTTTTTTTTTTTTTTTTAAATATCGCATCTAGTCTACATGACAGATATTATTATGACAGAGTATGATAGCGGGCTGGGCCCGCTATCGGATCGGTTCAGATTTTCGAAAAAACGAGAAAAATAGACCAGTAAATAGTTACTTTATAAAAAACATGACATTTTCTTTCTTTCTTTCTTTCTTTTTTTTTTTTTTTTTTTTTTTTTTCTGGAAAAGGAAATTTATTTGGATTATTAAAGATTTATTTTGGATAAAGATTATTTTGGATATTAAAGAAAGGATAAAGTGTTTTGAAAGTAATATTAAACGAAACCCTTTGTGCCATCTTCGATCACACTTACCCACTTGTTTAGTATATTGTCACGTGACTCGATAATAAATGTTTGTTTGTTGCAATAATTTAAAGTAACATTTTTGTAAAGAAATTAAGCAAAAATTTATTATTTTTTAAATTGCAATCCATTAATTTTGAATTCTTAGTATATTTTTACCTGAAAATGCGACATCATATTAAGTAACTGAAATTTCTTTTATAAAACATGAATTTTAAATTCTGTGTATAAGTAACTTCAATATCCATATCATCATTATATCATCACTTCTTAAAATAGTTTTTTTTTTTCAAATATTTTTATAAGATTATTTATTTTCATTACTTAATTTTAAGAAGTATATGAAAACATACTTTCTTGGAATAATATGGCAATATAGTGATATATTTTTAAAAATTTTGACACAAAAACAAAAATTTGTATTTTTGTCTACTTTTGCCAATTTTAAAATCCCCGCCCAGCTTAAAATGTGTATTCAATCGTTTCGTAAAAATTTAAGTTGGAAAAGTAATACGGTAGCTCTCCGTTATATTTTGCCAGATTATATCGCTCTTTTTTCGTGTTTTCCGAGAAGAAGGAAAACAAAAACCGCAGTAACTTTACTGTCCTTTTTAAGTATATTTAAAACTTAGAAAAAACATCAATAATATACTTACGGTTTAATAAATAAGTGCGACGTTTTGAACCGAATTTCCGATGCTTCACTGCGAGGAACGGGAAAAACGTGTTGTCACGTGACACGAATCGCTTATAACTCGATAAGTAATTTATTTATCAAACAATGGAAACCTCATCTCGATTCCAAATCGCTTCAATAGTCAGGCCTGCCAATTTTATGATTTTACTTTTAAAAATGAGTCAGAAAGTTTCGCGCTGCTGAGCATGTCATTTGAAAAACACCTTAAGAAATGTACCGCGAAATTTAAGTACCATGTCCAAATATTTGACAAATGCATTTCAAATAAAAACTGTAACCTATGTCGATAAATTTTACCGCTTTAAAGTATTATTTTTTTTTCGCCAATGAGGCTTTATATTTAATTAAAAGCTTCTGAAAAACTAAGATAAAAAAAAAAAAAAGTCAGAAAGTGTCACTCTCTTAGTGACAAATTCTTTCTTCAAAAATTTTATTATGGAAATTGAACGAAATCCACCTGTTTACTTTACAACAGCGAACATTATCACGCTTCATTCCCATGATGAAAGAAAAATTCATATGGGCACCACATGTTTACCGTAACATAACCTTTCTTTTCAGATGCCAGTTCGGTTCCTTTCTTAGCGAAAGTGGTGATTTAACAAAAGTGTCACAAGAGTCCTTTTCATTAGCTAGCATTGTTGCGCATTCGACTCTTCTTGCGTAAGAAAGGAAGGCATTCATTTACAACAAGCTTTCAGGAAACGGGGGAATTTAGCCAAAGAAATTTATAAAAGAGTAGTATTTTTTTGTGAATTTTATTAAGAGCATTGTAATATGCCTATAAACTATAGCATTTCGAGACAAATCTAAAATGTTTACTTCCTAAGTTGGCACTTTTCTTAATTTTCTCGATTTCTTCGGTTATAGTGCGTTATTTTATTGTCTTCTGACATGCGCGAGATAAAGAGAGGTTACTGTAATTTAAGAAAAGGAAAATATAACAATGTACATTTTAAAGTTACAGACAGGCAAAACCTATCGGTCACTAAACGTTGATTTCCTTTGAATTTATCTTTTTTTTTTTTTTTTTTTTTTTTTTTTTTTTCCTCTAGCAGTTGCATGAGGTACACTGCAAAACAAAAAAATGTTGATTTTACAGTATAATACTAGCATCCCAGCTGCCAGTATTATACCGTAAAATTAACAGTAAAATAAGCAGTAATACGCTACCACGCATGCGCGGCAGCGTATTACTGCTTATTTTACTGTTTATTACTGTTAATTTTACGGTATAATACTGGCAGTTGGGGTGCCAGGATTATACTGCATTTTTATAGCATTTTTATTTTAATCACACTTTACCTAGTATCTAAAATCCACGTATTTATTATTATTATTATTATTTTACATTATATATAAGTCTTATAAGCATGTAAAATTTCTCGAAGACCCAGGACATGTAGCTTTTAAGGCTGTTCTTAAATCCAAAAGAGCTACTTTCTGACACATTTCTGAATTCATTTTTCTTCGGAAACGCATAAAATTAGCAGGTGCTCTCATTCAGAAACTATCGAATGGTGTTTTCCATTTTTTGATAAAGGCATAATATTTTACAGAAAATACTGCCAAAGTTGGCGTTTTGAACTGGATTTCCGGACACAACAGCGCGGAGAAGGAGAAAACCTTTCGCTACGTGACAACAATTGCTTATAAGTCGATAAGTAAATTATTTATCAAAAGATGGAAAACACCATTCGAAACCAAATAGCTTCAATAGTCAGTCCTGCAAGTGTCATGCAGTGCCGAAACTAGCTTTTTTTTCACCCGAGGCAAACATGGATTTTGGCGCCCCCCCCCCCCCCCCCCTCCTCGACAAAGTAAATTTACAAAGAGAATTTTACTAAGTTCCTATTATCCGACTTATTTTTAAATTAAAAATATGTAATCATAAAATACGTAATATGAAAATACGTAATCAGCTCTGTCCAATATTTATTCATTAAAACCTGTGAAAATGGAATCGAAAAGAACCAGAAAAAAATCAGCTTTACACAGGTTTCTGTTTTAGCAGGTATAATTCTTGGTATTCTTTCTGTTGGGACCATGTATTTTTTTAATTTAAGACATGATTCAATTATAGAAAATTTTCCGTTTCCCAGATTTTACTGTCGTTGTAATTTTATACAAGCTATTACAATTGTGAAGTTTAAAGTCATAGTGATATGAGTCACATTGTCTTACGAACTCGAAAACCATGATTTACTGCAGGCATAACAATGAATTCGAATATGGTAAAATATCTTCTTGTACTATCTACAGCAGTTTCATGAAAATATCTCTTATAACCGCTCTTCCTATTTAGAGACTTATATGTCTAGATACTTTCCGGCTACAAGATATTTTTACTCAAATGTCATATATATATATTATTATTATTATTATTATTATTATTTATTTATTTATTTATTTATTTATTTATTATTATTATTATTATTATTTTGTATAAAACGGCAAACCAAATCTTCATGTGGTGCCCCCCTCCCTAGTTTTGGCCCTTCATGCTTTTGTGTGTAAATATGAGTCCGCAACTGTGTCATCCCCCCCCCCCCCAAAAAAAAAAAAAATAAATAAAATAAAATAAATAAAAAAAATATTCAAAAACATATAAACGAAAACTTAAAATAGGCTAACGTTATGAAAAGGGGACGTCATGTAGGCTAACGTTATCAAAACTAAAATGCAAACTATTTTTGGAACAGATGAATAAAATTCCATCAAAAATTGTACAGCGAATTTCAAATATTTGACAAATGCATTGGCAAAATTTCAAATCGATCGGATATTTTCGATATGCATCCCGAAAAATTAGCGTCCATAATTTAACATCTAAATAAATTATCCAAATGCGTTTTTTTTTCTTTTGAGCAAATGACAAAATAGTGAAATCGTCGGAATTCTCATAGAAAAGAACTATGATATGAAAGAAAATGTTCTATATTTTTCGAACAAATCAACTGAATTAAACAAAAAACTATTACAGCTAAATCCGGATACTTCACCAACATATCTAATCTACCCAATTTCAAGCTAAATCAAATCCTTTTTATTGAAGTTATCGTTTAGAGCTTAGACAGTTATACAGACAGCAAAAACTTTTCCTCTCTCTATAATGAAGCTTCAACTGATGTTTCGGCAATTAACATTATACTGGCTACAATGAAATTAGATAAAGAAATTATCTATTTAAATCAAATTTTACTATTCTTTCTCTTTTTATCATACCCATCATACGTAGTATAGGGTAAGTCTTGTGATCATTTTAAAAATTTAAAAAAAAAAAAAAATTGACGGATTTACACATTTCAGACACTGGAGACTCCGAAAAACATATTTTTAGAAAAAAAAAAATTGCCTTCCGTCTGTCTGAGTGTCCCGAACAAATTGAGATCGAGACTTGAAATTTGGTATGTACTTAGTATGTAACAATGAGAAGCAGCTTATTGAATTTCAGTAACCTCGATTATCTGGAACTATTTTTTTCGGACTCTCGAAATATTCGTTCTGATAAAAGGTATATAAAAATTTTCGAAATTGTTTATTTTAAGGAGTGAATATAAAAGACTATAAAAAACATAATTTTTGCGTAAAGAATGAAGTCGATCGGATAATGAGTTGTCGAGATATTTGTAATCCTATTTTCCACACGCTTCGATTTTTCATGACACTGTATTTCATTCAAATTTCCATTCAAAGATATATTTTAATTGGAAATGAGACGCTTAATCCGACGCAGTAAACCTTAGTTAATATGGTTATCAATTTTGGAGTTATAAGGATGTTTCTTTTACGCAATTCAGTAATAGAGCATTTAAAGTTTAGGACGTCATCAAGCCAGGATTTTATTCGAATTGTAATGCATTTTATAAATAGTTTACACGTGTTTTATTTTCATATTTTATATTATGCATAACCATGATGGGTAAGTATTACGGTGGCCCCCAACGACTAGTTTATTTGCAGAAAAAAAAAAAACATTTAGCAGGATTTTAGGGAATGTCCCTAAAATTTTAAGTAGCATGTCCGAATATTTGACATATGCATTTTAAATAAAAACTGTGACACATACCGATAAATTTAGCAGAATTTTATGACTGTTCTCAAATCCCTTTTTTGACTTTATTCGGAAAGGCATGAAATGGGGGAGATATTGTTAGTCAGAAACTGTGTAATTGTAACACATTTTCCATTTTTTGTTAAAGGCGGAAGATCTTTGAGAAAACACTTTCAAAGTCGGCGTTTTGAACCGAATTCCCGATGCTTCAGTGCGAAAATCGGGAAAAAGTGTTGTCACGTGACACGGATCGCTTATAACTCGATAAGTAATTTATTTATCAAAAAATGGAAAACTCATCTCGATTCCAAATCGCTTCAATAGTCAAGCCTGCCAATTTTATGCGTTTACTTTTAAAAATGAGTCAGAAAGTTTCGCGTTGTTGAGCAGGTCATATGAGAATTACCTTAAGAAATGTACCGCGAAATTTAAGTATCATGTCCAAATATTTGACAAATGCATTTTAAATAAAAATTGACATGTCAATAAATTTTACAGCCTTAAAGTATAAAGTATTTTTTTTCGCTAATGAGGCTTTATATTTAATTAAAAGAACTAAGATTCTGAAAAACTAAGATTTTTTTTAAAGAAAACATATGTCAGAAAGTGTCACTCCCTTAGCGGCGGGTTCTTTCTTCAAAAAGTTTATTATGGAGATGGAACGAAATCCACCTGTTTACTTTACAACAGCGAAAGTTATCACGCTTCATTCCCATGATGAAAGAAAAGTTCATATGGGCACCACATGTTTACCGTAACATACCTTTCTTTTCAGATGCAAGTTCGGTTCCTTTCTTAGCGAAAGTGGTGGTTTAACAAAAGTGTCACAAGAGTCCTTTTCATTAGCTAGCATTGTTGCGCATTCGACTCTTTTTGCGTAAGAAAGGAAGGCATTCATTTACAACAAGCTTTCAGGAAACGGGGGAATTTAGCCAAAGAAGTTATAAAAGAGTGTTAAAAGTCTTTGATTTAGCTTTTCCACAGTTCCTGGAACTAAACGTGAAACGGTGTTTTTTTACTGTTGTAAACGTATCTTTGTATATAAGCAGGGCCACATGTGTAGACAAAATCACATAGAATTATTTGTCCGTTCCTACTCAAAATTGTAGTTTTTTGAAAAAACAACATTAGTGTATGTATATATATATATATGTATATATATATATATATTCAAGTGTTCAACAACAGAAAAAGAAAATGGGATCGAACACGATAGGGAATATGAATAAGTGCCAGTGTTTACAGACTTTAAATACCGCTATTTTCAAATACAGTGGAACTCCAGGTATACGTTTTGCCCGGGACCGGACAAACGAAACGTATAACTCAGTAAAACGTACAACTCAATTAATGGTTTACCGAAACAATTTTTAAAATATATCGTGAAAACTTTGATCCGCTGAGGAGTTTGCTACCTTTTATATTGAAAACAGAAGTTTCCTAAGTAGTACTGCACCCATGACATAATTTTTTGGAAATGGAAATGAGAAGAAAAAAAGTACATAAAGAGAAGTACGCATGAAGTTATTTTATCATAAAAGCTTTATTAAAATTATTTTTTATACACATAGAGTACTTAAAAGAAATCGTTGGAATCGCCTTGGCATATAAATCATTTATCAAAAGACATTTCAGTAGTTTACGGAATCTTGTTTAAATAATCACTAATCTTCGGTTGTTTCTTTTCGGCAGAGCCGACACTGAACAGCAAACATTGCATTTCTGTTAATAATGCAGCCGCCTTATGGTTATTGCTTTTACTACTGACGAACCGCTTTACTACGTCAAAAGCTTTCACATCAGCTCTGAAGTTTGAGTGGGATCTTTTAAATCAGACTCCTTAGCCACGTCGTCAGTGTTTCCGGTTTCAAAATAGATAAATTAAAAATAAATTCGTCCGGGGATGCAAAAACATAACGTATAACTGAGGGAAATGTGTGATTCAAAACGTATAACTCAGCTAATTTTTAATGGCAAGTGGTCGGGACCGCTGAGTTGAAATGTATAAGTGAGGGAAACGTACAACTCAGGTAACGTATATCTGGAGTTGCACTGTAGTAATATTCGCATTATTTAATCACACAATTCTACGATTTAGTAAGGTGAATATTACTATTTGGAAATAGTAGTATTCAAAATAAGTAATATTTGACAGCTATGCACTTAATGTAAATCATTAACCTTGCATTATTCGCGCTGATGTATTCCGTACACCATTGAATGCTACAAATTTAAATATGATTTTACAAATGCGTATTGTTCGAAAATATTACTACGCATGCCTGCGTTAATGTTTTTCTTTTTTTTTTTTTTCTCTATTATACTGCATAGTAAATGTATTTGACCTAAAATCATTCATATAAAACATTAATTATTTTCCTAGAAATTGAGAGATAGATGGAGTACATGTATAAATATACCTCGCGGGAAGTTTTGCAGTGTGAATTTGTGGGAGTATTTAAAGGTTAAGATGTAGACGTAAATGATTTATTTCTATTTTGTCAAATACTTAATAAAAATGATCAATATGATTTTATATGTATCATTTGTAAGGCACTAAATCCCATTTAATGCAAAAATATTAAGTCTTAAGGTTTTTTAAAATTTTAATTCTTATAAAATAAATAGCTGATAACTGACAAACACGTATAAAGATTTAAGAAATATGGTGAGCACAGAAAATTTCTTAAAACATCTAGTAGCACACACAATTTTTATTGATTCCTGAAAATTTTTAATCTTGGACTTATGTGGTTTTTTGAAAGCACCGGTTCATTTCTTACCAAAGAAAGAATACAAAATCCAGAGATTTTTTTTTTACCATCCATTCTAAATAAATGAACTAAAAAAAGATCATTTTTTAATCCAATCAGAACCGGGGTATTTTTTTATTAATTTTTGTTTGGAAACGCATGAAATTGGCATATTTTTTTATTCAGAAACGGAATACGTTTTCTATTTTATGGTAAAGGCAGAAGATCTTTCAGAAAATTCTGTCAAAGTCAGCGTTTTGAACCAAATTTTTGAAGCCGCAGCAGAAAAAGTCGAAAAAAAAAACGTGTCGTCATGTAGCATAAATCGTTTATAATTCAATAAGTAATTTATTTATTAAAAAATGGAAAACTCATTTCGATTCCAAATCGCTTCAATAGTCAGACATACCCATTTTATGCCATTGCGTTTAAGAATGAGTCAGAAATTGTGTCAGAAAGTTTCGCGTTGTTGAGCAGCTCATTTGAAAACTACCTTAAATCGCAGATTATTATTAACCCTACTAATCTGAAACATTTACTTAGGATAAAATAATCAAGGAGTATTCAAAAACCTGAAGTCAAAAAATCTTTGTCTGTTAGTAATAAACATTTAGCAAATAGCAGAATGAGCCCAAATCCCCGTTATCTACAGTAACATAAGTCCCAATCTATTCGTTTGATTCTTTAGTAAAATCTCATTTTTGTCTGCTGAATTAAACCAAAAGGAAATTTCTAACAAATGGTCGAATTCGTACCCCAGAGAGTTAAATATATGTTACTTATTTATTTTCTTTCGAACGCAGCTTTTGTTAGAGAAGTAAAAATGTTTGACTATAGTTCACGTGTCTGCAGTAAAACAAAATTGTCCATTAATTTTATCATCCTTTATTTTCTTATCATGTAACCAATTTATTTCACTTTACACAATCTACACCAGTATCTTATTACATCTTTTTACGTTGGAGACAAAGTTGATGGATCACTTCCCTTTTTTCTCGCCCGCGTGTTGAAAATCCGTTAAATTCATTCGCATTCAGTTTCATCCTCAGAGGGTGGTCTGTCACTGTGGTTCACTTCAACAATTCCAGTCGCCTCTCTTTTTGCAGAGTCATTGTTGCATAATGGTGTTTTTTACAATGCCCTCACCCCTGAAAAGGCGACAGTCGGAACTTAAATGAGATAACAGACTTTTCTTCAGTTGCCCAGAGACTATTTTGAGCTTTTTCAAACGAACCGCTGTGTCGGCCCTTTGAAGTATCCGGATCACCATGGTAAAATAAAAGAAAGAAAAGGTTTTCCCAAGAAATATCAGGAGCTAATATTATCTCCTAGAAGTCTTGTTGACATAGATCGTGTAGATCAGCCAGGCTTGCCAATTTTATGCCTTTACGTTTAAAAATGAATCAGAAAATGTATCAGAAAGTTTCGCGTTGTTGAGCAGGAAATTTCAGAACCGCCTTTATACAAAATAAGATAATGAAAAACCGTGAACAATCATTTAAAAAACTTTTAGTCATCGAAAGAAACTCGAATGTTAATGTTAAGGTTCTTTGCAGATTTCTCGCTCACATTTTAATATTTTAAATATTATTATTATTATTATTATTATTATTATTATTATTATTATTGCATAGGACAGCTGAGGTCGATCTCTAACGTTGTTAGTTTTTACTTTTTCGATTTTCGTTCCAGTTTTTTATAAATATAAGGGTACTTTTACTTTCAGAACCGATTCCAATCGGTTTCAAAATTGAAAATGTCCGCTTATAAAATAACTGTAACAAAAATAAAAAATGTGAAAACTAACAACGTTAGAGATCGACCTCAGCTGTCCTATGCAAAATAAATAAATAAATAAATAAATAAAATAAAATAAAATAAAATAAAATAAAATAAAATAAATAAATTAAATAAAAATATTAAAATGCGAGCGAGAAATCTGCGAAAAATCTCCCCATAGACTTAACATTAGCTGGAGTGTTTCTTCCCGTAGTCTCTTAAGAGATTGCAAACTTTAAGAAAGAAAAATAATGATCTCTACTACGCTTTAATTTTTTAATTTTTACGATTTACGGCGGTTTAAACACTGTAAAAACATATTTAATTTACGGCTAAATAAACCCGCAATTACCCGGAATTTACGTTTGTGCTGAATATTTGCATAAGATTCTTGAGCTTCATTATTACAACATTTTTAATTAGAAGGGAGACTACTATTTTTTGAGCAATAGGTTGTTTGAACAATCTTTTATGTTGTTGATATATTTTTTTTTATTATAATTGTTAGGTTTTTTCAAAAAGTAAAGTATAAACACTGATTGTCCTACAAGTATTGATTAAGGAAAATTAGTTTTCTTTGCTTAGCAACCATGGATGCCAAGAGTCTCAAGGACTGATTTCAGTCTTGAAGAAACTTTTTGCTGATAGTAAATTGTACTTTATATATTTAAGTAATAGCGATTTTACAAACAAAAAATTTTAATATATGCCCTTTATTGTAAAAAAGTCAAATCTAGCCATAATGCAAAACAAATAGGAATCTTCTAGGAATCTTCATTTGGTGTTATAACAAATAGTCAGAAAAGTTTTCAGTCTTGACTTGGATGGACTTGCACCCATGTCAACAACGCCAAATTTTCTGACACATTTTATGAGTCGTTTTTAAACATAAAAGATACTTGCAAGCATGGTTTCGAACAGTTTATTTCATTTTTCGATAAATGAATTACATCTTGAGTTATAAGAGATTTTTGCCTCATGACTAAAGTTTTTTTTCTTTCCTGCGCTGATGCGTCCAAAAATTCGGCCCAAGACGTCAACTTTGACAGCATTTTCTGAAAAAATTTCTACCATTACCGAAAACGAAAAAAAAACAGTTCGATTACATAGTTTCTTTATAAGAATACCCGCCAAATTGGTACGTTTGCTAACAGAAACGATTCAAAAAATGCATTAGAAAATGGTCAGTTTGGATGTGAGAACAAACAGCCTTAACTAATCCAGATATTTGAATTGTTGAATTAAGTAGACTTTGTGTTTAGCTCTCAAAATTTTAACCCAATAACGGAAAACTGTTCAAAGTCCCAATTTAGAAACCACTGTTCCGCTTTTTGTATGTCAAGACTAAGTCACACTTGAAGCTATTGTTAAAGTTATGTGATATCACTTAAATTTTGATGTAAAAAAAAAATAAGAATGAAAACGCAGAATGCATCTTTTTCCATTTGAATTTTTGCTCATCTTAAAAATCATCTTAAAATTCGCTTAAACACCTATTAGATTTAGATCCCCTTTTCAGCAGAATTTTGTTTATTTTTATAATGATTTCAAACATTCTTGTAAAATTTAGTACGTTTATAATAAGCTTTCCTTGCCAGACAAGGAGAATAAAAGAAAAGCCCTCCCTGCCCATCTCAGATATATCAAATTACTGTAAATTCCAATTCGAGCAACATAAATCATAAAACTTTAATAAATTATATATTCTAAGCTTATAAGTGAGAAACGATTTTTTGGAAAATGTAAAATTTCATAAACTAAACAAAAATATATGTGATTATTATAAAATTACTATGAAAAAAAATCCAAATAACCTTTTAGCTGGTTGAAAGTAGCTAGACTATTAAAAATGCAAGATTTTTCATAACAGTAATAAAAGGAATGTTAGAAGAGTAATTATACATATAAATAATAAAAATTTAATTTTAATATCGATTTTAATATTGTGATAACAAAATTCGAAAAAAATCATGTTTGTTGTAAAATTTATGACAGCGCACTCGCTGGAAGTTTAAGAAGGCTAAAAGTGTATTTTTCTTTACATTTCAGAGTGTAATAGCCAGCTGACTGCTAAATCCGATGCAAACATTTTTAATTTCTCATATATCCACCTTTAGTATCTATTCAGAAAACGTATGATATCGCATGCCGGTCAAGTCTCTTTTTTTCAGTATCTTTTGTATCTATTCAGAAAACGTATGATATAGCATACCTGTCAAGTCTGTTTTTTCGATTGAGACTCAATTTTGGACATTATATCTCTTTTTCCTCTATATTCGAATATTTTTTCTTTACATTTCAAACTGCAATAGACTGTTGAATGATAAATCCGATGCAAGCATTTTAAATTTCTCTTATATCCACCTTTTGTATCTATTCAGAAAACGTAGATATGGCATATATATGCCAAAGTCTTCATCAAGAGATATTCCCTTATTTTGACGTTATACCCATTTTTCCTCTACATTCCAACATTTTTCTTGTTTTCTTTTCTTTTTAGTATTAAAAAAAAAATACATATTTCGTATACTTTTATAATAAAACCACAAATTTCAACAAAATTTTTATGAAGGAATTTTCATTTAAAGCTAAATTTGTTGTTATACAGTAGAAAATCAGATGTAAATTTACTTTTTTAAAAAATAAGTCTTAGTGATCAGTAAGTGTAAGTATCTGTGTAGATCTTAGTGCTTAAAATTAAGTGTTAATATTATAAAAAAAAAAGTATCTTTTATGGTAAAATATTTGTAAACATATAATTATTCTGTTTAAAAGGTCAATATAGTATATTCATTTAACAAAGGATCTTTTTATACAACTTTTATGCTTATCTATGTTTTTTAACTACACTCTAACCCAGAAAGTATAGCTAGAAGAATCTCTCTTATTTTTCATACAAAGTTTACAGGTGTGGATATGGTATTCATGTATGATATTCATATTTTTTAATTACAGTCAACCCTTGAGAATAATTTTAATAAAAATTGTAACGGGATGTGCCACTTCACTGTTTACTTATATAATTAGCCACTTTTACATATCAAATCACTGAGAATAAAGCGTAAATCATAATGCTATGTTTCCCATGTATTGGAATTTGGAATTAGTGACTTTTTTCCGTCAAAATCCATTGCATGAACGTATTAAGGTCTTTTCAAATCCCATTCTGTGACGAGAAGACTTAAATTATTTCTCTGGACTTTCTTTTCCAAACGCTCGCTGGTCAGTTGTGAAGTTTTTTATTGCTCTCCAAAGGTTTGCAACCAAAGCACACAGAATCAATAAAAGAAATTCTCCCCAAGGGAGGTGATAAACATGTCAAGGACCTTTCTTTCTCGAAGCACGACAAAGATTTCCCATATCAAAGAATCCGAAAAAAGAGCAGCCGTCGCAAAATAAGATCTGAACGGACGTTTAGTGCAGTCTACTGCAATACACGAAATAAAGTATAAGATGCAAATATACCGCGCAAAATATTCTCAAGGATACCTATTTCACAAAAGGTTCTAGGAGTCGATATTTATAGAAAAAAGGTCGAATTTATCGAATAATTATATTTTGTTGGTTTATGGACTAGAATTACTAAGAAGGATTTTTTTAATTCTCTTTGATACAAAAAAGGATATTCTAACTACATAATAAGCAAAAAGAGAAAATAAAAGAAACTACTAATTTCTTAGGTAAAGTGAGAATTTTGAGAATGAGTTTTTTCTATTTTCTTTAGAGTACAAACAATGGAGACGTCACCACCTATCGAAATTTCAAGCTCTGACGACAAAAACATTTCAAAGAACAGCCCCATTTCAAGTTATGAGCCCTATCAGCCTATTCAAGTGAGCTTAATGGATGAAACAAACTTGTGGTCACAGTTCAGCAAGTTAGGAACAGAAATGATTATAAATAAAACAGGAAGGCAAGTATTTATTTATTTATTTATTTATTTTTATGTACATAGATAAAGTTAACATCAGTGAAACTAGGATATTTTTCTCTTAATACGATGTGAAAATTTCTTTAAAATAAGAAATAGGCCAAATTTCCCCTTTTTTAAAATTCAGTCGTTAAATTTTATTAAAGTAACCAGAGGTAATGCATTAACTGGGACGTGGACAAAACATTTATGGACAAAAATCCTCACTACAAAAATCCTGCGGACAGAAACCCCACCGGACTCCACCGGAAAAAAGCCCCGCTCTACTGGACAAAAGTTCCCTTTTGACAAAATTATTTTACAGAAAGGGAGTAAACTTTTCAAACATCTTTCCACCTTGATTCAGGCTGTTCTAATATGATTTTTATAATAAAATTCTTCAGCGCTACCTAATATATGACGATTAATGTAAGATTCGCAAAATCCTTCACTTGAACTAGTTTTAATTTTAATAAAATATCAGGTATTTAACAGTAAATTTTTGTTTGGAACAGTATTGCAGTTGTAAGTAAACATTGGGTTTTATCTGCTGGGAGGTTTGCCCGCTAAGGGCTTTTGTCCGCTGGGTTTTTGTCCGCAGGTGTTTTGTTTTGGACCTGCATCAACTATGTCACATTTTACTATCTTACTGAGAAAAGTATGTACATATTTTATTTTTTAATAATAATAAATTCCGGACCAATACACAGAAGAATTAAAAAAAAAAAATCTCAGATTTGCATTAAATGAAATCCACAAAAGCTCATGTTTTAAAGATCTGACTTGAAAATTAATATACGTAAATAGATTCAGCATGATTTCTCAATTTTACATTTATTGACTCCATCACAATTATAGAATTAAACTTTATCTCGGAAACAATAAAACAGTCGAACACCGATATGTTGAAGTAACAAAAGACAAAAAATGCTTCGAGGTGCAGAAAATTTGAAAGGGTCCAGGTGCAAAATTTTTTTTTGCCTCCGGAAACATTATTAAACGTTAAAAAGTACTTTTTGTCTAATTTGAGCAGCTAATAAATGAGCCCGCGCTGCAGGCATGGTTACAGAACAATTTTGAGCCGTATAATTTTCTATTCACAGTTTTTTCTTTTTAGGATAAAGGTTTATACTGTTGTTTTACTATTTTTCACCTTGTTTAGAGACCTCTATAAATGTGGGACCCCGTGTGTTTAGCCCCCCCCCCTCAAGATGGACGACCATCAAAATCCAAGAAGTTATAAAAGATAATTAAAGCGGATATTTCCCTGTGGGAAATTAAAATCTCTTGCATTCATCGAAAATATGACAGGAGTTACAGTCTTTCGACTAATAGAAATTTAACTGTACTTATAGGAAGTATTTAAAATTAAAATGTTGAACAATTGATGTGATACAATAAAGGCAAAAAATACCTTCTTAATAACACCATAAAATTAAGAAATGTGCAAGGCCTTTCGAAAGAACTTTGTCTATCTTCATCAGGTACAAAGAGGACGTGCTACCACTTTGAAGGCAGGAGCAAGACTGAAAGGTGGTAATAGCAGGAGCCCTTCCTTTGAAATGGTAGCACAAACTTTTAACATGCCATTTTTCACACATTAGAAAATCATTTTTTAAGTTTGAATAATTTCGATTATATGAGACTGATAATGCAAAATGCATTTACGTATCAAAAATTTTACAAATAATTCTAAAAGCAAGTTTGAATCTGTTTCGCAGGCAAATGTTTCCTGGTGTGAAACTTCACTTCGAAAATTTAAATCCTTATAAGTTTTATAAGGTGTACATGGAACTTGCACCTGTAGACGGCATGAGGTATAGATACGACAGAAATAGCTGGGCGCCGAGAGGAACAATAGAAACTTCCATTACATCATCGTTAATAGAACATCCCCAGTCACCAGCTGAGGGGTTCAAATGGATGCACAAACCAGTTGATTTTCACATAAGACTCACCAACTGCTTAGAAAACAACAACGAAGAAACGGTAAGTAATCAATATTCTCTTATAGTAGATGATAATTTTCAGCTGAGTGGCAATCCGATGCGTCGCTTTTAAAATAGTATACATGCTACTATAGATTAACGCTCGTATTCACCATTACCTCAACTTCGCGAAACTTCGGTCTAACATTCAAATGAAATTCATGTTTAACCCGATTGGACCTGATCGTGGTCAAGTCAAATCAGATTAATGACATTAGAGCGTTCGACCGAGGTTTTCGTGCTTAACAGACAGTTGGGTGATGAATACGAGCTTTACATACAATATAGGCGAGGCCAACGAAAAAGACAGGCTACCGCGGTGCATTCCGCTTATCTTTTTTTACAGACCGCTAGCGTGACGTGTTGCTCTTTTCGTATACCTCCATTGGTGCATTCGAGCATCACGTGACTCCTGCGGTCTGTAAAAAAAGATATGCGTAAAGCACCGCGGTAGCCTTTCTATTTCGTTAGCTTCGCAAGATAGGATGCTTACGTCAAAATCTGTAATGACCCAGAAGTATTAGCATCACTAGCGACAAGAACGAATAGAGCAAAAGTAAATAAATAAAGTTTTAAATATTTTAAATTTTATATACTGGGGAAAAAGGGGAGCGTTTTTCTGTTTGTTTTCTTTCTTTCTTTTCTTTCCTTTCTTTCTTTTTTTTTTTTCTTTTGAGAAGGAGGGAAGAAAGTTTAAATGATTGATTACTTATTGCTAAAAAAAAGTAACATAGCGCAGAAAAATTTAAAAAAAGGTAAAGAGTTTTAAAGCTTTTAATTTTTTTGAGCAGTTGAGAGGCGAAGGAGAAATTTTGGGGAAGGGTGTAATTTAGATAAAGATTATTTATTTATTGTTACTCTCCAAAGTAACAAATCGAGCAAAAAATTTGGTGATTTTTTAAAAATCTTTTTATTTATTTTTTAATTTGAAAAAAGAGTTCTAAAAAGAATTGAAAATTGAAAAAAAGTTTTAAATGTTTTAAACTTTGTGCTTTGTGCTAGGAATGGAGGGGGGGGGGGGGGATACAGAATTTTGATTTTTCATTATTTCAATTAAAAAACATTAAGGCAGAAAGAATTTAAAGAGTTTTAATAAATTTTAACTTTAACTGCATACAGAAGGAGACTCTGCCCCTCTGACGATAAATTTTTAGTGTTTAGATATTTTATGTCACTTGCGAAGAATAAATGTTAATATTTTATTTCAAAATCACCAAAGATGAAGGAAACTATTCAAGAAGGGCAAATGGGGAAACGAAATTTTCGAAGGAGCATGAGAAATTTAGATGAATAACAATAAAAAAGAAAATCCGCCGAAACGCGGAAGGTTTCCATCCCAATTATAAGCATTGAAAATGAACATTATGAATAGTAAATTTGTTTGTTTCGCTTGCAGGTTTGCTTACGTTCGATGTTTAAATACATGATAATTATTCATGTTGAAGAAGGAAGTGATATGACCTACCGGAATCTACAGTTGACTCGCACTTTCCCACTCGTCAAGACGACTTTCGTAGCAGTGACGACATATCAGAATCACCAGGTAATTTTTTGAAAGATGTTTGATTGCACTTTTGACAATCCAAACGCCACTTACTCTCAAGATTTATATTTTTACGAATTTTTACGAAGAAAATACGGAGTGAAAAAAAAATCTTGGTACATTTTAGAAGTTTACATAGAAACAATCATATGGGAACTTAAAACTCAGATTTGTTAGCTGACATAAATAAAATATTTCTTTCACTTTCAAACAAGTTCGAGAAATGGGAAAAGGGGCGTCGACGTTAAAAAAAAAAAGAAAAAAAAAAAATCTAGTGAGAGGTAAAAATTTGGAATGGATGTGCCTGTAGTCCACAGCCCAGGCCACGTTTTTTAAAACAGAAAATTTAAACATAATAAGCTAAACTAAGATTTATTTGTCAGAAAAAAAGGAATTTTTAAACATTTAAAAATAAATTTCACCTAGCATTTTTCAAAATGAAGAATTGAAACTGTTCATTCTTTGTTTCGCCAGGGGGATTCTTCCACCTGACAAAATTTATCTGACAAATTTATTTTAACCCCTGACAAATTTATCTTTACACCTGTTACATTTATCTTAAACGAGGGATTCAATGGGGGTCAGGAGACTCTGCCCCTCTGACGATAAATTTTTAGTGTTTAGATATTTTATGTCAATTGCGAAGAATAAATTTTAATATTTTATTTCAAAATCATCAAAGATGAAGAAAACTATTATTAAATCTTAATCACCAGGGAGAGGGGAGCAATGGTCGTCGCTTGTCTCCTGTTGCGGTGCGGCTCCTATGAAATGGGACAAGCTGTCCCATTGAAGTGTATATATATATATATATATATATATATATATATATATATAATTAAAATGAAATCACACGAATAAAAATCAAATGAAAAGATAAGGCAAAAATTAAACACAGTAAATTGACGATGGAAATATAAGAAACTATGAATATCTTATACACTGCAAAAAATAATTGTCGATTTTACAGTATAAAACTGGCACCCCAGCTGCCAGTATTATACCGTAAAATTAACAGTATTAAACCGTAAAATAAGCAGTAATACTGCTTATTTTACGGTTTAATACTGTTAATTTTACGGTATAATACTGACAGCTGGGGTGCCAGTTTTATACTGTAAAATCAACAATTATTTTTTGCAGTGTAGATTCTTCAGAGAAGCTTCATAAGAATAATTCATAGTAAAGATATGTTATTTCGTCGAAAATTATCAGCATTAAGCCGTTAAATGATATTACTAAGCTCCTTATATCAGAAAAATCAACGATTGAAAGAAATTAAGATATACATAGGGTGAACCTCCAATAACTGACACGTTAAGGATTTTTTCTTGTTCAAATCACTATTTAAAAGTTTTAAATATATTTTATACTTATTTTTGTTTATGAAAGTATAATAAAGATACATTAAAGAATTATTGTTGACAAAATTTTGAAAAATTATACTTTTTATTACTAAAAATTAATTTTTTGTCACAAATATTGTCAATATCTCCAGTAACTGACATCATCCGTTTTTTGGAAAATCAGTGGCTGAAAAATAAGTCATAACAGTTAAGACAAATAAGTTACCACTAGATAACATTATTTTGCAGAATTTTACAAGAAAATGCTTATTTCTGTTAGATTTCTGCTGCAGTGTCAGTTATTGGTTAGGTGTCAGTAACTGGGTGTTTCACCTTATATATATAATCAAGACTTGAAATTTAATATATGTATAACAGTTTAGTTTCCTTTTTATTTTAGGTAAAAGACCTGAAAACAGCATCTAATATTCATGCCAAAGGGGTACGCCAGAAAAAGTGAGTAAATAAATGTGTACATATTTTTTCCTTTCATCTAATTCAGTATTCTGTTAATTCAAGTTTTTCATTTTGTCAGAAATAATTCTTTTCAGTTTTCTATACATTTTATGCCCAGATCAATAGATTTACCCATGAGTACTATACTAGCTTAAAATTAAATTTTGGAATTTTAAAGGGACTAAGTACCTTTTATTATGACAAAAATGCCGATTTTTAGATTTTTTTCCCCTAAAATGAACCTTAACAATCTTTAGACCATTGTGTCCAAATTTCTTAACGATCTTATAAATAGTAAAGGAGATACGATTAATTTTACGTATCTTTCTTTTGTAAGTCAAATGTTTAAACTCATTTTCCTCAGTTCATATTTTTTCTTATTCTCTACGTAATCAAAGCACTTCTACAAGAATTGAGTAAATTGTCTGAATTTTTTTAAAAATGTATCTTTAGATTCTATGAGAGATAACTAAATATCGATTTTTTTATATCTTTGAAATTTTTGTTTAAATAAATCTTATAAATTTATTCCATATACATACAATTATTTTTTTTTTCCCTTCTAATCTAATCTTTGTATAAAAAATCCAGTACTTAAGTTTGTAAGAACAGTACACTGATTATAAGATAAAAATAAATCTACTTTTAAATACCAAATTGGAAAAGAAAAAATAATTATAAAATTGTTACACACACATATATGAGTGTGTGTGTGTGCATAAATATATGAGACTCATTTATTATTATTTATTACCATTTTAAGGCGTAATGATTTTGCTTTATTGCAACATGATCCAAAAGCTGCAATATGGATGTTATTTACAAAATAATTTTTGGGAGTATCGAGTCTCCTTAACATTATTAACAAGTCTTTAAACATTTAGAAATGGGATATATTACTAAAATGCACATTTGTTTATAATGGAGTATCCCTAATGATCATGGTTTAACATTTGTCGTGAAAATAAAAAATAATAATAAATAAATCAAAAGGCAGGAAATTTTCGCAAAGTATTAAAAGTTTCGCGCGAGAAGAAAAGCATATCAGATTCATTTTTACTGATTGTAAGCTCGCCTTTTTTCCCTTTTTACCTCAGAGAACTATATTTTTATGCTCCGCACTCCGACATTTTTTACACATGGGTCCTTTTTACAGAAAATATCCGGTGCTATCTGTTACAGTCGCTGTGGAAAAGTAATTGGCAATTTTTAAAAGAGCAGAATCAGATATTCTTACCCTCATTTATTCGAATTTACTTGAACAATAAGTTATTTTAGACGGGCAATACTACCTGTACACCAATGCATAACCTACCAAAAAAGCTGATAATATCCAGAGCCACATAAAAAAGAGAACGGGGTTCGACAGGTCACTTTTTTATACTACTATTTTCAAATAATAATCTTAATGGCAAACGTCTATTGCAAATGCTGTGGAAGTGAAATGAAGATTGTTTGGTTTGAAAAAAACCGTACGGGGTGGGGGGGCGTGACTCATCGGATCCCAGCCATTTTTTCGCGGTGAATGTTCAACCTTAATTCTAATCATTCAATTTTGAGTTTTAAATGTAAAAAATGTGCTTTTTGCTTTATACCTATTTTTATATATATATAAAAGAACGTTTTTGTCTCTGTGTCCGTGTGTTGGACATGGCTAAGGAAATCTATCGCACGTAGAGGTCAGCAAATTCGGTTCCGGATAGGCAAAGACAGGTCCGAATTCACAAATTTGGATTTTATGATTAGATTTTTTGTTATTTTATGTTGACCGGAACGATTCATATATTTTCCAAAATTTCTAAGTTTGATGATTTTGACACACTCATAAAAGCACTCCAAATTCAGTCTTTTTGCCTGATATAGTAAATTTTGTCGTCTTTTCAATTGGGAATTATCCCCGATTATGGAAAATTCACAGCTTTGATTTACGCTCGGTAGAAAGCGCGAACTAATGAATTAATTATTTTCTGTTAATTTTTTAAGGTATGGCAACAAGAAAAAAAATTCATTATTTAAACTATATATTCGGGATTTCTAAATTGTTTTCTCAACGTATGATCATAATTTAATTAATCTTAAACTATTAATTGATAAAAGTGTGGGGTTTTTTTAATTATTAACTTTTTATTTACATTTTATTTTCTACTTTTTAGTGTTTAAAATATTTTATTGTTGCAGTTTCACAGCCAGTTGGCCTATTTTAGCGAGCGTGATTTGGAGCATAATAACTCCATTGTTTTTGTAACCATAAAGAATATTTGGCTAATTATCACATGCGTGTGGCAAATAAAAAAAAGCCTTAAAATCAACTAATTTATAATTAAGTACTGAAACTATTAACCCATTCACGACTAGAATATTTTACACTTTTTTAATTCTTCAACATCAGTTTTTACATGCTGTAATTTTGACTTATTTAATCTGTCAAAATTTTAGATTAGATAAGGGGAAACTTTCCGTTCTAAAATACTGGTTTCCAAATTTAAATGTTTCGTGCGCCTTAAGTAGCAAGTTTTCTTGCCAACCGGCGTTAATGAGTTAATATGCGTTGTGCTGCCTTCGGAAACATACTTCTGTATTTTTTTTTTAAATTAATTCTAACATACCAGGACGCGAGTGAAAAATACATTACAAAATTATACCGTTACATACATAAACCAAGTTAAGTAATTTCTTTAACCCTCAATTGCATAGTGATGTAAATTTCCATCACTGTTTATTTAACTTTTAATAAATAAATCAACTTCTTCGCCACCACTATATTTATATAGAAATATTAATCAGTAAATTTCCCGTGAACTATGTTGCTGAACAAAGTTAAAAATCTATCTAATATTTAATATATGTATAAAAAAACACAATTGTAAAAGAAAAACTCATGCAAAGAAGGGTTAAAGTAAAGAGTAAAGTTGTTCATAATTGAAATTCTTGTTTACGAGTAGTTTCAAATTTAATACAATTTGTTTTAATTCCAGGTTGAAACAGTTTCAAGAAATGTATCATAGCGCGAAAGAAAATTTAGCAAAAAGAAGCATGACAGAGACCATAGGTAAGAGAAGCTTGATTTTCATTCGTTCGTTTTTTCGTTCATTAAATAATACGTGACATATTGACCAATATTTAGTAAAAGCAAATATAGTTATAGATTTACTGCCTTCTTAGTCTATAAGAGATAAAAATCACCTTTAATACAAATTGTTATTATGAATAAACCAAAAATATAAATAAAAAAGTAAGTTTTAAACGATGCTTCGACATCCTCTAGAAACTGAACAAAGATTCTTTCTGAATGTATTGTAAATAAAATGATATTTTCCCGTTCATTTGAAGTTCGTTTTTAGATATAATAATGAAGAAAAAAAAAGAAAAAAAGAAAGAAAGAAAGAAAGAAAACATGATGAAATGAATCATATGCCGTGCGATGAAAATTTTCTCTTCAAAGTGAAGAGTGTTTCTTAAGGTTGTTCTCAAAGCCAACCTGGCTACTTTTCAACTCATTCCTTAATTCATTTTGGTTCGTAAACGCATGAAATTGGCAGGGGCTCTCATTCAGAAACAATGAAATGGAATAGGCTTTTCCAGTTTTTGATAAAGGCAAATGATCTTTACAAAAAAAAAAATTAAAAAAACCTGTCAAAGTTGGTGTTTTTAACATAGTCTCCAGGCGCGACAGCTTGATCAAGGAGAGAGAATAATCGCCTCCAATTCAAGATGTAATTGATTTAATGAAAAATTGGGAGTAAAAACGAAAAAAGAACTGTGCGATTTCAAAGCACATTAAAAGTCAAGTATGCAAGTGTCATGCTTTTATGTTTAAAACGAATCTATAAATATGTCAGAGTTTAGTGATGTGAATTTTTTTTTCCCGTTACGAACTCCCGTAAGTATATTTAGATGTGGATTCCGAGAAAAAATATTCAAAATATTCTATCACGCTCAATTTCGACACAAATGGGAATTTGTCTGGTTGGTTAGTTATAAATTTAATCTAAAGATAACAGAATTTCGAATTGTTAAATTATAAATTTTGCCGTAAAGACACTAAACAACATGAGAGCAGATTACTACTGGTTTACTGCCAAGGAAGCAACCATATACAGCGGCCTTTTCCTATGCTATTTCCCATGTGCCCAGATCAGAACAGAAGACACAAAGCTCTAAAACAGCCTAACCAGATTTACCATTTCGCTGAGATACAGTAAAACTTGCTAAGGCGGAATGGAGTCCTGAAAAATCATTTTATACAGGTTTCCATCTGACAAGGTACAGGTACAGTGTCTTTTATACAGTAAAACCTGTGAGACGGAACCTGTCTGTATTGTTTATGTCTAAAATACTTGTCTTTCCATTGAAGAATAAAAAGGAATACAGCAAAATTATAACAAACGGTGTGAAGGTGTAACTATCTGTAAAAATCGGAAGCATTGTAGTTATATTGTATATTTTTTAAGCCAGGATATTGAAATTTTCAGTTTAAAACAGATTTTTGGTTTTTGGTGTAACGCTTTAGACTCTTAAAGAATATCATCTAAACTTGCAATTTTGTATTAAAATGCAGACTGTTTTAAAAAGTATCATAACTGATGTATTTCTATTTTTTTCAATAGATATTTCGAAAAGACCTCGAATGGAATCTGATTTTAGTCCTACAAGTATACGGAGACTTTTTTCAAAGAAGGATATTTCAGAAATTGGAAAAATATCGCCTCCATCTTCATTCTTGCCAAATTTAAACAACTTCTGTCCCAAGCCAATAGAATTCGTGAACAGAAATGACTCATTTACAGCGCCAGTACTTCCTCAATACAGAAGATTTGAAGCACCGATATTAAGCGAACGAATTCCCGTGACTGCACCACTTACTGTCCACTGTCCATCGCCTTATACGTCTCTTGAACATCCTCCATATTATGCACCTTTATTGCTGCCAATGCATTCCCAAAACTTTCCAATTATTCCTCCATATAGTTCACCTAGTTTTTACTCAAGTAAATGGCCCATGTATCAAAGTAGCTGCATATCCAATACATGCGGATGCGGAACTGCCACTCTTAATGTCTGTCCAAGCTGCAGAGACGGATTTCAGAATTGCGTATCATGTACAGTTTCTCAAAATACCCAAATGTTTGATCATGCGTCACCATCTTCAACAACAGAAACAGAGGTTTCCTCTTCGTTTGAGAATTTTCAACCATCTTCAAGAACCTCTGATTCTATAGTTTTTTCTATTTCTGGCGAAAACCCGTCAAATTCTTCAAGTACATCCGATAGTATTTCATCATCTGTAGTCGAAGCTTTAAATCAAGTTTATAGTTGAAGCTAAGCATTTTTCTATTTCTGTATGTATATATAATAATTTTCCCACTGTCTATAATAAAAAATGACAAATAAAGATTGTTTTTTTTATTGAAATTTGCTCCTAAAATATTCAAAAAAGAATTCTATACCGTTTGCTTCAAATATTCCAAAAAAGGAAAACGGAAATTTAAAATTCGATAAATACAATAAAAGTAAAAATGAATGACATGTTTATCAGTTAATTCGTTAGTTCAAAGTTAATAGTTCAAAGTTTCGTCATTAGGTGGCGCTGCATTGTCCCAACCTGTAAGAAGGCTGAAGCTTACATCTAAAGGCGACCCAATAACCAGCTTATACTTTTCATCTGTTTAGCTTTTGAAACGCCGACAAAATAAATAAATAAATAACCCTTGCATTTTGAAGATAGCCAACCCTTTCAGGGACAAGTAATTGTGTTTCTGTAATGTTAAATTTCCACCAGAATTTTCGAAACACTTTATTTAAAAGTAAGGAAATGCTATTTTGCATCCTTTTTTCACCAAAGTTATAGAAGTCCAATTCTGTTCAAAAACTCTGGTATGAATCTTGATTAAATTTAAATGGTATAAAAAAAAAATACCCCACTGCTCTTCAAGGGGTTACAAGCGACCATAGAGCTTTTGGAAAAGAAAAGCCCAAAGAAATAATTTATGGCTTCAGCCGCCCAAATCGGTGTATTTGTAGTGTACAGGTTGAGGCAGTGGTACACCTATATTGACTAAGACTTGAAATGTTTTTTAAATTATTGTGTACAAAATTTATGAGTTATCTTTTAAACGTGTCACTTATTCCATCTTTATTATAGTTAATGAATTGTTGAATTAAGGTTGAACGTCATTTTGGGATACTCTGTATATAATTCTCCAAGGAGTTGTTCAGAAGAATTCTATATTTATAACTCCAATATTGAAGGAAATTGTTAATGCAAAAATTAATACAAAGATAAATAGTTGTTCGTCGAAAACTAACGCACTTTTAACGCTTTCGTAATCGTATCAACTATAACCACCATAAAAAGTAAATGTGTCAAAAAAATCCCAGTTCACATCAATTTATTTTTCGTTGAGATACACATTTTCATGCCATTTATCTCTTCATTATTAATTTATAGAGGGTGGTTCAGAACTATATGTCAAAATTTAAAGGCAGGTAAAGGGCACCTAACTAAGCCGATTTCGTATAGAAATGTGGGTGCGGAAATCCAACCTTAAGGCAGTAGAGGTCGCTGTTGAGTTCGGCGGATGAAAGAATTTCGCTGACTTGAATCGTCATTTCCTGCATGGATCTCGAGCAACATGCATCGTCACACCAATGCGAAGCTTGCCGACATGCATTTCATTTATGGGGCTGCGCAAGGAAATGGAGCGGATGTTCAAAGGATGCGCACGTACAACGACTCTGGAGTCTGTCGAAGGACTATCCTCTACTGTGCATAATACTTCTTCTTCTGCTGCAAGAATTCTGCGATATTTTCCAGTGCCCGTATTACGCATGGAAGTATAAAACGATCAACTCGTGCACAACACCCGATAAAGATGCTCAAATGTTCGGTGATCCCGCAGATTCCTATCCGGGAATAGTTCCATCAATAGTTCTTTTGAGCAGCCGCTCCATTTCCTTGCGCAGCCTCATACATGAAATGCATGTCGGCAAGCTCCGCATTGGTGTAACGAGAGATGTTGCTTGAAATCTGTGCGGGGAATGACGATTCAAGCCATCGAAGCGCTTTCATCCGCCGAACTCAACAGCGCCCTCTACTGCTTCAACGCTGGATTTCTGCACCCACATTGCTATACGAAATCTGCTTATTTAAGTCCCCTATACCTGTCTTTACCTTTCTGACATATAGTTCTGAACCATTCTGTAGATATTTCATACTTAAGATTGTTCTGAAGTAACTTATTTTCTTTCATCCGAAAACTCTTTTATACCTAAATTTTACACCCCAAACCGGAAAATAAATTCTGACCACCCATGACTTAAATAAATGATTCATTTGCAATTTGCAGCTGATAATATTTCATAATCTGTAGTAAGAGATTTAAATAATGCTTAAAGCTAAACATTTTGCTACTTTTTCTTTAATTTTATTATTATTATTATTATTTTTTACAGAGAATAATGTTTATACTGCCCACAGAATATAACAAATAAAATGCTTTTTAATTGAAAATATACTTCTAAAATTTTCTAATTTTCAATTGGGAAATCATCACAATAAGAATTTGACAGATGGATTGCAATCAATTCACATCTACTTATTTGCCGTTGGATAGACACCCTTCTTTTATGAATTTTCAAGAATGTCAAAATTGAAGTTGCTGAGATCTAAAATCTCCCTTGCTAATGTTAAACCTATGGGCGTGGAATGAATTCGTATTTTTTAAAATATCTCCCCAGGAAATTTAATACTTTTAACTTATTTTTTCTTTTTACTCTTCTTAAAGGATCTCTCTCTCTTTTTAGTTGTCGAAATATTTTTTAAAACATATCTGTAATTTTATGTAAAGTGTTAAAATCTTACCCAGTTTCGCTAAGATTTTACCACATAAAATAATAAATAAAAATTATAATGCTGACCTTATCTACTACAGCAAGAATCGACATAGACTCACAAATCCTTAGTTTTATTAATGTAAATGACACCAGTGTTATAAATAATGACATTTATTTTCTTTATATTAAAATTAATTCAAACAAAAAATTAACTACAGATATCTTCGACGAACGTTTTGAAATCCCTTTTGAAGTTAACGCTTTTGCATATTTTAAGTCTTGTTTACATAAAAAAAAGTTTTAAAATATTTTACTAAATTGCATGCATAGAATAAAACATCTCTTCTCTGAAGGAAAAAACATTTATTCACACCCAAGTAGCAAAAATTGTCGGCCCATCGTTGGCAGTTTGTCGAAACCTTTGGGAATGGTAAAGTTGGTTAGTTGGGGAATGTCTAGGTACAGAAACCCCTCTAATTTGAAGCGTATCTCAGCAGGATTCTGAGTAACTAACGGTTGGGCCTTTGTTGACAAATAGTTCGTTGGTCAACGGCAAATGGTACGGCAAAGCAGACATTTCTTACTGGGAGCAAACCATTCTGTGGTACACTTTGCTACTGTGTAAACAAACTCAATTCAATTGTTATAGTGATTCCAGAAAACATTCTACCGGGTGATCCAAAAGTCATAAAAGAAATAAAAAATTAATAATTCAAAAAGTACTTAGATTTTAGCACGACGTGGTTTTCAGCGAAATGTACAGAAATTCATGAGTATTTTTTCCTTTACAAATGAAACTGTTATGCAGACTAACTACATGCCAAACAACATTGCCTCCAACAAGTGGCATGTCAGCAGTTTGTACAGCGGCCCACGATGAAACTAGGATTACAAATGTTCCATTTGATGGATGCCATTAGTGATAATAGCTGTCGGACTTGCCAAGATAGCCTGCAGGGGATCACAAAGATTTTTGCTAAAATTCCTGTCACGTGATGGCTTAAATATCGACAGGTTTGGAACCAATGTTACCAAACAACACCGCGACTTTATGTGTATGTATGTGAAAACCGTATCGTGCAGCTGTCTATATACTCTTCAAATCATGAAATTTTTCTTTTGAATCACCCCGTATATTAAATCCACATTAGCTCTTCATGTTTTGGCGCTTGTAAAAAACACTTATTAGCAGAGATTGCACAGCTTATTTAATGTAGATACTTTTACAAAAGTTATAGATATTTCTATACATTGCAGGAGTATTTTGTTTGTCTGTATTGTTTGACTCCTGATGATGAATTCAACGGAAGGTGACCATACATGTATGCTTGTACATTTATGTATGTATATAAGTTAAAGAAAAATGGTGATTTTCTATAAAAAATAACTCTTTTCTTTTTATAATTACTTCTAAAAGAATAGATAGATGTAGTTGGTTGATGTATTTATTATAATAACTTATCTTTTACTATAATTGTGTTAGCTATAAAAAAATTTCTGTATCCTTTTCTTCTAGAATTTTATTCCTCTGTTTTCTTTAAAATTCTATAATGTTATTTTTCTTGTAGTTTTAATCAGAATAGTAAATCATGACACATTCCCTCTTTCATTTCCTACGTTATTCTTAAAAAATTCACTTACAAATTATCTGTTTTTTTATGGCCATATTCTTGGATTTTTTTTTTTTTTTGTTTCTTCTGGTTGTTACTGCTTTTATATCATCAAGAGTTTGAGCCACCATCTTCGTATCATATAAACGTTAGTTCTGCTCATCAAGTTTTATCTAATGACTAATATTCAGGAAAAGGAGATACCTGCTATCATAACCCCAGGCTCATGGGTGCAAGACCTTCAGTCTTAGGACTAATTTCAGTCTTGGAGAGATTTTTGACTGATAGTAAATTATACTTTATATACTTAAATAATAGCAATTTCACAAGCAAAAACTTTCAATCACTTTCTATTATTGTAAAACATCAACTTTTAGCTATAATGCCAAACAAATTGAAATCTTCTAACCCAACTGCTTTAGTTATATCTAAAACTCAGAAACATTTTCAGTCTTGGCTTGGGTGCACCTGCACTCATGACCAGGCTTTACATAATTTGGGAACAGATACATAATAAAAGAATAAAGACATGCATGGACAACAACTTTTTTTATTACAAATTAATACAGGCGAGGACAAAACATTTTCTTCTTAACAAGTCACACAAAAATTTGTCATAAAAAAAACTTTTAAAAGTTTTGGAAACGAGTTCTATTAAATAAATCAGAATTGGTTATCACCAGACTGGTCATGTTCATCGGAGGGCAACACCCTGAACACAGGTGGACGCGTTTTTTGTTCTGAAAAATAGACAAAATAAGAAACATGGTATACATCAGGAATAAAAAAAATATATTAAAGTATACTTTAGATTAAAAAATATAATCTACTAAACCATTCCTAAAGATTAAATAATACATTCTTATTATAACATTTCTGAATTTACAGACAGAATTCAAATCTAGGTATATATTAATGTTTTTCATATTTTGCCTTTTAATGCTTTAGTTAAAGATTACAATCCATTAAAGTAGGAATTTTTATTTTTTTGTATAAATGATTTTTATGATTTATTGATCCCCAATTGAGAACATAAAATTTTAATGAATTACAGCAAATGCTTTTCTTATATGTCTTATGTTCTTTTAATGCAGTAAAACTTGTGAAAACTCAATGAATAGGGTATGGAAAGAATCCGTTTTAAACAGATTTTTGCTTTAGTCTGCATAATTTTATAGCATTCTATTTTTACTCATTTTAATTACGTCTACCAATTTTTAGAAATACTGGATTGTTTTTCATGTTTACATGAATTTTTAACTGCACTGAGTCCTTTTTATGATTTTCTGTACTCTTCCCGTTTTAAAACTGAAACGCGACTTCTATCTCAAAAAATTAGACCATCTATCTGTTTAACTAATAAATTTTTCAAGTCTATATTTGTGATTTTTTTTTTTTAAGTTTGTATTTTCAATTCGATGTTACGAATTGAGAACACTGACCTGTAAAACATAAAATTTTGCATTTTCACCTCTAGATAATGAAAATCTGTCTAATATTATACAATCATTTTCATGCTTACATGTGTAAAAATGTTACTTGTCAAGAAATTAAAAAGACATTTCTTACAAATACAGTCATTGGCCAAATTATTAGACGCAGTTGTTTTTATTATAATTTGTTAAATATCTGGAAAGATACATGAGGAATTATCTTGAAACTTTAGGAGTGTAAACAACATGATCAACGTCATATATTTCCGAGAAGATTTTTTCTTGAAACCCCATAAGGGGCCGTCAACAAATTGAAGAAAAACGAATACGTTTTTGATAACCCTGTAAAAACCAATATCACAAAAGCGTTGAAACGGTATCACACGCTTAGGAGGCTTATTGTAATAATTTGGGTTCATTTTTATGAAGATAGCATATATACTCGAAGAGAAATTCAAGTTTTTATAAAAACAGTCCCAAATTTTACTAAGTTTTTTGCTTATAATTTGCAGAGTTTTTAATATAAAAACAAGTTATTTTCAGAAAATATGACAAGCAAAATTATACACAATACCCTGCAATCAGAATTAAAAAATAATAAAAATTGCATGAAAAATGAGCAGGTTTAATAAATATTTTTTTAATGCACATGCGCGAATTCAATCAAAATATACTGTGCATAATATATTAGCTAAATATATAGACCAACTTTTATGAAAGTCTCAAAAACATAGCTTGAAAATTCTGATAGTGATCGTCGATAGAATAAGCTCGAAATTCGCTGTTCCCAAAAGGAAGCAAAAAGATGAGGGGTTGTATCAAATATAGAATGAGAAACACTTCATTCTTATTATGTCAACTTTCATAAGCTAGTATATTTGGATACAACCCCTCATCTTTTTTGCTTCCTTTTGGGAACAGCGAATTTCGAGCTTATTCTATCGACGATCACTATCAGAATTTTCAAGCTATGTTTTTGAGACTTTTATAAAAGTTGGTCTATATATTTAGCTAATATATTATGCACAGTATATTTTCATTGAATTCGCGCATGCGCAGTGAAAAAATATTTAGTAAACCTGCTCATTTTTCATGCAATTATTATTTTTTAATTCTGATTGCAGGGTATTGTATATAATTTTGTTTGTCATATTTTCTGAAAATAACTTGTTTTTATATTAAAAACTCTGCAAATTATAAGCAAAAAACTTCGTAAAATTTGGGACTGTTTTTATAAAAACCTGAATTTTTCTTCGAGTATACATGCTATCTTCATAAAAATGAACCCAAATTATTACAATAAGCCGCCTAAGCGTGTGATACCGTTTCAACGCTTTTGTGATATTGGTTTTTACAGAGTTATCAAAAACGTATTCGGTTTTCTTCAATTTGTTGACGGCCCCTTATGGAGTTTCAAGAAAAAATCTTCTCGGAAATATATGACGTTTATCATGTTGTTTACACTCCTAAAGTTTTAAGATAAAACCTCATGTATCTTTCCAGATATTTAACAAATTATAATAAAAACAACTGCGTCTAATAATTTGGCCAGGGACTGTACCTTGCATTTTCCATTTCAGTCTATTTCTACCTGCTGAGTTACCTTCACATAATTATTATGCTCCAAAAAATGGTTTTAAACCAACAAAATTGACAATATTTTCTAAAAGATACATCACTTTCGTAAGAAAATGAAATATCTTGGTCAATGCTCTATAATATGCGTAAGAATGCGAAAAAGTATGTTAATGTTAAAAATATGTTAAAAAATATTAATGAAAATTTTTTCGTAATTATATAGAACAATAGCGATTTCAAATTTGAACTAACTGCCTTAACAGAATAATATCATAACTCGAAAAATTTAATTTTTGAGAAAATATATTTAAACTACTAATATATTACATTTTTTTAAGTACAAGTTGGCCAAATTTTATTAGGTTTTAGAAGTTAATAAATTTTGACTAATTTTTTTTTCACTTTTCCTTTTAGAATTAGAATTTAGTTTTACCACGCAGAGATTCCCTGCTCAACAAAAATAAGCAATGACAAAAGTTTATTTTCAAAATTAATTCTGAATTATCATGCGCACTGTGGTGTAAAAGCAGAACACGCTCTGTAAGCTAAGGTAAGTTAAGAAACGTGTAATCAAATTGTGTTTTCCATCTTCCCTGGAGAACTATTAAATTTAAAATATCTACATTATGCAGACATTTTCAAAATTGGTGATGAATTATCGTGCACACAATATTCTGTCAAATGCAGAAATCTGTCTATCTTTGTGCAATAAGTCAAGGAACGTGTAGCACATTGTTTTTCCATCTCCACTGTAAAAGTTCACAATTTAAAACAACTGCAATATGCAGAAATTTTTAAAATTAGCTCCGCATTATTGTGTACTTAATATTCTTTGATGCAAAGGCAGAACGCGCTCTACCTTTGTAAGATAAGTCAGTTGCATAACCTTATCGTTGGAAACATGTAATAAAATTGCGCATTCTCATCTCGAAGATGTTTTCGCATTAAAACGTCTGCAATACGCAGAATTTTTCAAAATTCACGCTTAATTATTGTGCCCTCAATATTCTTTGGCGTCAAGGCAGAACGCTGTCTACCTTTGTAAGATAAGTCAGTTGCATAACCTTATCGTTGGAAACATGTAATAAAATTGCGCATTCTCATCTCGAAGATGTTTTCGCATTAAAACGTCTGCAATACGCAGAATTTTTCAAAATTAACGCTTAATTATTGTGCACTCAATATTCTGTGGCGTCAAGGCAGAACGCTGTCTACCTTTGTAAGATAAGTCAGTTGCATAACCTTATCGTTGGAAACATGTAATAAAATTGCGCATTCTCATCTCGAAGATGTTTTCGCATTAAAACGTCTGCAATACGCAGAATTTTTCAAAATTAACGCTTAATTATTGTGCACTCAATATTCTGTGGCGTCAAGGCAGAACGCTGTCTACCTTTGTAAGATAAGTCAGTTGCATAACCTTATCGTTGGAAACATGTAATAAAATTGCGCATTCTCATCTCGAAGATGTTTTCGCATTAAAACGTCTGCAATACGCAGAATTTTTCAAAATTAACGCTTAATTATTGTGCACTCAATATTCTGTGATGTCAAGGTCGTATGCGGTCTACCTTTGTGCTGCTAAACTTTGTTGTCGGAAATGTGTAATCAAATTGTGTACTCTCATCTCCACTGAAGAATTTATTTGCATTAAAACGTCTGCAACACTTAAAATGTCCAAAATGAACACTAAATTACCCTGTATTCAATATTTTGTTTTCTAAAGGCAGAACGTGGTCTCTCCTTATGAGATCAGTTATGTGACGAATTTTGTTATTAAAAACGTGCAATAAAATCGTGTATTTCTATTTTCTATGGAGAACGTTTCACATTAAAATGTCTGCAATATGCTCTTTTAATCATAATAATTGAATTTTAAGTTTGAAAATAACTTTTGTTCAATCATGCACGTCTGCATAAAACACCATAAGTGTCCATATACTAAATGTAAAAAAAAAAAGGGGGGGGGGGATATTCATTAATTTTCCTATTAACGTTTATATCACATTGTATTATTTTCCTAAACAAACGCTACACTGCAAAAAAAAAGTGTCGATTTTACAGTATAATACTATCCTCAGATGGCCAGTATTATACCGTAAAATTAACAGTAATAAACAATAAAATAAGCAGTAATACGCTGTCGTGCATCGACACTTTTTTTTTCCAGTGTAGATGGTGATTACATTGCCTTAGCTATTCCGAAAATTGTTCTATGAAATTATGAAAAATTGCTATGAAGAAATGTTTTATGCATAAAGCAATTACAAAACCCCCTGACTTCAAGCGACGAAGTTTTTGCTTACCTTCACTATCTCTATCTTGAATAGTGTATAATTGCACCAAAAATACGTTGCGTTATGAACCAAATAAGTATTATACTGTATAGTTTAGTATTAAACATTATTTTCAATCTTGTGACATAATAATAATAAAGCCAAGCATTACCTAAAATCTTTGGAAGAGACTCTTCAAGTATACTGACCCTTGCTTCTAGATTTTCGATATCTTGTTTTGTTTTTTGCATGCTTTCTAAGATGACCTATAATTACAAAAATGTAGGGTTCGAGAAAATTTCTGCAACAAATTTCAGATAAAAATATTATATATTAAATTCGATAATATTTGTGAACTGTTTTGCTTATTTAATAAACCCAATATCTTTACTTTTAAAGATGCATAACTCGTTGCCGTTACATCCTGATGTATGAACAGGACCCAGCTACTATGACATTTTGGGAGCCTTGGGCACAAACTTGACACGGGGTCCCATGTGTATGCTATGTAGCAAGATGAAATAATTTTCATGCATGTATCTCTTGTATAACTTTTAAATGTATAATCATAATTAGACTTTCGACTTTTTTATAAGTGAGACATTAAAAAATATAAGAGAATATCGGATTTATGTAATAAAGTATAAGTAGGCAGTAGCATGATACAATAATGCATAGATGCCAACTTTATGTTTTTTTTTTTCTTTTTTTTACAAAAAATAAAATAAGTTAAGTAATAACCACATAGATACAAGGAACATCTAATTAAGTAATATTTTTGGCTCAAATTGTGATTTTTTTTTTCACTTGAAAATGTAAAAAAAAAAAAAAAAAAAAAAAAAAACCCGCGAAAAGTACAATAAGATTAAAACCGGAATAAATACATTACCACACTTATTTAGATTATTTACTTCCACAAATCAGTAACATAATAAGGAGAAAAATTTGTCGCAATCTTCTCAGGTCAATGAGGAAGTTGACTTTTAATCTTAATATCTACATAGTAAGCATCCGCCCCACAGTTAAAAGTGAGCCAGGACATTATTCATTATAAGCTTCAAAATGCCCATTATATAAACTAACAAAATAAAAACAGACGGACTCATAAAAAATTGTAAATTCCTTCCATGCGTCCCACAAAATGCTAGAAAAACGTTCCTCTATTCAGAAGATTAATCTTGTTACAGTAAAATAGTTTCTGGACAAGATAACAGATAGGATTCTGACACCAGCTATTCAAAGCTGCAAAACTAGAATTGTTTTAAGACAATCAATCCCGAAATCAGTTTTGATTTCAGGAGGAATACTGGCCATGGGAATTCATTTCTCTTTTCATGGCCCAGGATTTGTAAAACGCAGAAGGTAAAAAAAAAATACATAAACAATTTCTGTTCAATGTTGAACCATTTGAGGGCGCATAGTAAAAAAAAAAAATAGAAGCACCGAACCACGTTTCACGATATTTCAAAACTTCTGATTGCAGTGAAACTTTAACAATGATTTAACTTTTTACCATCCTAAGTCTATGTAGCAGCCAATCTGAAAAAAAAAAAAAAAAAAAAAAAATTATACACTCTCAATCTCAAGATGCTGCTTTAGAACACGATATCCATTGGTTGTAAGTCAAGAGGTGTCAGGTGAGAACAATTCAGGCTAAATGTACATAGTGGTCTGATTCCACTTTAAACAGAGGCTAGTGTCTGAGGTCCGATTAGCCCTTATGCGCAAAAAATAACTATAGCCACTTTATGGCCCAACATGCTATCAGTTGGCAGTTCAATATTGTAGTATTAGGTCATGTTTCAGCATTTGATCAGGTCATGGTTCAACATTTCACCAAGTTATGGTTTAATATTTTACTGTGTCATGGTTCAATGTTTTGCCAGGTCATGGTTTTAATGTTTCAACAGGTCATGGTTCAATGTTTCAAGATAGTTTCAACAGTTCAATGTTTTACCAGGTCAGGGTTCAATGTTTTACCAGGTCAGGGTTAACTGTTTTAGCTTGTCATGATTCAATAATTTACCAGGTCATGGTTCAATGTTTTACCAGATCATGGTTCAATGTTTTACCAGGCCATGGTTTAACATACGCATGTTTATGTTTTAACCAGATACCAGAGTATCAATTGTTAGAACAAAGTTTCACCATCTTATGGTGGGAAATTGTTTGGCACCATGTTTTGGTTAAATGTTAAATCAAATTTTTAATTGTAGGTTCAGCAAGTTCGTGAGCTCTCTTTGTGATCCTGTAATTAAAAAAAAAAGTCTTGAGTGTTTCAGTAACATTTTATGCCTGATAACAAAGCAAGAATCAATGATAAACTTTACATCGATCAGTTTCCTGTTTTGTGTCATTCAGAGAATGACCTCAAATTCGCCGGATTTAACTGGAATGGACATTTCTATGTAGCTGTAGTCTATTTTAAATGAATGTTTTTCTAAAAGCCACAACAGTTTAAAAGGATCTCAAACAAACTCTGAAATCTACATGGAATGAAATTAATGGAACTGGCTTGCACCTTGCAGTAGATGACTTTCTTGAAAGATTGAAAACCTGTAGCCTGTATGAAGGCCAAAGGCGGCTATTCTAAAATTATTTGATTATTTCTGATTTCCATGATTACTAATTATGTAATAAAATTAAAATTATGCATTTTGGTTGTGTCTACTTTCTACACAATACGATGGGTTGATCGGTCCTGTAAATTATTATTAAACATTTTATATTTCACAAGATGAATTAATATTTAAAAACAGTTTAATTCAAAATATGCATGCGCATTATGTTTGGGCTTTTCCAAAGTATCAAATTAAAAAAGGTAATGAAATACATAAACACTATTGTTTGAGTTATGTCTAAATAACGGATGATTTTGTTTAACATTGTTTTTTTCAATGAACTAATTGACTAATGATTCAAAATTTCTGAACATTTTTATTTCTACTTTTTTAAATATGCTGAACTTTTAAACATGTAACAAAATAATGGTATTTCTATTTAATTTTAAAAGCCAGATTTAAATTTAATATATGACTAACCTTTCCTTATGACAAATTAAAAAGCATTCAAATATAAAATATTTCTGCAAATCAAAACGGTAATTTTCTTTATTTCTGCATTATTTAGAACTAAAGTTATCACAATTAAATTTGAATTTTATTTTCTTTTTCTTTTCTTTTCTTTTCTCTTTCTTTTCTTTTCTTTTCTCTTTCTTTTCTTTTCTTTTCTTTTCTTTTTTTTTTTCATACAAAAATACATATAAAACTTTTTGTAGGTAATTTTCTATCGAATCAGATTTTCAGTGCTCCTATTTTCGAATAATAATCTTCGCTCAATTTAATCGTAGAAAATTATTTAAAAAGATTAAGGATTATTGTTTGTAAATAGAGGAACAAGAAATGTAGGAGCGTACAAACCCTGATAAATATAAACGGTCATAAATAAGAGACATTACCTGCATCAAAGAAATATTTTCTTGATAATCTTCATCAGGAGGCAAATCTCCTTTTCTTGGTACAAACACTAGAAAATAAAACTTTTTTAAAGAAATTGCGATGAAATTTTAATCAAAACAGTTGCAAATCTATGACAAAAATTTATAAATAATTTTTTTTTAAATGTCTGGTAAACCAAATAACACCCCTCTCCCCCCTTTCTTTTTTCCAATGGAATGATTTTTCGTACCATCTATATATTTAAAGCTAAAATAGCATTTTTCAGATTTCACATGAAATCGAATCCAATGCGCATGCTCCAACCTTTTTTCAAAGTAGGAACAGAAGGGTACGTACCAGGGGATTATCCTGTTGTATAATTTGAGAGTGAGCTGGGTCTGAACTAAAAGGAACAGGGATCGGTTCAAAACCACAAACCATTCATCATTATCCCCTCTTCCAATGGGAAGAAAAACTTTCTCGTTCATTGAAATGACAGCTTTTCCTTCAGATGAATTTTACAAGCAGCCATTTTGTTGCCTGAAACTTGGGTCAATTTTCGTTGAATTAAAACGCTTTACCCTTCGGACAAAAAATGAATCAACAATCACAGTTTTTAAAAATACGTTGATGCAGTTTCTGCAGGATTCTAAATGAAATTAAAAAAAAAATTAAATCCGAATTGACCGGATCCGAAGAAAGTGGGGCGCAAGTTCGTTTAATTCGAGGTCCGTTTCGAATAAACCGACCAGCGTAGCGGGCGAAGCTCCTCTAGTATTAACTAAATCTTTCACTATTGATCATTTCATGTTTTGAATCTCTTAAGATGGTTCTCAAATCCCCTACTCAACAACGCAGAACTTTGTAACGCGTTTTCTGGCTGATTGTTAAACGCAAAGGTATAAAATTGGCAGACCTACCTATTGAAGCGAGCGATTTGAAATCGAAATAGGTTTTCTATTTTTTGATGAATATATTACTTTATCTAGTTATAAACGATTCCTGTTACGTGACACGTTTTTTCCCTTTCACGTGAAGCGGCGGGCGTCGAAAATTAGGTTGAAAACGCCGACTTGACAGTATTTTCTGAAAGATCTTTTGCTTTTACCAAAAAATTGAAAACGCCTTTCGATTACAAAGTTTATGAATAAGAACACCTTCCAATTTCATGTGTTTCCGAATAAAATTGAGTTAAAAAATATGTCATAAAGTAGTCAGTTTCGATTTGAGAACAGCCTTAAGGAGTAAATATATTTGATATTTGTTCCGTTTTTAAGTATCTGAAATAAAATCTAAACTAACCACTGTTTATGTTATATAGGAATACATATTTAGCTTTCTGCATTAAAGAAAAAAAATCGTAAAATGTTGTAACCTGAAACTAAAATCAATATAAATAATAATGATAATAAATATACCATTACCTACCCTATTATTTTAACCTTTCAACTGCACTCATTGAATCGATATTGCCCATGGGGTTTACATTAGAATTTTAACCTTTAATTACTCAAACCACAATTAGAATTTAAAAAATCATACCAAATTTATTAGCCTGTGTCTCGCTAAGATCTATGTTTGTGGTTAATCCTCTGATCGCTCAATTTTTTTTTCAAAATCCTCTCGATCAATATTTAATAGATCAGTATCTTTACCATTATTACATATTTCAAATCATCGTGTATTGGAAATATTTAGAAAATATATCAATTGCATTTTTACCTATTGACTGGGGAATTTTAAAAACAAAATTGTTTTAAAAATTGTGTATCAAATTTTTCTACAAATGTCTTGCTGTAGAAATTGCAGGATAAGTGGTCAGAGGATTAATCCCATTGTAGTTAATCAAGTCATTTCCACGAAATTATACTCATTTCATTGTCTAGATTGAAGTGGATACACTGGAAGCTTCGTTCGCTTCAATAAAATTCTATTTTCATGGCAGATGAATATACTGAAAATTTATTATTAAACTACTTGACCCTTCCAGCATTGCCCGGGCCCGTGATAAAATCTTAAATAAACACCAAATTTGTATTATTTTACATATTTTACCCGATTTTGTATGAATTTATGTCTTTAATGACAAAACCGCCAAAAAACATTTACTTCTTTTTTCATGTAGGATCGTTATGTAGTTTAAAAAAAAAAATAGCTTTTGTTGTCCAAACCCTTTGAAATTTTCAATGGCCATAAATATAACGGTTTTACAGTCCGTGTAAAAATTACGTCATAAATATTATTATCTGGTTGTAAAATAAATATGTTTTCTTTTCGCGTCGGGTCCGTTAACATAAAAAAATAGTATTTGTCGTCCGATCTCGATGAAATTTTAGTCGTTTATCAATATAACTGTTTCCAAGTCCTCTATAAAATTATTTGAAAATATATGATTTTAAATAGGAAAACGTTACCCGAAGCCGAGCGTGACCGCGGAAAACATCCCGTTATTATGGGTTTTCGCTGAAAATACCTCAGATTTTATATTTTAAAAAATACTTGTTCTCGCCCGAACGCTTCGAAATTGTTGTAGGTGATGTAAAGCTGGTCTACCGAGATGTTCTAAAAAGATTGTGTCGAAATACGAACGTTTAGTAACTTTTAGCTTAAGAAAAAAAATCTTCTCGTGAGGCGCGAAATGACCTGCGTTCGCTGGTATTTTTGAAAGGGTTAAAATCCGTATTTAAAAAACATAATACCGTCTATTAGAAGAAGGTTTCAGCTCTAAGAGCATATGTTTGGTTTGTCTGTATCTCTAAAATTGTACTATTGAGGGGCGTTGGCGTAAAAGAGAAAACACAAGCCCGGGAAAACGACCCTTTTTCAAAGGGTTAACAAAAAATTTTTTCAAATTTATTACGGCATTAGAGACGTAAGAGTGCGATCTTTCATAATATGCTTTTCATTTTTAAATAAACCAAACGGTTTAGTCGATAGAATTTAAAACAGAATGGCGAAATAAACGCATTTTTTCATGTAAATGGTTCTTTATTCCCGTGCGCTGCGGTAAATCGGGTTCTGGGCAATCGCGAGTTCTGAAAACCGGCCCGCAAACAAAGAGATGAGTTATTGATCAGTTTTTAATATTTTTGTTAATTTTCAAAGTATTAAAATTCTGAGACTCAGGTGCACCAGACCAGGTCTTGGACTATCCATATCCACACCTAAATTTTCAGACTTCTAGGTGGGCTAGATTTTGCTAGCCATCGCAGACACACAAACACACACACACACACACACACACACACACACACACACACACACACACACACACACACAGACAGACAGACAGACAGAGAGAAACTTTCATTTATCAGGATAGATATAAAAGTATTTCTGCGAAGTAGTATACTCTTAAATATATGCCTCACCATCTCCGCCTCGCGCTCCAAGTCCCGGCAAGCCAGGAGGACCGGGTGGCCCTGGCAAGCCCGGAAGTCCAGGTTCACCATCTCTACCAAGTTCTCCTTTAGGTCCTTGTGGTCCGGGAACTCCTGGAAAGCCATTGTAACCTGGAGGACCTGCAAGCATAAAACATCAACGTTTGAGGGGGAAAAATGTATTTTAAATCAAGTAAAATTTTCCAAATGAATCAAAAAGTGTTCACGACAGGATTCTGGCCGACATAATTCACTCACAAGGAAGGTCTCCATAAGCGTATATTCAGAAATTTAAAAAAAAAATTAGGAATGTTCTTTCATAAGAATATACCTGTTTATACCCACATATAATGAAATTACATGTGTGAAAAACATAGGAAGAGCTGTTATAAAAATCAATGGAGAGGATACTGCAAGAATTAAACTTAATAAAACGAAGTACTATGAATCAGATCGGCATGGGCCGGAATTTTCAGGCCCGGGCACAGCCCGATCAGTACAAAAAAAGTTATTGGCCCGGCCCGGTATAAAAGTTAAAATTTAGGACCGAGCCCGGCACGGCCCGTGCAAAAAAGTGATTGGCCCAGCCCAGGCCGGTATAAAAGCTAAAAGTTTAACCCGACCCGGCCCGTGTAAAACAAGTGATTGGCCCGATCCGGTCCGGCTCGACCAGGCCCGGTATAAAAGTTAAAAGTATGGTCCATGTCCGTCCCGGACCGGTAGAAAAACTAAAAGTTTTGCCCCAGTCCGACCGGCCCGTAAAAAACAAAATACTGGCCAAGATTGCTAAAATCTCGGACCGAGCCTATCCCGATATGGAAGCTAAAAGTTTGTCCCGAGCCCGGACGGTACAAAAACTTAATTCCTCCTGCCCAACCCGACTGAATTTTTGAAAAACATGCCGATATTTCCGAAGCAACATTATTCTACTATTACAATTACTATACATAGATTTTATTTTCAGGTTATGTTCAAAATACAAAATAACAACAATTTATTGACCATTTAGACAATTACGTACATAAGCACGGATTAAAAAAAAATTACTTAGACAATTATATTCAAATAAATATTCAGTAAGACAGTCAATTTAGTTTAGAATAAATAAAAAAGAATGAAAAAAAAATCGTAAAATTATACAAAGGAAAAAATGTACATTTCAAAAATATATCTCTGTAGTTTTCAAAACCAAAGTAAATTTCTAAAGATTTTTTTTATGTTCAAAATGAATATAATTTTTACAAAAATAAGTAACTAAAATGGGCTCAGGGAAAGAATTTAGAGATATGTATAGACCAAGCATGGCCCGAGTCAGATTTATTTCATCGGAATCAAGCCAGATGAGGCCTAGACTTCCTTATTCTCGGGCTGGGCTGGGTCCTGATTTTATATTTTCAAAAACTCAGGCCAAGCCTGTTTTTTTTCTTTTTAGCTCACGGACTATCAAAGCATGAGAACTAATGTGCCCGCAAATTCTGTATACAACGTAACGCGATAACTCTTGATAGAAATAATTGTTTTGCTTCAAATTTTGGATATAGCTTCTGAAGATATAGCCCGGAAGAAGTAAAGACCAGGCCTGGCCCGGCCCAAGTATGTAGAATAAAGTCAGGCCCGGCCGGAATTTTCAAAATAAACTAAAGCCGGGGCCCGTCCCGACCCGGAAAGAGTGAAGACTAGAATCGGCCCTTCCCGAACCTCCTAAATGAAAATCGGCCCGGGCCCGTGCAGACTTCTACTATGAAAATCTTTTGGATTCTTCAGAGGAGCATCATAAGAATAATTCATAGTAAATAGATATGTTATTTCAACAAATATGTCAGCATTATGCCTAAAATGACAATATTAAGCTCTTTATAACATATAGAAAAACCCAAACTACGATTTTAAAAAAAATCACAAGAGATCAAATAATTAATTAAATAAATAAATCCCTGATGGAAGAACAATATACAATATACTATAAGCAATGGATACAACTCATCATAAAAACAAAGAGTACAAAAGATTAAACAGGATTTATATACTATATATATGGGTATATATATTAATCATCTGAATCTCAATTATACGCCCGAAAAAAATAATGAAAATTCCGTAATTTAACGATTTATCGCTGATTGGCGACACATTGAAATATATATATAAAAATACCGTTTTGTTATAATTGACCTTCCATTCTACGGGTTCGGTAAAATATACTCCAGAAATGTTTCTATTCTACACACTCTGAACCATTTTAAATGTTTAACTTAAATAAATTTATTTTTAAAACTTTTATTTTGACAAATATATAACTTTTTGATTTATTGAAATTTAACTATCTTTTTTGCAATTTAGAACCAAAATTTAAGTTGTTAAAAATTTTTTTGGAACTCAAAGTTAATTATAAAATTTATGTAAAATTTACGTAAACCGTGGAACAGTTGAACTTTCAAAAACTTATGGAACGGACGTTTAAACAAGGATATGTGTGAAATCGAATATAAAATAAACTTTGTGGCAAAGAAAATTTATTTATGTAATCGATTATGTAATATTTTAAATTAATTTTATTGTACATTTATAGCGAATCGAAAATATCAAACGTAAAAGAAAGTAATTATAAACGAGAGGAAAAGGTGTATGTGTGTGTGTGTGTGGGGGGGGGGGATCATATGTCCTTAAATTAAGAAAAATGCCAAAAGAAAAACAAACAGATTTTGTATTATGGAAATACATTTCAATATAGAAAAGGTTCTTTTGTGAAAACTAAGCATCCATTCTACACTACAAAATAAAATTGTTGATTCTACGGTATAATTTTTTCATTTTAATTAAGTTCAACTTAAATAACTACAATTTTTATAACTTCAGTTTTGTAAAGAAATATTAATATTTTTGATTTCGTTGAATTTAAAAACTTTATTATATAGGCTAGAATAAAATTTAAATTGTTGAGAATTTTTTTGAAATTCAAAATTATTTTTTTAAAAACATAACTTAAAATTTAACCAACTGTAAAACATTTATAAAACCTGAAACAAGAATAAAGTACCAATAAAATCGGAAATAAAATGTACTTTGTGCCAAAGAAAAGCTATTTATTTTCATCTATTTAAAATAATTAATTTTGTTGTAAAAATATATAGAAATGACAATCTCAAACGCTTCTTTGCCCCCCCCCCCTCTTCCCCCATAATCCGAAGATTATTCTAAAATAGTAAATCTACAGATCAGGGGTCTCAACGTCAATTTTGCAGGACTTTTCAATTTTCTTCTCACTTCACACAATATTTAACCCCATGAAATCTGCAATAATATTAGATTTATATGTATTTTTTTAAGCATGTACGATTTTCCCACGATTCAGAAATTCTAACTTTTAAGAGCTATATTATATTAAACACGATTCGTTATTATTGTTTCACTTTTTTAGAACAAAAGTGTACATTTGTTCAGGGGGGGGGGGGGAGTCAGAAACTCCATGAAAAAATCAGATAATGATTTAATATTTTAGATCGAAAAATAAGGTATAAAATGTCAACTTGACTACACGCAAAAATAAGTGTTTGTAGCTTCCAAAGAAAAATATGTTAAAATTTTTTCAATGATGAAATTAAATAACTGAAATGCACACAACTTGCATGTATTATAGCGGAACCTTATGCAAAAAATCAGTTATCTGTTTCGTTGTTTAAATTTAAAATCAGTAATCGTTGTAAATTCAGTCACGTGCATTTGGCGTCCAATTGTCTTCTTGGTTTAAAAAAAAAAAATGAATTTAGCAACAATGCAGTTACAAAAATAAAGTCGCATCAATAGTTACAACAGTGAAATTATAACAATGAAATACATAAAATACAGCTCAATCAATCTGCTAAAAAATAGTTAAACACGTATTTCAGCTATTTGAACGATTTCGTCGCCAACATCGGCAATGAACCCGATTATGGAAGATTAGACGATTTTTGCTGATTATTGACGATTAGAATATTGCTGATTTTTGATTAGATATTTTGCGTAAGACATTTTTCCAAGGATGTCGACACATTGTCCATCCGAGGTAAGCCGAGACGCGCCGCTACTTTTTTTTAAAAATAAATTTTCTATCGAGATTCCGCAGCTAAATTTCATTGATCTTATATTAGACACATATAGAGAATCATCAGCAACTGTTTCAAAATATTCTGAGTAAGCACTTTAAGGAGGTCTTTCTTGCCAGATAACCTTTTTGGCAATAACATACAGTCTGCAATATTACGCATAGTTCGAAGGATTAAACGATGGATACGGATACGACGTAACTATACTATATTATTATTTTTTATCTCAATTATACTGATTGAAAAAGAAATAATATCTACATCTCAGTTGGAAGAGCGTTGGCACGCATTAAGACTGCTCTTCAGTAAACTTCCCGATTCCCCTCGCTAATGTTATTCCTATGGGCGTAGAATGCATTCGTATTTTTTAAATATCTCCTTGGAAAATTAATATTTTTAACTTCTGTTTTCTTTGTATTGTTCTTAAAGAATGTCTCTTTTTTTTTCTTAGTTGTCAATTTTTTTCTGAAATATATACTTGATTTTATATGAAACATTAAAATCTTATTCAGTTTCGCTAAGATTTTAAAACAAAAAAATGTAAATTAAGCACATAATTTAGAAATATTTTGATAACTAAGAAAGAAAGAGACATTCTTTAAAAAAAGTACACAGAAAACAGAAGTTAAAAATATTAATTTTCCGAGGAGATATTTTAAAAATACGAATGCATCCTACGCCCATAGGAATAACATTAGCGAGGGGAATCGGGAAGTTTACTGAAGAGCAGCCTTAAGCCAGTAGTTCTGTGTTCATCTTCTGTGCTGAAAGCCTTTCCACTCTCTTTGAAAATTTCAAAATGTGCGTCATTTCTTCTTTCATCAGTGTCATTGATATAAAAATAATATAGTGAGCAAAGTTTTCTTTCTTTTCTCTCGCCTGAGATTGTGCGTATTTTTTTCTTTTTACATGCATAAAAAAAAGTACGAAATATATTTCATATAAAACTTTTTCAGCGATATTAAAAAAATCACATTTATATATTTTCGGAATTTAGTGGTTAGCGAACTGATCCCAAATATCAGATATATATGGATGTCAATTTAAACCTGTCAGGCCCGGATTAAGATTTTCCTGGTACAGAAACGATACTCTAAATCTCTCTCTTAAAAGAAAAAAAAAAGTTGAAAATATTTCTTGGTTATAATGGATGCCAAGTAAAATTCACTTTGCTTTTTAGAATGAAAAAACATTTGCAAAATAGGTTTTTTTTTTTTATATATATAAGCATCTCGTTATATGTGAGATTTTATCCAAGCCCATAAATTACCAAGGAAGTTTAATATCATATTCAACTATTGCAGCAATTTTTATAAATCTCGAGCACACTAGATATTTATATAAATAAAATCGCAGTGGAAGCGTGTTCTTGTTATAATCTCGGCTCAAATTTTATTTAAAAATCGAACAAGAATTTAGATTTATTTATTTATTTATTTTGATAATCCTTCCCTTACTGGATTCGTGAAAATTTTCGTTTTCAGGTTTTTAACGGACTTTCACGTTTTGGGATGTCGTGAATAGGATTTCATTTTTGGACGGATGTATGTATCCGTGTTATACTCATTTTGTGTACGCTGCAACGCAAGAACTAATGGAGAGTATTCTATGAAATTTCATATTTAGCTGGACCTTGACATAAACTGATGCTGATTAGATGTTGTTATATATCACTCAGTAGATATCGCTGTATGATTGCACATGTTAATTATTAGATATGTGGTATTCTGTTTACACAATATCATTATTTATCTCTTTGTAGATTAAAGTAGAATGATATTAGAACTTGATATGTATTTTGAAATTCATAGATATTATAATTATATGTATATATATATATATATATGTAGATCTAATTTTGCCTTTGAATATCCAACTGTAGATGCTGTTGTGTTATTTATTTATTTGTTTATTTTTATTCTAAAAGGGATCGCTGCAATTTAATGTTAAATTCAGAGAAATGCACTAAAATTTATATTCATAATTGTTAATGTGTATACGTTGTGTAACTAATTTTTCTATTGTGCCCCATTAATATATTTAAAATGATATAGAAGAAAGTTTTCCGAATATGATAGTTACTCACAACATATTAGTCTTTATAGCTTTCTAAAAATAAAATCACAAAATCCTGATGCTGCCCATTCCAGACAAACTAGACATTTTAAAACGTAAGTATACATAGTATCAGTAATCCTCAAAGGATTAAGGAAGCCCTTGAAGGTCTTTACAATTGCCTACAGAAACATTTACGTTAGAATAAAAAGTGTAATCCGCCAATTGCATCTCATGAGAGTGAATTAATTCTACAGTAATCATCATGTAACTCTAAAAGTTAAGCCAGAATATTCTTGCTAGTCGCTCCCTGTCATTCAAAACTCGTTTGGCGTACACTGCAAAAAAAAGTGTTGATTTTACAGTATATACTGGCACCTAAGCTGCCAGTATTATACCGTAAAATTAACGGTAAAAACAGTAAAATAAGCAGCAATACGCTACAGCGCATGCGCGGCAACGTAATACTGCTTATTTTACTGTTAATTTTACGGTATAATACTAGCAGCTGGGATGCCAGTATTATACTGTAAAATCAACACTTTTTTTTTTTTTTTTTTTTTTTTGTAGTGTAAGTGTAGCTTAAATTGTGAAGAATTTTGAAACAAACATTTTTAAATAGACATCTGCTTAAAAATAAATAAATAAATAAATAAATAAAAAAAGTTTTATAAAACTGAATTTTTATACAACTGAAAATGTTACTGAAAATTTAATTTCGATAACTTTTTTCTTTAACAAAAACTGAAGTCGCATAACGGTTATTTTAATCTTGGAATGTTGAACTTATTTTGCTTATTTTTATTAATTGCTACATTTGCTATAACTATAATCTGGTCGGATGTGGTTCGAATTGACAAATTGTTTTGGGGTTCAGACCGGATCGACTTCAAATGAAATTTGCAGGTTTAGATCGTATACAAGCTTGACTTGATGTCAGGTTGTATCAGCCCAAGGGTGTAGTATGCTCAAACGCCACTGAAGTGAAGACCAATTTTTCAGGTACACGAGCTTTTCCAAAGACTATATTATTTTCTTTCTTTATTGTCTGATAAGTCATCTATGAAGAAAAAAAATCTGCACATAATTAAACACTCTAAATATTGATGATTGTACTTCTAATTAGTGAATCTTCAGATCAGGGGCGTTTACAGCTCTTGCATAAGTATGAATTATTGATAATCCTAATTGTTCCAATTTATTTAAAAGATGCTTTTGAGACCCTGTCCTAATTTTTGGATTGCTACGCCACTGCCCATATCAAAGCAAAAATTCTTTGTAAAACACTGTAATAAATGGCAGCAATTAGCAATTCTACTTGATGTAAAAAGCATTTTTAACAACCGTTTCATTAGTAAAAACAGTAAGATCCTAAAAGAAGGTGAAATTACAGAAGTATTACTTATCTGATCAGTTTTCATCAGGATAGAGATCATGCTAAAGATCGGACTCTTTTTTTGGAGCCCGACCCGAACCATACGATTTGAAATCCCGAGCCCGATATCAAAAGTACGAGGTATAGAAAATTGTTAATGCCACTTTAGAATAGTTTCAAGATTAATTTTCTCATTTAAAAATCTCTTCTACACAAAAATAAGCACTAATCCTAGAAATACTCACTCATGACAACGTTTGTTGATTTTCATGTCCCTGAATATCTGTTTAAAAAAGCAAACTTGTTATTTATACCCAACCACTGGCAAAAATCGTCAAAAGTCACAATTCTCATTCTTTCAAAATATCATTTTACAACTGTGGCAGAAAGACACGAGTTCTATTTTCCAGTCATTGTGTAAAAAGATTTTAAACAGAAAGCGTGGATAGATTCAACAAGGGCTTCTTTATCTTACTAACACTGGCTGTGTAAACGCTTCAGAATCAGATAAAATATTTTCTTTTCTTATATTTCACCAATAACAATTCAATTCTCTTTCTAACTGATTTTTAAAGAATTGTAAAACAAGAAATTGAGACTACATTCTTATTTTTCGACTAGCAAGTTTTGCTTTCCCTTTTTAACACTTTCCAACATATCCATACTTTTCCAACATAACACTTGAAAAGTGTTTATGGATTTGTTTTGTTTGTCTGTCTGTATTTCTGTCCGTGCTCTAACTCTCGTAAATATAACTCGGATTGTCATGAAATTCTTATACATTATTGAATTTTACTATAGAATGTTCGGTTATTGAAAATGAAGTGTGCAGCATTAATAGTTCATTTACAGGGACACACAAAAGAATTCCTTTACATTATGGTCTATGGAAAAAATTGTTTGCGGCGCATTTTATTGATGTTACGATAAGTGAAACATAATGAAATTAATACGCACTACTGAGGTGGACTACACATGCTTTCAACGGAGTATACAATTAGTAGCATTTATAGTTCAATTACAGGGATGTACGCAATAATTCCTTTACATTTTGATTTATGGGGAAAAATTGTTTGCTGTACATTTTGAACATGTTATGATACTTCAAACATAATGAAATTTAAAAGGATCAATAAGGTTTAATACAACTTATTTTCTATAGATTATGGAGTGCGTTGAATTTATCGTTCATGTACAGAGACGCATGCAGAAGGGAATTCCGTTAAAGGACCGACTATGATCGGTAATTGCTAGAAGTGCTCTTTCCGATGTGATACGCAATTTTATGTAATTTTTAGTGTATTACGTGTTGTTTACGAATGAGGAGAAACACGAAGGAAGGTTTTTTTATAAGGATATTACAGAAGCTTTCCGAAAAGAATTAATAAATTAGTAATAATAATAAATTAATAACTAGCCGACCCGCCTGTCCAAAAATTGCACGAAATGCGAAAAAACTCTTAAAATCCTATTAAAAAATCTCTAAACATTCAAAAATTGCTGCACGAATTTCGAATAAGTTTTAATGAAAAGAGGACTAAATTTATTAAATTCGGCTAAAAGATTGAACTTGGATTCCTTTACTTATGGGGAAAACCGCAGCACGAATTTCGAATAAATTTTAATGAAAAGAGGACTAAATTTATTAAATTCGGCTAAAAGATTGAACTTGGATTCCTTTACTTATGGGGAAAACCGCAGCAAAACACGAAAAACTGCTAAAAGTTGGTAAAATTTTACAAATCGCTGCGGACAAAATTTACTATTTAAAGATTACAACAGGATTCCTTTTACGAATGTCAAAAAATCTCTGCGAAACGCGAAAAAACTGTAAAAACGCATAAAAGAATTGCGAAAAATTGACAAATCGTTCTACGGAGTCCAAATAAACTTTATTGAAAGGGAGGACAACATTTACTATATTGGTTAAAAGATTGAAAACAGACTCCTTTTGCCTAATGGGAAATAATAAAAAAAAAAGGCTAAAAATCGTATAAAAAAATCACTAAAAATTCAGAAATCGCAGAGAACAAAATTGACTATAGTGGGTATTGTAATCGGAAATCTTTCACGAATGTCAAAAAATAGCATTGAAAATCACTGAAATTTCAAAATTCAAAAGGAGAAAAATTTACTATAATTAGGCAAAAAGTTTAAAACTGAATTCTTTTTACGAATGTCAAAAAATCGCTGCAAAAGGCGAAAAAACTAAAAAAACGCATAAAAAATTTAGCGAAAAAACGCTGAAAATTGCATTAAAAAAATTCACGATAAATTCAAAAATAGCTGTACTAATTCCGAATAAACTTTATTGAAAAGAGAACGCAACAGTTGCTATATTGGGATAAAAGATTGAAACCGGATTATTTTTACCAATGTGGAAAAATTGCCGCGAAACGCGAAAAAAAAAGTTAAAATAGCATAAAAAATTAAATTTAAAAAATCTAAAAACTAGCTTCGAGATGCATAACTTCAGGTATAAAGGTATATTCTTGCCAAATCTTGTAACTCTGCGTGCAGCGATTTCTTCAGAACACAGCACATACAAACTTCTATCCTTTATTATTATAGATTAATTATTAAATAAATAATAAAATTTTGGTACCGAAAAGCTCCGAAATTTCATAAAATTCAAAGTATCATAACTTGGTGAGTCTTAGTGGTAGAATAATTGAATTTTTACTGCTCTATTTATCAGAGCATGCAGAAAAATATAAATCTCTCCAAATGTACTATATAAAAATAATAAGGTCTAAAAGCGGTACAAAAATTTAAATTTCATAATTTTTTTAAAAATAACTCTTTTGACATAAACTGATTTTTATATGATGACGAGCAATATTTGAAACATTTTTTTCAATCGTAACTATACATATAAAACTAACAATATAAGAATTAGCTATTGCTCAACGATAAGAAGGGACATCATCATCCTGTATATTTTTTGCATGCCAATCCGCGTAATTTAGCGACATTGATTTGTAGAACCAAGAGTGAACCAGATCGCGAGCAGCTCTGCGTATTCAAGAATACAGTATTTACCAAATTATTAGTCCCATTCGAAAAAAATTCCCCAAACCATGTTTCTAAGATGATTATATTAAAATAAGTCATCCTAATAGTGTAATAAGATATTCAAAGGATTACACTGAGTATTGACTTCAATATAAATGAGATATTTCGTGATTGTTTTGTTTACATTTTCTATAGGTGAGTGGCAACTGGCAACCACTAATCATTGCACAATCCAGAAATTTTGTTCTGTTTATATTGTTTTCTTGTCTGTTATAAGTCAAATAATATTACTTCTAATTCTTAATTTTAGTGTTTTAAATGTTTCTTTAATATATTTTGTATTAAATGCAGGTTTTTAACTGAAAAATAACATTGTTTAAGGAATTTTCTATAGCAGTTATTAAAATGGGTGGCAGGAAAGGCATTTCTCCAAGAAAACGTAGACAGATTCAGGTTCTCTTGCAAAATTCTAACTTGAGCCAAGCTGAAATTGTCGATAGACCTTCCGTATGTCGGGAAAAACTGTAGTAAGTATAAAAAAAATATCAATTTGAATAGAAATGGAACACCGAACAAAGTTGGACGATGTGAAAGAAAACTGATTTCTTCATAACGTGATGATAGTATTTTACTGATTTTGAGCAGAAATAGCAGAAAAAGTTTCTCAAGGCAGTTAAAAGCTGCACTGGGAAACCAGGGCATTACTTTGAGCACGAGAACCATCCACAAAAGACATTTTGAACAAGGCTACAAGGCCTATTGGCTAATGAAGAAACCGAAACTGACTGAAGCCATGAAAAGGCAACGATTGAGGTGGGTCAAATCGTTTAAAAACTGGACAGTTGATGAGTGGCAGAGGGTAAATATCTTTTTATTATCTCATGTAGATATTCTATAAAATTTATAATAATAATAAAAAAAAAACCTTGGTAAACCCAGTTTTTAAACGATATGACCTACGCCAGTCGTTGTCTTCTTATGTCTTCAGTCAGCTTCGGTTTCTTTCTTAGACGATAAAGTCCGTCTCAAAAGTCTACTGTGGATGGTTCTTGTGCTTATAGTATTTCTCTGGTTACCCAGTGAAACCTTCAAGTGTCTTGAAGAACTTTTTTCTGCTATTTCTGCTCAAAATCAGGATCTGGTCAAAATTTTTAATATAATCAGGTTGTGAAGAAATCAATTTTATTCCACACCGTTCAACTCTGTTCGGTGTTCCATTTCCATTCAAATTGATGTTTTTCTTTATCCTTACTATAGTTTTTTGAGACATAGAAGGTCTATAGACAATTTCAGCTTGGCTCAAGTTAGAATTTTGGAAGAGAACCTGAATCTGCCTGTTTTCTTGGATAAATGTCTTTCCTGCCACCCATTTTAATTACAGCTATAGAAAATTCCTTAAACAATGTTATTTTTCTATTAAAAACCTGCATTTAATACAAAAAAAAAAGATTAAAGAAACATTTAAAAACACAAAAATTAATGATTAGAAGTGATATTATTTGATTTGTAACAGGCAAGCAAACAATGCAAACAGAACAAAATTTCTCGATTTTGCAATGATTAGTGCTGCCACTCACCTATAAAAAGTATAAACAAAACAATCGTGAAATATCTTATTTATATTGAAATCAATACTCAGTGTTATCCTTTGAATAGCTTATTACACTACTAGGATGATTTATTTTAATATAATCATCTTAAAAACAAGGTTTTGGGATTTTTTTCTGAATGGGACTAATAATTTGGCCAATACTGTACATGCGGCGGTACTCTTGCATTGGATCTAGTTTCATTTTGGGTAACCATTTCTTGTTGTTCACATTTTTTTAATCCAATTGTTCGCAATATAATACATTTTTACACTTAATTGACGATATCTTTTTAAAGTTTTTGACCTGTCCCTCTAAAAATGAGAACTATGCACGATACCGAAGACTTTTAAAAACATATAGTAGTACGGTGTACCTTAATAACTTATTCAAATTTCTTGATGATTGGCCAATTTTTATGAAATTTAAAGCCAAGAAAGTCGAAAAAATGGACAAAAAATACGCACACAATCGATACGGGACTACCACCGTAACGTACCCTTTCAGACACAAAATAATTATAGAAATCGGTGCATCCATTGAAAATTTAGGCGTGCAAATACATTAAAAAGGATAACATTCCAGCTGAGGAAATACAAAATAACATTTATGGAAAAAAGCCCTATCAATGTTAGAGAAATGTTCATAATTATTCGATTGTAGGTTTAGTCGATGAGAGTTCATCCGATAAATTACAAATCAAAATATTGATTAATTTATTAGTTATTAATTAAACGATCTCAGTTCATATTTTTGAAATGTTATCCCTTTTCCACTCACCCGTTCAATTGCATTATCTCTTTTTTTTGGAAGTCTTAAAAAGTTGGCAAGTCAATATGTACTAAGGTTATCTCAATAAAACATCAATAAAAGTACTTTACCTCTGCTGCCTTCCAGTCCTGGTTCACCGGCTTCGCCAGGAAGACCAGGTGGTCCCCTCGGTCCAATATTTATTCCACCGTTATCACTAGAAGGGGTACCAGGTAGACCGGGTTCGCCTCTGAGTCCCTGATCACCCTTAGGGCCTGGTTTTCCAGGTGGACCCTGTGGACCACGTGTACAAGGGCATTCTGGGTTTTTATGTCTTCGGTTGTCGTCATTCGAAGATGGAGGTAAAGGAAAATCTTTTGGTGCTTCAGGATCTAAATCAGCCCTGTTAACGAATTTATTCTAGAACATAAAAAAAGAACGATAAATTTATTGTTGATGGTTTGCACAGTTATTTTATTCATGATATAAATAACATGAGATGATATTTTTCTAAGGAATTGTTTTTTTACAAAAGTTATTTCAATTAATTGCATTATTTACGAACTTGATGTTAGCAATTTATGACATACTAAAATAAATAAATACTAAACAGTCCTTTAAACGAAGAAACAAATACCAGTAAGAAGTTCCTCGACAAAATATGCCACTAACAACAGCATCGCACAGAACAATAGAAATATGAAAGAAGTAAATCTAAAATAAATATCATTCTTACTGCTTGACGTCTACTAGTGGTGCCACTGAGAACCTTAGATATAATGAAACTACTAAGAATATTCTTTGGAAATTGTGAATATATAGTATGCTAGGAGCTTTATGCGTGACGTGACGCCTACTAGTCGTACAGCGTAAAATTTTCCCTTCACGTTTTAGCATTAACTTTACCCTTGACTCCCACTAGTGGAGCCGCTGGGACCCTTGTATATAATGAAACTACGGAGAAATATTTTTTGGAAATTGTGAAACTAGAATTATTAAAATGACTTTTTAACAGGAATATAATAAATGATATTAATATTACTGGTAAAACTTCTACAAGTGAAATAAGATGGCAGCTCTATCGTCTATATATTTAAAACGCAAAGCGGATATGTTAAGACCGATTTCACTTGATTAATTTTAATACAATTATTCTACACTGCATTAAAGGACAGTGACCGGACGCTTTCGCTTTTTACACGGTTTGTCAAATATCTACGGAAATTCTTGACAAATTGTTCTTGAAATTCGAGGATGTAAAGCACATGTTTGGACATTGTCATCCCATTGGATTATATGGGATTTCCTCCTGAATTTGTCAATTAGCTCACTGTATTGCTGGTATCTTTCAGAGTTTTCACGATATTTGACTGGCCTTTTTATACGAGTTACTCTATAAGATTGACCACCAAATCAAGAAAAAAAAAATCTTTGGTATAGTTCGCGTATGCGCAGTTATAAGTTATTTCATACAAATGCCCATATCTTATCAAATATTCAACATATTAATTTTTTAATTGCAGTATACTGTTTATACTGTTCTTGAAGCCAAACATGTGCTTTATATCCTCGAATTTCAAGAACAATTTGTCAAGAATTTCAGGAGATATTCGACAAACTATGTAAAAAGTGAAAGCGTCCGGTCACTGCACCTTAAGTTTTGGACAGCAGTTTAAATTGTAAATAAATAATACAAGTTGTGATTTTCTAACTGAATGAAAAAGTGTCCAGGCCAGGATTCAAACCAGGGACCGTTTGGCTTAAGCTGCCAATGCTTTGCCAACTGAGATAACCGGGACAAGACCTGATACCATTATCAATAAAGTTAGCTGGGTGAACTGTGTTCACCACATAGGTTCTTCTAGTATAGCTCAGTTGGCAGAGCATTGACAGCTTAAGCCAAAAAGCCCTTGATACGAATCCTGGCATAACCACTTTTTCACTCAATTGGAAAATTATAACTCATAAGACCGATTTCGTCTGATCTGAGCATGCGCAATGGACACTTTAGGGTGCTTTTCTGTCGTTAAACATTGAACTGATTTAATTTCACAGAGGCAATGAACAAAGTCCAGTTGGCCGAGCTGTCTACCGCACGAGAAAGAAGAACTTTGGTTCTCTAAAGGAAGGGTGGTTTCGAACCGCGCTCCTGACATAAGATGTTTCTCAACTACTGTTAGTATATTCTGATAGGTCAGTTCAATAATCAGTTTTCTATTTTATTTCAATAGGAAAAGTTATAGAATTTGTTTTGTTTTTCCCCTTTATAATAATTAAAGAAAATTTATCATCCCCAATATTTTTTTTAATTAAGGATTTTGTTTTAAAATTTAAAATTAAAAGTTTTTGCATGTAATTACGATTAAATAAATTGAAATTATCTACAATTTTTGGTATATTTTTTATTAGAATTCATCGATAAGGCATATAATGTTAAAAAAAAGTAAATATTCCGTAAAAAAGGCTGTTACTGATTTTATTTAAAATATAAAGAAAAAGTTTTGAAGGAAAATTATACTATAAAACGAAAATATTTAATTTAAATATGAAAGCAATGTTTGCAGCTTTAAAAAGTTTTCATTGTCAAAGATTAAACAATACTTTCCGATTTATCAATTGCTCCTGGATAAGAAAAAAAATGTACCTGAAATCTTGATTAGATAAAATACCAATGAAGCCAGTTTTCGCTTTTTTTTTTTTTTTTTTACAAAATTTTTCAAGTTTTATTAATATTTGTAAGAATAATATTCAATTCCCAATTCCAGAAGCAGTTAATGTTTCTATCTGCAAAAATGACACCATATTTAAAATAAAACTTTAAAAATATTTTGTTACAAAGTGCTTGAAAACTGGCGTTTTTGATATTTTATATAATCAAAATATCAGGTACGGTGAAAAAAAATTTCAAACACGGGAAGTCAATTGAAAATTGTAGTAACGCTGGCGCTTTTTTATTTATTTAAAATTTAAAAAAAATTCTAGTTTTTATTTTATTCAAATACAAATTTTCACATTGATTTCATAGTTAGCTTTAGAGAAATCGGTGGGTGGTCTTCTGGAAGCCGTTTTGAATGATTATTTTTTACGACATTGTCATAATAACAACAAGAGCAATATTCAGTATCGTTGTAATAAACAGTATTGCATTTGATATTCGCTGTCGCTCTATATAAAATGCAATAAGACGAAATATTAAAGCAATAATCGGCACAAATTACGTAGTAAGCTTGATTTTTTTTCTTATATTCCTCAGTAAAATAATTATGCATAATATAATAATTTTCAAAACAAGGAATATCGAAATTTCCCCATTCTGCAACATTTAAAATTTTTTCAGCAATTCCAGCCTAATAGCGACAGAAATGTATATTCGAAGCCAAATCAGTAAAAAAAAGAAAGAAAAGTCTCAGGCTGCTTGTTGTAAGAGTAGTAAATTATATTAATAATTGAAAAAAAGAAAGAACAAGTGGGTAAGTGTGATCGAAGATCGCTCAAAGGGTTTCGTTTAATATTCGTTTCAAAATACTTTATCCTTTCTTTAATAAATTCAAATAAATTTCATTTAGCAAAAAAAAAAAAAAAAAAAAAAAAAAACGAAAAAGTCATGTTTTTTATAAAGTAAAAGTTTACCGGTCTATTTTTTTCGTTTTTTTCGAATGCCTAAACCAAGGCTGGCCTGACCTAACACTAGTCAACACACAAACTTAAAAATTGGCAAGTCTCCAACCTGTACAATGCATCAGACCACAAGTATATCCACTTCTCCTTCGAGATCTCGCCACTCTACACAATCCGAAGAAGGTTCAACACAACCAGGGGAAACATCCGAAAATTCACACAACATATTAAAAACAACAAACAGCTCCTCGGAGAACAGTTAAACAGCATAACAGAAGCCAACCAAATCAACACATTTACAGCCACCTTGATAGAAATAATTCAGCAAGCAGCGAAGACAGCCTATAGATATAAAACGGTTAGGAGAACACCCACATTCTCATATTGGAACACAGAACTAAAAACAAAACGAAACCACTTAACAGCATTGAGAAAAAAACTCAAGAGACTCAGAGACAATGAACACGAGTCTGAAACATACAAATCCCTCAGTGCAAAATACTCAAAGCTCTCCGCACTATACAAGCGCTCCGTATTAAATGCTAAAACTAAAGCATGGAGACAGTTCTGTAACAACACCACAAACCCGTTTGGGACCGCTCAGAAGATATACACGGGAAAACTCTTCACTCCGGATGAAATCTTGATCGAGCAGCCCCCAAGTGTCGCATCAAGACAACACAACCTACAACATTTAACATCTCAAATATTTAGATCCACAGCATACCCTGATAACAACAATGAGGACATAACATTTGACTCACCACCTGACAAGCTTTTCACCAAAGCAGAATTAAGAACAGCCTTGCATACATTTAATGACAAGAAGGCTCCAGGTCCAGATTCAATAGATTTTAGATTACTCAAGGCCACATTCCACATAATTCCAAATATTCTTACACGCTGGGCGAACCTCTGTCTCCAGCATAATATTTTTCCAGAGGTTTTGAGACAAGGGGAAGTGGTGTACTTCCTGAAGCAAGGGAAATCCCCCTCTGAACCCAAGTCATACCGACCGATCTGCCTTCTTCCTACCCTCGGCAAACTATTAGAAAAACTTATAGTCTTTCGGCTGACTCACTTTCTAGAAACAAAAGGTTTACTCCATCCTAAACAGTTCGGGTTCAGAGCGGGCAGATCATGTGAAAAAGCATTGCTAGATATCTTGACTTCCTGCACCGACAGCATAGCTAATGGTCAGTGGCGCAGCCAGAATTCTGTTCTAGGGGGGGTTTGAGTTATTGATAGCTAGTCCATTACGCGCCTCTTATTAGAATCACTGGTTAATCGAATCAGACTTTTTAATAAATTAAATCATACTACTACTTTTTCCGTTTATTAGAATAAGACACTGTGTTAGACATGATTCATTTAACCGGCATTTACTATCTTAGAGTTACAAAACGAAAAATGCATCAATGAAATAACACAAAGCTGATGTTACATTTATACGAATTGTTTCAACAAAGATGAGACAAGCTTTAAGGGGTGAAAGAATACACTACAGAAAATAATTTTTGTGTAGGAAACAGAGATTGATGTAACTATTTGTTCAATAAAAAATACGGGGTGTTTCACTACAAGCCGAAAACGAATTTTTGTTCATAAATTTAAGGTGGTTCTCAACTGATCTACTCAATAACGCGAAACAGTTTGACACTTTTTCTGAGTCATTTTTAAACGCAAATTGAAGCGATTGGAGTTTTCTATTTTTTGGTAAACAAATGACTTATCAAGTTATAAGAAATTCGTGTCACATGGCAACACGTTTTTCTCCCTTCTCACGCTATTGCATTAGAAATTCGGTTCAAAAGGTCCACTTTGGAAAGTATTTTCTGAAAGATCTTCTGCCTTTACCAAAAAATGGAAATGTCTGTCGATTATAAAGTTTCTGAAATAAGAACGCCTGCCAATTTTATGCGTTTCTGAACAAAAATGAATTAAAAAACATGTCATAAAGTAGCCAGTTTGGATTTGAGAACGGCCTTAACAATAATGAAGCTATTTCAAGAAAATTGTCAATAACCTTTATGTAAAATGAAATGATATCACAAAAACTGGTGGAAGTTATCATTATACGCGTCCAAACAGCACTGAACTAGACTCTCCATGTTTTGGAATGAAGTTGAAATTTTATACGATGTCACTGATCGAATTACTGCGCATTTCTAACATTTTTCGTGATATCGTGAGCAAGATAAAGTCTGTTGAAAATTCCGTTAAACATCTTTATTATTGTTAAATATCTGCATAAATGATTAGGGTTCGACTTGAAGTAGATATCTTATTTTTTGTTTGATTAAATTAATAGCGACCCTGGTTTCCTAGCCAAAAACTGATTGTTGTAGTTTGCTCTACAATGTCTTGCAGTTTGTTCCGTTTTTTTTTTTTTTTTTTTTTTTTTTTTTTTAAACAGATTGTATGTTACAAATATTTGGGATTCTATGACTGCACATTTCTATATGCACATTGCGATTCTATGGCTGACACGCATGGTGACATTTTATGACTGCACAATGTCATTTTTGTGTTGTGCTTTTAATATTTTGAGTACAACTGTGTTGCTTTTTTTTCTCCCCAGAAGAAACAGTAAATGTTTCTGGTTGGCGGGGGAGGTCTTCTCGGACCGAAATGTCTAAGGCGGACCCGACTCGGCCCAGTCCATTATAAAAGCTAAAAGATTAGCAAGGACCCCTATGAAAGCTTTATTGGCCGTACGCGGCACGTACAAAAAACTAAATATTCAACCCGGTTCCGGTTCTTGCTGTTTATTTTTTCTTAATTTATTGATCCGGTCCGACCCAATTTTTACAAAGTATGCCGATATTTCTTCTTAAGTATCATCCTACAATTTATGTTCTTTTAACAGAATATTGCATACATATGTATGTAAACATTTTAAGGTACAGCAAATTATATGTCCGCAATCTATGAAGTACGGAATAACAAAATTAATGATCATTTAGAGACAATGATATACAAGAACACGCACTGAAAAATAAATGTAGTTTGGAATGAAAGAAAAAGTTTATTCATAAATTTAAATCACAATTTTAAAGCTCCATGTAAAAAAAGGACACTTGACACCGGCGATTTAAATATTTTTCTGTTATCTATTAAACCAAATTCCATTTCTAAGGATTTTTTAAAATAAATATGCAATATCACTATTAGTTTTACAAGAAAACTGCCACCATGACGCAAGATCACGGAAATTTTCTTTGACTCTGCTTGGGCCTGAAAAGAATGCAGTCCAGTCTCGGACAGGCCCGAGACTGCAGAAAAAAAGTAATAACCAGTTCCAGCCCAAAATCTATAGAAAAAAAAGTAAGCCGGGACCCCACTGGTCCGAGTCTAATGAAAGAAAATTTGCCCTATACCTAAAGTATAACAGCGGTTTATAATTTATTTAACCCTGTGGAAACGGAATCGATGAGGACCGGGAAAAAAGTCTGTATTTAAAAAAATTCCGTCTTAGCACATATAATTGTATGTTTTCTTTTCGTCGGGACTATAAATTATTTCGATTTAAGACAGGATTCCGTTATAGACAGGTTCTGTTTTGACATAGTGTATTGTATTTAGATCAAATTTTCCCCAGCTATAAGAAATAAACAGTTCAAATTCCATTTCTGTACGTTCAAAATTTATCATGCAGTTTAGCGTTTTTTTATTTTATTTTTCCTATGTAATTTCACCGTTTAAGGTTTAGTCTCATTTCGGAAAAAAGAAGCAAAGAAAAAAATCAGTTAAAAGACTTACCACTATACAGCAGTGCGACAGGATGCGAATACTACTATTTTACGAAATAAGTGATCAGTTTTAACAGGTAGCTAGATTATGCTTTATTATGCGTTTTCTCCATTTTTAAGTACAGTATCCGCCGTTTTAATGAATCATTTTTGTTGAATATAATTTGATTCTATAAAGTGGTGGATTCCGACTAAGGTAAAAATACTAATACTGATTTTTGGTTTCATTAATTCCTAAAAGCGGCTTATTTGATAAACCAGTGATTCGTATAAGCGGCAATAACTGTATATTTTAGCTCTGGGAGGGGTTTTAACCCCGAAACTCCCCCCTGGCTGCGCCACTGCTAATGGTGACTACACTTCCCTGGTCTCGCTGGACATACAGGGAGCCTTCGACAACATAGAATGGAGGGACATACTTATACAATTCCGGGCGCTGGGCTGCCCAAGGAACCTGGCTGGGGTCGTCAAGTCTTATCTATCTGAAAGAAGTGTCCTCATTAATTGGGGTGCAGGCTACATTCCGCATAAGCTGGAGAAGGGATGTTCCCAAGGCTCTTGTCTTGGACCTCTACTCTGGCTACTAATCGCAAACGTTTTTCTTTTAGAGCTGGAACGTCAGGGCATAATCGCATTTGCTTTTGCTGATGACTTCAGCCTGGTTCTCTCGGGTCGCACGCGTCTGGACCTGGAAACTACGGCGGCTCGAGCACTCGCAGCATTCTGCCAACTACTAAATACACACCACTTACACCTATCACCTGGAAAATCAGAGGTCCTTACATTCGCCAAGCCACGCAAGCTGGAGCGTGAACCAACAATGCGGATTAACGAACTAGCTTGCACCACGTAGCACATATGAAAATCTTAGGCGTCACTATAGATAAATATCAATCCTGGACAGCACACCTCAACCAACTTAAACTCAAATTAGTCAAACACCACCACAATGCATCAAGACTTAGGGGGAAATCTTGGGGGATCAATAATAACATGCTAAAAATATGGTACAATACAATTATAGAAAAGATTATTCTGTATGGGGCTGGAATTTGGGGAGGTAAACTAACAAAAACAAATAAACAAAAATTAACATCAATTCAAAGACCATTCCTACTACAACTGTCGTGTGGTTATAAAACCATCTCAACCGATGCACTAAATGTAATTACAGGTATACCACCCATCACCTTAACATTAGAATATGAATACAAAAAGAGCAGAATCCTACACCTTTCACACAGTCAAACAGTAGAACAGCATTTTCCATCCAAAAGCATCGAACGAATAGTCCATGGTTGGCAATTACATCCAGCAGAAGAAACATCACACCTCCAAGTAAATACAGATCGTAACACGTACACACCATCCACATTGCCAACAATTTTTACTGATGGATCTCGAACAGCAACCGGTGTGGCATCAGTTTACTGTGTCACGGAAGGTGCGTTGATCATCCACCAGTGGGCCTGCAGATTGGACGACAACAACACGGTATATCAAGCCGAACTATATGCCATCCTCCAAGCACTCGAATGGATCCACGCACAAACAGACACAACTCTGTACTGGATATATAGCGACAGTCTGTCTAGTCTGCAAGCAGTTAATTCCCACAGGACCAAACACCCACTAGTTCTTGATATAAAGAAAAGGCTATTAACTATCATAAGCCGCGCATGACCACAATTGGTCATGTGTCCGCACACAAGGGCATATTTGGCAACGAGTTGGCTGACACTTTAGCAAAAGAAGCCACAAAAAAACCCAACATTGATCACCACCTTCCACTCCCACATAGCTACATCAAACGTACATTAAAAAAAAATATTTCAAAAGACTGGCAAGTACATTGGACCACCTCAACCAAAGGCCGACATACTCATACGCTAATCCCCAAAGTCTCCTACACACTATATTACCTCACCCCTCACACTACAGCTTTTCTTACTGGTCATGGACCCTTCCGTCAGTACCTACACAGATTCAAATGTGCATCTTCAGACCAATGCGAGTGCGGTGAACAGGGTACAGCGTCACACCCATATTTTCACTGCACACTGACAAGCCAATGGCATCTCAGGTGCACTCAAAACCCTCCAAAAAATTGGCTCGCTAATATCCTAACTCGCCCACTTCTAAAGAGGAAACTAAAAAGCATTTTTGACCACTTAACTTACCTCTCAAATTTAACTTAGGGAGCCCGTCTGTTGGATCTCAATTCATCAATTCTTCGCCCCCTGTAGTTTCCACCACCTACTGATGCCCCTCACTGCCCAGTGTCGCGTGGGAAAATCTGTTTTCCGGCAGTGATGGATCACTCCTGTAAAAGCCTTATTCAGTCCCTGTCACTTGCTCGTATTGGAGCACTCCTGGCAGGGTCGCCTGTATTATATTTCTTTCTTATATTTATGTTTTGCCGCTCATTGTCGCGTTTTCCGGCGGCATCAGCTGCGGCTGAACACTGTAACCTTTTTTTTTAAGACCTTAATAAAGGGACCGGGAGGGATACTATGCTCTACAGACTTGGTTTCCTTGTCTGAGCAGTCCCTCTTAGGCAATCAAATCAAAACCAGCCCGCTATTATATTCTGTCATATTAATATCTGTCATGTGGATTAAATGCGATATTAAAAAAAAAATAATTTCAAAATTAAGCATGTTGTACACCTTCAAAATGTTAAAATATGCGAATATTTCCGTAATCGGGTTTTTATCATGATTCAATTACGTTCCTCAAACTCATATATTTACTATATTAAAGACGTGAGTATAAAACATCACAAATTTACTGAATGGTGTATACAAACCCTTTGTATACACAATTCAGTAAATTTGTGATGTTTTATACTCACGTCTTTAATGTAGTAATGTTTCATGGTGTAATCGTCCAGCACTATCATATATTTACTATTCTCTATTAGTCATATTGATACTCGCTTTTTATTATTCTGAAACATTTGAAAAATCCGTTAAACTTCCGATATGACGTCAGATTTTCTATTTAATTCTCTAATTACGTGATAGTAATCTGCTTTGTGTACATACATACACATACTCATACTCCTTGTATTATTGAGAAATCTTTCCGTTTTATTACCACTATGACGTCAATTAACTTTATTTCATATTAATCCTTTTTTCAGTTTGTGAAACTTTTTATTTCATTTTCATTTTTCACGTGGAAATCGTCTGATAGAAAATTAATTATTGTAGAAAGAATTTCATCATGGATTTTTAATTTTTGGCATCTGCTATAACGAAAAATGTTTAAATTTAACAGGAAAAGGCTGTTAGAATTTTGGGTTTTTTATCTCTATTTATTAAAATAATACGAATTTTTCAAATTTTAATATTTTGAGCTCTTTATAGCTGGTATTCAGATTTATACACAAAGTTTCAACTCTGTAAGTTACATAGTTTTTGAGAATGGCTCTGTGACGGACAGACAACGGAGCGGGAGTAATAGGGTTTCGTGAGATGAACGAAACCCTAAAAAAAATGTGCATTTTGACAATTCTGTTTGTTGCCAGTAGAAAGCTATCAAAACTGATTCTTAAATAACTAATTAAACTCATAAGAAATAAAATGTTCGATAAATAAAATGCTAATAAAAAAGGAAATGTATATAATATTCTAACAAAATATACAGAAATTATGGTACTTTTAGGTTATAGCGCTCCCTCCTTCTCCCCTCCCCTCGCCAAATGACCAATATTTATCGCCAAATTACAAAGCATATGACATTATAATAATATATGATGTACATAACATTCATGATGCATTTGGCCCAGTTATAGTCAAATATGACGTATATATGTAATATGACATGATGTATATATGATGTACATATGATGTATTGTATATATGACATATAAGACGTAAATAATATGTATATAATGATGTGTATGGCTCATATATGAGCGTTTGGAGTTTGGAGTACACTGTAAAAAAATTGCAGCAGGGTAACAGGTCAGTCGACCGTTTTCTATAAAAACGGTCGAATGACCGTACTTAACCGCTTATAACCGTAATTTAACATTTATTTTGACCATAATATTGCTCATATTAGGGTCAGTACATTGTTAATTTACGGTTATATAACCATTTTTTACAAAAACGGTCGACTGACCTGTTATTCTGCTGCAAATTTTTTACAGTGTATGTATATATATATTTGCGTATATGATGCATATATAAGATTTGCGCTCATCTTTGAGAAATCTAAATGCAATCTTGGCATAATCGTAATTGTGGGGGCCGCTGTAACCCAAAAGTACCGAAATGTTAATAGTACAAGGGAAAAAATATTACCTAGGAAATGTTCAAAGTAAACAAAAATATATTATCAATAGATGAACGTGATGGTAATGGTAAAGGAAAAAAGTACGCAATAACTACTAATGTTTCATCGTGATACTTGTTTATAAGTTGCCTTTCATCACGGATATATGTCAAGACTGTGATATGTCGAGACATTGATTACCTTCAAGTTATGTAATAAAACTGGCAGCTTAGAAGGAAAGAAGTTTGTTTCAAGTATTTCTTGTCATTTTTTAAGCTTTATTGAACTTCTATGTCATTCATTCGTGTGTCTAGCAATCACGCGGCTAACGAAATGTCAGGATAAGAATCCTTACAACTCATTTTATTTCTATGAATCCTACTTCATTTGCGTGTTTTGCCATGTGAAGAGCTCTGTGTGCAGAATGAAAGCTAATAGGTAAATACCATTAATGTATATATATAAAAAAATACGACAAATAACGAAAAAAAATCTGTTATTGCGATCGATGAATACGTGACGTGTAGAAAAAGTCTTTGTAAAAAAGAAAATAAATAACAATATTAATCACTTAACCTTTTAATTTCCAATATTGCTTCATAGAAACACTAATTAAACTTGATATCTTGAATTTTATTTATATATCACATTTAAATTGATAAATCAATAAGCTTCTTTGCTGCATTATCACTTTAAAGGTTATTTATAAATAAACTTGAAATAATTTATGACGATATCAAGTTAAATACAATGTTTGAGGCAACCGTTCGAAAGAAAAGGTTAACAGTTTTTCCCCCGTACACTGCTTGGAAAGAGAACTTTTCTGATTTCTGATTTTGCAATTTTTTTTTTTTTTTCTACACCACTTCAACGACTGGTACGTATTTTCCGTTGTTTTTAGTTAGCATAGTCTCTAACAGATGACTTATATTAGGTATTTCAACATGGAATGTTTTTGGTTTGTATCAAGAGCATGAAGGAAAATAGTCTCATTTGAATTTCAGGTTCGACTTATATAGTTGATTGACTGAGAGACACTTTTCAGAAGAAAGGGAACTCAAAACCACCCCATGCAAAATAATATAAATTTTTAAGTCAAACGAGCTGCTCTAAAAACAGCTATTTTCTACGTTCAATGTTTGATAATACAGCTCTGCACATAAAGAAGCATTATAAAGGTCGATTACATTTCTAACTAGTAAATCTATACATCAAAGTCCTCAATGTCAGCTTTTCAATTCGCTTTTATTGAAAGGAAAAAAAATCATTGAATTTAATATTTTGAATGTAATATATATTTTTTTTCATTACTATTACTGCAAGTAAGACTTCAGTTAGTATCGAGAGATTCAATTCTTAAGAATTTTAACACGAAAATCAATTACATGCAGTGGTGCTATAATACTATTTATGGCCTATTAAATATTTTTATTATATTGAAGAGGGTTCTGTCCCCCCGTTGTCTTATTAAATTTATAACCGTCTCTAGAATTCAGTATCTTAGATCTTCAGTCTAAAATAATTAAAATGTTGATTTTGCGATTCCGGCATTAATACTCAGTTTAAACGGTTAATTTTTCTCATAAATATTTCATTAATTGAATGGGTTGTCTGGAAGAAGGGCCTATTTTAAAAATTTTGGAAAGTTGGATTTTTTGTTCAAAAAGTGCCTATGTGGAGTAATTGATGATTACCCAGTGTTAAAAATTGCAATTTCATAATTTACAAGTTTGTTTAGTTCAAATAAAAAAAAAGTCCTTCCGGCCTGTACCGGGAGGAAAAGGTAGCTTTCCTATATCTTCGTTTTAAAATTTTAGCTAATGTTACACGAAAACAGCAACTTAAAATGCAAATAAAACGTTTAAAAAAGATTCGTTAATACTGAATTTGAATAAGAAATTCGCCAAATTATTGAGCAATAGCGAAATTGGCTTCATTTATGAAGACTTATTTTGGCGAAAATTTGGCGCTAACGGATATGAATATATAGTTTTATGCGTTTGATTGGGAAAATTATTACAACAATGAAAATTTTTGTAATGGGCTGTCTTGTTTCAAAATGTCAGCCACCCTAGAATTTCATACTGCTCTATCTCAGCGGTTTTTTAAGATAGAGGTAAAACAAAAAATGCTCTGGAATCCTCGTTTCAAGGCCTAACACTGAATTAAAAATAAATTTGAATTTTTAACTTTTTTGTACATTTATTTTAGTTTTAAATTTTTAATTGGCCGCCATCTTGAAACAAAATGGCGAACCAAGCTGTCCAACGAACTCGGTCGAGACATTGGTGAGCTTAATACACACAATTAGTTTCATCAAAATTGATTTATAAATACGAGCGTTATCGTATGACATAGGTCAGATATACATATATATGGATATATATATATATATATCAACATTTCAACGGAGGGTGGTTTAGGGGTCTGGGGGTCATGATCGGTGAAAATATATCGAAATTTTCGGGAACTGCTTTCCTTCGAACGGCTGCAATAGGTAGCTTTATACTTTTTTGTATTGAAAGCTACCTAATAAACTAAAAATAATATTATTACTTTCCTTACCCTCCTAACTAGTTTTTATTACTCGTCGATGCTCACCAAGAAGACAAAGGTGGAGAGTGATTAAGATCGGAAGAAGAGCCTATGTGTATTAGGCGCTTAGGACATCGGTAATCAATAACATTCACAGTTTTTCCTAATTTCTGTAAAATTTTAAATTTGCACCATAGATCCTTCTTCCAGGCACCCATTTAATTATTAATGATCAAAACTTTTAACTTTTTTTAAATGACTACTATCCCTCCCCCCCTCTCATAGTTTTTGAATTGCTATGCCACTTCTTTAGAAATGATTACTCCCACGGAAAAGAAATTCAGATAGATGCGGGAGTGATGATTTGTGTAATGCTGAAAAAGCGAAAATAGTGGGAAACGGGTGAGGAAATATACCAGATATTTCTGTCCCGATTGCAATATAAGACTATACTTATATCTATGTTGCAATTTTTTTTTTTATATAAAATCTAATTTTTGAAAAGATAAGTGAAACTAAATCAACAGCATAAATTTAAAGTATTTAGCTGTTTGTACCAATTACGTATAGGACGTAAAAAATCACCAAATGGATAGAAACCAATGGGTCCTTCGTACCCAGAAAAGACTGATATATAAGAACATGGATATAAGCTATTCATCATTCCAATGCATTACTATATATAATTTTATGCAACAATAAAAAAATAAATTCAGATGTATAACATACCCCATTACGACTGTTTATTTTTCTATTGGAATTTCCATTACTATTACTTGTGCAGTTTAGACAATCTGCAAAATAAAAAATATTCCAGCATAAGAAGTTACTAAATTTATGTTAAACTTTTCATTATAGAATCTAATTTCTACATATTATACATGCTATCCGCGACAATTAAAACACAATAATGTGTGAAATTCTAGTATAATTTATAAAAATCTGCGAATAGCAGAAAAATCTTGCTTTCATACTTAAAAGGTTATAAAACTTTATTATTTCCTTTTAAAACATATTTAATATTAAAAGGTATAATATAAAAAATATAATTCATTTTCATTTCAGAATACATTTCAGCGAAAATCATTAAACAAAATAATTCATAAAAAAAGGTAATAAAATGTCTTTAATGTATTTTTAAAAATATAAAATATTACATATATAGACGAATACGACTATAAAGAGAATGAAGGGACATACCACAACAATTGCTCGTTGTAACAGAGTTTTCTTACCGCGGGATAGGTTAAGCTTTCATATATAAGACAATATGTTTAAGTTAAGATAAAATTTTAAAACCTACCAAATGATTATTCATAGAGACATATTTATATTTCCTAATTACCCCCCTATCCTTCGCCAAATTTACTTTAAAAGTCGAGGTGCTTATGATACAAACGTATGTGGGATTTGACTCTTCTTCGAGTCAATGATAATATCTAGTGCACCATCGATTCAAGAAGAGTCTTTTAGTTCACGGAGTAGATGGCAAAAGTGCAATTCACGAAACAATGTTGACGGGATTATTGAAAAAGAGAAAAGAAAGAAAGGAACCTGGATTGCTTCTCATCTGGGAATGAATAACCTCGGCATGAATGCTCATTCCGAAAGATCTGATTCCCAAATGTTTTAAAAAATGCTGTATTTCGAATGCTATTGACGGTGGTGAGGATTTAAGGAAGATGAGGTGACAGAAGAGAGTTACAAAGACCGGAAAATTGATCTAAGTTCGAAATATATTTTATTTCTATTATCTTTGGACTTCCATACCATGATATATAAACATTGGCCTCTGTATATAGGTCATTTCCATGGAAAATCAATAGATTTTGGAAAAAAGTCGTGCCGCACCAATTTTGATTTTGATGAAATGTATGTTATATATACAGTCGTGGAAAAAAAAAAACTGAACACCCCCCACTAACTCTGCAACAAATTAGAGTAGAAGGAAGTGACTGGTACCAAACAATTGGAAATAAAGTCTACTTTTAAATTATGTATCTAAAATTTGCTTAAGGGGCCATCTACATATTAAAACCAGCCTAAACTCTATTTTTTTCAATAGCAACACCCACTTTTGACATGATATTTTAAATTTTCGGTTCAAACTATGCCTAGATACAAAATTTTAAGCCATTTGGATGATAAGTTTTCGAGTTATAAACATTCAAATTTTAGAGCTTCTAATGTTAAATTACATTTTCATATTTTTATTAATATCTCCTGAAATTATAATCCTAATGTGCTAACGTTTTTTTTTTGTTATAAAACTCAAAAACCCAAACATAACTACGTTAAATTTGTAATTTTTAAAATTTTATAATATGAATTATGAATTATGAAATTAATATTCGAAAAAATTATGAATTGCAACCTACAATTTTTTTGATGGATTTATATTTATTATGTCCTGCTTTATGTGTATTCAAAATTTCAAATTTTTCTTCCAAGTAGTTTTCAAATTATGCTTAAAAAACGGCAAGATGCTGCTTTAAGGGGCCGTCTATGATGTGCATTAAAGCATAGTTTGAACAGGGATGGGAGCGCTCCGACTCGAAATCCCGATTAACACCACTAAATTTTAATAGTATTTGTTACCTTATTCAAGAACAAAATTTCTGAAATTCTTTACGTTGGAGAATACTATTAAAATTTAGTGGTAAGAATTGATATTCGGGTCGGAGTGCGCTCATCCCTGTTTGAGAAAATATTATACTCATAGGCTGGGATTAAAACAAGATTTTCTCAAATCTTGTTAAATTGTTTGCAATATTACACTAAATGGTTGTTAGATAAAGTATTACCGCGAAAGTATTAGTTTGTTACTTAAAAATGCTAATTTAAACTTTTATTAACTTTTGTATATCAATCAAAAATTGTAATCTTTACAAATATGTATGGATGTTCAGTTTTTATTCCATTAATAGCGAACTTAAAATAATTAAACTTTTTCTTCTATAACTTTCGTATTTAGATCTATTCGATTAAACAGGCTAATTGAAAAAAAAAAAAAAAAATACAAGTTATTTTTATGGTTTTCTGATAGGCAAGATTATTTCCGAATCGCTAGCAGTGTGCAAAAAAATCTAATAATAGTAATAATAATAATAATAAATGGCAAACGGTAAGTTTTCTTGCCAAGAGGCATTAATGAGTAAATTGTAAAATTTCAAATGAACTACCAGAATAGGTTTAATCATAGAATTATTAACCCTATTCCGAAGGAGAATAACGGATGTAAAGTTATTCAGATGTCTTTATAACATAGATTTAGTTTTAGGTCTTCAAATAAATCGGAATATAAATCCTGCGAACATATCTCAAAACAAGACACCCCCGCCCCCCCCCCCCCTCGCTACTAAAAGAAAAAAGCAATGTCTGGATTTATTTTCAGACTAAAAAACAATTTATCTGCATTTTTTTTTTTTTTTTTTTTTTTTAACCTTGATTCCTTACGCTGCTTTATACTATTTTTTTAAATTCTACATTTTGTATTTGTCACTATTATTCACGTTTCTGACAATAAACTAAAAAAAAAGGCGAGTTAAATAGATGCAAAATCTGAGAAAAAGCATTATAAAAGCACCTGTAAAATTCCAATAACATTTACATATTCTAAGACTATTTTAATTACAAATAATCTTATGGTTTTTTAACCCCTTCGTGAAGAGAGTCTATTACAGAATTTTTAATAATTTTACCACCGGTTTTTTAAAACAGAAATTTTCGTCTAATTGAATCGTGGAAATGCTAAGATATAATAAGGCAAAGCTTACAATAAAAAATAACTGGTGGGGAAAAATCGAGGATTCTGAGCATCTTATGTGTCACGTATACGTGTCGCTTGTCCCCAATGGGTTAAAATCGGATAATTCAACAGTTGTAAACATTATTTTACCGCATATAACAATAACCGAAACTTATTAAGTGAGTAAAATGGTCATATCGGTAAAACATAATACATTAAAAGAAGTGACATTCTGCAGCATTTCAACAATCGAGTACCGAACTTCAATTTGGATACAGCCCCTTAAATATGCTCATTATAAAGTAATTAATTTCTCAGAAACTAATCGTAGGAATTTAATGAAATCTGGTATCTAGGCATAGTTTGAACTGCAGATTTCAAATATGTTGTCAAATTTGGGTCTTGCTATTGAAAAAAACAAAGTTTGGGTGTGTTTTTATATGTAGATGGCCCCCTAAGCAAATTTTATATACATCATTTAAAAGTAGACTTTATTTCCAATCGTTTGGTACCAGTCACTTCCTTCTACTATAATTTGTTGCAGAGTTAGTGGGGGGGTGTTCAGTTTTTTTTCCCACGACTGTACCAGTCTCGTGAACCCCTAAACCGATTTATATATATATATATAGTTTTTAAATTGTCACTAAGGTTTGTTTACACCGCGGAGAAGCAAAAAAAATAGCATTTTTGAATTTTTTTCAAAAGGTATAGAATTTTTATGGAAATGAGCAGAATAATAAGATAGGGCTCATTAGGAAGGATAAACGGACATTCATCTGCATAGACTCAATTAGCTTTATGCTAAAGAAAGAGTTTTGAAGTTCTAGCTTCCCTTCATGAATTGCCTGTTTTGTCATTTCTATTGTTAAAAAATTCTATGAATGATTTACATTAATAAGCCCTTTCTCTTGAAACACCAATATAGAACAGTGTGTGGGACAAGTGATAAAAATTTGAAAATGCTATGATTAAATAGCCCTGTTAATGTACTTAAAACATTTAATAAAACATATTTGTTAAACCAAGGAGTTAAAAGGTTACAAGGACTTGAATTAACGGAAAACAATTTTTGATCCACATAAAATAGGATTAGAATATAGTATATTTACCAACACAATCCGAAGCAGGACTCTAGTTGGGCAAACTTGGGATTTTTTTCTTTCATTATCATTACTGTTTTACGGGGACTCGGTGCAAAAAATATTTATTCTGTAAATAACACCTATATTAAAGTTTTTGAATCATCTTTCAATAAATCAAAATCAATACAGATAATAGAAAGCCTTAAACTCTTTTTAATTATTATTATTTTTTTAATTTAACACTTTTCAAAAACAATAATTAATTCATCCATTTTAGCATGGAAATTTTATACGAGTTTTTCAGGGCTAAAGACAAAAATGCTGCCATCTGTTAAAAAAATAGAATAGACTTCGTTCACTATGGCTCTGAAAATATAAACCATTAACAAGTATTAATCCGCAACAGACAATTTTTTTATACTTTTGGACTTGACCCACTTTAGCTCTGAACGCTCCATTTGTAGGAGTATTTTGCCACTTTCAGAATGCGTGTAATCCAGACTCAAGTAATAAATTATTTTCATTTTCACAGACCATAAAATTGTGTGTATTTATAAGGATTTTGTTTCTTAATAGAAAGTAAAAAATTTGTTTTCTTTTTTCTTTTTTTTTTTTTTTTTTGCTGCAACAATTTTTATGTGTTGTAAGAATAACCACAGCGTAAAAAAGCTTCTATACCTACCAGGTTCACAAGTTGGACCGCTGTATCCAGGACAGCATTTCCACTGCGTTTCACTTTTCACTTTGTACGCCGTCACATATTTTGGTCTTTTCATCACTCTGGTGAAACAGAGAAAATGCAGCAAAATAAAATATAATTATAGGAATTATAAACTTACAAAGAAACAAAAATGGTACAAAATATGTAAAATAAAAGAGGAATTGCATAATAAAGACGACATATTATTTTTTCCCATTTGTGTATGATGAATTAAAGTCCAAAAATGAAAGATGAATTTTAAACCAGTTTTGAAAAATGCCCATAAGACAGCCTTTATATTATATACACTTACACAGTTAAAAATTTAAGTTCAAAGTTAAACCATTTAAATATGTAATGTAATTAGATTAACCATAAAATCGTTCTACATAACTTAATGGTTTAACTTCAAAACATGAGTTCAACTCTCATCAAAAATGGAACTATTCAACAGCTAACGAGAACAAATAATTCATATGCACTCTCAATATATTGCTTTCGAGCACGAAGATATTACAACAACTTGTCTAATAGTTAGAACGCTGGCCACAAAACTGTCAGGTTCGAATCCGGGACAGGACTCAGTTTTCGGAATGTGTTGGATTCTCTTTAAACAGATGTCACAGTCTTATTAGCCCTTACTTGCAAAGAATAATTGTAGTCACTTTACATACATTTTACAAGTTTATTTTTCAACGTTTTACCAGTTGATAGTTCCACCTAAAGCAAGTATGGTTCAGTATTGTAACGTTCCATGGTAAACTATTTCACCATATTATGGTTATAGCTTCTAAAATACCAAAAATTGGTTCAACCTATCACAAAAATTTTCACAGTGTGCTATTTACTTAAACTACATTATTTATTCGTGCATTTTTTTGTACATTTTCCACCCGTTTTATGGAACAGATATCAGGGAGAGAGAAAATGAGGAAAAATAGGAACTACATATTTTTAAAATACTGACAAATGTTCATTTTTCTTCAATAAAAACTAAGGGGGGAAAAAAGCAATTTATTAAAATGTTTAATTTGTCTTGCATAGACAATATTAAATAAAATATAATTATAATTTGAACAGTTTTTAGATGTGTTTAAAAAACAAAAACAACAACAACACAAAAAAAAAACAGGGTAAAATGTTCTTTATTAGTTACCAGCTGACTCTCTCCCCCTCTCCCGTGGTTGCCCGGTCCCGTGAAAATATCTTGCAATATACCTAAAATCAATTTTATATTTTTAACACTAGAACCGTTTTGACATTTGACCCGTACCAAATGAATAACTGTCGATTCGAACAAGAAATATTTTCACAAAATAAGTTAAATATATGACGCACAAAAATTAGTTAAATAAATACATTAAATAGTTTTAAATAAAAATTCTGGTGTAAAATATTTTTATAAAATTTGAGTAAAATTTCCCGCGGTTCTAGTGTTAAACGAAAATATTCTCCGAACCTAATGTTGGGGGCCTCACTGTCTTCGACAGCTTACACCCTCGAGTTTCTATGATTTTATATTTTTAAAGAAAATCTACCAAAACGAACCTAGAGTTTGGGGACTCCACTGCCTTCGGCAGCGTACACCGAACGTGCTACGTCGGGGCCGTTGCTAAATCAACTTCTTCTCTAAGAGAAGAAGCTATTTTCGCGATATCCTCATCTACGCACTGCGTTTTGATTTTATATTTTTAAACGAAAAATCGCTGGAAATGTAGAGGTTTTCCCAGAGATGCCCAGACGTGAAAACCCCTCCGGAAATATTCACAAACACGAGATGATATATGCAATGGCACTGAGAGAGAGAGAAAAAAAATCTGTCGAAACCATGAATTGACTTAAAGAAAATATTTTTTTTTGAAACTGTAAATATTAATATATTTTTTTAAACCAAAAGATATCTATAGAACCAGAAAAGTACCGGAAATGAGTGGATAAATTTTGTTTTTTTGTATTTTAGTTGGCAAAAAAGAGATGGAATTTTAAAACTGGAGAAAAAACGGAAAAGATGAAAACGAATGTGAATCGACCTCCATTACATATATATTTTTTGAAACAGTAAATAAATATTTTTCAAAAACAAAATTACAGCCAGAACAGGAAATGTACGCTGTATCAGTGAGTAATTAATTAATTTTTTTATATTTCCGTCAACGAAGCGGATGCGTCAGTTTTAAAATGCAGAAAAAAAAGAAAAGGAAAACTTGAAAAGCAATCGGAAAACACGAAAACGAACTTCAGAAAACATTTTTTTTTTTAAATAGTAAATATTATTGTATTATATTTATTTATTGACAAGTTAGAGTAAATTTAATTTCTATAACATATATTTATTTCTTCGTGTGCAATTGGGTTAATTAATTAATTTCGTTTTCAGAAAGAACATATAAGATTACATATAGAATATCATAATTGACAATAATACTTTGAGAAGTGAAGAAGGTATTTATGCAAAACTGTTCAGATTACGTCTTCCGCCAAACAATAGAAATGATTTCCATGAGCGCCACAAGAGTAGCTGGTAGGGGAAGGCGGCCTAGAATCTAGCCCTTTCCTAAAATTTTACATTTTAATTAAATAAATTTTATTTTTGTGATGTTTTTGAAAAAAAAAATGTATTCTCAAAGAAAAAAAAAAAAGTGTTGATTTTACAGCATAATATTGGCATCCTAGCTGCCAGTATTATACCGTAAAATTAACAGTAATAAACAGTAAAAAAAGCAGTAATACACTGCCACGCATGCGCGTTACTCCTTATTTTACTGTTTATTACTGTTAATTTTATGGTATAATACTGGCAGCTGGGGTGCTAGTATTATACTGTAAAACCAATACTTTTGTTTTTGCAATGTAGATAATGGGAAACTTTCATATTGAACGCGAGATTTTTACGGACATTTTCAAGACGCACCCCTTGGGCGCCGCACGCCACATAGCTCAACACCCAATACGCTGTATTAAAATACCACTTAGAATAAACATAGGTGCACAAAATTCGTATTTAAAGAATATATTCATAAGAACACTCAAATATTTTAATCCGTAACTACTGTCACAGAAATTGTCACATAGTTACTGTGAGCGTTCTCTGAGACCGCTTGATGGAAAGATGAATACAAGACTCGATTAACTGATAGGATACTGTTTCTGTACCACTTTTTATCTACAGGATTATGACACTTAAAATTCGTCTATCCAGAAGTCTCTAGGGATAGAATTAGGGCTCCAAGCGAAACAAAATTTCACTAGTATCTCAAGTTAAATTGAAAGTTACAAGTTAAACAGTGAATATTGAAAAAAAAAAAAAGCAGAGATCTGAGAGACCGCTAACAACATTTAAAGGTTAAAATATGTTAAAATTGCTATTTTGATTAAACTCCCTCTTGGTTTGTACTTTTTCGGAAGCATATGCCAGGGAACACATGATACAGATCACTACTCTAAACAGAAAACAAAATAACTTTTTTTTTTTTTTTTACGTGACTTGATAGGAAGAAAACAAAAGCAAGCTACATAGGAAGTATTTTCCCTTATACTAGATATCGTACGTGTATCTCTCAATACAACAAATAATATAATTTTTTTTAAATCAATTCCTACTTAAATGCACAAAGAAAAAAATTATTTTAGTTACTTTTTATTAAATAGTTACAATTAATATAAATATGTACGTATATACATACATATGACAGAATCATCACGAGTCAACAGTTACCATGCCACAGTTTCATGTAGTAGCGGTTCTTTCGAAGAGTGGAACCTATAATGGAGTGTTTCTGCTCATTTATATTCGAGTTTTGAACGCTAATAGTTTGGTTATTTAATTTAATTAATGAATTAATATTTGAAAAACTGTATGAACATCAAGTGTCATCCACTACAAGTTTTAATACAAGACCATTCACGACAACTTTTGATACAACTAGTTTGGAACATTATTTTCAAAACATCAAATTAGAATTAATATCGGACTCTCCATCCACAGATAAGCCCACAAAACGTACTCGTGTAATTTAATGTAAGTTTTATTCTTGAAAAAAAAAAAAAGAAAGAAAAAGACTTCTGCAGTTCAAATCGTATTGCTGTAGCAGAAGTTTTACAGACATATATATAAAATAATAATAAATTAACATTAAAAACATGTTTATATCTGTAGCTGACTTTTTTCTGCCATTCGAGTCGGCTTGTTGTAAAACTGATTTTACAGGCAAAACAGACGTTACCGTACTTCCAAAAGCGCAGCGCTATCACTTTATTAGCAGCGGTAATTTATTTTAACACTCGATTACTATCCTAAAAAAACTCACGTTATTGCTTTCGTTGTATTTGTGAGATACATGACGTAATTTCCATATTTCTAAAATTTATACAGCGATATTTCGAGGGGGGGGGGAGGGGGATAATTAGTAATTAAGTAGAAATGTGTCTTATTTCCCCTTCCCTTTTGTCACAATATATATATATATATATATATATATTAACATAATTATGAAAAATTATGACTAACAAAACTTAAAATAAACTTATCGCAACATTAAGCCTAAATCTAGTATCTTACAGGCACAAGGATAGTATTTGCGTGTTAAAAGAATATACTTAAATTCGAGCTGCATAACCTTTTTATTTGAAAATAGTTTGCCACTAAAATTTCCAAAAGGTAAACTTCGCTTTATTTCATCGCAAAGCTTCTGTCATTAAAAAAGGAAAATTATACTATTCTAAAATAGTGGTAGCTTGGTGGCCCGCGAGCTACAGGTTGTGCGACCCATTCCGTGCTTTGCTCACTATTCAAGAGAGCACCTAAAAAAATGCTTACTGCACTAACTGAAACCGCTCAAAGCAAGGGATACCTGGTATATAAATGATCATTATCTTTATTGTTGCTAATCCATAAAATGCTTTCTTTTGCACCTTTAAATTGAAAAAGGATATATAATTGATCCTACGCATTAAAAATATAGCAAACGTCTTTTTAAAGAATCTGAAAAAATTGATACTTGAAGTTCAGACCTTGTACCTTATGATAAAATTATAAAATGTATTTTAATTTTTAATACAAAAATTTTAAGAATAAATTAAATGCTCCGAAAAATCACCTAATCAAAAAATTTGGCTCGAGTCAGATTTACTCTCCTTTTCAGGAATCGTGTAAAAATTATTTATTTACAATTTTTATCATATAAATGTAAATAGTAATTTAAAACTAAAGTAACTAGAAATCTATGCAAAATATACTGGTAATAAATTATTCATAAGTAGTGATTACACAAGCCGAGAATTTTACCCCCCTTTACATTAATAGGAGTGGACATCTTTAATTAGTTTTGAAGGGATGATTCCAAATATGTATAAGCAAAACAAAATAATAATAATAATAATAATAATAATAACTTCAGCATGTGCTATTTTTTCTTTGTTCTGGCTAGGATATTGCATGTTAAGTGTTGTTTGTGTGTGAATGGTTGGACATTATCAGCAATTCTCAAGATCCCATGATATTTTATGGAAAGCAATGCAAGTCTGTTGAAGATGTCCCCACAATAGCTTCATTATTTCTATATTTAGGAATAACGAAAATTCCGGATCTGCTTGGATTGTGACACCGTATATTTTTTATTAAGACTCTGGTGTGTGCTACCAACTCTCGCAGTTTGCCACCATTCTAAGTGAACATTCTGTATATACAGTATTCCACAAAAGTGATAGTACAGGAGTTTTTGAAAAATATGCAAATTTAACCCTACAGTGCATAGTGTAGCCAATTGGCAACACTTTATATTTAACTTTTAATAAATAAATCAAGTTCTTTGCAACCACTATATTTATATAGAAATAATAGTCCTGTAAAAATAACATAAATATGCTAATAAATAAAGTTAAAAATCTATCTTAAAATTTCTGGTGTCAAATTCTTAATATAAGTATAAAAAAACACAATTCTAAAAGAAAAATTCATGCACTATAGGGTTAACCATTATGAGTGCAAATAAAATTGAATTAACAAATAAGAATTATTTAATTACAGCCTTTGCTATATTATACAAGGAAAATTTAATAATAATTTCCTTTAGAAACTTTCAAAATAAAAATATATAAAATTTAAGCTCAAAAATGCTTCCACAAAAGTCATCGTACCCGTGGGATTTTTTTTTTAATTATTAAAGAAAAATCAAGAAAAACCATTTTCTAATATTAAGTTGCACCATTTTTTTTTTCAGGACTGCTTTAAGTTGTCAAGCATTAATATTATCAGTTTTTTTTTTTTTTTTTTTTTTTTTTTGGTACTATTTTTCTGAATTTTATTCCATTCTGTAAGTAAAACCCTTTTCAACTGTTTTTTTTTTTTTTTTTTTTTTTTTTTTTCAGATATCATAAGTGTTTACTCGCTGCTGTAACATACTCTATAAATACACAATGGGGTTTAAATCTTTTTTGTTAAGGGGTAGCAAATACCTGGGGGATATTGTAGAGAAACCATCATCGGACAATAAGAGCAGTGTGCATGGGATCGTTATCTCGTTCGAAGTAAGAGTTTCGCGCGACACTTGAATGAACTGTCCTACAATTTTTTCTTTAAAATATTTAAATTTCCATATCTATCCATGATAGTCTCAGTCAAATCTAAATTTTCTACTCTGAAGCTGACGTATAGCCCCAAACCATTACACCTCCTCCCTCCACCATGTATACAATTTTTGCCCTATATTTGGGATTCAGTATATCAACCTTTCTCTTCCGAACTCTAATTCGCCCACTTATGCTGAAATTATTAAATTCATCTGAAACTATTACCTGTTTCCAGGATTCACATGATGCATCTAAACATTTTCAACATGAATAGGCGAATTAGAGTTTGGAGGTGAAAGGTTGATACACTATCCCAAATATACAACATAGTAAAGACATGGTGGAGGAGGTGTAATGTTTTGAGGCCTAAGTCAGCTTCAGGCGTCAGGAGTATGAAATTTAGATTTCACTGATACTATCATGAATAGATTTGTATATTTAAGTATTTTAATGAAAATTTGTAGGACACTACATTAAAGTTAGGTGTCATGCGAGACTATTACTTCCAACAAGATAATGATCCTATAAGCACACTGCTCATATCGTCCGATAATGGCTTTCTACAATATCCACGTACTTGCTACCCCCTCCACAAATTTAGATTTAAACCCAAATGAGCATTTATGAAGTACCTTACAGCAGTAAGTAAACAGTTATGATATCAAAAATTTAAAAAAATAAATAAATAAATAAGAAAAAAAAAGTTAAAAGAGATTTTACCTGCAAAATAGAATAAAATTCAGGAAAATGTTACAGAAAATCTGGTAAAATTAATGCACGCCAAACTTAAAGCAGTCCTGAAAATGAAAGGACAAGCAACTAAATATTAGAAAATGGTTTTTCTTTAATAATAATTAAAAAAAATTTCACGTGTGCCATGACTTTTGTGAAAGCATTTTTGAGCTTAAGTTTTATATATTTTTTTTATTTTGAAAGTTTCTAAAGGAAATTATTATTAAATTTTCCTTGTATAATATAGCAAAAGCTGTTATTAAATCATTATTATTTGTTAATTCAATTTTATTTGTACTTGTAATGGTTAAATTTGCATATTTTCCGAAAACTACTTCTTGTACCATCACTTTTGTGGAATACTGTATATACACATTTATAGTATTATTTATACACATTACATATAGCTTAATGCATAAATATATAAATCTAAAAAGAAAAAAAAATATATACATAATATAAAAAAATTATCATGACAAATGTAACGTTCTAACGACCCTTTTAAGGTCAAATATGATTTTAGCACAGCAAAAATATTTAAAATAATAACCCTCTTAGGAAATCATTGTTGGCCTATGTTATCAAACACTTTTTTCCCTGCAGTTAGAGTCTCCTTGTTGTTAAAGCACTATTACAGGCAAAAAGAAGCCATTTTAGACTTTCAAAAAGTTTCATTTATTAAACTGAATTAATTTAAATGTATAAAATTTCGAAATTCGTTGTCTTTATTGAAAACATCAATTTAAATTATACAAACATTTATTTAGAACTAAAATGAAAAACGCGTTAAACACTAAAACTGTGTTTTTCTGTTTTCAGTGCCAGTAAATGCTGAAAAATTGTAAAACACAAAATATCTTAAGTTTTGGTTGTAGAGGAAAGATTTTTTTTTTCTTTTTTGTTAGAGCATGCAGAATTTTTTTCTAAATATAATTTTTAGGATCCAGGGACCATATAAAAAATTAAATTTCGTAACTTTTTAAAAAATAATTTTTGACGGAAAGAGCTCTTGATGTAATGATAATGAAGAATACCATTTGAAACATTTTGGCAACCTATATCTAAACTATACCTCTAAAATTAACGGTTCAGGACTTATCTATCGGGTAACTAAAAGAGGAGAATCCCGTATATATGAGGGGGTCGGGGCAAGAAAGTGCCAAACCACATTTTTGGTGAAATAAATCTAACAATGTAATCTGTTGCTTAATATTGTAACTTATAATATTCTACATATAATTTGTTTATAATGTCACTTGGTGCACCACATGTCCCAGGTTTCGTTTTTGCCCCGGACGTTTATGTCCCCAATGGACATAGCTAATTTACAGAAAACTCAATAGTAATATCATTAAAGTAATGCCATATTGTTTTTCAGAAAATCTCAAATGTTACTAAGACATTGGCGAAAAAACTATATTATCTATCTTGATTTGAGTATTTAATCCAATTTTCAAATTGAAATATCTCAGAAGTTCAAAAATGCGGCTTAGCACTCTCTTGCCCCGATCTCTTCATGTGTACACACACTACAAAAAATGTTGGTTTTACGGTATAATACTAGCACCTCAGCTGCCAGTATTATACTGTAAAATTAACGGTAATAAACAGTAAAATAAGCAGTAATACACTACAGCGCATCCTTTTTTTTCTTCTTCTTCTTCTTGCAGTGCATAAACGAATTGTATAACCACAACTGATGAATTCAGCCTCCCACCCCTAAAAATATTTGTGATTTTGTATTTGTTAATGATCTTAAAATTCAAATTCTCGTCAAAAACTCCATAATATTCGCCTCCACCCCCAAATCCGAGAGTTTCTCAAATATCACCCAGAGAAAAATGTCCGAATTCCAACATTAATTGAAATTGGTTTTACATTCATTGAAATCTGCTACCTATGTTTGAAATCGGTTAAAAAGTTGAAAGACGAAATTTTAACACAAACGAAGATTCGCTAATCTTTGAGCTTTATTTTTGTTTTAGTGTTTGATACATTTTTAAATGGTTTCATATAGGAAAATAACTTAATACAAAACGCAATTTTGTGGTAAAATTTGAAAGTTTAGTCATTTATTTATTTTGTTTTTGAAAAATTAAAATAAATTTTTAAATCGTACTTATCAAATAATTTTTAATTTTATGAATTTTTTTTATTTTTTGGCGTGCTTTTCTTACAAGTGTGTTCTATATTGCTAGGGACCTGATTTTTAAAAAGTAAATTAGTTAAAGAATAAATAAATAAAATGCCATGAAATGATTAGAAAATAGAGTAAAAATGACTGTTTAATTACCATTTTTTAAAACTTAACTATTTATATTACTGAAAATCCATTCCCTAGTTTTAAGAAATGTAACTTAAGGATCGTTCAAAAGAAAGACAAAATAGCGAATCAGTTTTAAAGTATATGTTGAAGTTTTAGCATTTTGATTGCACTGATATTAAAACAACACAAACTGAGAAAAATGCATTCAAAGACTACAACTCGGATACATTTAAAGGGAAATGGATGCATTAAAAAGCCTATTCACATATTTATAATAATCAGATCTTTACGCAACTTCACCAAAATATGCTAGAGATGTTTAAATACATTTTAAGCAAAAAACTGGATAACTAATATTTTCGTCATTTTCTGCAAACAGGTCGTAGGGAGTCTCTCTTAAAATTTTAAACAATTTTATATTTTCGCGACATACGGACTGCATTCTCCCAGCCCATAGCTTATGAAACACTGAGCTAAAATAACAACTATCAAACAAAGACAACAACAATAAAATCCAAAATTGAAACCTTGGATTTCATTACTTTCCATTTGCCACGCGCATAGTGTATAACGTATAAGAAATAGGAGATACTTTGGCGCCAACTTATGGGGAAAACAATGCTATTGTATTACGTTCTCGACTTTAAACGGACAGAATATAAGACTACAGAGAGTATATATTTATACATTAATTTTTAAATAGCTGTTTTCTTATAATTCAGTAACTAAATATTTAACTGTATGTTAACTAGTATGTAGATTCGATTTTTAATATAGTAGAATCTGAATAAAACAATCCTGGTTAAATCGAACTATTGAGGATAAATCGGAGAATTGGAAGATATGTTAAATAATTTGGCAGAAGCTAGCATTAACGTGCGATTAAAGATAAATTTTGAAACTCAATTCATTTGCACAAAAAAAAAAAAAAAAAAAAAAAAAAAGATTGTCTACAACAATTCTGAGATTAAGGAAGTGTAGAATTATGTGTACCTTGAACAGGAAATAACAACAGCATCATGAATGTTCAACAGCATTATAAATGAAATCAAAAGAGAATAAGAAATAGATGGAGTGGTTTTGAAAACAACAGCATAGTACTAAAGAGTAACATGCCTCGTTGCTTGAAAAGAAAAGTGTTTTTAACCAATGTGTTTTGCCTACACCAACTTATGTTGCGGAAAAATGGACACTAACAAAACGGATGGTACAATGCTTACAAACAACACAGAGAAGCGTGGAATGATGCATGCTAGGCATTACTAGAACAGACAGAAAAAATAATAACATGGATAAGAAGTCAGACGAAAGTTTTTGACATCACCAAGAGAATTAAACGGTTAAAATGGAAATGGGTTGGGCATATTGCAAGAACACAGGATGGAATACAAATAACTTACAGTTGTATCACGGAGATTTAAAACGACCAAGATCACCTCAGCTAAGGTGGAGCGACGAAATCAGAAAAGTGACTGGAGTTAATTGGATGACCAAAGCACTGGACAGGAAACAATGGAAAATTCAAGGGGAGACCTACATCCAGCAGTTGTATTGAAAACAGATGGTGATATATATATATATATATATATATATATAATAAGTGTAAACAAAGTGGGATGTTTATCGGAATATTTTATTGTATCCAAATCTTTTCTTATTAATACATTACGGGATGAAATCAGTGACAAATAAAAAGAGCAACTTACCTTAAATTACCACCGCAGGTTTCGCTATAAGGCCAATACCAACATCTTTCATAATGGCGGCCCATGTACGTTTCTGTTCCATTAATTTCGGTGCAAGATACAAGGCGTGTCACTTGGTATGAACACCAGTTATTGCTGTTAAAGAAAAAGTCATATATATTATATTTTGTTGTAAAAAATCCCTTTACCTATGCGAAAAGAAGCATATAAATTCAATATCATTTTCAAAACATTTTTTTTTTTCGTTTGGTGAATCTAGTTATTTTGTTTCAATAAATATTTTATCTAAGAAATCGGATTAAAATAACTTATGAAGACGTCCTCTTGTCTATGAAAACGGTAACATTTAAAAAATAAAACGTGCATTTTTATATATAAAACTGAAACATGTTGCTGCGATTGTGTCCAAATAACGTTATTTTTATACATTTCTTATTTCGCTTTTGTTGAGATAAAGGCTTATACAGTGGTGTAGTCAAACAGACAGCTTTATTTATTTTTTTAAATCTAATCCGTAAAAAACTTGCATTTTAGCTAACATTTTAATCATTAATTGTCAAATCAAATTGTCAATTAATCAAAACATTTTAACATTTAATCATTGCATTAATAAAAATGCAGTTTTGTGGATAAAATTAATTTACTGGACGAGATTTCCCCGTTTGACGGTTGCACTAGTCTGCAAGTTGAAAAATAATTTCTAGAACAGAAACTGCAATAGTTGAATTTTATGCTTTTGTCGACGGTGAATCTGAAAACCAACTCAGTTTTTCTCCATAAAGCATCACATTTTTGTTATTACTTTCGTCTATCTATAGAAAAAGAAAGTATTGGATTCGGGAAAAATTTCGACTTCCAGTTTTCAACGGCTTTATACGTTTTAGAAGGTCCTGAACACTGACTGTAACGGTGACGGGATTTCATAAACACCTGATAGTTGATATGGTTCTATTTTTTATATCAATTATCAGGTGTTTATGAAATCCCGTTCACCAGAGCAGATGGAACATTACAATATTATATAGGAATGACCACTAGAAAGTTTAAAACAAGATTAAAAGAGCATATGGCAGATATCAAATATGATAGAAGTACTACAGCACTGGCAAGGCTACATAGAACCGAAAAATTAAAAAATGATTTTAATAATAGAAAAATAATTTATTTATCAAGACTATTTCCCATCTATTATCCGTGAATTAATAGAAATCTACATGCGTAACGTAAACATTTGCAATTAATCAGCCTCATTTGAATTACGTAAAATTTGGCAAGAGGTACTTTTCCGTTTTAAAAAAAGCAATAACGAAATATTAATTTTCACATTTAAAGTTGGCTACCTCAAGCACTTGTTTTCACATATATGATCTCGTGATTCATGTTTTCAAGTTTATTTTCCAAAATTTGCCAGAATATTTTGTTTATCATTATTTATCTTGGAAATGGCGCCGTTATGAGTGTTGAAATGTATGTCGATCAATAAAAGGTTATTTTTACATGCCTTTAGTTTCTATTTGTATCACTTAAGCATTTTATCTGTATTTTAATTAGAATTAGTGATCTTATTCTGTGATTTTGTAGCCAGTATCTAGTTAACTAATGCAAGAAAACACCAGTCAAATTAAACTTACACATATGCCAAATATGATTGGGATCCTTTATCCAAAAACTCAATACAAAATGAAAAATACAGAAAGTTATATTGATTCAAAAGGTTTCTAGCAAAAGATTTAAAAAGAAAACAATATTCATTCAATAAATCTCTCCTATATTACCAATAGAGATAATTCTTAAATGCTGAATATAAAAACTAGCATTGACCAACGTAAAAAAATAAAGAAAATAAAAAATAAAAAAGTCTGGATGAACAACGACTGAAAATTATATAGATGAGAATACTCATATTTTTGAACTGGCATTCCAATATGAAATATGACTTAGCATAAAAATAAGGAAAGGAAATTTTAAGTATGCAGAGTAATTATCACCCCTATGACATATATGAATACATTAGCAGTATTCCCAGAGAGGTTAAGTTTAATCAGTTTTTACTAATTTTTTTCCCAAAATAATTTATGATTACAACACAATTTTCTTCCCTTTTATTATTATTTTTTTTTTTTTTCGCGATAGTAAGTGCTATGCTAATTTTGAAAATTTTTGGTCCCTCAATGTATAGACACCGGCAGAACGAAATCCAGGAAGAGGTAGGATTTTTGAGACATTATTTGAGACATTGTCTGTGGTCTAAAGCTATTGATATTTTTAACCCATACCAATATAAAATGAAATTTCTAAAACTTATTACATAGTTGAAAGTTCGGAGAAACTATATGGTTGTCAAAACAGCGATCACTTTCAAAATGTCTTAAACGTTTTTTTTTTTTTTTTTTTTTTTTTTTTTTTCAATAGAGAATAAAAATATGAAATAGGTTAAACTATGAATAATTGTTAGATCATCCCATGTAAAACAATTTTGAAATATGTTAATATCAATAGAAACAAAGATTTAATAATTCAGAATGATTTTATTATAAATATTTTGGTTGAATCCTCAAACAAGGGCGATACTTGGCTGCGTCGAATTTGACAAAGCGATAAATGAGTTTTTCTTGCTACCGGTTTGTTTCTTGCATTTTTTCCCCGCCTACTGTGGTTTGATCTGGAAATTTGATTGGTTTATGAGTGTATTACATTCGTTTGGTTGGGTTGGTTGGTTTTTTGTCAATATATATATTTTTTACATTTCACATGTTTAAAAGTAACTAAAATTTATGTTGTACGCGCGGGGTCTAGGAAAGCAGAGTTTCCCTGACGAAAAACTTGGAATTCATATTTCTTTCAGTGTTTAATTATCCTAAGTCACTTTGGAAGAATAAATTTTATTAATGTTTTAATTATCGGATATAAAAAAAAAACTTAATTTATTAATTTTCAAAATCTAGGGAGGGGCAATGACTATCTCCTGCCCCCCAACCCCTTTGTGGGCGCCCATGCATAATTGTCAGATCATCCCATCACTGCTTCAACTAACTGTATTTTAGTTTTTTTTTTTCTTAAATCTCTCAGTTGCTTATATGAGCAGCTTCGTGCAAGCTTTTCCCTTTGAACTTTCTTTCTGTACTTTAACAAAATTTCTCTCAAGTTCTTCAATGCTTTATAAATTCTTTTCAACATTCTTCACTTGGATGTGTTTTTATTCAATTTACTTTGGACATTTTTTGCTTTGTAGAAGTCTTTCTTTTTGCAACACTTTCGTTTGTTTTATATAGAAAAGACATTTTGGGGTGAAAGCCAATAACAATAATTTAAAGTTAAAGGTTTAAAAATTGTCTATAAAATATAGTGTTGAACCACTGTTCAAATCTTCCTCCAGAAAGAGGTTCAAAATGTTGCAACCGGTACTACTTAAAAGATTTTTTATTTATAGCAGTAAAATAAAATAAGTAAAACTATTAAGACATGAAACAACAAAGAGTTAGGAAATAGTTAAAAAATATACTATATACATACCTCATAATTTAAATAACATGCAAACAAAAAAAGTATTTTTAGAAGCTTTTATTTAACAGTGTTCGCATGTATATAGTATGTCTTCCCTGTCAAAAATTTGTACTCGAATTTTAACTCTTTTCGGATTATCCGATCGAGCTGAAATTTTGCACACATATGTCAATCCGATGATAATGCAATATTATTATCATTTGAGGTGTGTAGCATTTATATTTATATTACAGGGCCATACAAAATATTTCGGATATATTACCGCCTACAAGCAGAAATTTTAATTCAAATTCAACAAAATTTATATAGGTTATTGAGATACACAACAGTATTTTTCTAGTTGAAAATAAAGTGCATAGCATTTGTATTTATTTTACAGGGGGACGCAAAAGAATTCAGAAACATTACCACCTACAAAAATAAAACCCAATTTGGGTCGAAAGATTCTTAGGTATATGTGCCCAAATTGGGTCATACCTGTTTTGGTTACCACTGTGTATCCATTTTGGGCACTGTTAAATACCCATTAAAAAAAATAATAATGATGTTAAAAGATTACAAAGAGTAAAGAGTTTTTTTTTTCTTTAATAACATTAGCTTATTACTTTGAGTATTACGTCACAACATGTTTTAGTCGATTTAAATCCAACGCCACTGCGGAATGCAGTTTTGCCTTTCAGGTGAGATTATGGCTCTGCAATGGATGTTATGAGTTAATCGTTGTCCAAAAAGCACGAAATCTAAAAGACCGAAAATCGAAAGCTAAAGAAAATCCCCATAATCATCAATCATTGTCACAGGCAGAACGAAATCCAGAAAAGGACAGTATTTTGCAACTCGAGTTCACTGCCAAGGTTTTTTTTTTTTTTTTTTTTTTTTTTTTTTTTTAAATGCAGAATATAAATATAAATTAAACTAAATCAAGAAGCTTTTGCCAGAATACCAAATGCGAAACAATTTTTAAACATACCGTTATAAAACAAAATACATAAATGTAACGAGTAAAAAAATATTAAAAATTCAAAAATAAGCTATTATTGGCATTTTTTCAAAATTGTTTCAAATTTGTTTCGAAAACATGATAAATTGCTTCCATTATTTAAGCAATTTATTATGCTTTTCGTCAGGATGGGGGAGGCGATGTTCCATTACCCCGCCGTTGAAGACAGTTTTTTAAACAAAAGAATGCAAAAAGAAAATCATAACTAAAAAATGCCTTCAACGTGGGCGGGTAGGGAGGAGGGGGGTAGTCACTTGAGAATAATATTTTTATTTCAAAATCATCAGAGATAAAAATTAAATTTAAATTTTAGGAAGGAGCAATGATCCTTACCTGCGCCCCCTCCCCTCCCCCTCCTTTGCCTGTGCCCATGGAAACAACTTGTTTTCATTGATTAATACAGTAAGATTTCTTTAAATATTTAAAAATGTATAGAAGATCAGATTTAAACAAATTCCTTAAAAAGTTGAATAAGAAACTAGATTTCTGAAAAGTCATATCATACATACCTTTTCCTTCCGAAGTTACTAGCAAAAACCCTTGAAGAAATAGTTAAAAGTACTCCGAAGCACAACAATCGGATATTCACAAGCATTGTCATTTATTTTCTTTTGCTCAAAGTGAAAATTAACGTCAATAAAACTCTTCAAGGCGATTCTGCATTAAAAAATACAAGACATTTCGATCTAAAACAATAACGATGTCAACAAAACTTCCTTCCTGCAGATTTTCTGCTTGTATTCGTTGCCATCTGACAACCTACAATGTAGCAGACGAACTTTTCTACTTTAACAACTTGAATATCTCTTCTTTTTTTCCAATGCTGATCATAAATTTGTAGCTCAAGCATCTGAAGAGTCAAAAGTGTAGTTCACTTTGCTCTCAAAGAGTAGACATGAAGACAAGGAATAGTCTCTAGAGAATACTCATATCCATGGGTGAATAGGGAAAAAATAAAGTGGAAAGATGAGAGCTAACGAACTTAGTATGTACTGATGTCTGTTAGTAATGAAGTTTATCTATCGTTTCAACCCATAAAGTTACAAATAAGAAAAAGGATGGTAATAACTTTCAAGATAATTCTTTTTTTCTTCCCTTTCCGACTACAAGAAATGGCGTCTCTGAGTAGTAAAAGAGTGGAAACTTAAGATTATTTATTTTGATGGGATGAGGCAAGCGAGGAATAAATATAACCAATTTCAAAAAGTCCTTTCTTAAGGTTTTCGCTTATTTTTCTTCGTTGTTTTTTCTGCTTCCTCTAAAAATTTTTTTTCCCTTTTCCGGTCTAGTTTAAAACATATTAGAAAAATAAAGATAAAAGGTACTGAGAACGCGTATTTGTTTTCTTCATATGTTGAAAAGAACATCATCCTGTTGTGATAGTGAGTTTATCTGTAATATCATTTTGAAAACAAAACTAAGAATTGAGGTCTAGGGTGATGATTCAGAAAACTAAATTTCCTTCGTTTTCTTTTCGTAGAATGCGCGTAAAGCGTATTTAGTTTCTTCAAGATGTCAGACGAGAGTCAAGTCTGGTTGTCTGTCTCAATTGAATCGCCTTTGTTTTGATAATATAGCGAGGCGAAATGCGACTTAATTTCAGTGTTTGTAAACTCTTTTTATTTTCTTTTAATTTTTTTATGTTTTCTAAATCACTGATTCCTAAGCCCCCCCCCCCCCTCCCCGCACTTTTTTTTCAGTGCTCTATTCAAGCATCTCTAAAGTAAAGTCATGACCACACCCCCCTTGTGACACATAATTGTTTTTAAATAAGTTTTTATTCACACGGAGGAAGATTAAGGCTGTTCTCAAATCCAAAGGAGTTACTTTCTGACACATTTCTGAATTCCTTTTTGTACGGAAATGCATGAAATTGGCAGGTGTTCTTATTTAGAAACTATGTAATGGAATGGCGTTTTCCAGTTGTTGGTAAAGGCACGATATCCTTCAGAAAATACTGTCAAAGTGAGCGTTTAGAACCGAATTCTCAACATAGCAGCGTCAGAAAGAGGAAAAACTTGTTGTCACGTGACATGAATCGCCTATAACTCGATAAGTGATTTAGTTAACAAAAAATAGAAAACGCTATTCGAACAAAAGTCGTTTCAATAGTCAGGCCTGCCAATTTTATGCTTTTACGTTTAAAAAATGAGTCAGAAAATCTGTCAGAAAGTTTCGCGTTGTTGAGCAGGGAATTTTAGAACCAACTTAAGAGCTCTTAAACTAGGCCTAAGCAAGCTTCTAAAGAATACAGCATCTAAGGAAAAAAAAAAAAAAAGGTGGTGGTGGGGGAAGAATCATAGATGATTAATTACCCCACGTAAGTTTCGTGAATTGTTTGCCCCTCTCTCTCCTATGTCACAATTTGTCCCACTAAAGTGATACTACCCCCCCCCCCCCCACCCCTTACACACAGTGTGACGTCACATATTTTGCAATTGTTAATTCATAGCTGGTTTTGATTCAAACTATGTGTTTATTAATTTTTCTATTTTTTAAATCTTTTACGAATGTGTAGCAAATTAACATCAGTTTTACAATAAAACTATTAAAATCAATACTAGCTTAGTAAAAAAAAACATACAGTATGTCTACGACAGAATTCTATCTTAAACAGAAAAAAAATAGGGTCTCGACGAAAAGGATATACTGTACAAACATACTTGCTAAGACGGAAATTGTCTGAGATGAAATTTTTTTCTGGTCCTGACTGAGCCGGAAGGACTTATTTTTATTTTCTGACCTATTTTCTATTTTATTACCAACAATAAATAACTAATTATCTAAATCTTCTGACTTTCTACTCTTCGAATTTTATTATGCTGCTTGTGCACAACGCTTACTTGTTTTCATATTTCAGATGTGATATCATAACATGTTAAGTGCCCCCCCCCCTTCCCTGTCACACTGTGTCACACTTTGTGGACCCATTCCCACCCTCTTCAATCGTAACGTTATTAATGGATAACGTCCACACATACGTATATAATAATTTTAATTCTAATATTTTCTGAAATATTTTGGCCATTTTAATTACTATACAGTAAAAATAAAGGTACATAATAAATAATAAACTAATTTTAAGTTAGAAAGTTTGTACTGAAATAAATGTGAGAAAAATTTATGACATAAAATGTCCCCTTTTTATGGTTATAAATTACCTATCACCACTCCTCCCTGTTAGTGGGTTTTTTCACACTAGCTGATCACAGAGTACATTTTTATTATATTTTGAAAAATGTGTATTTCATAATATGTATTTATATACCGTGTATGATCCTTCCGAAATCATGAGACATTCACTGTTGATAATTATTTTCGAACTCTCCCCCTTAAAAACCACATTCCCTCCTGTGGGTAGCGGGCTTCACGTTGGGAACCACTGCTCTCTAAATCAAACATTCTCCCATAATCTATATCGAAAAATATCATGACTGTATTAAACTATTTTAAAAAAGTCCTTCCGGCCTGTACCGGGTGGAAAAGGTAGCTTTCCTATATCTTCGTTTTAAAATTTTAGCTAATGTTACACGAAAACAGCAAGTTAAAATGCAAAGAAACGTTTACAAAAGATTCCTCAATACTGAATTTGAATAAGAAATTCGCCAAATTATTGAGCAATAGCCAAATTGGCTTCATTTATGAAGACTTATTTTGGTCGTCAAATTTGGCGATATTTCGCCAAATGTCACCAAGTTTGGCGCTAACGGATATGAATATATAGTTTTATGCGTATAATTGGGTAAATGATTACAGCAATGAAAGAAAATAATTTGCGAGTAATCGCGTTAATGTGCTGTTTTGTTTCAAAATGTCAGCCACCCTAGAAATTCAAACTGCTCTATCTCAGCCATTTTTTAAGATAGAGGTAAACCAAAAAATGCTCTGGAATCCTTGTATCAAGGCCTAACACGTAATTAAAAAATAAATTTGAATTTTTAACTTTTTTGTATATTTATTTTAGTTTTAAAGTTTTAAATGGCCGCCATCTTGAAACAAAATGGCGGACCAAGCGGGCCAACGAACTCGGTCGAGACATTGGTGAGCTTAATACACACAATTGGTTTCATCGAAATTGATTTATAAATACGAGCGTTATCGTATGACATAGGTCAGATATATATATATCAACAAATAAATATATAAATCAATAAATAAATTATATATATATATATATATATATATATATATATATTTAAATAAATCAACATTTGAACGGAGGGTGGTTTTGGGGTCTGGGGGGTCATGATCGGTGAAAATATATCGAAATTTTCCGGAACTGCTTTCCTCCGAACGGCTGCAATAGGTAGCTTTATACTTTTTGTATTGAAAGCTACCTAAAAGAGGCGATTTCTCTAATGGGCAGATGGACAGAGATATTGCTTGATGATTAAGGGAGAAATTTTTAAAAGGTGGAAGGAAATATATGAATAAATAATTTTCCATACATAAAACTGTTGAAAACTCCTTTTCCTTAATTATCGCCCATTGTAATAAAATCGCATTGTATTAAAATTCTTTGTCCCAGCCCTGCATATGATCTATACATTTTTATGCAAATTTAATTTAGCTGGATAAGCATAACACAACTGAAAACGATTTCCTGAATTTAAAATTCATAAACAGAAACGTATCGTATTTGATATCGTTTTGTGCAACCCTCTGTATGAATTTATTTATATTGCACTCACAGCACATAGTATAGTAAAATTTAGTTTAGCTGGAAAATGCGTAACACTGATAAAAACGTATTCTCAGCAATTCCTGCCAATATAAGTTAATTAAGAGGAATTATTTTTTGGCAGCCCTGTAGATCTATAGAATTTTTGCACACCATTATGATGAACCATAACTGTATTCAGCTGGAAAACTCTTATCATAATTGAAAACGTATTACCCTAATTATTAGCTCATAGACTATAATGTATCTCAGTTCTTTTATGTTACTCTGTAAAATAACATTAAATGTTACATTTCCTATTTTCTTAGCTAAAGATGTTATCGCACATCTCATTAACATATATCTTTTTCAAAAATCGCACTTGAAAAAATTACTGCTACAGACAGTAAAGCAATTGGATTATTTTGTGTGACCTTGCAAATGAACAACAAATGTCACGCACAGCATTTTCCGTAAGGAACATGTCGCAGTACATAGCAACAATTCATATAAATTTCGTAATAATTTAAACTGTGCATACATTATTAAAATGCATTTTCCCACAAATGCTGTCCACTGATCATAAGGGTGGTATTCAAATCCAAACTGCTTATTTTGAGACACATTCGTAAATTCATTTTTGCTCTAAAATACATCCAATTGGCAGGTTCTCTTATTCAGAAACTTTATAATGTCCCCACTATCTCGATTTTTTGATAAAGGCAGAATATATTTCAAAAAATGCTGTCAAAGTGGACATTTTGAACCGAATTTCGAGAAGCGATAGCGCTGGAAACAAAAAAAAAAAAAAAAAAAAAAAAAGATCGTACTGTGAAAATAATTGTCTGTAAATCCATTTCTAATTAATAAAACGAAAAATAAAAACATGGGGCGCTTATAAATGTCTTTATAAATCACGCCACCAAGTTTCCTGTTGTTACTTTTAAAAATGAGTCTGGGAATGTGTCTCAAAATTTTGAGTTGTTGAGCCAGGAAAAATATTTTTTTTTAATACCGCCATAATGTATCCGAATTATTTTAGGTGTTCCTGCAAGCAAGCTAAAAATACTACTCACTTTATTTTTAATAGGGAATATACTATAGTAAACTGAATAACATATGTCAATTTCGTAATATTGCAAGTATATTTACGAAATGCCCAAATTGGGCCAGGCCTGTTTTGGTTACTACTGTGTATCCATTTTGGACACTGTTAAATACCCATTTAAAAAAAAAAAAAAAAAAAAAAAAAAAAAAAAGGCCCAATTTGGGCACATACTTAAGAATCTTTCGACCCAAATTGGGTTTTATTTTTTTTCTGTGTATGTTTGAACTACTGATCAGACTGGAAGTCATCTGTGACGGACTGAATTTCACCAACTGATGAAGGCAAATAGCCAACAAAAAGTGAACAAAATAATTAAATGGTGAATGCACAAAGCACACCTGCCAAAGAAAGTTAATGGGGAAAAAAACAGTGTCAAATCAAGTGAATACAGCCTCATAGATACATGACGGACTAACGGCCACGGAACAAGCCCCACTCCATTAGTGCGACAAGTTTCTCAAACAACAAATCAACAAGTTGCACAAAATTCAAAAGCAGTGATAACAGCCATTAGGATTCAATGGACTGATCGCAAAAAGCGTATTCACGAAGGGAAAAAAAAAATCAAAATCCCCAATGCTTGGGTGAGATAAAGTGACAAAGACAACAAAAATGAGTGTGCAACATCCAGAAATGTGACAACCACCAGTAACAGAAGTTACAATGTGACAACCACCAGTAACAAAAGTTACAATGTGACAACCACCAGTAACAAAAGTTACAATGTGACAACCACCAGTAACAAAAGTTACAATGTGACAACCACCAGTAATAAAAGTTACAATGTGACAACCACCAGTAACAAAAGTTACAATGTGACAACCACCAGTAACAAATGTTACAACGTGACAAAACCCACGATAGTGACATAATAACCAGTGAAACTCTCGAAAGAAGACCAAGATTCAAAATGGGAAAACCAGCTCTAGCACAAGCTAGAGGTAAAAATATATCAAGGAAGAGACAAAAAACCAATGAATGATAGACAAAAAACAACCCACAACAGGGGCGAGCCTATAAAAACGCCAAAAAGCCTTGACAGAGACAAATACAACAAGAAGGGAAATCAGCCCATAAAAGAGGCGATAAACACTACAGCGACAACCCACCATGAACGTGACAAGCCAACAGACATGGTAAATATGTAAATCTATGTACGCTAATGGCACCTGGTGCATGTAAAATCCGTCGTGGGTGCAAAGCCCTCCAAGTTACCTGTGAATAATACCTCTGGGGGTGCCTAGTCAGGTGAGGGTCTCGTCACCTGATCAAGGTTCTAAATTACGAGACCTATTAAATCTGTCAATTCAACAAAGTTAAACAGAAACCTTGAACCGGCAAACAAAGATAGCGGTAGCAAATCACAAGAGAGCAAGCACAGCAGCGATGTGAACAAATCAATAGTCAGGTGGATCACAGCCATGCTGTGATCAGGCGAATTTCCGCCCCGCACCCAGGTACTAACCCGTTAAGCTAGGCATTCATGCCGGGCAGGTAGGGGCCTGGTTAGCGGTATAAAAAAAAAAAAAAAGAACTACTGATCAGCGGAAACAGCCGATTTTGTGTTTCACGTTCTTAAAATTGGTTTTCAAATTTGATGTTTTTATGAAAGCAGTAAATTAAAAGACTTCTGTATATTAACTTACTTTTAATAATGCGAATCAATATGATTGACAGAGAAAATAATTAAAAGACATATCGATTGTCTGTTGCTATTTAGGAAGCTGGAAATTCATTTAACGTTATATTCAGACCAGCTAATCCACTGTCGTTTAATTTGTAACACTTTTCAACATAGTTGAAAAGTGTTTATGAATTCGGTTTGTCTGTTTGTCTGTCTCTCCGTCTATCCATGCTCTAACTCTCGTAAATATACTCGGATTGTCATGATATTTTTACACATTATTGAATTTTACTGTAGGATGTTCGGTATTGAAAATGAAGTGTGTAGCATTAATAGTTCATTTACAGAGACGCACAAAAGAATTCCTTTACGTTATGGTCTATGGGAAAAAATCGTTTGCATTTTATTGATTTTACTATATTTCAAACATAATGAAATTAATATGCATTACTGAAGTGGACTACAGCATGCTTTCACCGGAGTATACAATTAGTAGCGTATGTAGTTCAATTATAGTTCAATTAGAGAAGAAAATAATTTCTTTACATTAAGGATATACGGGGAAAATTGTTTGCGGTGAATTTTGAACATGTTATGATACTTGAAACATAATGGAATTTAAAAGGATCACTAATAGAGGAGTAGAAATAAGTGAAAAAACACCTTGAGGTGGAACTAATTGCAACAAAAGTAATTCTTGTTTTAAATGGTAGTTAACTTGCTTCTAATGAACATACTAAAAATATACATTCGTAGTGTTGCGCAAAATATAGTTTTGGCGGCCATCTTGAAAAAAATATGAAAAATTTAAAAAAATCTTAAAAAATGATGTAGGGTATCAAATTACAGGAAATTGCATGCTGAAAAAGAGTATGATATTGGTTTTTAAAAATAAAATGGTTATAAAGATGAACAATACGTTTTTTGGCGGCCATCTTGAAAAAACACAAAAAATTAAGAAAAATCGTAAACAATCATATGGAGTATCAAATGATAGGAAATTTTGAGTTGAAAAATATGATATTGGTTTTTAAAAGTAAAAGTAAACAACAAAAAGGGTTCCGAAAAACTGAAAGCTTTTGCAGTGTCGAAAAATATTTTTTTATTAAACAAATTCAAAAATTTGAAATCGTTACACAATAAAAGGGATCGAAATCAAATGTTCCCTTCATCTTCATCTAAATTAAAACTGTCTCCTGTGTTTGCACAGTCCTTTCCACGACAGTTTTTACAAACTACAGAACATGGGAGTCCATATCGGCTACATGTACATTTAGTGGTGTTACATGGTTCTTCATCTGTAGTTTGGCAGGCACATTTAATCATATTTAAGAGTTTGTCTGGTGCTGTGTTCAAGTCTGTTAATAATGGCTAAAATTCCCCATCAACCAACTGCCAACCCCATAGTGTAGGATTAGGAGTTGGGATATTAAGATTTTTCCATATAAAACACTGCAAATGCACTCGAAGTAGATGCCTGTAAGTGCATTTCAAATTTTCCTGATCGCTCAGACGAAATAAATGTTTTTACAACATCTACCCTGTTCAGATACAACAGCCAGAGTTTAGCAGTATGGCTTTTTGATTTGAGAAGGTTTTTCCTTTCATCTATCACTGTGGAAAGTTTATGAATATCAGGATTCGAAATAACTTCTGCTTTAATATCACCTTTGAGCACATTTTTGAAAAGGTGAATAAAATGTTCAAGGTTAAAATCATCATTTGTACAATATTTTATTCATTTTTGTATAGTAAATTTATTTCAGTTCTAATCAGTTTTGCTGCAGACTCGATTAATCTAAATTTTTCTATATCGGGATCATCAAGTCTTTTTTGCTTGTGACAGTCCAAGATTATGTTTGATACAGTTTTTCCAAATGTTATCATGTTACATTTCCCATCTGTGCCTGATATTATGATGTTGTCTCCAAACCGGTCTTGCAATTTTTTCTTCAAATGTCTAGAAGTGTAAGGCTCACTTCCCTCTGATAAAAAAAACTACGCATTTTTTCTAATACAGACATATATTGGCTCTTCACAGTTTTCTTGAAACCACTCACATGTCTTTTCAAAAGCATCGGAACTGTCAGTGTCAGCCGGACGGCCTACTGATGTGGACAATCCACCACTACCACTACTACCTTCAGGAATATACTTCACAGGAATGGGTTTTCCAGTACTAAAATTGACACTACATAATTGGTGATATTGAGCTTCTGCAGCAGGAAATCTATGACAGAAAGAATCCTCGCGTGTATGTACATTTGCTGCCCATAGATCATTTCTAGTACAGCATACATTAAAAATTGTTTCATGAAACTGAAAAGTACGCACAGGAATGACTGTCATTTTTTTACGCTTCTGATAATCCGTAATAATCTGGCCACAAAACAAACAATTCTCTTTGAAATTGAACGATCCAATACTTCCTCGTAGCGTTCTCGAGCTGGTTGAAGGAATATCATCTTGCGATGTTTTCAGTTTTATATCACTTTTAATTTTAATAGGATTGACATATATACGTCGACATTCTGTGTGCACTTAACAACACCAGTAAGCATAGGATTGAAAAGTTCATAAATTTTATCATCTCTTTGTTTGCTTGCGTTGATGATTCCCGTCAAACCTTTTATTGTTAATGTAACATGGGGAGTATCGTCACAAAGTACATTGGAACACAAAATGCAAGATTCTTCTTCCATTTTTCTTATGAAACTGTCTTGACTCAAAACAAAATTTACCTACCTGAAACGGACATTAAAGAAAATCAAAATTAGTCTCACAGTATCAGGTATAGGTGTAATGTAATGTAGTATAATTTAAGCATTTAAGGTTTATCTACAGTGTTATGTAGGTATAATTTTTCATAATTCCCCCCTACTTCATCCTTATAAACATTTTACTTTTAAAAACCAATATCATACAATTTTTCAGCATGCAATTTCCTGTAATTTGAAACCCTACATAAATTTTTAAGCTTTTTTTTAATTTTGCATATTTTTTTCAAGATGGCCCCCAAAAACTACATTTTGCGCAACAGTATGAATGTATATTTTTAGTATGTTCATTAGGAGTGTATTACCTACCATTTACAACAAAAATCATTTTTGTTGCAATTAGTTCCACCTCTAACGCTATTTCTACTGTACTATAAGGTTCAATACTAATTTTCTACAGATTATGCAGTGCGTAGGATTTATCGTTCATGTACAGAGACTAGATTCCTTCACGGATCGGGTTGTATCCAACCCGAACCCGCAAATTCCATTTCAAGTCAACCCGCAAACCGACCCAAACCCGACATATTTCAACAAGCACCCGACCCGAACCAGAAATACTTCCACCCGCAACCCGACCCGACAGCGCAATGAAAGGACAATAAATCATGTTTTAATGCTATTATGAAAAGTAATGTACAATTATATCTCTAATACCAATTTTATTTTTATATAGAAAAATGAACAAATGTATAGTCTTTAATATTCAAATATAGTGAAACCTCTGAATAGCGGACACTTCATGATCGTTGATTATAGTTCTGCATCGGGTCGGGATCACTAACTTTCTTTCTGCGTGTCGGTTTCATCCTAGAATAATTCTTCCGGGTCATATTTAGGTTTTTTGCAAGTCGGATTTTTGGGATTTTCACAAAAAGTTTGAACATAACTATGTTTTCGATGAAAATAAATACGCATTTGAATATGAATGACTGTATGTTCTATTTACTGCATGAGAAAAAATAAAATGTATATAAGAAATGTAATCATAGATTATTCTTTCTTTACAGTGCAGTTAAGATTTTTTTTTCTTTTCTCCGAATATGAAAAAAATTACCAACATTTCGTTTATGATACACACAGAAACACATATATATCGTATTTGTGATAGTTTATGCACACATACACATACTACGTGTGCGTAGATTTGGAGGTGCCTACTATTCCAAGGTAATAAGCGTACAAATATATAAGTGTCATAGGAATTGAAAAAATTTTCGCTAAATAGAAGTGTCCGCTTTACGGGACTGTCCATTATGGAGGTCTTATTGTGTATATATGTTTCAATGGTTAATTTTTGCAATAAGTTTTTATATATATATATATATATATATATATATATATATATATATATACATTAATTATAAAATATTTTATACATTATTAAAATATTTTATACATATTTTATACATTAATTATAAAATTTATTATAAAATATTGTGGACATTCTTTTGAAAAACCGGGTCAACCTGAACTCGACCCGCAAGAGTCAAAACCCAAACCTAACATGAAACAATGAAAGTCAACTCGACCCGCAGCAAAAATGTAGAAGTCAATCCGACCAGAACTGCAACGAAAAAATATAGCGCCAAACCGACTCGAAGCAAACAGTGTGTCGGGTCGGGTACGGGAAACAGTGGGTAACCCCACACGATGCAGGACTCTGTCAAAGACGCACAAGAGAATTCATTTAGAGGACTGACTATGATCGGTAATTGCTCGAAGTGCTCTTATCCGCTGTCATATTCAATTTTATGTAATTTTTAGTGTTATTACGTATTGTTTACAAATTCTGTAAATCATACACAGGGCTGCACCAAAGACTTCGAATCTGGACAGCAATTGCTGAAAATGGATTTTTACTGAGTTATGTGTTTTTTAAATTGCTTATTCAGATATCTCATTTCATTGTAATATGAAAAAATTAAATATCTTAATAATATTCTACTAGTGCTGGAAAGTGTTTAATAATCTATGCCGGATGCATAATTTTTCGTTCTTTTTTTTTTCTCGTTTATTTCATTTCCTTTGTACACATGCGCTCTCTCTCTTTCTCCCTTATCTGTTAATTAATTTATAGCTTATGCCAAATAAACATTTAGGATCTATTAATTTTGTTTCCATCTTATTGATTTTTAGGCAATCAAAAGTAATGCATATTTTATGGGTTAGTTGTATCGTCACTTATAATGAAAGTATCTGGATCAAGGACAACATTAGTTATGAGGAACGATTACTATTACAGCTTGGAATCGATATTTTAATTAGAGCAGAATAATGGCTGATCTTTAATGTAAAGCATTTTCTTTTCAGTGTTTGAAATGCAATCAATATCCATATCACACTCTTTTTTTTAACTTAATTTTTTTTAACTTAATTTTTTTTAACTTATTATTTTTTTTAATGTAAAGAGGGAATTTTGTAATCGAATTTTCATGCATATCTTGATGTGCTAGAATTATAAAAATTATGTATATAGGTGTGTTTCCGATGATAATACAACATTTTAATATGTGTAGAATTTAATTACAAATTTAATTTAACTTAATGCAGTTTTCCGTATTTCCGTTAGCCGGTTGCAGGTGATAAATCCCCAAATATGATCTATGATTAGATGAACTACATGGTTACAACTGTACTCGAGTTAGAAAAAACAATGAAGTTATAATGATGCGCCAAATCATGCTTGCCAAAATAAACCATAGTTGTGAAACTGTGACAATGAAATATTTTAAACATTTTGGAAAGAAAAAAAAATATAAATAAAAAATAAAGAGCGTGCGTGATATATATTTTTAAAAAAATACGCGTTAACCAATTAATAGTTTAATATTAATTAAATTATGATTATACGTTGACGAAACAATTAAGAAATCCAAAATAGATAGTTCAATGTTTTTTTCTTTTCTGTTACAATACCTTAAAAAAAGAAACAGACCAAAAATTATAATTTTTTTATTATAAGTTCACTAGTTCGCGCTTTCTACCAAGCGTAAATCAAAGCGATGAATTTTACGTAATCGGGAACCACGTCAAATTAACGAATTGTAACGGGATTTTTTTGGAAGAATATAGGCAGGGTCTAATTATCACAGAGGTACATGGGGCACATGCCTAGTTCTCCAGTTATAGAGGGCCCCAAAATACTTTTTTGTGTACTCTCTGAAAAATGCACATTAAAGAAAATTTTTGTTTACAGTAGGAATTAAAAATATGTTTCACCTATTTGACATCACTGAACTATTTCAGTATTTGCAAGTGAATTTAAAAGAAACTGCCAAATTCCTAAAAACTGAATATTACGTGAAACATGTTTATGCGAACAACTTACGCTATTAGGATTCTAATTAGCATCACAAAAACAAAATAACGCATTTTTAAAATATAAAACAATGGTGTAAAATTTAAACTGCACCGTATGATTGTATATGTTACGGTTGTAAAGTATTTATTTTATAATTCGAGATTATTTTGAGAAAGGGGGCCCTCAAATAGTATGTGTGCCCCGTATGTAGATAATCGGGCTTTGAGAACATGAATTGAAGTCATGAAATTAGGTTTAAGGTAAAAACTGAATGCTTATAAAAATAATGTTTGTTTGTTTTTAAACTATTTTTACTTTTATATTTATTTCCTAGCTAACCCGCCCGGCGTTGCCCGGTCCCGAGAAAATTACAATCTCAGAGAAAGGCGTTAGAATAATTTGTTCAAGAGAACCACCGTCACCTACATTAACGCGATCATTAAATAAAGAATTACATTTTTCTGATAATTAGAACATAACGATGACGCTACGGTAAAATAGCCGGCAGATGACACTCCTTCCCGACCTCAATTTTAAATCTATATATTAATTAGTTACATAAATTTTTGTTCAATAGTAAAAATTGGCAATTATTTCCTTCCATTTTCGCAAACTAAATGGAGGGATCGGCCAGAGAAACGGATCTCTTTCTAGTTCAGTTTTTAATGAAAGCAGATCCCTGTCTGAAACTTTCTGGGATTGTTTTCAGTGGCGCCAGCAGATTTTTGGCAATTTTTTGCATAAATTAAGAAAAATTACCGACCGAATTTTTCAAAAATCACATAGTCAGATTCAGAATATTTTTTACATATGTTCAGAAATTTTAAAATTGATATCTCAATTAGTTTTCTTAAAATTCGCTAATTAGTAAAATAATTGCGAATTCGTTCATTTCCGCTGGCAAATCCAATGCGCCTGTTCACTTCTTTCGCCATTTTGATTTAAAAGATGTCATTTTAGAAGCGATGGTTAATGAGAATCTAATTAATATCTAGGCTAATTATCAAAATATTAAAATTCTGAGACTCAGGTATACCAGGAGAGGGTTTGGACTACCTAAATCTAAATTTACAGACTTCTAGGTGCACTAACTTTTCCTAGCCATCGCCAACAGACACACACACACACACACACAGACACACAGAGCGAAACTTTCTTTTATTAATATATATATGTATAATTAGATAGAAGAAATGCTTTATGAATTTAAATTTATGATTTTCATTTTATTGCAATTCGTGATAAATCTTGAATTACAATCCATTGCTCTCCGATGATGTCGGACATGATAAATCCTTTTGCCTTTATAAGAAATGGGGAAACGCTGTTAAATGCCTTGATATGTGGACAAAAAAATTTGCAAATTTAATACATTTTCGAATAAAAAAAAGCCTTCCTGAATAAGCCAGAAATTAGACAATTCGGATCACGGTAAGTAGTTATATTACTTTACAGTGGTTCGGATGTTAGAAAGAACAGCCGGTTGCTCCTTTCGAGACGAGCGTCCTTTATATGACTTTTATATTTGAGTACCATTATTCTGAATGGTAATCTTCGGCATACTTAATCACAGAAATTATGCGATTATGTAAGGTAAAGTTTACTATTCGGAAATAATGATATTAAAAAATGTGCCGATTTATGCGGGACGTCCCTATTTTTTAGGGCTCCAAGACTTGTCCCGGGTGACTACTGCGCTGAATTTTCATGATGCCCAATAAAAAATCTACTATACCATGCTATTCGTTAGTCTGCATCGAGTGGACGTAATACAGTAAAACCTGCGAAGACACAACCTGTCTATAACGGAAAATTCTTATAATCATTTTGAAAAGAATATAAGTCTACCTGATTATACGGAAGACTGTATAAAACGGAATTTTTTGTGGTTCATAGTAATTCTGTTTTCACAGTGTTTTGCTCAGTAAAACCTGCGAAAACGGACTTCTGTTTATAACGGAATTCGATTTTTAAAGTAAAAATTTCCTTGTCCCAACGATTTCGCTTTCACAGGTTTTACTGTATAATATTGGTGTGTTTATTTAGTATAGTTAAACCTGCTAAGACGGAATTAAAAGAAACCGGAGAAAAACTCCGTTTTAAACAGGTTTAAGTTTGATCAGGTGTAATTGCATGGTATTCTTACCGTGGGGACAATGAAATTTTTATATTTAAAAAAGGATTGCGTAATAAACAGGTTCAGTTTTAATAGGGTTTACTGAATTTTTATGTCCCGATTTAGAAGCCGTTGTCCTGCTTTTTTTTTTGTTTCCCTGTCCCACTTTTTGTGAAAGTGGAACTAACGACACTAGTACGCACCCTATACGATACGTATACGTGACGCTCGTCCCAAAAAAGTTTTAAAAAAATGCCATTTCAACGAAAACGTAATAAATATGACATTTAAATTAAGAATTTTCCATAACTTTAAGTCACAATGCTTTTTCAACAAACGAATATGAATCTAGGTCAGAAAAGTGACAGAAAAAACAAGAGTGGGAAAAGTGACAAGGAATTGATAAATATTGAGCTTATTGATAAATAAGTGTTAAAAACTATCGAGGTAACAAATGTCTGATTTATATCATTTTCCCGTAGGCGAATATGCTGTAAATATTTGTGAATGCTACTATTAGCAATAGTGTAAAAAAGTGAGAATATTCGAGTACGAGAATGCCCGTATTCATCACTACTTGATTTTCGACATTCGCGAATACGAATATTTCTCGTCAATGTCTACGAATGCGAATATTGGAAAGTGGTGTGAATATTCGCATACGAGAATACTCGTTTTAATCACTACTTGATTTTTGACATCCGTGAACCCGAAGACGAATATTTTACGTCGATGTCTACGAATGCGAATATTGAAAAGTGGTGTGAACGTTCGTGTACGAGAATGCTCGTATTCATCACTACTTGATTTTTGACATACGCGAATACGAATATTTCTTGTCGATGTGTTCGATTGCGAATATTGAAAAGTGGTGTGAATATTCGCATACGAGAATACGCGTTAACATCGACGAAAAATATTCGTATTCGCGTTCGCGAATGTCAAAAATCAAGTGATGATTAAAACGAGTATGCAAATATTCTGGCATGCGGATATTCATGCCACTTTTCAATATTTGCATTCGTGCACGAATGCCATGGACATGGACATCGAAGAAAAATATTCGTATTCGCGTTTGCGAATGTCAAAAATCAAGTAGTGATTAAAACGAGTATGCAAATATTCTGGCATGCGAATATTCATGCCACTTTTCAATATTCGCATTCGTGCACGAATGCCATGGACATGGACATCGAAGAAAAATATTCGTATTCGCGTTTGCGAATGTCAAAAATCAAGTAGTGATTAAAACGAGTATGCAAATATTCTGGCATGCGAATATTCATGCCACTTTTCAATATTCGCATTCGTGCACGAATGCCATGGACATGGACATCGAAGAAAAATATTCGTATTCGCGTTTGCGAATGTCAAAAATCAAGTAGTGATTAAAACGAGTATGCAAATATTCTGGCATGCGAATATTCATGCCACTTTTCAATATTCGGATTCGTGCACGAATGCCATGGACATGGACATCGAAGAAAAATATTCGTATTCGCGTTTGCGAATGTCAAAAATCAAGTAGTGATTAAAACGAGTATGCAAATATTCTGGCATGCGAATATTCACGCCACTTTTCAATATTCGCATTCGTAGACATCGACGAAAAATATTCGTATTCGCGTTTGCGAATGTCAAAAATGAAGTACTGATTAAAACGAGTATGCAAATATTCTGGCATGCGAATATTCATGCCACTTTTCAATATTCGCATTCGTGCACGAATGCCATGGACATGGACATCGAAGAAAAATATTCGTATTCGCGTTTGCGAATGTCAAAAATCAAGTAGTGATTAAAACGAGTATTCTCGAATGCGGATATTCATACCACTTTTCAATATTCGCGTTCGCGAATGTGAAAAATCAAGTAGAAATACGAGCATTCTCGTACGCGAATACTCTCACTTTTTTACACAATTGCTAATAGTATTAGCAAATATTTACAGCAAATATTCGCCTACGGGAATGATATAAACCAGACATTTGTTACCTCGTTAGTTTTTAACACTTATTTATCAATAAGTTCAATATTTATCAACATTTATCAATTCCTTGTAACTTTTTTCTGGTCACTTTTTTTTCGGTTAGTTTTTGGTTAACAACGAACATAATATAGCTACTTTGTAGCTTAGAAAAAGAAAAACAAGAACTAGAAATCATGCTTCATCACGCATAGATTATGAAACACTTTCCAACACTAACAGAATATCATTAAGAAATTTCAATTTTTGGTTCAATGAAATCGATCATAGTCTGTCTAACTGTAACCGAATTATTTTGTGTGTTTCTGTAAATGTAACTACAAAAGCTACTTATTCTATACTCTTGAGAAAGCATGTTTTAGCTCACCTCAGTAATGCATATGAATTTTATCACGTTTGAACTATTGTAAAATCATTAAAATGCACCGAAAACGATTTTTCCACATAGACCATAATGTAACGGAAGTCTTTTGTGCGTTCCTGTAAACGACCTATAAATGCTACACACTTCCTTTTTAATACCGATCATTCTATAGTAAATGTCAATAACATATTAAAATTTCATGGTGATCCGAGTTTATTTACAAGAGTTAGAGTACTGATAGACACAGTGGTGTAGTCCTGGGGAAAAAAGTGGGGGGACGCTCATAGTCTCGATCATTAGGATCTGTATCACCCGTAGGGCAAACTTGATTATGAATCTTGCTTTTCATTTTGAATTGCAGAGAAAAGTAATTGAAAAATTAAATTTTAAATTTTAAATTAAAATTTATTTAAATTAAATTAATTAAAGTTTTTTATCTGTTGGTTGTTCATAGCTTAATTATTATTAATTAGCATTAAAATATTGTTAATCTTATTTCATGTGTGAAAATACGTATTTGAAATAGAATTCGTAATTTAATAACACTAATCCACGCAACGAGACTTTTGTTAGACATTGTTTATTTTTGAGATAGTCATAGAATAACTATTGTATACTAAGAGCATTGAAAATTATTGCATTACGGCCACGTATAATGTAAGGAAAATATTGTAATCATGACAAGAAAAAAGGCTATGAAATTTATATCTTTACTTTTATAGGTTCCCTGAGTCCGCTTTTCCTATTTCTGTAACAATTCTCTATGTATGTGCGTATGCATGTGTGCGAGTTGGTATTTTCTTTAAGATTCCCAAAGTCTGTGTTTGGTGATTTTGCAATGAGTCAATATGTGTTTGTGTCTGAGCAGGGTAGCATTTAAACGGTGTTTTCGGCTGAGATTAAATTTCGCAGGTATGTTATATATGATGAAAAGATTATTTAACATTCTGGATTATACACTATATGGCCATTAATGACCGGCAACTTTCCATTTTAGACATTTTGTGGAATAGTTAAAAATGTACTTGTCAGATTCTTCTGGATAAAAAGAACAGGTTTGACTTCGTATTTATCAACGTCGATTTGATAAGGAGTATGATTAGGGGGCCAAAAAAAAAAAAATTAAAGAAAAAAAATAATACTTGGAATCACCCTGTAAAATAAAATGCACGAAATGATCTATCGCTATAGAATATACATAGGCAGACATTGTACAATATGTGTATTCATTTGTGTAAGAATAGCACGTATATTAATAGAGATATAGCGATTTTTTAAAAAAATTAAAAAAATTCTTGCATGTTTTTTGCTTATAACATACAGGGTTTTTAACCAAATTTAACGCCAGTTTCAGAAAAATTGACAAAATATAGTAAAAACAGTATAGTGCAATTGAACTGTAAATATATTAAATATTTAAGGAAATATAGGCAGTTGTATAAAATATTTTTTATCTGCGCATGCGCGAACGATAAAAAGGAACTTTTTGCATAATTTAATAGTAAACTCTATGGAGCAATTTGTTACAAAAAATCAGTCAAATATCATAAAAATTCAGAGAGATATCGGCGTTAGAGTGAGCTGTTTTTTTTTTTAGTTTCTCACTAAAACTCGTTAAATGATAAGGGATTGTCCACAAATTGTCATGTTTAATTTTTATACTATATTTCATTTTTTATTGATCCTTTAGATCGCTTTCGAAAACTTTATTGCACCAGGTTAGAATACTTTTGGAATGGATCCTTTGATTTTTTAATTATTTCTTTGTTCGAATAAGCTCGTTAGGGTAGTTTTTCAAAAAGAACTAAAGTATCATTAAAAATTGGAAAAATAGTATAAAATAAAAATGACAATTTGTGGAAAATCCCTTATCATTCAACGAGTTTTAGTGAGAAACTAAAAAACAGCTCTCTCTAATGCCGATATCTCTTTGAATTTTTACGATATTTGACTGATTTTTTTTTAATAAGTTGCTCCATAGAGTTGACTATTAAATTATGCAAAAAGTTCCTTGTTATCGTTCGCGCATGCGCAGATAAAAATTATTTTATTCAACTGCCCATATTTCCTTAAATATTTAATATATTTATATTCCAATTGCACTATATTGTTTCTACTACATTTTGTCAATTTTTCTGAAACTTGCGTTAACTTTGGTTTAAAACCCTGTATGTTATAAGCAAAAAACATGCAAGCATTTTTTTAATTTAAAAAAAATCGTTATATTTCTATTACCATACATGCTATTCTTACACAAATGAATACACATATTGTACAACGTCTGCCTATGTATATTCTGTAGCGATAGATCATTTGGTGCATTTTATTTTACAGAGTGATCCCAAGTATTATTTTTTTCTTTAATTTTTTTTTTGTCCCCTATTGTCCTCCTTATCAAATCAACAATGATAAATATGAAGTCAAACCTGTTCTTTTGGATCCTAAAATTCCAGAAGAATCTGACAAGTATATTTTTAAATATTCGACAAAATGTCTAAAATTGAAAGTTTCCGGTCATTAATGGCACATAGTGTACATGCCACTGCCCAAACTCTATACAAAATTTTGAACAACGTGTAAAAATATTGGATTGTTCGGAAAGTTTCTTCTGTTTGGGAAAACCAATTCGTACCGGAAAATTCTATCATTTAATTATTAGACATTAATTTCAATACCTAATGTCAATTGACGGGCAGAATTTTCCGGTACGAATTAGTTTTCCCAAATGAAAGGAACTTTCCGAACATCCCAATACGAATTTGAAAGGGGTGAAATAGAACAGTATCCTTATAAAGAAAATTTCTGAAAATCGCGTTTTATCAAGATTTTTGTAGAATTAGTAACTCTTTAAATCAGTTACTAGGTTACTTCTAATCTGTAAGTATTGAATTTTTACGGGATGAAATGGAGAAAGACGTTCAAAAATATTGGTTTCATCATGATTTGTGTGGAAATATTTGAGCAAGAGTAACTGACTTAAAACTTGGCACATATATACTTTCAGGACTTACATGCTCGTAAAATCTTATTTATTATTATTTTTTTAATTTACATTTTAAAAGGATGAATTGTCCAGGACTCTCAAATGGTTCACAAACTGAATACCAATATTTTTTAACAGAAAATTTCTTAGTAGGTTTCTAAAACTTTTCTGCAAAAATTTACTTCCGAAGGTTGTTTCTGAAAAATTTACAAGAAAAATCTAAAAATAAAATTTTTCTAAGAAAATACTGGTATTCAAAAAGCGGACCATTTGGGAGCCCTGATTGTTAAGTAAATCTTCTAAACTCGTTTCATCACGATTTATCTGGTAGCTATTAAACATGCAGATGCTCACGAAGAATGGCTTTTAAAACATTCGAAATTTTAAGTGCTGAAATAAGCCGAAAACTTTTTAAAGTTGTTATTCTTCTGAAACTATCAGTACTAGAAACTTCAAATTTGACATAGAAGTTATTTAACTCGTAAATATTCTCTACGATGAATTGAAATTTTAATGTGGGAATCGTCTCAGTGAATGTTACCACACTATTAATAGCGATATAAAAGTCTACTCTAGTTATAAATTGATTTGAATCCATGCCATTCTATAAGTGTTTAAAGAATTGAACGGAAATTTTTTAAAGATATAATTTTGAAGTAGAGTTTCTATGGCAAATAATACTTATGCTTGTGCCAGATGACTTATTTAAGAAACACTTTCCTAATAAAATTACTTTTAACGTTAATAAAAATAAATTAAATATAAAAAAAAACATATTTTCATTAAAATCAACACAAAAAGTCAACTTATATTATAAAGCACAAATGTGTGCGTCGCTCAATGATGTCATACTGATGCGGGCAGCAATGTGGTGAAAATGGATGAATTTTGAAACAATGGAGCTATTTTTTTCAATTAAACAATCGTAATGTTATTTCTATGGGGGGGTAAATGCCATTTTTGTGCCGACGTTGACTGACCCCCCCCCCCCTTACTGATCTAATTTTTTAAAAAATAATGTCCAATTCATGTATTTTCCTCAGGTATACATATATATGCATTCCAAATTTCAAAGCTCTACGTCAACAGGAAGTGGGTGAAAAATGAATCACAAGATTTGACTGTCACATAGATACAGAAATGTAAGATAAAAGAAAGCGGATAAAAAAGTGAACTTCTTTTAAAACTACACTGTCTCTTTACATGATTTCTGCCCGTGCAACTTTTTATGTAGATACACTTGCGATGCATTTTTTTTTCTTTTTCTTTAATATTTAATTTTGTTCTAAAAATGCTATCGCCAATATGTGCACAGGACCATTTTCACTGATAAAGTAATATTTAAATGGTTCGAAAAGGTTTTATAAGTCAGCTTTCTTCCTTCATTTTTTAAATTTAATTTTAAATATATGCAGATTTTTAATGATTTTATTGCAGCAAAAAGGAATTTTTTTCTGACTGACAAATTTTGAATAGAAGAGCCGCATAAAGAGTTATTGTATAAATGTTTGAAAATTAACAAGATAATTATTTCATTGACAATATTATTTCAATATTATTTTTTGTTTACTTTATTTTAAACTTTTTTATAATTTACGTTATCTACTTATCTCCAGCAGTTAACAAATTAAAGTGCGTGTCAACTTTTATAATGCACAGACACACTGTATACCTGCCAATATATATTATATTCATTACGCACAAATGTTTGTAAAATTAATTTGGTGCAACAATGTGTGAAGGAAAAGCATGTCTAGCGGTTTTTTTTTTTTTTAATCGAAAATATAATTTCGTTCAGTTTAAACACATACCAAGCAATAATTATCTATAAATGGTAACGTATTCATTCGAATTATTTTGAGTGGTCATGTATAGAAATTAATGATCATATGCTCATCACATAACGCACTAAAATTTAAACCAGCTGCAAAACGCATTTCAAGAAACAACCGGTCATGACGGTAGTGTATTTGGATTATTTTTGTGTGGCCCTGTATACGAATATCATTTACGTATCACTTAGCAAATAAATATTTTCTAAATAGCTAAAAAATACAAAATATAATCGAAAACACGTTTCGAGCAACTGAACCCACGTCTGACAATGTGTCCGGATTCTTTGGCCTTGTAAAATAACTATAAATGTTTCGTGCACCGTTTTCCATGCATTGCAAACAATTACTGTTAATAGCTCATGGTGTTTCGAAATACTTTTTAACGTCCCTGTAAACGAACGATAAATGCTATTTTTAATAGGTAATATGTTGTAACGAATTTCAATACCATATGGCATTACTTCATTTATGTGTATTTCAAACAATCTCCGCCCAGTAAACAGTAATATGAAAGAACTCTTTTTTGATCACTCGTAAACGAAATACTGATGCTATACACATAATTCACAATAGGGATAAGGCTACATTGAAAAAATATACATAAAATTTTGTCGAAATTCAAGCAAACTTTTGGAAGTTACAAGTAGAATGCGAACAGATGGAGACAGACAAGCGATCTGACACCGTAAACACTTTCCATGTTGTTGAAAAGTATTTATTAAAAATCAATGCCTTATTTCTTAAAATTGTTGATTTATTGGTGTGCTCATAATTTAAAAAAAAAATTAGTAAGTTTGAAAAGATGGCGTCCTCTCGCGTCTCTAGCGTCCCCCTTGAAAATAAAAAATCCCTGACGGCTCGGCCTACAGGCACAGGTAGATTTCGAAGACGCAGACCGTGGGGCGCCTGTTTGTCGGGAATTGCGGAAGAAATGATCTTTTTTACGATGATGCGGCAGTTTGAACCGCCTACTTCGAAACCTAACTTGTTTGCAGGCGGATTCGGCAGGGATTTTTTTGTTTTTAATTTTTTTTTGGTATAACGGTTGGTCCTATAAAAAACTTGTCAATATAAAAGTTTTAGATAATATTAAGAGGATTTATAATAAATTTAAGCGGATTTGAAATCTTGGGAATTGACGAAGTTATGCATTTTTTTCTTCTACCCCCCCTCGCCCCCCTCTTAAGGCAATTTTTAATTATATCAAAAATCTGTCATACATAAATTTTCGGCCCTTCTCCTAGAAGTAATACTACCTTCAAACGGATTCGATACGTATCATAATTAAGAAATTATGGGTTCTTTTCTGTTTTCAGAAAAAGCCCCCCCCCCCCCCATCCCTCCCCTGGTTCGATTTTGCCCATTAACGAACTTGACCGAGATTTTATGCCTCTTGATTTTATGTATCAGTTTCGAACAGATGCGGGAGTTGGAACCGCTTACTTCGAAAAATAACTTGTTTGCAGGCGGAGCCGGCAGGGTTTTTTTTGTTTTTAATTTTTTTTGCTATAACGGTTGGTCCTATAAAAAACTTGTCAATATAAAAGTTTTAGATAATATTAAGAGGATTTATAATAAATTTAAGCGGATTTGAAATCTTGGGAATTGATGAAGTTATGAATTTTTTTCTTCTAAACCCCCCCTTCCCCCGCTTAAGGCAATTTTTAATTATATCAAAAATCTGTCATACATAAATTTTCGGCCCTTCTCCTAGAAGTAATAATAACGTCAAACGGATTCGATACGTATCATAATTAAGAAATTATGTTTTTTTTCTGTTTTCACAAAAAGCCCCCCCCCCCCATCCCCCCCCCTTGGTTCGATTTTGCCCATTAACGAACTTGACCGAGATTTTATGCCCCTTGATTTTATGTATCAGTTTCGAAAAGATGCGGGAGTTGGAACCGCCTACTTCGAAAAATAACTTGTTTGCAGGCGGAGCCGGCAGGGATTTTTTTTTGTTTTTAATTTTTTTTGCTATAACGGTTGGTCCTATAAAAAACTTGTCAATATAAAAGTTTTAGATAATATTAAGAGGATTAATAATAAATTTACGCGGATTTGATATCTTGTGAATTGGCGAAGCTATGATTTTTTTTCTTCTAAAACCCCCCTTTTTTCCACCCCTTGGAGCCATTTTTAATTATATCAAAAATCTGTCATACATAAATTTTCGGCCCTTCTCCTAGAAGTATTAATAACTTTAAATGGATTCGATACTTATAATAATTAAGAAATTATGAGTTTTTTTCTGTTTTCACAAAAAGCCCCCCCCCCCCCCCACCCTCCCCACCTTGGTTCGATTTTGCCCATTAACGAACTTGACCGAGATTTTATGCCCCTTGATTTTATGTATCAGTTTGTAAAAGATTAATGCAGAATTTTTCCAGTTATCGTGGTCAGAAAAAAGTGACATAGATATATATTGATATGTTTTTTGAAATTCATAGATATTATAATTATATATATATATATATATATATAAAGTTTTGAACTGGGGGTGGTTTTGGGTTCTGGGAGTCATGATCGGCGTAGATCCGCAAAAATTTTTCAAAATTTCCAACTTAGGTGAGAATGTAATAGGTAGTATTTCTTACGAAATCTACCTAAAAGTAAGGAGACGCTCGACATAAAATAAAAAAGTGAGGGGACGCCGTCCGCCCGCGTCCCCCCTCGACTACACCACTGGATAGACAGACGGTAGGCAGACAGACAAACCGAATTCATAAACACTTTTCAACTAATGTTAAAAAGTGTAGAAAAAAAACCAGAATTATTTTGTCCTAAATATAAAACAATTTTTCCGGTGACTGAGAACAATATCTACTCTGTCACTAAAAGAAAAAAACAAAAAAAAAAACTTTGAAATTGAAAACAATGATAAAAATATATTTGATTCTACGGTGACTTTTTAGCTGAGATTTCGAATAACAGGTGTCCGTGATTCCGCATGTCATTTCCCTATTACTTTCATTTCTGATAAGATAAGATTTTATGGCTTAAAAGCAGCATGACAATTGTCTCATCGGAATGGAATTGTCGCTGTGTAAAGATGAATTCCGTTGCGCTGTTGTCACTTCTGTGTGCATATTTTCATATTTCATGTGTAAGCGGCGAAATTATAGCACAATGTGACGTCGCGAATGCAATGATAAAATTGGGACAAACGAAAGCCAGCGCTGCCAGCTGTAAGTTTACACTTTTTTCACCTTCCGACTGGTTTATCTTGAATCAGCTGTTAGTGTTTTTCATAGCTTATTACTTACCCATCATACGTAGTATAGGGTAAGTCTTGTAATTGTTTTAAAAAGCGAAAACAAATTTTGACGGATTTACACGTTTCAGACACTCAAGATTGCAAAAAACATATTTTTAGAAAAAAAAAATTGCCGTCCGTCTGTGTGTCTGTAAACGCTCTATCGTCCGAACAAACTGAGATAGGGACTTGAAATTTGGAATGTACTTACTATGTAATAATGGGAAGAAGCTTATTCAATTTCAGTAACCTCAATTATCCGGAACTATTTTTTTCGGACTCTCGAAATATTCGTTCGGATAAAAGGTATATAAAATTTTTCGAAATTGTTTATTTTAAAGAGTGAATATAAAAGACAATAAAAAAAAAACATAAATTTTGCATAAAGCATGAAATCGATCGGATAATGAGTTGCCGAGGTATTTGTAATCCTATTTTCCACACTCTTCGATTTTTCATGGCCCTGTATTTTATTCAAATTGCAATTCAAAGATATATTTTAACTGGAAATGAGACGCTTAATCCGACGCAGGCAACTACTACAATACTACATTTTCTGTTAGTTAATAGGATTATCAATTTTGGAGTTATAAGGACGTTTCTTTTACGCAATTCAGTAATAGAGCATTTAAAGTTTATGACGTCATCAAGCCACGATTTTATTCGCATTGCAAATTGCAAGTTGTTTACACATGTTTTATTTTACTATTTTATATTATGCATATCCATGATGGGTAAGTATTACACGGTGCCCCCTGACGACTACTTTTTCTAATATTGTACTGCAGAATACCTAACACCTTGTATTCGAACATAATGTTTTGGTCTTTTTGACACTTTCCAACAAAGTTAAAAGTATTTATGCATTCGGTTTGTCTGTCCGTTTGGCCGTGCTCTAACTAGCGTAAATAAACTCGGATCGCCATGTAATTGACATACGTTATTGAAGTTTACTCTATGGCATGTTCGGTATTGAAAATGAAGTGTGTAGCATTTATAGTTCATTTACAGGAGCACTTAAAAAAGTGTTGTTACCTTATCGTCTATGGTGAATAATCCTTTGCAGCGTATTTTATTCATGTCTATCTATTTCAAACATATTGAAATTGATATGGATCACTGAAGTGCACTAAAAGAAGCTTATTATAGAATATGGTATGTGTATTACTTATAGTTCATTTACAGGGACACTCAAAAGAATTCCTTTATGTTATGGTCTATGGGAAAAAAATCTTTTGCGGTGTATTTTAATTTTATTACACTATTACAAACATTCATATGAATTTCTGAGTTCCACTAAAGCATGCTTTCTGTAGCATATGGAGTGCAAAGCATTTATCATTTATTTACAGGGCCACACAAAAGAATTCGGTTACATAATGGTCAATGGAGAAAAACTGTTCGCAGCGTATATGAATTATGTCATACTATTTCAAATATAATGAAATTGACCTGCAATAGTGAGGTTTACTACAGATACTTGCTGTAAAATATGATGTGTGATAGTTATCGTTCATTTACAGGGACACACAAAAGATTTCGGATAGAATACTGTATCAAAAGTATTGTCTATTAGCGATAATTGCTGGAAGTGCATTTTCAGTTATATGTGTTTTAGCAAATTTTTTGCTTACTACGTGGTGTATATAAATGATATAGGTCATATACAGGGCTGCACAAAATAATTCGTAAGCATTGCTGAGTATAAGCATGAATTGCTTAAATGTATTTTTTAATTGAGTTAAGCGTTTTCAAGGTGAACTATACTTTGTATACTAAAATATGTTTGTAGAATTAAAAAAAAAGTCATATACAAGGCCACGCAAAGAACTGGATACACGGCCTATGAATGATAATTTCAGAAAGTGTGATTTCAGTAGTTTTAAGAATATTTTTTTTTCCCTGAATTAAATTTTTGTTTAATATGTGGCGTGTGTAAAAATTTATAGGTAATACAGGGCTCTACAAAAGAATTCAAGTATGTTTCCACCTATTTTTAGAAATTGACGAAGATGTATTTTCACCGGTGCTAAGCGTTTTCTTACTAAACTGAATTTTAGCATAATATGTAGAATATTACAAATCTATAGATCGTATACAGGACTGCACAAAAGAATTGGAGTACTTTTCCGGCTATGGAGACTAATTGCTGTAATCTGGTTTTTAAAATGTGCTATGTGTTTTCTAACATGTTTACTTAGGTACATTATTTACCTTATTACAGAACGAAGTTTTGTTAAAGTATTCTGGATGTGTTGGAAAGTGTTGCATAATACATGCTTGACGCATGATTTATCTTTCTTGTTTTAATTTAATTTTCCCTTTTAAAATATTTAAAGCAAGAAAGCATTTTTAATACATTCCAAGATAGTTGAAAAGTGTTTATGACTTCGGTCTGTCTGTTTGTGGTGTTCTAACTCTGGTAAATATATTCGGATTGCCCTGTAATTTTTTTTTATGTTATTGACGTTCACTATAGCACAATAGATAATGAAAATTTAACGTGTACACTGTAAAAAAAATTGCAGTAAAATTACGGGCAGAGGCCGGCAGCAGAAATCCCAGTCATACCCCGTAAAAAAAAAAAAAAAAAAAAAAAAAAAAATCCATGCCCATCATTTTGTGCAGCCCGTAATTTGTATATAGCATTATAATGCACAGGATATAATGCACTTTAAAACACAATAACACTTTGCTTACTGTTCCGTAGCACGTAGCACGTTAGATAATCATCACAGAATCGCTGTTTTGGCGGGTTAAAATTTTCGAAACACAAGTAAAATGAAGGATTACACCCTAGCGGAAGACAATGTATGGGGTCGTACCGTATTTTTGCTAACATATGGGCTAGAACTGTAAGAATATGTGGATTGCTCTTAATTTTCTAAGTATCTAAGGGATAAGGCCGCTTATTTACACTGCAAATCCCGGCAACACAATACAGAACGCAAAACTAACACAAAAACGGGCCGACTTTTGCACGCATAAAATGCGTTCATAATGTGTTTCCAAGTGTTCTTGTGTGGTGAAACATGTTTTACTCCTGGTGCTAAATAATGTGTTCGTGAGGTGTAGTTTTAAACACTTTTTACACGCATCGCTTTTTTAAACACATTCACAACACATGTTTTTAAACACTTTAAAACACAATGTTATGCATTTTGGAATGCATTTGAAGCAGATAACGTGATGCGTATGCATCGGGAGGCATATTTTCTTTCTTTTCTCCCTAATTTCTTCTGGTTTTATTACCTTGGGTCGCTGCCCACAGTAAATTTATCCTTACAATTGTAGGCATATGCAGTAGTAGTAGAAGAACAAGAGTTAGACCCCAGCAGGCTAAATGCTAATGGAGCCGGAGCCGGAAGTCGCAGGTGTGGATAACAGACATGTTGAGACAGGAAGTGAACAGGAAGTGTAGACAGGAAGTTTAACCGGAAATGTGACAAGATGTGAATGCGATAAGGGAGAGAGGGGGGAGGGCTTATTTTTGTGGGGGGCTTAATTTTTTTTGTTTGGTTTTAATCCTTCTAGTCGAGTGGAGTTGAGTTGTAGGAATCCTGCTATCAGAATGAATTTAGTTTGAAAGTAATATTAGCAAAATGTTCGATTTTTTTTTTTTTTTTTCTCACTTGAAATAAAAATTTTATTTGCTAACTAACACCTAATATAAAAATGGAAATCTTTCTGACTTTGTTTTACTTTATAAAAGTTTAACGTGAAATTTATTTTTAGACTGGAAACGCGACAGGAAATAAGATCGGAAACGGGATTAGACATGCTTTTTCCAAAAAGGGTTTTCAGGAAGCAGTAAACATGTTTTGGGAACATGTTTGGGAGCTTGTTGGAACAGGAAAGTAGTTTAAAAGACCGGAAGTAATTAAGATGAGAGAGATAAAGAAGGTGCATGATTAGACATATAGATTTTGTTCTTTGTAGAGGGTGAAATTTTGTTTTATTTTTTATTTAAAGTGTTTTCATTTTTTTTTTAATTTAATTTATTTAAAGCGTTTCAAATTGTTTTTTTTTTTTTTGTAGTGTTTTACGTATTATTTTAATTTTTAGTGACATTAGAACCTGCAATTTCTGTATCACACATGTCTTATCTTAGGTCACCAAAGATGTGTGTGTGTTGTTATCTCTTTAAATGCGAGAGATGGTTACTTCAGACCTGCGTTGAGATATCTTTATCATAGTTTTAATGAACTGCAGGAAATTGTCTTTAGTTATTGAGTAATTCGCGAGTTTTGGTTTAATATGAATGCTATTACATCTGTTTGTTTAATTTACAAGCACATTTCTCTTACAACACTCTGTCAACAAATCACTTCAATATTCGAAATAATAATTTAGGGGGAAAATTTTTACTTTCTATACGAAATTTTATTTATAGAGATTGACGAAGATAGTATGCCTAATTCTTTCTTGTACATTTCTTGTACAACATTATATTCGAAATAGAGTTTTGTTACCAAAAATAACGTGTTTATACATTTTAAAAACGAAAGCAAAGTGATTTTCAAAAATGTAAATATAAGCTATACACCCACGCATTTTTGTTATTGAATTAAATTACAAGGTTTAATATTGTATTCAGCGTAATATTTTCTTATAAAAGCCGTTTCACAAACTTGTATACTAAAAGTAATGTGTCATTTTTAGGGGAAAAAATTAATTCAAGTCATTGAGACTAATCCTTTATGGGGGAAAAATTTGTCATACTTCTTTGTGTTACATTACATCTTCCGTTTTTTAAGTTTACAAATTTGTGGACTAACTTAAATAATCGTTTTTAGGATACTTAAACAATATATATATATATACTTTTTAATTATATAATTTTTTTAATTGACTTGTAATATAGCTTTTTTTTTCTTAAAAGGGTACTGTAGAATAACTTATGTCACAAATACTACATCCTTCTTTAGTTAAATATGTTTCACTTAAGACATGACAAAGTGTCTTAGAAACATTTCACTTTGGAGTTAAGTGATTAAAGAAGAAAAATATTATTTATATAAACACAACACATAAGACCAGTGACTGAGAGGTTCTGGTTTTAAAGCTACTAGACGTTTGGGTTTAAACTTCTCTCGCGCTCGTCGACCTAACCGTTCGGAGTTTTCTTCGAACCTTGTCAATACGAGTTAGGAGCCCTTAGAATGACCCCTAGAGTGACCTATATCCCAAGCGTAGATAATCGGTTTTAACAAATAACCAACCATCCACAACACATAAGACATTTTAGATCATTACATAAGACATTTTAGATCATTACATAAGACATTTTAGATTATTACATTTAGTTAAGAAGTGATTTGACGTGCAAAATATTATTTATAAAATCATACAATAAGAGAATTTTAAAGATTTTTTCCTTTTAAATGAACAATTTTTAGTGACTATTTAACTTATTAAAGAGAGCGGGTATTTTGTTTAGAGTTATACGATTAAAATAAATTTTCAATAGATTTGACTTTTATGACCAACATTTTAAAAAAAGGGAATGGAATCTAGTTTTTATAAATTAACGTTTTTCAATTTTACAAATACTTCACACCCCGTCTTTTTTCCCCCTCTTTTAGTAGACTTTACATACATAAGACATAAAAAGCGTTTTAGAATACATCATTTAGAAATTAAGTGGTTTGATAAATAAAATATTATTTATAAAAGCAATAGATACGAGAGTAATAAGGATTTTTACTTACATATGTACGAACTTCTGATATGTAAGACTTTCTAAATCATTGTGCAAGAATTAAGTGGTTATTGAACTTATAACATTATAGGATGAAATAATCACGTGACGTATTTTTAAACCAATAAAATGTCAGTATTTTCAAACAAATAAAAAGTTAGTATTTTTACACGAGCGCCCTCTATCATTATATAAATTTCAATGAAACGAGTTCATAACATTCTACTGTGACCTGATATCGTTGTAATAGGTTGTATTTTTCATTTAAGTTATTGTGGAACGAGTTATGAATTCTTATGTTGGTGATGTAACCAACTTGGAGTGTCAACACTCATCACCAGAGTTAAATAATCAAGAGATGGATTCTACACTTTTATCCAAAGAAGGACTCGTTTCGAATTATGAAGTGAAACTCACCTCATCAGGACTAAAGAAACAGAAGTTACCTCATGTGCGTAAGATGTGTAACACAGCATTTCCTCGAAAAGTTAACTTAGTGTTTCATATGAAAAGTCATCTAAAGGAAAAATCTTTTTGCTGTGAGGTGTGTGCTGAAGTTTTTTCACAAAAGAGTGATTTACGTAAGCATCAAAAGATTCACAAATTGCCCAAACAATACAAGTGTAGTGATTGCAACGAGATATTTTCAAGAATGTCTGACTTATTAATACACAAGAAGACCCATAAGATTCGTAAACAATATTCATGTGCAAAGTGTTGTGAAATATTTAAGTGTGAATCGGATTTTTTACAACATTGTGATACTTTTCATAAAGTTTTACCTAATATTGCGAAATCACCCTGTTTAAAAGATTTGTTATTTGAACTTATAGTGAAGCTTATAGATTAGTTCGAACTTATAGTGAATTAAAAGACAAAATGATATGCAAAATATATGAACTAGAATTAACAGACCAAAACATACATGTACATGCTGAGAATGCCTTTTTAAAGTTGTACAACGGCTTTGAAGATTTCACAGAACGAGTGTTTAATTGGACATTACGAAAAATTTTGAAATTAGAATTGATTACAGCTCAATATGACAGGCTTATTTGATTTGTATTATTTTAAATGATTAATAAATAGTTTGATTGCGAAAAAAAGTGTTTTCTTTAGCATACACTGTGTGACTTTTAAACTAATGTTGTGTATTTTGAATGTGTCAGACAAAACAGGAGTGTGTTGACATTTAAAAAAAAAAAAAGATTTTACATAATATAAAAGTTTTACAATAAAAATTGACTTACCTAAAGTTTTTTCAAGATAGTCACGATATCCTTTCCATTACAATTATTTTAAGGAAATAGAATTTAATTTTGTTGTGAATAACACTTTGTTGTTAACATCACGTGGTTTGTCTTATCATAACTATGAGATCCTAAGATCACTTCCTATTAACATGATAACGAAGAGTAAAAAAATGACTAATGCAAGCCGATTTTCCTGCCTAAACTTGTTATCAGCTTGCATGAGTGACTCATCTTTACATGTGTGGATTTGTATGTTGAAAAAATGATTGCTATGTTTAACCCGTGTAGACGATTTTTATCCGGAAGCTGTTTGAACTACCAAATTTCAGATATCACACATTTTACTAGAACATTTAAATATTTTAATGTCTTTTCGCCCGCAAATTGGAAACTTAGGATTATCACCTTTACATCGAGACATGGAAGGTAGAAAAATAATAACTTTACACTTAGACAATATTTTAATTTAAGAAGAATTAGACTTAACACATTGTTAGAGTTTCTTTGAAAAATATCTAGTTGGTTGTAAATTTTAGAAAATTCGAAATAACGAAATTAACACACTTAAAAATATCTAGTTGGTTATACATTTTATAAAATAAGCAACAAATAAACATTTCGATACATTGACAAAAGAAAATAATTAAGTTTAAGTAAACTTTACACTTAGACAATATTTCAAACTAAGAAAAATAATAACTTTACACTTATATAATATTTTCAACTAAGGAAAATTAATAACTTTAAAAATCAGACTTAACACATTGTTAAAGTTTTTTTAAAACAACACAACATTTTCAAAGCAGTGGAAATAGTATACCTGAAAAAAATTCAACTTAGTGGAATTTAATAGTGAAATTTTTTAACCTCACTCATTTAAAAAATAAAACTTTGTAAATTTTTTCCATTTTTAAAATAAAACTTATTTAAAAAATAAATAAGCAACTATTAAACATTTTGAATGTCTTAGACAAAGTGTGAATAAATTTGTTGAAATTATATAAAACATGAAAAATTTCATTACTTTTAAAAGAAATTTTATTTTTGGTGAAATAAACTCGAGGTATTTATTATATGTTACTTAAACTACATGAGAATTGATTGAAAATGTGTTACTTTTAATCACTCACAAGATAAGACATGATGTTACAATATACACATAGGAATGACATAGGAATTTCAGATGGGTTTTTCTCCCACACATGACGTAACTGATAACATATTTACTGATCAAGTCATAAAATCATAGTTTAGGGTAGGTTTTTAAGCACGAAGTTTAGTTGAGATTTAAGATATTTGAGAAATATAAACTACAACTTTGGCTACTTTTTGAAATTTCCCCCTACATAAGAAAAAGAACATAGAAAAATAAAATGAAAAGTCGTATTTGAATGGAATCAAATTATTATCATTTCACTTAACAGCTGAATGCGTCGGTAATTACATCACAAAGGCACTGATAACAACTGATTGAATATATTGTGTTTCTTTTTTAAGGTTAAATTGATTTAATATTCAAGTTATTTCTTAATGATACACTTAAAAACAATAAACTTAATTAGCATTCAAAAAGCAAACGATCACATTATTGTGTAAAACAATCAAATGTTTTAAAAGTCACGAGTTAAAATGTGAAATGACTTAGAGTTTAAGTAGAATTTAGATGTGAACATTTTAAAATGAAATAATAGTTTTTTGTATCGCCCTCTATCGGTGGGTAATAGAATTAAGAGATAATTAAAAGTTTTAACTTGAATTCGAGCCCACAACAAAAATTATTTTTCGGTTTTATAATTTAGGGTAGGTTTAACTGAGCAAGCCATGATATTTCAGTATTTATAGACGATTTAAGATATTCGATAAAGGAAATCATCTGAATTTTTAATTTAATTGAAGGGTTTACTGCTTAAAGTACTACAAAATGAGTACAACACGATGCATAGTTTTTTAATTAATTATATTTTTCGAAAGGTTAAATTGACTTATTGATAAACTTAGGATTTATGTTTAAAGTGAATAAATTTGACATGTTAGGTTCACTTAATAACAGAGGGTTGAATAAGTTATTTTTAATAAAAATAAAGTTTACTAAAAGTTTTTAAAGTTAAAAAAATATAGTTTTAAAAAATTTAAAGTTTACAAAAAGTTTAAAAATCTTTAAGTAAATCAAAATTAACTTTTTAATTTTAACTATTGAGAGACTATAATCTAACTGTTTATCCTTGTAACCAACTGGTGCATATCAACTATATACTCTGTATCTGCATATGCGCAGAAAAACATAGACATTTAATCTAACTTGAGTTCGACTTTAAATTATTTGCCAACTTTTAAGTTTAATTACTATACACAACTCGATTACCTTTCCCACAAAACACCTTTCAGAAACAAAACAGAAATTAACACTTACCGAAAAACACGTCCACTTTGGGTGTTAGTCTTCACTCAACTAACGTTTCTCCCTTATCTTTGCTAGGGGGCGCTGCAATCGCCGCTAGAGGCGTTAGTAGTCTTCAGGTGTGTGATAAGAATAAACTTTAAATCCAACTTACACTCGCTCAGTCATTCTTGCTTCTCTCTACCTTGCTAACAACCGTTTGCTGCTGGCTCATTGTTTGGTTGTTTAAACTTGTTGAATGACGTCATCATGTGTTTGTCTAAACTTGTCCAGTCTTGTTTTGATGCAGTACATCTATTTAGATGAGTCATCACTCGCTTATCTTGGTTGACTTGTCCAAACTTGTTTTTGTGTGGCACGTCTATTTGGGTGAGTCATCGTTCGCTTATCTTGCTTTACTTGTTTGAACTTGTCTAGTATCCACCACCTCATGTCTTTTGTCATAGCTTGAATATACTTTACACCAATCACTTAAATATAAAAGTCTTGTCACAACTTACTTAAACTTTGATAAAAATATTAATTATTTATAAATTTCATCAAATTCTTATTTTTCTGATACATTTACTATGTAATTTTCGTTCAAAAATATGGTAAAGCCCGATTTTAAATCGAAGTCTAAGATAAATTCCCCAAATTTGTAACATTTTAACACTAATAATAAATATTGTAAGCACCCAGTACATACAAGTTTTGTAAAAATAATATTACTTATAGCTAACTCGTTATGTCCCATGATACAAAACTTCAATATAACTAAAATCAGTGTTAAACGAAAATATAATCACGTGTCTTTATATATTATTTTGAAATGCAAAGCATTATATCTAAACGAGTGATATAAGGAGTAGTTAGAATAGTTCTTATATTTTTGTTAGTAAAAAATTTATACACATTATCTTACAAGGTTGCAATATTCAACACACGGTTCACCATATTTAAAAACGATTCACCATGATTTAAAAACTTAGTAACATATTTTAAATTTATAAATTTAAATTAAAACATATTTTTATAAATAAACAATTATAAATACTTAAGTATTTTTAATTTAAATTTATAAATTTAAAATATGTTACTAAGTTTTTAAATCATGGTGAATCGTTTTTAAATATGGTGAACCGTGTGTTGAATATTGCAACCTTGTAAGATAATGTGTATAAATTTTTTACTAACAAAAATATAAGAACTATTCTAACTACTCCTTATATCATTCGTTTAGATATAATGCTTTGCATTTCAAAATAATATATAAAGACACGTGATTATATTTTCGTTTAACACTGATTTTAGTTATATTGAAGTTTTGTATCATGGGACATAACGAGTTAGCTATAAGTAATATTATTTTTACAAAACTTGTATGTACTGGGTGCTTACAATATTTATTATTAGTGTTAAAATGTTACAAATTTGGGGAATTTATCTTAGACTTCGATTTAAAATCGGGCTTTACCATATTTTTGAACGAAAATTACATAGTAAATGTATCAGAAAAATAAGAATTTGATGAAATTTATAAATAATTAATATTTTTATCAAAGTTTAAGTAAGTTGTGACAAGACTTTTATATTTAAGTGATTGGTGTAAAGTATATTCAAGCTATGACAAAAGACATGAGGTGGTGGATACTAGACAAGTTCAAACAAGTAAAGCAAGATAAGCGAACGATGACTCACCCAAATAGACGTGCCACACAAAAACAAGTTTGGACAAGTCAACCAAGATAAGCGAGTGATGACTCATCTAAATAGATGTACTGCATCAAAACAAGACTGGACAAGTTTAGACAAACACATGATGACGTCATTCAACAAGTTTAAACAACCAAACAATGAGCCAGCAGCAAACGGTTGTTAGCAAGGTAGAGAGAAGCAAGAATGACTGAGCGAGTGTAAGTTGGATTTAAAGTTTATTCTTATCACACACCTGAAGACTACTAACGCCTCTAGCGGCGATTGCAGCGCCCCCTAGCAAAGATAAGGGAGAAACGTTAGTTGAGTGAAGACTAACACCCAAAGTGGACGTGTTTTTCGGTAAGTGTTAATTTCTGTTTTGTTTCTGAAAGGTGTTTTGTGGGAAAGGTAATCGAGTTGTGTATAGTAATTAAACTTAAAAGTTGGCAAATAATTTAAAGTCGAACTCAAGTTAGATTAAATGTCTATGTTTTTCTGCGCATATGCAGATACAGAGTATATAGTTGATATGCACCAGTTGGTTACAAGGATAAACAGTTAGATTATAGTCTCTCAATAGTTAAAATTAAAAAGTTAATTTTGATTTACTTAAAGATTTTTAAACTTTTTGTAAACTTTAAATTTTTTAAAACTATATTTTTTTAACTTTAAAAACTTTTAGTAAACTTTATTTTTATTAAAAATAACTTATTCAACCCTCTGTTATTAAGTGAACCTAACATGTCAAATTTATTCACTTTAAACATAAATCCTAAGTTTATCAATAAGTCAATTTAACCTTTCGAAAAATATAATTAATTAAAAAACTATGCATCGTGTTGTACTCATTTTGTAGTACTTTAAGCAGTAAACCCTTCAATTAAATTAAAAATTCAGATGATTTCCTTTATCGAATATCTTAAATCGTCTATAAATACTGAAATATCATGGCTTGCTCAGTTAAACCTACCCTAAATTATAAAACCGAAAAATAATTTTTGTTGTGGGCTCGAATTCAAGTTAAAACTTTTAATTATCTCTTAATTCTATTACCCACCGATAGAGGGCGATACAAAAAACTATTATTTCATTTTAAAATGTTCACATCTAAATTCTACTTAAACTCTAAGTCATTTCAAATTTTAACTCGTGACTTTTAAAACATTTGATTGTTTTACACAATAATGTGATCGTTTGCTTTTTGAATGCTAATTAAGTTTATTGTTTTTAAGTGTATCATTAAGAAATAACTTGAATATTAAATCAATTTAACCTTAAAAAAGAAACACAATATATTCAATCAGTTGTTATCAGTGCCTTTGTGATGTAATTACCGACGCATTCAGCTGTTAAGTGAAATGATAATAATTTGATTCCATTCAAATACGACTTTTCATTTTATTTTTCTATGTTCTTTTTCTTATGTAGGGGGAAATTTCAAAAAGTAGCCAAAGTTGTAGTTTATATTTCTCAAATATCTTAAATCTCAACTAAACTTCGTGCTTAAAAACCTACCCTAAACTATGATTTTATGACTTGATCAGTAAATATGTTATCAGTTACGTCATGTGTGGGAGAAAAACCCATCTGAAATTCCTATGTCATTCCTATGTGTATATTGTAACATCATGTCTTATCTTGTGAGTGATTAAAAGTAACACATTTTCAATCAATTCTCATGTAGTTTAAGTAACATATAATAAATACCTCGAGTTTATTTCACCAAAAATAAAATTTCTTTTAAAAGTAATGAAATTTTTCATGTTTTATATAATTTCAACAAATTTATTCACACTTTGTCTAAGACATTCAAAATGTTTAATAGTTGCTTATTTATTTTTTAAATAAGTTTTATTTTAAAAATGGAAAAAATTTACAAAGTTTTATTTTTTAAATGAGTGAGGTTAAAAAATTTCACTATTAAATTCCACTAAGTTGAATTTTTTTCAGGTATACTATTTCCACTGCTTTGAAAATGTTGTGTTGTTTTAAAAAAACTTTAACAATGTGTTAAGTCTGATTTTTAAAGTTATTAATTTTCCTTAGTTGAAAATATTATATAAGTGTAAAGTTATTATTTTTCTTAGTTTGAAATATTGTCTAAGTGTAAAGTTTACTTAAACTTAATTATTTTCTTTTGTCAATGTATCGAAATGTTTATTTGTTGCTTATTTTATAAAATGTATAACCAACTAGATATTTTTAAGTGTGTTAATTTCGTTAGGTCGAATTTTCTAAAATTTACAACCAACTAGATATTTTTCAAAGAAACTCTAACAATGTGTTAAGTCTAATTCTTCTTAAATTAAAATATTGTCTAAGTGTAAAGTTATTATTTTTCTACCTTCCATGTCTCGATGTAAAGGTGATAATCCTAAGTTTCCAATTTGCGGGCGAAAAGACATTAAAATATTTAAATGTTCTAGTAAAATGTGTGATATCTGAAATTTGGTAGTTCAAACAGCTTCCGGATAAAAATCGTCTACACGGGTTAAACATAGCAATCATTTTTTCAACATACAAATCCACACATGTAAAGATGAGTCACTCATGCAAGCTGATAACAAGTTTAGGCAGGAAAATCGGCTTGCATTAGTCATTTTTTTACTCTTCGTTATCATGTTAATAGGAAGTGATCTTAGGATCTCATAGTTATGATAAGACAAACCACGTGATGTTAACAACAAAGTGTTATTCACAACAAAATTAAATTCTATTTCCTTAAAATAATTGTAATGGAAAGGATATCGTGACTATCTTGAAAAAACTTTAGGTAAGTCAATTTTTATTGTAAAACTTTTATATTATGTAAAATCTTTTTTTTTTTTTAAATGTCAACACACTCCTGTTTTGTCTGACACATTCAAAATACACAACATTAGTTTAAAAGTCACACAGTGTATGCTAAAGAAAACACTTTTTTTCGCAATCAAACTATTTATTAATCATTTAAAATAATACAAATCAAATAAGCCTGTCATATTGAGCTGTAATCAATTCTAATTTCAAAATTTTTCGTAATGTCCAATTAAACACTCGTTCTGTGAAATCTTCAAAGCCGTTGTACAACTTTAAAAAGGCATTCTCAGCATGTACATGTATGTTTTGGTCTGTTAATTCTAGTTCATATATTTTGCATATCATTTTGTCTTTTAATTCACTATAAGTTCGAACTAATCTATAAGCTTCACTATAAGTTCAAATAACAAATCTTTTAAACAGGGTGATTTCGCAATATTAGGTAAAACTTTATGAAAAGTATCACAATGTTGTAAAAAATCCGATTCACACTTAAATATTTCACAACACTTTGCACATGAATATTGTTTACGAATCTTATGGGTCTTCTTGTGTATTAATAAGTCAGACATTCTTGAAAATATCTCGTTGCAATCACTACACTTGTATTGTTTGGGCAATTTGTGAATCTTTTGATGCTTACGTAAATCACTCTTTTGTGAAAAAACTTCAGCACACACCTCACAGCAAAAAGATTTTTCCTTTAGATGACTTTTCATATGAAACACTAAGTTAACTTTTCGAGGAAATGCTGTGTTACACATCTTACGCACATGAGGTAACTTCTGTTTCTTTAGTCCTGATGAGGTGAGTTTCACTTCATAATTCGAAACGAGTCCTTCTTTGGATAAAAGTGTAGAATCCATCTCTTGATTATTTAACTCTGGTGATGAGTGTTGACACTCCAAGTTGGTTACATCACCAACATAAGAATTCATAACTCGTTCCACAATAACTTAAATGAAAAATACAACCTATTACAACGATATCAGGTCACAGTAGAATGTTATGAACTCGTTTCATTGAAATTTATATAATGATAGAGGGCGCTCGTGTAAAAATACTAACTTTTTATTTGTTTGAAAATACTGACATTTTATTGGTTTAAAAATACGTCACGTGATTATTTCATCCTATAATGTTATAAGTTCAATAACCACTTAATTCTTGCACAATGATTTAGAAAGTCTTACATATCAGAAGTTCGTACATATGTAAGTAAAAATCCTTATTACTCTCGTATCTATTGCTTTTATAAATAATATTTTATTTATCAAACCACTTAATTTCTAAATGATGTATTCTAAAACGCTTTTTATGTCTTATGTATGTAAAGTCTACTAAAAGAGGGGGAAAAAAGACGGGGTGTGAAGTATTTGTAAAATTGAAAAACGTTAATTTATAAAAACTAGATTCCATTCCCTTTTTTTAAAATGTTGGTTGTATAAAGTCAAATCTATTGAAAATTTATTTTAATCGTATAACTCTAAACAAAATACCCGCTCTCTATAATAAGTTAAATAGTCACTAAAAATTGTTCATTTAAAAGGAAAAAATCTTTAAAATTCTCTTATTGTATGATTTTATAAATAATATTTTGCACGTCAAATCACTTCTTAACTAAATGTAATAATCTAAAATGTCTTATGTAATGATCTAAAATGTCTTATGTAATGATCTAAAATGTCTTATGTGTTGTGGATGGTTGGTTATTTGTTAAAACCGATTATCTACGCTTGGGATATAGGTCACTCTAGGGGTCATTCTAAGGGCTCCTAACTCGTATTGACAAGGTTCGAAGAAAACTCCGAACGGTTAGGTCGACGAGCGCGAGAGAAGTTTAAACCCAAACGTCTAGTAGCTTTAAAACCAGAACCTCTCAGTCACTGGTCTTATGTGTTGTGTTTATATAAATAATATTTTTCTTCTTTAATCACTTAACTCCAAAGTGAAATGTTTCTAAGACACTTTGTCATGTCTTAAGTGAAACATATTTAACTAAAGAAGGATGTAGTATTTGTGACATAAGTTATTCTACAGTACCCTTTTAAGAAAAAAAAAGCTATATTACAAGTCAATTAAAAAAATTATATAATTAAAAAGTATATATATATATATTGTTTAAGTATCCTAAAAACGATTATTTAAGTTAGTCCACAAATTTGTAAACTTAAAAAACGGAAGATGTAATGTAACACAAAGAAGTATGACAAATTTTTCCCCCATAAAGGATTAGTCTCAATGACTTGAATTAATTTTTTCCCCTAAAAATGACACATTACTTTTAGTATACAAGTTTGTGAAACGGCTTTTATAAGAAAATATTACGCTGAATACAATATTAAACCTTGTAATTTAATTCAATAACAAAAATGCGTGGGTGTATAGCTTATATTTACATTTTTGAAAATCACTTTGCTTTCGTTTTTAAAATGTATAAACACGTTATTTTTGGTAACAAAACTCTATTTCGAATATAATGTTGTACAAGAAATGTACAAGAAAGAATTAGGCATACTATCTTCGTCAATCTCTATAAATAAAATTTCGTATAGAAAGTAAAAATTTTCCCCCTAAATTATTATTTCGAATATTGAAGTGATTTGTTGACAGAGTGTTGTAAGAGAAATGTGCTTGTAAATTAAACAAACAGATGTAATAGCATTCATATTAAACCAAAACTCGCGAATTACTCAATAACTAAAGACAATTTCCTGCAGTTCATTAAAACTATGATAAAGATATCTCAACGCAGGTCTGAAGTAACCATCTCTCGCATTTAAAGAGATAACAACACACACACATCTTTGGTGACCTAAGATAAGACATGTGTGATACAGAAATTGCAGGTTCTAATGTCACTAAAAATTAAAATAATACGTAAAACACTACAAAAAAAAAAAAACAATTTGAAACGCTTTAAATAAATTAAATTAAAAAAAAATGAAAACACTTTAAATAAAAAATAAAACAAAATTTCACCCTCTACAAAGAACAAAATCTATATGTCTAATCATGCACCTTCTTTATCTCTCTCATCTTAATTACTTCCGGTCTTTTAAACTACTTTCCTGTTCCAACAAGCTCCCAAACATGTTCCCAAAACATGTTTACTGCTTCCTGAAAACCCTTTTTGGAAAAAGCATGTCTAATCCCGTTTCCGATCTTATTTCCTGTCGCGTTTCCAGTCTAAAAATAAATTTCACGTTAAACTTTTATAAAGTAAAACAAAGTCAGAAAGATTTCCATTTTTATATTAGGTGTTAGTTAGCAAATAAAATTTTTATTTCAAGTGAGAAAAAAAAAAAAAAAAATCGAACATTTTGCTAATATTACTTTCAAACTAAATTCATTCTGATAGCAGGATTCCTACAACTCAACTCCACTCGACTAGAAGGATTAAAACCAAACAAAAAAAATTAAGCCCCCCACAAAAATAAGCCCTCCCCCTCTCTCCCTTATCGCATTCACATCTTGTCACATTTCCGGTTAAACTTCCTGTCTACACTTCCTGTTCACTTCCTGTCTCAACATGTCTGTTATCCACACCTGCGACTTCCGGCTCCGGCTCCATTAGCATTTAGCCTGCTGGGGTCTAACTCTTGTTCTTCTACTACTTGCAGTCTCTAGGTACCCCCTTTTTTCAGCGTTTGCTCCGTTTCTTCCCGCAGCACCCCCCCCCCTCTCCTTTTATAGATATTCTTTTTCATTACATTCCACTTTTCTTCCGTTTCCTTTTTTTTTTCCGTTATCACAGCCTTGAGAGCTTAGACCCTCCTTACCCTTCCCTTATATATATTTTTAACATTATCTTTACCCTTCATTCCATTGTGTTTCTGGGGTATCCCAAACAAGTACCGTTTGGTTGTTCTCCTTAAATATGCTTTTATTTTTTCGATAGGGGTCTTAGTTTCTCAGATAATAAGGGCTTTTGCTCCTTATTTTCAAATTTACTCCCTTGACTCCTTTATATTTTTTTCTATGCTGTGTTTTTACCTTTTTAGGCTCATGGGCCTATGCCCTCTCTTTCCCTAAATTTGTTTCATTTGAACATCGTTTGTAAGCTTTAGCAGATTTTTGCCCCCACCACCATGTGGCACTTTTGTTATTTGTATGTTTGTACACATAGTATTTCTTGTTTTCTATTTATGCAACTCTCATCTTTGTACCTGTAATCTTTTCCTCCTCCACATCACTTTACATCTTTTGCAGTAGCGGAAACTCATTCTTTCCTTTTTATTATCTTACCAGTATCTGGCCTTTTTTTGCTAGTTCTATTAGCATTTTGCATATTCCCCGGCAGAGGGCGCCCTCTTGCGCATTTTTAAAAAAACACTTAAGATCACATTTGTTTCTTACTTATTTTAATGATGTTTATTACTGTATGTTCTAAACCAACTGCGATCTTATTTATTGTTTTTTAAGCGCAAGAAAGAGAGCGCCCTCTAGCGGGCAGAATGATAACTAAAGTAAAGATGGGGGAGGGGGGGGGATATGCAAAGTCAATAATGCCAGATGCAAGTAGAACAAGCAGGACAGATACTGGAAAGATAATAAAAAGGGAATACTGAGCGCCCTCTACTGCAGAAGATGGGAAGTAATGTGGAGGACGAAATGACTACAGATACAATGATGACAGCTGCATAAAAATTGGATAATTAGAAAACAAGAAATATTATGTGTACAAACAACATACAAATAACAAAAGTGCCACACGGTGGTGGGGGCAAAAATCTGCTAAAGCTTACAAATATTATCTAAATAAAACAGAAAATTAGGGAAAGATAGGGCATAGGACCATGAACCTAAAAAGGTAAAAACCCAGCATAGAAAAAAATATAAAGGAGGGAAAGGAGTAAATTTGAAAATAAGGAGCAAAAACCCTTCATATTTCAGAAACTAAGACCCCCTATCGAAAAAGTAAAGGTACATTTAAGGAGGACAACCTAATGGTACTCATTTCAAATACCCCAGAAACAGAGTGGAGTGAAGAGTAAAGATAATGTGTATATAAGGGTAAGGAGGAGCTAAGCTGTCAGCGTCTTGGTAACGAAGAAAAGGAAAGAGGAGTGAGATGAAAAATAAAATCTATAGAAGTAAGGAGGGGGCTGCTGGAAGAAACGAAGCGAACGCTAAAAAAAGGGGGTACCTATAGAAAATGCATATACCTACAATATTGTCAATTGTCGGATAAATTCACTGTGTGTAGCGACCCAAGGTCATAAAACCAGAAGAAATTAGGGAGAAAAGAAAGAAAATAAAACCCATAAAGCTATAACTGTATTCAGAGACTATGCCTCCTGGTGCATATGCATCAGATTATCTGCTTTAAATGCAATCCAAAATGTATAACATTATGTGTTAAAGTGTATATAAACAGGAGCAGGAGGATAAACTGGAAAACTGCTGGAAGAAACTGTGCAAATGCTGATAAGAAAGGCATCTATAGAAAATGCATATGCCTACAACTATAGGATAAATTCATTGTGGGCAGCCAATCCAGGGTGATAAAATCAGAGAAAGTTACAGATTAAAGGGAAAAACCCTCCAAAGCTAGAACTGTATCTCGAAAGCCCCTTTAGCCTGAATAATAAACACTCTGCTTCCTCATATTTTAGTTAATAACAAAAAAGATAGGAAAAGCCATTTCACTGAGAAATTATGACTTAAAATTAGAGAGAGAATAAGATAGGAGTAACAATTTATAGACTGGTATCATTGAGAAATAACTAACACACTCGAGATGTCCATACAATTGAGAGAAATGCTTCTTGAAAAGCATTCTTGTCATCGCACAACACTAAAGTGCATCATCTGTGTTGCAAACAGATTTTTAAAATAGCCTGTACAATGTCATCAATTATCTATGGTTTCGCGTATCCTTTTAGTAACCTTATAAACTTTCAGCATTTTAGCTTTAAAGAAAATAATTCTAGCTGTAAAAAAAATCCTCAAAATGGCAAAAATCAGTAATATTTTATAGAAAATAAATAAAATGCTGAATTTGGTATTTAAAATATTTACGTGTGCTACTAAATTAAAATATATGAAATGTTTGAAAATATTCACACGTACTGCCAATAGAGGCATTTTTTCAAAGATTTTATTATGTATGTTTTCAAAATTTTGATAAAAATATATTTTATTAATAAAGCTCAATTATTACTACTAACACTTAATATATAAAATCCCATTAAATGTGCTTGTCTTATCAAGATTTTAAAAATATACCTTATTTAATTTTCCATACCTTTATAGAACCTAGGAATATTATTGGAAATTTTTGCTATGCCACAAATTTTACCTTCTGTTACATATATTCTCAAAATAAAAATGACAGAAACACTCAGAAATCTAACTTTTATTCGATTTAATCCAATATATATTGCTCATTTTTTATTTTTTAAGAAACAACTTTGATTGGAAATTTCTCCATTCACAATAGTTTTTACAATAAATCCTTTCAGACCTATTGTGCATTCTAATAACCTACTCTTTAATTATAAGTATTATACTACAGAGGAACATTTCTCTTTTATAAACAATAATATAATACTGAAGAATTTGAATATATTCATGCATAGTGTGGAACCAATAGATATGCAAAATTTAGTGAAAAAAAGTCAGGGATCAAACAATTAATTATTACCTTTCATTAAAACAATTCATTCATTCAAATTTTTTAATAGCACACGTTTAAAGTTATCAATAGTTCATTTTCCAAATATTTCTATAAATAAACTGCATTGGAAATTGAACAATTTGTTATTTACATGTTAATAATAACTAAATAAATTGTAGTGAAAATTTTAGATAAAAATAAATAAAAATACTTTGGAAAGGTCTATACTTTTTCTCAAGTTTTCTATATCTTTGCAAAAAGTCTCCATGTTTTTGTATTAATTCTAAAATTCCCAAAAGACTTAAATATTTTCTAATAGGTAAATACTTATGGTAATCTTAAGATTTTAATTTAAATTACAAAAGCATCGACTTTGGGTTTTCAGTCTCTCACATTCCTAAATTTTCCAATGCATTTTAGGCAAAACATAACATTTATTACAAAATACCTTGATCTAAATTTTTAAAAGTTGAGTAAAAGAAATGTTTTTTTTTTTTTTTTTTTTTTTTTTTTTTTTTTAAATATGTGGTTGATTTAAATCATGATTAAGATCAAGCTGATTCCAAAAAAAAAAAAAAACCTTGCACTAAACAATGTTTCTAAGGGCTTTTTGTTTTAAAAAACACAAATCAAAATAACTAGTATTCTTTCAATTTAACTTGATTACATAAAATTTTACTGAAAGTACAAAAACATTGAACACCAATACAAATGGTGTGTTTGTATGGTAAATTTTCGGTGTACAAAATGTAAAACCAGATTGTAAAAGCATAGAAGTTTTAAATAAAAATTTAATTCAGATAGACATCTTTGTATTAAACTTCACAAACTTTGCTGATTTTTCCACAGAAGGTGTATTTCTAAATTTTTTATGCATAAATGAAGAGTTAGAAAATATTTACATTTGCTGCCAACAAATGCATTTTTCAAAGCTTTTATTAGTAAATATGTATATTCGCTATATTTTGATAAAAATAATTTTTACCCTCTGTAACATATAATTTTTATCAAAAAGATCTTTCATTATGGTAAATTCACATGGTGGAAACCTAAAAAGTAATACGAATGACAAGTAACGTCACATAGTGTTAAGCTTATAAAACAAGTAATAATGTTATCAGTAATATATTTTTAATATAACCTTATAAATGAAATGAACTTTATTTTTGCATTTATATCTAAAAGATTCCTTTTTTTTTTGTTTCTTATATTTACCTTGGTGTGAAACAAAAGTAGTATTTCATGGTCTGTACTTTTATCATGACAAAATTTCTTGAAGAGACTCTCGCATTTGGAATTAAATATGATAGCAATGATATATTTTGTGATTTAATTTTAGCACCTCGTTTATACATGTGAAAAGTTTTGGGTGCTAATATCTTTGCATAATACAATCATAGCTGCCAACTGCTAAGATTTTTTTAGCATCACTATTTTATTTAAATATTCTTCATCTTATTGTATCACAGAATTCTACAATATGAACAGGGAGAAATTTCTGTCCGTAATTATTAGTGCCAAAGAATCAGAGCAGTTGGCAGCTAGGAACACAATAAACAAGAATCATTTCTGGATAACTTTATTAATTTTAAGCAGTATTTTAAATATTATTATAATGCATTTTCTTCATTTCGAAGAAATATGTCTATTGTCTACCTCTTCCTTGTGCACTGTTTGCAATTGTTTCCTATGCAGCAAAAGGTCATGTCTGCTATAATGTATATTAGTGTCTGCCGTACACTAAATTTATAACTTTTCATATGAAAATCCTGATGTTTTTTAGCACTAAATTTGTAATTGAGGAATCAAACAGAAATCCATGATCTGTGTCGAAACTGCATTTAATAGAATTTTTTGAGTATTTTGCCAAACATGAGCAGGGGCCGATGCAGTTTTTTTTTTGGGGGGGGGGGGCCCATTTTGTGAAAAATAAAGGTTATTTTCATGAAATTTATTATATTTTTGTGAAAAATAACATTTTGTAACGAAAGTTGAAATTGAGTTCATCAAATTCGAACCAAGCATTTATAAACAAAAACTTTTTAAAACCCTTTTGCCGAAGTTCTTCTCTCTGGTGAACTTGTTTGTTTACAAATTACACATTTTAAAACATCATAAAATAATAAATAGTAAGTTTTTATGGAATAGAATTTTGTGAAGGGGTCCATTTTATCAAATTGATTTTTGTGAAGAGGCCCATTTTATTAAATAGATTTTTGTGAAGGGGCCCTAAATAGGCCCCAAATTTTTCCTGGATCGACCCCTGATGAGCATAAAAAATCTGTACGAAAAACTTCTTCATTTGAAAGAAATACAAATCATCTTAGGCTATGTTAAATTCTGATATACCTGAGCTACAAGTATACATATTAACAATTGCTTCTTTCTTCTTAATACTGGTACTTATAAATACCACTTCATAAAACATCTTAAAAGTAAAGTAAAAAAAAAAAAAAAAAAAAACATACTTAGCATTGCATATCACGCAGGAAAATGGAAACTAGAATGAGATACATAGGCAAGAAAATCTCATTTTTTCATTCACAGGACTATTTTTGTTATCTATCGATGTTAGAGTAAAGTATTTAAAATTGATCCTGAAACATACTGTAGGTAATGGATGAATCAAATAGTTTTTATAACATTATGATTCAATTTAAAAGGACTCTGAGCATAAAGGGTTAAAACAGTCAGTTTTAACCACCTGCATGTATGTGACATACACAGCACTCAGAATCCTGAAAACTTTTCATATTTAATCAAGAATAGTGAATAAATTAGACTTAGTGATTATATTTGTAATTACATTAGGCAAAATTTTCTTACCAAAATTACTGGTAATAAAAAATTCAAAATTCTGTAAAGGACGCTTGTCGCAAACATGTTAAATATGCACTTGAATAGTTTCATTTGTAAAAGTTTTTTTATCTAACATATTGCAGAATGAAAAGACATACAAGACTCATTAAATGCAAAGTCAAAAAAGTTGTCTAAGATCATTAAAATTATAGAGTAATTTTAATATACAAGTGTCTAAATGTTTTCATATAATTATTCTGGTAGTGATTGTATTTTGAACTTCTGAAGGTATACTTTCCAAAAATTGAATAAAAAACTTTTTTTTTTTTTCATTTTATTTTTGAAATTTGAATGTGTAACATTTATTTTTAGTCTACAACATTACTTTTACAAAATAACTAATAAGGGAATGGGAGTATAGCAAATATGGAATTGCCACCCTAAAAATTCAAATTACCCTCCTGCGTGTGTGTGGGGGGGGAGGGGGGGGATGCCCCACATTAGGAACCACTGTTTTAGAGTAAAAATGGAGAATAAATTAAATAATTTCCAATATTTATGTTTTACTGTTTACACTCACAAAAAAAAAAAAAGAAAAAAATATATATATCCAAATATAGTTATAAACAGTGTTTGATTTATGGCAGGGCATTCGGGACACGGGCCCCCAAATGCTACTGAAGATTTTTCAATTATTGGCTATAAAAGTTTTAACGGTTAAAAAACAAAATATCGAAAAATGTGTTTCTCAAAGATTATCTATGATTTGTCAAAGTAACTTTATTTTTTCCTGATTGTTTTTTAACAATTTATGTGCAAGAATGTACAGAACTCTGTCTGTGGGATCGCCATATTATTTCATTTTTATTTATTTTACCTGTTATGCCTCATGGTTAAAATGGACAAAGGCATGTGGTTCTGCTAGTTACTTTTATAAATTTAGTTTTTTTTTTTTTTCAGTGAAATCTTGTATTTGAAAGAAAAAGTTATTTGATTAATAGGATATGCTAATATTTTAAATAATTATAGCTTGGTACTGCAGTAAATTTATTATTAGTTGCAGCATACTTTATCATTCCAGATATGTGGACTTGCATAGAGAAAGGTAATCAGCACCACACAATTTATTATAAAATTCAATTGAAATTTCATAATTATGAAATAATTATTTAAAAGTAAATTAATGATTATCAAATTAATTTTTTTTAAACTGATATTTTAAAGAAATTCTTAAAGTCAATAGTGATTATCTTAATAAGTATAGTGCTTTCAATATAATATATATATTACTCAAGGCTGCTGTAAGCATCGGTGCAAGGGGGGGGGGGGGCATACGCATCTGTGCCCAGGGTCCCCAAATTTGTAAATCCGTCCCTGGTTATAAAGAATAAACATACATTGCTTAAGTACAAATTAATGACAAAAAAAAAATAATAATATTTTATGATAATATTAGTTTTCTAGAAAAGAGAAAAATAAAAACCTGTAGTTTATTAGGAAACTTATTTAAGATATTGGCCATTTCAATATTTATTTTTTTGTTTGTTTATTTGTTTCCTTCAATAGTACAAAAAAGTCTCTAAGAATGGTTATTACTATTATTCAATATTTAAATAAATTTACACAATATTTTAAAATTTATTCATAAATTCAAAAAGGTATATTAAGAGCAAATTAAAAAAAACATGGTGCAAGAACAGTTCTTAATTTTTTTCAACTCTTCAAAAGAAAAAAAAAAAAGAAAGAAAGAAAAAGATATGCATTACACAATAAAATGCTAATCACTTACTATAAAGCTTAAAAGCAATATTTACATGTACAATATCAAGATTTGCATACTCTATTTAAAAAAAAAAAATATATATATATATCCAAATACAAGTTTTAAATATATCAAATCGTAACTGCCTTGTTTATTCATAGAATTTACAATATTTTTCTACAGTTAAAAAATTGTGGTATAACTGCGCGAACCCTGCATTATATAAAATAATGAATGTAAATTTAACTAATGATTGCAAAAACAGACTTTTTTTAATTCAATAAATAAGATGAATTTCTTAGATTACTGAAGCAAAACATTTTATTAAATCCAAAATTCTACAACAAGAATGAATTATATAACAAAATATTTAAAATAATAGTGATACAAATCCTAAGGTGCTTCAAAGGCCAATTTGTAGGATACTTCATTATATTCTGCAAATAGTCATTGCTATCTGAAATTAAAACCATAAGTAATCAATTAAATTGAAAACTCTCTACATGATAATAAACATGCAAATACTTTACATCCTAAAAAAAAAGAGGGTATTTTTTTTAACATCTATTAAACAAAAACTACTACATTTAATTTTTTAGTTATTAAATTGTATACTTAATATCTTTCCTTACACATTCAATGTGTAAATTATGATACAAGATTGCCAGTGTTTTAATTTTAGATACTTTTATGTATTAGGGGCTGTACATATATAATGTTATAAAGCTATCTCCAGGAAGAAGTGAAACAATTCTCTTTGATATCTTTATTATTTTTTATCTAACCAAAATCTTTTTTTTTTTTTTACATCAAAAGAGTTTTATATATTTTTATTAAAATACAAAGTTATTATTTAAAGCCAATTATGATTACATTTATGATTTTAAAGTAATTTCATTACAAAATAGGGAATACCCCCAACATCCGGCATTCAAAAAAACTAAAAAAAAAATTTGTAAAATAAAAAAGAATTTGTAGACATTGATAGTGACATCATTAAAGGAAGGGGGGGGGGGGTCTACAATTATCATACAGTCAAAAACATATATGCAATGTACTGCCACTTAACTCTATTTTATATAAACAAGATTGGATTTAAGTACAGACCTCATGACAACTAAAATTAGAGGGGGGGGGGGGGGGTTAAAATTGAGAATATTCTTTTACTTTTGAAAAATTTTTAAATGCCTTGGGTGCGTTAGAAATAAAGGCGAGGTTAAATTTGGCAGGAAAAGCAAAGTTTTCAAAGTCACTTTCTGACAATCTTTATTCACATTTTTAAATCTCATCATATTGTTAAATCTTTATAAGTAGATTTAAGAGTTTTTTCCACAATCAGACTAAAGTCCATTCCTTATTCTAGTAATACATAAATCACAATTCCGAAAGAAAAAGGTATTTAAGAGCCATTGAACTAGTTTGCCTTGTGAACACATTTCTTCTTTTTGCAACATAGTACAGTAGACTCCCTCAAATCTGCACATCATTTCAGATTTAAACAATGTAACTTAAGATATAAACAATGAAGTTTTTTTTTTTTAAATTTATAACATTCTGTACACATTTTAATATGGTATTCTAGTTAATATGATTGAACTCATGTTTTCTCATGAAGGAAGCATAAATTTATTTCTGAAGAATTTCAAGATAGTCCTGATATCAGTGGCGATATCTTTTTAACAAATACATTTATGTATTAATCAAGCTTTTTGGTTATTAAGTATGGCTAAACATGAAAGAAAACTTTGTTATTGTAAGATTTTGATGGGAATTATTAGTGTATATCTATAAGGAGAATTTCACTGAATGATTCAAGGAAAAAATATCTCATCACTATGCATATTTAGTTATGGATTATGAATTATTTACTTGACCTTTACTTTTAATATTTAAAAAATATAATAATTTTGTTAATTTTTATTATTTTACTTTATTGTAGGCATTTATTATAATTTTGAGTGCATTATTAAATTCAAATTACTGTTTAAAAATATAAACAAAACTGATCAGAAATCTGCAAAATTCTAAAATCTGTCCAATCTCTTGTTTTTAAGCTATGTGGATTTAAGAAGAGTCTACTGTATTTCCAGATATTTTTTCTCTAATATATAAGTTGCATATTATGATGAGTTTCACAGAGATTCTTTCAAATAGTAAAATGATTTTTTTGGGGAGGGGGGGGGGGGGGGGGGGAGTTTCTTTCATTGGTAAATTAAAAATAGTAAACATGTTTGAAATTTTAAAAATGTCAATTTTTTAATTTATCAGAGACAAATTTTGTGTGCAGGAGAAAAGCAAGCTAAGTGCAGATTAGAAAATTTGTTTCATTGGTCGCTGTTTCATTTTCATGATTGTTTATATTTGGTGCAAAATTGCACTTTCTTACGACTGAGTTATGCCAAGACACCTATAACAAAGAAGTACCTAATGTTCATTACAGATTTGATTACTACCAAGCCATTATTGCTACATGATCATACAATACATTTGGCATTTTTATAATAAACTGGTTAGGTCCTACACATCAGTCACCAGACATAAAACATTTATAATATGTGACAGACATTTCTTAGAAATTTACTTTACAAAATACACTTAGCTGAAAAAAAGAGGCCATACAAATACAGAGGCTGCAAACAGACCAAGTTGTTGCGACCAAAGAAAAAAAAAATCCGTTGAATAATATCACACTAGTTGACAAGTTTTTAAACGAAAAAGCATGAGGCTTGCAAGCATTATTAAAATGATTTGTAATTTAACAGTTTTTTTTATATATATTTCATTAAATTACAACTCAAGTTCTAAACGATTGTTGTTTCTTGACAAATGTTTTCCCTCTCCTATATTGTCGTATCCAAAATTCAATTCAAAACACTAACTCAAACATCCTTAATCATTTTTAAATTTAATATTGTTACTAAGAAATAATAGAGTACCTGCGTATTATCCGGGCCAGGAGATAGATTGCCAAAAATGGTTGTCAATCTTATTTATTGTTACCAATCATGTACAAAACAGTAATTTATTATTAGATACATAACATTGCAAAAAATGATAAATATAAAATAAATAAATAATTATAAATGAGCAATAATAAATTAATAACAAAAAATATTACCGAGTGGACATGGACAGTATTTAGATGAAAGATGTTAGCTCAGATCAGCCATGAAGCCTTTATGCCAAATGTCATACTCTCTTCAGACTTTGCATTCTCCAGGGGCTTGGAAAATTAAACAAATGTAGCATACCAGTCTGTTTTAATTGCTTCCATCAGTCCTTTTAAAACTAGCTCATAACTTTTTCAAAGTGATCTGACACATAAATAAATAATAAAAGGCTTTACATAATGCACAGATATTAAAATTATTAAATATAAAATAACATGACTGAGAACAGCATTTTCAATTTGCTTGGATTTATACTTTGATTTGATGGATATTTAATTTCCCAATACAGGAACCTTGTTTTCTTTTTTTTAAAGCTTGGCACAATTTGGGTTACAGAAAGTAGGATTTGTTGCCAAATAATATAAACATATATAAAAACAAACTTGATTAACTTTTATGCTTGTTTATATATGTTTATGTACATATATATTAAATATTTTATACATATATAAATATATATATATTTATAAATTTTTATATATATATACAATTTACGGTACTTTTCATTTTTCAATTAGCCGGGTGCCGGTGAAATATACATAGTATATGTATATACACATATATGTATATATATGTCCTTTTACTAAAGATGTAAAATTTCCAAAAATCTTACGGTGATGAAAGAAAAGCATCTTTTCTGCAAAAATTGATTAAGCTTTTTAGCATAATAAATTTTGTTCTAATATTTTTTTACAAAAAATAAAATAAAAAGTAACTTCAAAATTAATGCAAACTAGAATTTTTTTTTCACTTTAGATTAATATATTATAAATATAAATACAATATATATATAAAATAATGATTTTCGTACACTTAAGGGTTATAGTGGCCCCCACAATTATGAATTATGCCAAGATTGTAGTTATGATTTAGCCAAGTTCATCACAAAGCTTATATATATAACCAAACAATCATATATGTGCCATATATGAGGGGGTTAGAATGACAGTGGAGTAAGTAAAAAAAAAAAAAAAAAAAAAAAAAAATCTAGAAAACCATATTTTCTCTGAGCGTATATATTAATTTCTATTCAGTGTGACAGTCAAATAAGTCATAGTTAACATAGGGAGTCGCTATAGGGCAAAACAAGTTGGACCACTTAATGCAACGGCAATGCAAGAAGCTTCATAAAATCCTTCAATTCTCAAATGACTAAATATTGACTTACTCAACTGTCATTGTAACCCCCTCATATGTTATTATATAGGGTAGATGTGCCAATAATGGACCTCCTTCCAGTAATGGGCCACCTTCAACATTTTTGGTTTAAAAACAAAAAATAAAAATTCAGCTTTTTTAATTTCATTAATATGTTTTCTTTAAATTCTAGTTTTAAATACAATCATAATATCAATTACCTATTACTTTTTGTGGGGTGTCCATTACTGGAATTTAGGGTGTTTTGATTTATTTCTGTTATTTACAATTAAATTTCGATTCACATTGGGAAATGTGACTATGAGCATGGTTAAATAGTGTTGGTAGATTAATATAATATTATGAAATGTGGAATATAACAATTATAACTATTAATTAAAAAATAATTTTTAAAGAAATTCCTTAAGGGTGTCCATTACTGGCACATCTACCCTACATATTATTTTAAGTGCTGATCCAAGGGGTAGATCATGGGGATCATGACCCCCCATGCAAATAGAAAACATTTTATAGAACAATACATTTAAAAAATATATAAATAAGTGTTAAAGGTGTTTTCATTTTTTTCTTTTTTTACTGCTTAAAAAATCTAATCATTTTCATACTCTCATGGAGTTATTTTTTAATAAAGATGCATGAAAATTGCAGATATTGTTTAAGCACTAAAGAATCGAACATCTCTTTTAATTTTCCTATAAATGTACATTTTGAATTGTATTTGATTTCTCCCTCAAGACTATGTTTTCAAGATTGTCAAGCCTGAAAAATTGCCGTAAAATGCAAACTTTGAGAAAACTGTCTATAAGATTCTTTGCATTTTTAAGAAAATGCGAAACTCTGATTTCTTGGTATGTGGATAAAACATGTAAATTTTACATATTTACTAATATGCCTGCAAATTTCATGCACTTATGAGAGAAAATTAATTCGGGTATATGTCAGAAAATAGTCCATTTGAATCTAAGCTAATGAAGACATATGCCCCCCTCCCCTCCTCTCTCACACACACACACATGCCGAAGAAAGAAGATATGATTCCCCTCTAAATTATAGGTGCAGATTATAGGTCACTGGCTCCTATACCCAAAAAATCCAGTGGTCACAATTGTAAAACAAACTCATAAAAACAATAGTGTTTATATGGGGTAAAAAACTAAAAAAACCCTCAGGAATTCAAAGTGTAAAGTAATTTATTTATATAAACACATGTACAACAAAATTTGAATATTAATTAAATCTTAAATCATGTACAGTCAGAAGATAAAGTTGGGCAAGATACGGTTTAAAAAAAATATGTATAAGCTAAGCAATCATGATAGCGGGGAATATCAGAAAAACAATATATCTTATTTTGATTTTGCCAGACAAAAGTACATATGAAAGGAAATATGAATTTGTGAGATTATTTTGCACTATAAAAATCAAAACACACTTCAAACATTTTTTTTATATCTATGTATTTAAATCACAGTCTATGTAAAATTATCATATTCAAACTGTTACGAATAACATTGCTATTCGAATATATTTAATAGTTTGCTGTGTTAAACAGATCATTCTGAAATGTTATTAAAAAATAATAATAATGTTTGTTATGTGTTTTAGTCTTAATCTTTAAAAAAAATATCAACATTTCACGATGGGGACTGAGAATACCAGAAATTGATTACTTTTAAATCACTTAGCGACTTAAACACCGAAAGTTAGTGGCCACAATAAAAAATTTAGTCGCCACGTGGCGACTGGCGACCGTGAATCTGCACCTATACTCTAAATGGGGGAGTGGATCCTCCTGTGTATTATTTACGCCATATATACATCATATTTGACTATAACTGTATCATATGATTCACAAATTATATAATATATATCATATATTATTATAATGTCATATATGATTTATAATTTGGACATAAATCTTGGTCGCTTGGCGATTCATCCTCGGGGCCACTATAACCCAAAAGTACCATAATTTTTTTCTATTAAAAATTTAACCTTTCAGCATTATAATTTCCTCACTAGCTTTTCCTAAATTTAACATTATGGTTCCTAACATATCATTCAATTTAATAATCATTTCAATTGTATTTTTCATTTTCAATTGCCAAATATTCATTTATGAAAAAATTGTGAAATCTTACCTAGCTTCACCCAATGGTTCTCTATTATAGTTGAAAAGCAAATTTTAATTGTATTGTATATTCTATCTATGCCTTTTAAACAATATAAACAAAGTAAAAAATATTGTTGGGATATATCACCATTAAAAATATAATATCATTAATTTCTATTTCTATTATAACAGAAAATAAATATTATGCAAAAAATAAATATTTAATTACATTCGTTATTTTTCATTTAATAAAAAAAAATTAAAGGGAAAAAAATTAATAGGAATTTTTAAATGAATTTCTATGATAAAATAACAAAAGCAATTATGGGTAAAGTGTTTGAAGGACAATCTCTAATTAACAAATAAATTGTAAACAGATTTTTTAGAAATTAAAACGAGTCAGAACGGCATTCTAGTTGGATAAATACATAAGCTAAAGAGAAAAAGAAATAGGTCTATATAATATTTTGATCATAAACATAGTTAAACATCTAATATTAATTAATAACTGTTTAAAGTTTGCAAGAAATTAAAAATAAATAAATAACCATGCATATTATGTGTATTTATTATACCCTTATGTAAATATTAAGAACTTCAATAAATAATTAAATTTAAAAAAAACGTAGTCATCTTCAGCATGCATTTTTACACGTTTGACGATCAAATTTCAGTCAACATCAAAACATAAGTCACAAGGTGCAAAAAATAACACCATTTTATGTAAATCATAAATCATCTTTTTTACATCGGTTTATCAAAAAACAATAATCTAGAACTTTAATATCCATGCAAATGTAATTCCCACGACAAAAAATCTAAATAATATAGAAAAAACTTACTCTGCAAATGTTTTCCCGGGAAATTATCAAAACTTCTTGGCGCGACGGTTGACACTTCATGCACATGGCGATAGCAGATCAATGGCGGACCGGAAGTGAGCAGTGTTTGCAATCAGCTTGAATACCATAATAGTACGTGTGCGCATGCGTCTGAACTTGCTAACTGGAGTCGTTTTTTATCAGTGGATTTTGTATGAGATTTTTTCTTTTTTAAAGGTGCTGTGCAATGTTGAATTCAGACACTTTTGTCTGGAAGGGATTTCTATGGCTCGGGGGGGGGGGGGGCAATTGCACTTTTTAACCATTAAAAGCATACAATCTCAAATCTTCCGAGGGGGATATTTCAATCAGTGTTGAATTCAGACAGTTTTCTCCGGGAGGGATTTTTGTGGCTCCGAGGGGGGGGGGGGGGGGCATTATAGAAATCCGGGGGGGGGGAGATTCCACTTTTTTACCACCATTGAAATAATAAAATCTCAAATCTTCCGGGGGGGGCATTTTAAAGCTCCGGGGTGGGAATATCCCCCCGGGCCACCTCCTGAATTCAACACTGATTTCAATGTTCCGGGGGGCGCTGAATGCCCCCCCGCCGGGGTACCCCTTGAATTCAACACGGATGATGGTTATCAGCACGAAATATTAGTCCCCTCCTTAGACGATACTGAAAATTCTTATGCTATCATTTTTTTATGCAACAATATTTTGGCAACCGTCAAAAATTAGCGACCTATCACGAAGATTATTTATTTCGGGGAGGTTGACTGTGCGGCCTGCGCAACATAGCGCGGAGCCCTGGCAAAGCACTTTTAGCTATACTTAGCGAGAGCCAACGTTTCTCACTGCAACACTGCACTAATAACATTTATTTTTAAATTTTATATATCATAGTACATAAAATATAGATAACAATGTGGAAAAAAATATTTTTTTCACATTTAATGTGAAAAATTATAATTTCCCAAAATCTTCTATTTTTTCCAATATTTTAAATATTTATTTTTTTAATTAACTTTTATTTTTAGGATTATCAAATGTATACATTCCCCGACAATGACGTCATCTTTGGCTGTAAGAAATAAAGTTATTACGCACTTTTTCTCCACGTAGAAACATTTAAAACAAATATACAGCAAACATTTCAGATTTTTGTTTTGAAAGTGCAATTTCCTCCTGGAGTTTCATGAATCCTAGCCGAAGAAGAATGTCTGAATATAGCACTGAACATGTCGTTTAATGAAATGTGTTTTGAATGTGTTCTGTTATACGCATGTGTTTCGCTTTCCATTAAATCTTTACCAAAGTGACAGCCGAGTTTCGGTAAACGCATTTTACCACACATTTTCAAACACCTGAGAATGCCTTAAACAGATTGGAAACACATCTTGACACCTCAAGCGTTTATAATGCGTTGTATTTTGAGTAAAATGTGTTTCAGGGATTTGCAGTGTAGTGGATCAGACCATTTTTCATCAAATAAAGCTGTTGCCCGTGAAAATTGAAGGGCAAACGCTCATAAATTTACAGTTTTTTTCTGAGAGTATAGCATTTATAGTTCATTTACAGGGACAGTCAAAAGTATTCCATTATGTTATGGTCTATGTTTAAAAATAGTTTCAAATGCATTTTGAAGATGTTACACGATTTCAAACATAATGAAATTGATATGCACTTATGAAGTACACTAAAACATGCATTCTACATTGCAAAAAAAAGTGTTGATTTTACAGTATAATACTGGCACCCCAGATGCCAGTATTATACCGTAAAATTAACAATAATAAACAGTAAAATAAGCAGTAATACGCTACCGCGCATGCGCGGCAGCGTATTACTGTTTATTTTACAGTTTATTATTGTTAATTTTACGGTATAATACTAGCAGCTAGGATACCAGTATTATACTGTAAAATCAACACTTACTTTTTGCAGTTTATAAAATATGGGTTGCAAAGCATTTATTATTCATTTACAGCATCACAGAAACGAATTCTGTTACATAATGGTCTACAGGGAAAAATCGTTTACAGTGTATTTTAATGACTTACACTATTTCACGCATAATAAAGTTTATATGCATTACTGAGGTGCACTATAAGTAGCTTACTGAAAAGTATGGTGTGCATTGCATTTATCGTTCATTTACAGGGACATACAAAAGAATTCGGTTACAGTACTGTCTATGAACGATAATTGCTGGAAGTAAGTAGTCTACTTTGGTGTGCGTTTTTAAGCTTAACTAAATTGTTGCGTAGTATGTGGTGTGTATGAATATACTGTTGATCATATAGAGGGCTACACAAAGGAATTCGTAAGTATTGCTGACTATGGAAGTAAATTGTTTGAGGTATTGGTTTTTACCTGTGTTATGAATTTTCCTGCTAAACTATATTTAGTAGACTTATAGAAATTTCTGGAAAATAAATCAGTTCATATACAGGGCTACGCAAAGAACAAGATATATTGTTGTTTATGATTGGTAATTACTGCAAGTTTTAAGTTGCCTTATGCGTTTTTTACCTGAATTAAATTTTAGCTTCATATGTGGTGTGTACAAAAGTGTTTAGGTAATATGCAGAGCTGTACAAAAGAATTCGAGAGCATTTTCGTCTATTGGTGAAATTTTCTAAAAATGAACTTTCTAACTGAACTAAATTTTAGCACGCTATATAGTATATATGCAAATCTATATGATATACAGGGATACACAAAATAATGGACTATTCTTTTGACTACGGAATTTAATTGTTAAAACTGGATTTTTAAATGTGTTATTTACTGAACTGTTTAAACTGTTTATTTGCATATCTTCTTTCACCTAATTGAACAGTGAAGTTTCGTTACAGTTTTCTGGATGTGTTGGAAAGTGTTTTATAATCTATGCTTGACACATGATTTTTCGTTTTCGTTAAAATTGTTCTTAATTTAAGTTCTTTCGCGTTCGGTTTAGTTTTCAACCAGAGGTACATAAATAAGTATGGAAGTGAAAACATGAAATATCAATTAAAAAATTAAGCAACACGCTTTTATTCCAAAATTTAATGTATTTTCGTCAACAATGGACTTTTATGCAAAATTTGAAAAAAAAAAATGTTCGTTAGATACGGGGTTTAGTGAAGCCAAAGAGAAGTCCAGGGCCTAGTATTCATTCGAGGGTCTCATTTCCTACTGTAAAAAAATAGAAAATTAAAAAAGTTGGACGATTTCAATGCTCTACAGTACATACACATACATATATATGAATGTATAACTACATATTTAAATAAATATCAGCTTTAAGAAATTCGGCACCCCAGGGTCACGGTCCAGTTGGTCCATACTTATAAATCAAGTCTTCAAACGCGTCGAAATCCTCTTTCTGGAAACGCTTCCGAATTCTACGATATGACACCGAGCCTAGAATAAATGCTACCACAATGTTTTCCCTCGGTAGCAACCACCGGAATGATTAAAAATAACGTAAATATGCGTAAAATAATTAAATATCATGAAAATACTTAAATATATGTTATCATCGACAATGAACTTTTTCGCAAAATTTCAGCAAAATCGATTCGTTAGATATTTGATTTCAATCAAAAGCGTAAAAAGACTAGCTCCTGGAGCCTGCCCATGATGGCGCTGAAAATACTTGAATATTGCTTGGTTTTTGACAGTGAACATATTTTCAAAATTTGAGTAAAATCGATTCGTTATGTATGTGATTTCAATCAAAAGCAGATATTAATGTTTTTACCCTTGGAGCCAATTCGTCGATCGATTCGTTTCAATCAAAAGCATAAAAGAATGTTTTTACCCCTGGAGCCTGCCCGTGATGAGTTACGACAATGAGAATACTTGAAAATTGCACTGTCTTTGACAGTGAATTTGTTTGCAAAATTTCAGCAGAATCGATTCGTTAGATATGTGATTTCAATCAAAAGCGTAAAATAACGGTTTTGTCTGTGGAGCCTACCTGTGAAGAAATATGACTTTGAACGAACATTTTATCTTTGACAATAAAATTTATAAACCAAATAATGGGGCTTCGATGGGTTCCTCTATACCGGAACTATTAGCCGAATTTATATTACCACTTCTAGAAACAGATATGCATAATAAATTGTGTTATACCCCTCATACATGGCTCAGATATTATACGATATCTTCACCGTATAGAAATTTATTTCCATATTTGTATGTACTTTTAATCAAAACCCACCATGGAAAACCAATAATCAATCAATCCACTATCCCACATAACTTTCAAGAACTTTTTCAAACATTTTATTAACAGAGTCTTCACAGTCTGTTCAGTACCCCTGATAAAAATACTTTATTTAATAACCTCTTTGGTCAGATTAATAACCTTGATTCTAAAATTAAATTTAATTTGGAAGTTCAATAGAATCTCACACTCCCTTATTTGGATGTATTTTTAATCAAAACCCACCATGGAAAACCAATAGCCAATCAATCCACTATCCCACATAACGCTCAAGAACTTTTTTCAAACATTTTATTAAAAGTGTCTTCACAGTACTGCTGATCAGTTAACCAATGAAATAAATAAAATATGTGATATATCAAGAAATAACGGATATAAAGAAAGCATTATAAATAGATGAGCATAGATAAGAATAAGAAAAGAAACTTCAATGAGAATAATTCCAAACTATCTACTTTACAATATTTTTCATGGGCTCTTTGAAAGATTGAAATATAAACTAAACAAATTCAATATTTGTCTTAATCCAAAACCATCCATAAAAAAAAAAAAAAAAAAAAAAAAAAAAAAAAAAGCATAGTCTGTAAGAAAATAGATCCAATGGAACCTGATCTACTATCGGGCGTATATGAAATCCCTTTCACCAAAGCAGATGGAACATTGACATATTATATATAGGAATATCAAATAGAAATTTTAAAACGATTATGAAAGAGCATACAGCAGATATGAAATACAACAAGAGAACTGTAGCAAGAGAACATAGAGTTTTTACAGGTTAATTTTATACATGCCCAGAAAGTAGATATGCAATGAATCAGCCTCCTTAAAGTTAACTATACAATTTGGTTCGAGATGGCTTTATACAGGGTGATTATAAAAAAACTATCCCGACATTTGGGCCCCTAACTATCATACCATTCACAGAAACTGAATGAAATTTTGGCAAAAGGTACTTTGAGGTATGCGCTCAAGAACAAACCTCAAGTTTGCGCTCAAGAACGCAATATGAAAAGCAACAGTGTCACTCAAACAGTTACGGTTACAGTGAGAAACTTTCGAAAAAAATCAAATAGCAACACCCAGTTTTTTGTATTGGAATGTGATCTCCATTGGGAAAAACCCTAAATAGCGTTGGAACGGGCAACTGTAGCATGAAAATCACCGGAACTAGGCAAGGGAAAAGTAAAAAGGACTTTGCCGTGCACCAAGATAATTAATTTTCGTTTCATTTACGTCACACGTCACACCATTTCTTTGGCTGATATCCCAGCCTGATTAGTTCTCCACAAAACGAGAAGAAGAAACCAAGAAACGCAAATTTCGGGTTCTACGTAAGACACAGTCATGACTGACGTCGTCACGCTAGGTGAAAGAAAAGGCACTGCGAAATGCGAGCCGCGTATGTTCCTTTCTGCCATTCCGAACAAGATGCCGCTTTCAGGGAAAGAACGTGGGGAAATCGTAAAGATTTATTACCTGAATGGACAAAATGCCGCAGAAACATTGCGTGTTTACCGCAGAAACCATGGATTACGGCGAGGCCCGTGCACTGTCAAAGCTGTACGCGACTTGATTCATAAATTTGAAGAAACTGGTTGCACATGCGATCGACCTCGGTCTGGACGACCTTCCGTTCCTGTGGAAGCTGTTGCAGAAGTCCATCAGACGATAAGCACAGTTCGTCCCGCAACTGCATGCGGTGTTTCACGTGTTCTGGATCTGCCGACTTCAACTGTACGCAAGATTCTGCGCTCTGTTCTAAACATGTTTCCGTATCGATTCCAGCGTGTCCAGATGTTGGAAGCGGGAGACTATCAATTACCGCTGGATTTTGCAAATCAATTTCTTATCCGGTACGATGAAGATAGCAGCTGACCTTTACGCATTCTGTGGACAGATGAGGCACATTTCTCGTTAACTGGTAACCTGAATTCGAAAAATTGTGTGCACTGGGCAGAGAATAATCCACATGATGTGCATGCACGTCCATTACACGAGGAAAAAGTGACTGTGTGGTGTGGTATAACGCGTACGTTCATCCTCGGCCCTTACTTTTTTGAAGAGGTTACTGCCGGTGATCTGCAAACGTGTACAGTAACGAGTGCTCGCTATCTGGATATATTAAGTCATTACGCGATTCCCGCATTGCAATGGCAAAATGCTCTATCTGAAGTTGTGTGGATGCAAGATGGCGCTCCTCCACATGTCGGGTCTTCAGTCAAACGTGTCTTAATTCAACAGTTTGGTGACAGAGTTATCTCCCGTCATTTCCCGTTTCCATGGCCACCAAGGTCTCCTGATCTGACACCAATGGATTTCTGGCTGTGGAGATATCTGAAATCCAAAGTGTATCAGTTTCGTCCTCAAATTGCATCTGATTTGAAAGATGCCATCAGAACTGCGATTCAAGAGATTCCTATTGCCCATGATACGTGCTTTAGTGCTATCCACCATCAGCCGCATGCAAAGTGTCATCGTGTGTGAAGGAGGTCATGTGGAAAATTTGTGAAACACAATAAAATGCTTTATTTTATGCTGCTTCTCTGTCCTTATTGGTTGTCCTCACTTTTAGCCTATCTACCGCCGGTGATTTTCATGCTACAGTTGCCGTTCCAACGCTATTTAGGGTTTTTTACAATGGAGATCACATTCCAATACAAAAAACTGGGTGTTGCCATTTGATTTTTTTGAAATTTTCTCACTGTAACCGAAACTGTTGACACTGTTGTTTTCCATATCATTCTTGAGCGCATACCTCAAAATACCTTTTGCCAAAATTTCATTCAGTTTCTGTGAATGCGGTATAATAGTTAGGGACCCAAATGTCGGGATAGTTTTTTATAATCACCCTGTAGATTAAAAAGCAATAGGATAAAATAAATAATGTTTACATATGACTATTTTCATTATAGCACCTACGCTTTCATTATACCTGTAATCTCTTGATTTTTGTTTATCAAGTTCATATCTCAAATTTTTGAGAAAATAGATTATTTATCAATATTGATCTTGAAAATGTCGCCGATTGTGTGTACGAAAAATGTATATCTGTTTATCAAAAGGTATTCATAAGCCTTTAAGTGTACTGTTATCACTTTTAATTATATTTATTTTAATGATAATAAGTGATTGTCTTATATAATTATATAATGAACTTGTGTGTAACATTTGAGGTAAATCAGTTCGACGTAAATGGATGAAAAATCAGTTATACAATATGTTATATATATAACAATGATTTTTTAAATGACTTTATTTATCAGTTGAATAAATCAGTAAGTATAATAAATTTTATATTTTTTATTATTTTTATCTGAATCTTACTGATTGATGAAGGAATTACACGAGTTGAAAAATACGTGGTATGGCACCACAACACCAGCTAAGGGTTAAATAAACGCACGTAAAAACAAATGTGCACATAAAGGAGAACGATAAATATTGGTTACATTTTTAACTAGTGAATCTGCAAATCAGAGGACTCAACGTGAGATCTTCAAAATTCAAATCACATTTCCATTTTGAACTCATTTTGTTTAATAGTTGAAACTTTAAACACGCAGTTTTTTTTTTTTTTTTTTCCCCATATTAGTATTACTGTACATCCTTTTTAGGAGATTTAACTCTTGTGACTCCAAATACGACTACATCCATTGATATTCCAGGACTGTTTTTTTCTTCTTTGAAAGCTATGTTATTCTAACTCCCTTCCTTACTAAACACACTCCCCCCCCCCCCCCCCCATGTCTCATTAATTTGATAATCGTAACTCTACAGAGTTCAGCATTTTAAATCTCCTGTTTAAATAATTAAAGTATTGATTTTATGATAATGGCATTAATAATTAGTTTGAATGATTAATTATTCTCAAAAATATTTAATTAATTGATAATACTAATTGTTCAATTTATTTGACTTCTTGATTCCCCCTCCCCCCTCACCTCTCATAATTTTGAATTGCTATGTCATTGAAAAGAAAAGTAATGCAGACAAGGTATCAGACTGACTTTAGAATTATTTGACATTGGACAATGAATATAGAGGAAGTTGATTTCATGTCTTTTGACAGTTGACTTTATGAAAGTGATATGAGGAAATATAAAACGAAAAATCCGTCTGTCATTCATTGCGATACGTATGTGCAGTTATTTTCGATATTTTTTAAACTTTCTTTTTGTAAAATGAGAGATTTTTCATGGTAGCCAACAAGGCTGGGAGGGGAGACATTGCCAATCTTTGGATTTTGAAATGTAATTAACTAAATTCTCTTTATCGGAATAATTTAGGAAAATAATAACATTCTCATCATGGGATATAAAATAGTTAAACACTATGAGAGAAAAGGGAAGAGAAAAAAGTAAGAGGAAAAGGTAAAAGAAAAAGTGAAGTAGTAATAGAATTTTTCGTCAGTTGACCTTGCCCCCAACCCTTCCCTGAAAACCTCCCACTGGGAAAGACGATTTTTAGTCCTGTTTTTGCGTTCAATTTTTTTTTTTTTTTTCACGTAAATGTATGAAATTTACAGATATTATTATTTAAGTTCCTGAGAATCGAAAAAAGTCTTCCATTTTCCTATAAATTGGATGTACTTTGAATTGAAATCGATTGCTCCTTGATGACGAACTTTTCTGGACTGTTGTGTATTGAAAATATAAAACGACAAAACAGTGCGATTATCTCTGATTCATTGCGATATGTAGGTGCACTTTTTTATAAAACGAGTTCGTTTTTTTTTAAGGCATGGGGGACGTATTTAAGAGTGTTAAATAAAAAAAAAAATTTCACCACTCAACAATGCGAAGTTAATTTGATATACTCACGACGCCGTTTTTTTTAATCACGTAAATTAATCAAGTTTGAGACATTATTATTTAAGGTGGTGGTTCTCAAATGACATGTTCAAGAAAGTGAAACTTTTTGACTAATTTTTAAATATAAAAGCATAAAACTGGCAGGCTATAGAAGCGATTTGGAATTGAAATGAGTTTTCCCTTTTTTGATAAATAAATTGCTTATCGAGTTACAAACGATTCCTGTCACGTGACGATACGATTTTTCCCTTTCTCACTCTGCTGCCTCGCGAATTCCGTTCAAAACGCTGACTTTGAAACTATTTTCTGAAAGTTATTCTGCTTTGACGAAAAAATGGAAAACTCATATCGATGACACAGTTTCTGAATAAGAACACTTGCCCATTTCATCTGTTTCTGAACAAAAAAGAATTCAAAATTGTGTCAGAAAGTAACTACTTTGGATTTGAGAACAACCTTAACTACATACGAATCGATTAGCATTTTTCTTTTTTCAATAAATGGAATAAATAAACAAAAAGAAATTAAATTGTAATCAATTTCTCCCTTATGAGGACTTTTTCTGGACTCTCGCGTCCTGAAAATTGGCTTAAAGCGCCAACTTTGACAGCATTTGAAATTATTTTCGTATTTTTTTCAAATATAGAGGGCCTAAATCCGTAGGTAAAGTTTAAAAAAATGCAGTACAGTTTCATTATTTACCTAGTCTTATGTTGTAAAAAATGTGCATATGTGAATATTAAAAAATAGCAAAATGTGAATATTAGAACATGAAAATCTTTTTTTCCCTCTTACTTTAAAAGTAATATAATTTCTTTTGCAGACCTTTAAGCCGATTCAAATTTAATGGTGCTGTTAAATATTATTTTAAAAATATAGCTAAGCGTAGGACACATAAAATTCCTTTAGTTCAGTGTCAGTGTTGTTATAAATCTGTCACTGCGTACTTTTACTCTTACACATAAAATATGTCATTCTGTTTTTCTTTTTTTTCTTCCTTTTTAGTGACTTGTTTAGGGCATTAAAGATGCTTATTTATGGTTACATTTGGTGTAAACAGGGTCGGCATAACCATCGGGCAAATGGGGCCTCGCGCCAGTTGGAGTCTCTGTATACATTTCAAAATAACGTTATCCTGTGTAAAATAATGATATTATTGTTCTAAATTTGTCTTTAAACCTTTTCACGAAAAAAAAAAGTTCGTATATTAACTTTATTTCTTAGAGCTAAAGTTGATATAATTGTCGGGGAATGTATAGATGTGAAGATCCTGAAGCGTGTCAAGTCTGTGTCCAATACCAGGGCCTCAAAAAATCATAGTCGGTCCCTGGGCCATAAACGCAAAAGATAAATATTTAAATTATTCTAAACTCTAAAGAATAGAAGATTTTTAAATATTAAAAATAATTATTACATTACATGTGAAAGAATTTGAATATTATTATTCACTCATTTTATACTCTAGATTATAAATTATTCTACGATATATACAATTTTTAAAAGTGATTTTTATTTATCGAATATTGCAGTGAGAGACTTTGGGCACCGCTAAGTGATTTGTCAGGGCTCCACGCGAGATTGTGCCGGCCCTGGGAATACATGCATACAAATTATTTCACCATACATATGGGGGAGGGGGCGTGTTAAGTCTGTGTCCAGGCCCAGAGCCTCAAAAAATCATAGTGGGTCCCTGGGCATGTATCTGAAACTTTGAGCTGATACGTATACTTTACCATTCACAAGATATTCATTTCAAAATTATCAATAAAATCAATTATTACATTATTGAATGCACATTTTTTTTCAGGGGTTTGTCTTGCAAAATTTTCCAGCGGATTCAACACACAAGCAATCAGTGGACCGTACAAGGATGGCAGCTATGATTTCGGAATTTTTCAAGTAAGACCAATAATTCGTTCCAATGAAAGTATTTCTAATAGATATTATTATGGTAATAATATTAAGTAGGCTGTTTTAAAACTGAAGCACAGATTTCGGCTTACGTGAAATTACTTAGATTAACATCAAAATCATTTAACTAACTTAATGTCAAAAGTTAGCCAAATTAGTTTTATTTTACGCCCGATAAAAGAAAAAAAAATCAGAAATGAATTAATCATAAATATTTTTACGAGTCTAATTTGAATGTCAGTCAATTGAATAAAATGTCTTTCAATATGTTTCCTTTTTGCCTTCCTTTTTTTTTCTTTTTTTTTTCTTTTTCTTTCTTTCTTTTTTTTTGTTTTTCCCGATATAGGTTTCTATTGGGTTGTTCGGAAAGTTCTTTCCGTTTGGCAAAGTTGGTTCGTACCGGAAAATTCTATCATTTAATTATTAGACATTAATTCAAATATCTAATGACTAATAATCGACGCGCAGAATTTTCCGGTACGAATTGGTTTTCCCAAACGGAAGGAACTTTCTGAACAACCATATAAATAAACCAAACAACACTTTTTTGTCTTTTTTACTGCATAGTTATTTGAAGGTTTCATAAAAGGTTAGTTGGCGTTTTTTACGGCCAATTATCTGCACGGGGCTTATAGGCTGAGGGGGGGGGGGGGGGGGGTTGACCTCCGTCCGTGCCTAACCAGAATTTATGCAAGATTTGAATAAAATCACGGAAAACCTCCAAACGGTTAGGCGACGAGCGTGACATGGGTTCAAACCAGCATCTCCTGTCTAGCACATTTGAGAGCAGACCCTCTCAACCGCTGGTAGACTGTTTCGAAAAAGGAAACAGCAGTAGCTACACATTTGTCTTTGAGCATGTGCATTGTTGTTTTCTCTAAATTCTAAAACGCCTGCAAAACACTTTTAATAATAGTTAAAAAAAATACAATTCTGGATTCCAGAAAAAAATAGTCAGTTAAGCACAAATATTTCAAAACAACACTTTTTCCTGTTATGAATCAAAAGTGTAATAGAAAAATTATAAAATAAAAACAACATTAGAAACTCAATAATTAATAAAATACACAGTAGATGGCAGCACTACAAAAATTAATACGGTCAAGAGTGAAAATTTTGAGATTTATTTTTTCTCTCTATTTTGCATTTTGAAAGGTAAATAAAGTTAGCACCATTATTTTACCAAATTAAATTTTAAATTTTACCAAATAAACATTTAAGTAGTTAAGTTTTACTTTTAATCTGTAGGATAAGTAAAATTTGAAAGATTTTAATTTTAAAAGTTTACTTTTTCTAACAAGTATATTTTAGATAATAATCGCTAGATGGCAGCACCATAAATTAAACAATAACGATTGAAGTGGATTTTATAATTTGTTTTGCAATAAGTCACAAAACTTCTTTTGATTATTTCTTTTTATACATAGTGATCGCTAAGGTAAAACTCAGTAATAATAATAATAAAATAAAGAGATTAGTGATGCTGGGGCACAGACCCCGCAGCTGATATTATCATCAATATATTTAAACTTATGAAATAATTTTGTGATATGGTGTCTCACTGAATCCAGAAAGAGACAATTGGGTTGTGCTAACTTGTCTTTGTTTCTTTTTTTCATTACGCAAATTCATTCTGATTCCGTATAGTAATAAATTATTAAAAAGGTGTTAAAAAGGAATTGGGATAATTAATTCTATGGGTCTTTTCTTCCTAAATTTATAATTAATTAAGAAATAACCCATTTCTAGAATTAGCGAGCATATTTTGAATTATCCGAAATCCACACCAGATTTTTGCCAGGTTTAAAATCCTATGGAATTAGGAAGCATATATTGGTTTCATACTTCCGGCGCGTTGTTTATTTTAAAGTCCTTATATGTGTAGCCACTCCCTTGAAGTCAGCCACGATGAGATAAATACGTATACACATAAATAATATATTTTATACATGTAAATAGTATATGTTATGTTCAAGATAAAATATTATATTTTCCCACTGTCCAGCCACTTTTCACAAGTCATAAGAAATCAGCAAAAAATGATGACTATTTTTTACAGAGTTAATAAATAACCAGGACCTAATAAACAGGTAGAACCTGATTAAAGCATTGGCCGATTGGACCGTGGCTCTGGTGCCCTTGATTTCCTCACACGCCCAAATTTGGAATGTGATTTTCGTAAAGTTGATGTTTTAAATCTGTTTTGATCTTGTATTGATTATAATCAATGTTTTGTATTTTTAGAGAAGGATACGGTTAAAAACAAATATATGTATATGAAAATATGATTGAAATAAAATTAGATCTGTAAACTAAATGTGAAATACGTATATTTTCCTATTCAGTTTACACAAGTAATTTCATTTCTGTTATATTATGAACGTTGCTTTGATTATTCAACTTTTTTTTTTTCATTTTGCAATAATAAAATTATTAGATGCTACAAATAAAGATTTGCTTAACACGCAAATTTGATCACATTTAGCTACATCTTATTTCACTTTACTTTATACATACATGTGCAAATTTATATAAATTTATTTACGTATTCATACTGAATGCATCGTAAGTATTGAAAATGCTTCATATTTTTACATAGTACAGGAAGACAGGTCCTGGGTATCTCTTTGACTTGATAAGGCCCTTATGTTGGGTTGTTGCAAAGGCCTGACTGTTTGACTCAAGGCTCTTCTCAAATCCCAACTGACTATTTTTTGACACATTTTTAAATGAGCAACCGCATAAAATGGACTTATTGCAATTATTAAGAAACAAAATGTAATCGAACATTTTCTTTTTTCATTTTTCGATAGAGGCAAAAAGATCTTTCAGAAAATGCTGTCAAAGTTAACATTTTGAACCGAATTTCCGAACACTACAGCGCGGGAAAGGAAAAATATTGCTGTCACGAGACAACAATCGTTTATAATTCAAGATGCAATTCATTTATAGAAAAATGAAAAAAAAAAAAAAAAAAGGTTAAATTTCAAAATTACAACATTAATCATGCCTGCGAGTGGTATGTTTTTACGTTTAAAAATAAGTCCGTAAATGTGTCAGAAAGTTTCGATAAAGTTCATTAATTGGTTTTTCTTTTAATTATTGTTTCCTTAAATTAGAATTTACTGAAAATTAATTGTTAACTTGATCATTATGATTAATTTATTGATAACTCTTCCACAGATAAATGACAAGTACTGCAAGCTGGGGACAAAGATAAGCTGTGGAGTAAAATGCACAGGTAAGTTCACTCGTGGTCTTTCTAAAAGGTTAGGGACAAGTTTTAAGAATCAATCCCTTGGCAGACAAAAATTCTGGGTTTCCCTTATAACTTAACTAAATTAAAATCAATAAATTAGTTGTCCCATTTATAATTAAACGGAGATCTTCCCGATACAGCTTGAGTATTAAGACATTTTGGGGAAATTGTTTTGTTTGTTTGTTTGTTTAAAAAATGCACATGGAAAAAAAATGGTTTTTGGCATTGAATTTATTGTACTTTCGTCTATGTGTGTGAATATTTTCATATAAAAATGTTGATATTTTAATCTATCTTAACTCATCCATAGCTCACTAAGCACGGCTTTCACAGTAAATCGCTGTAAAATAATTGCGTTTTTAATAATCATCTGAAATAAAAAAAAGTCACGCGGATTATAAAAATATTTTAAATTAGTTGGATAATGCCAAACCTCAAATTTATAAGATACATCATAATGCCAGAAAATGGGGGATGTTTGAAATTTGAGGTCTATATGGGGCACTCATACTTAATTTTCAAAACTGATTGAAAAATCGAAAATTTTAAAAATGTTAATTTTCTGAAGGTATGTCGTCCATTTAAAAAAGCCTAGTTTAATTTTAAAACGAAAACAAAATATAAGTAGCTTGAACGGTTTAAGCGTGAGAATGTACGCTGCATAGTTACTACATTTAGATTTATTTAAAAAAATAAATAAATAAGAAAAATGCATTTTGATCAGACCTTTTGTCAATGTGAAACGAATTCGTTAAACTGGTTGTCAAGCCTTAAATATTAGTTGCAACAAAAAACGGTTTTGAGAACATATTCTAGACGACGCATAAAAGGTTTAAAAAAAAAAAAAATAGTTTTTGATTTTTAAAAGTTTTTCGGCAGAACCTCTCCTTGACTCACTAAATTTTTTCAAAGAAAGGGGAATATTTCAGACTTATGTTTGCAAATTTTCTTCAGTACATATGATAGGGATTAATGATCCTACAGCAGGACACTATGAAGTGGTTTTGTTTTTATGTGCGATTTAAGCCGATTGCTTCAAAATTGATTGTTGGAATTTTAACTGGTGGTAGAATAAATTACAATAAACAAATTTTCTATAGGAAACTAGGTTCATAATACATTTATTTAATCAGAGCGTCTCACTTCAAAACGAATTGCCCACCTGTTTGTTTAGTAGTTAGGGCGGTGGATAATAGACAAAAGGTGCACGGCCGAATCCCGTCTTAGGCATGGAACTTCTTAGTGGGTCTGATTCCACTTTAAACGGAGGTCCTCGTGTGCAAAAGATGACCGTAGTTTCCGCAACCAATAAACCAATCAAAACGAACTCAGATTTTTGTCCATAACTTTAATAATAATAATAAAGATATTTTAGCGAAATTTGCAACAGACTTACCTTATTTTGTGGGAAATGCGACGATATATCTCGAGAAGTGGTAAGAGGTGGCCACTATCCACATCTAAATACCGAAGAACTAGACGGTCCATATTTCCGAAATATATAGATATGGGATTCATTTACTAAAATAATGTACATTTCTACCACTTTTCATGATGTCATTGCATTTTACAGTATAATGTCAGTTGAAAATTTCTCTAAAAGATCTTTATCTTTGTTAATGTTATGCATAATCGTTATATTCGTAATGGGGGTGAAATAGCCTGTATTTGTGTATAAATAAATGAATTACGAGTACCATTATACAATTCAAAACTGAAAACCTAAAAGTATTTCCACCAACCAAGTATATACACCAACCAACCAAGTTTCATGTTATAATGCAACTTTTCTCTGATTGTATGTTTTCTTGTTTTAACCCTGATGACGAATGCGATTGCATTTGACAGTACTTGGTTTTAAATATATTTTACATCAAAATTAAACGCCTTTAAGTAATGTATCTTGCATTGCTATGAATATAAAAATATTTCTTTTTATAATTTTCAATATTCTAATATATTTTACAAAATATCAAAAACTTTTAAGGCCAGATTATTAATTTCTTATACTTAAAGTTAATGATATAATCATGAAAAATATGTACATAATGATATTATTAATTTCTTATTACTTAAAGTTAATGATATAATCATAAAAAATAATAGGTACCTAATGATATCTACACTTTTAAATAAAAGACTGAAACGTTTCTGTATAATAATGAGCAGATAAGATACTCAAAATATTTAAGGAACTCTCCTTTAAAATTATATAAGAAATCTATAGGAAGCTCCATTCAACATACAGTTGTTGTAAACTTTTATCAGGAATGTTCCAGAATAGAAAACCAGATTTTTCAAAGAAATTGTTTTTGGATAACTAACTGTCCATTATTTTTCAGAACTGTTTCTGGATTTTTTTCTTTTTTTACAGTGTAAAAGTACTTTCTCCCATATGTTTTTACATTCTGGTACATTTTACAAAATAAAACAAATTCTTTTATGACCAGATCATAATATATATATGAAAGGTTTTTTATCTGTATGAACTAAAAATTCATGAGAAACTGGCAGCTTGTTAACGGTGGTGATAAATTGCAGTCGATAGATCGATAATCATGGCGGGGAGTAGTAGGCAATCAATGTACCCATTTAGTAATTTCTCCATAAAGTACAAGCCAGTTTTCCAAATAATGCGTTTATTTAAGAACAGGAAAGATGAAACATTTCCCACTGGACGAAGATGTTTATAAAGCCCTCGGGCTTGATTATAAATCATTACATCATTTAATTAATCTTAAATAGCTAGTTTAGAAATCTACGAATTATAAAACACCAGATAACCGTTTGTTCAGCACTTGGAAACAAGACAAATTTCTCCGTTCCGAAGTCATGCTTTCGCTTTTTGTTAGATGCGCGGATAACTACACAATCGACGTAATACGGACACGAACCAATCAGTGAGAGGCGAATATTGAGATCTGAGTGGCTAAGCGAATGACGGAAGAGGGAGATGTTTTAAGGAGAAAGAATACCAGATATAGTGGCGCAGTGTTTTCGAAGTAAAAAATCTAGCGCGCGAAACCAGCGCGTGGGAAAAAATAACAAAATGGCCTTTAAAAACATTCGAAATGAAAAACTAGCTTCCCTCAGAATATTATAGATTGGATAGTTGATAAAAGTTACGAATTGACTTAAAGTTTTAGATTAAGATTTTGAATAAGAAAATTATTAATATACGCGTTTTGAATTTTAAAAAGAAATTAAATAGGATTAGATATTATTAAGAAATAGGGAAATAATGAATATGTCGGAATTTAGAATAATTTAAAGGAATATCGCGAAGTAAAATTTTTATATAACATATATATTCATGTTAACCCAATTTATTAATTTATTTACTGGAGGAAAATATTCTTGAAAGGCTTAAAAATTACTTAAAGAGCTATAAAAATCTGTAAATCGCACTACAGTTTTCAAACAAGTTCCTTTAAAAGTACATTTTTTATCTTATTTGATGATGTTAAAATTAAAATTATGTGTATTTAGAAGTGAAGTCTAAGCGATAAAAGCGAAAGTAATAACGCAGTCGTTGCCGCCATCGTTATGACATTAGCAAACTATAGTACTAATTTTTAACGGCGACGAAAATGTCTGTATTGAAAAAAGTCTTTGTCGCAAAAAAGAAACCAACAAACAATTTTTATTTTTACTTCAAAATGCAGATAAAATTATGCACTTGCATGGGAATTCTAAATTATGATGATGATCATGGTGATTATTATAAGGAATTTTTAAAAGCAAAACTGCTTTATATAGTATTTCCTACGTTGTTTGTAAATTAAAATGACTTTTTTAACGATTACAAACATGTTTTTTTTTTTTTTTTTCAGATCTTGTCAGCAACAATATTCTTCTGAGTGCAAAATGCGCTCTGAAAATTTACGAGAAAGAAGGATTTAGACACTGGTAAGACTTTCTACAATATATTCAATTCTGTGTATTTAAATTGAACGAACAGTGGCAATTTAAGCATCTTAAAAATCAAATCGACAATAACAGGATGAAAACATAGAACTCAATTTATTATTTAATGAGACACCAAACTGTGTCCATCCATTTCGAAATTATGTATGTACACATATGCACACATACTGTTACTGGTATAAGTTATCGAGTAGTGCACCTCTTTTTTCACATTTTCTCTAGATCTCAAATATACACTGCAAAAAAAAAAAAAAAATGTTGATTTCACGGTTTTCCAACTGCCAGTATTATACCGTAAAATCAACATTTTTTTTCTAGTGTAAAAGGTGTAAACTTTGCTCAGTTATAAAATTAAAAGACATTTAAAATCAAACATTTAATAAAACTGAAAACAACACAATAATAACACATAATAAAAACAATTACAGTAAACGTTTCAAGCTTTATAGTTCCTCATCAGTACAAACATCAATCGAAAACCAAAGCTGTTGTTTACACATGTTCATGTTCAAAATTTATGCAATTTAAAATATGAAATCGCCAGGGAGTATATGTCACAGTAGGACAACATACTTTGGTGGAATTGTACATGCTTCATTTAGAGGAGTTTTCTGTAATCTTATAAAAAATCTACTTTTAAAATTATTGCAGTTAGAATTAATTATTTTAATATTTTCGAAATTTGGGATGGGGTCGATATCTATCGAATGGTTAACAATTTTTGATTGTTTTTTTTTAGAAGGTTTGTTTAAACGATTACAGAAATCTTCCCAACATTCCTCTTATACCAAAAGGCATTTTTTGGTACTTTCCTATTAGCTGCACGCCAGTGGTTAATCGCGAAATATTTCTGTCTTTATAATAACCGTTTTAATTTTAATTGTTTCGGTGTTTGAGCGCGTAGTTCGATTGATTATATGTCTTCTAATTTCCTGTGTTATTTATTTATTTGTGATGTTTTAATTTCGTTTTGAAATTTAGTTACGAAATATTATACGGAGACAAATCGATTCTGAATGATGTATATATTGTTTGAAGTGAAAACAGGTTAACCTTCCGTAATCGGGTTGCACGTTCATTTTTGGGATATATTTATTTGAAAAAATATGCGGGAAAAATATTTAAAAAACCATAAACAAAAAAATCATTAAATTCAGAATGTTTGTAAGTTAAAAAAATTGCAATCAAAAGAAAATTATTGTTCAGGCGCGACCTACGTTATACCACAGCCAGTTCATGACGTTTAAAACGTCACACTGAGTGGATAATTTTTACACGGCGATTGGTACAAAGCGTTGCGCCCATCATTTTGTGCCAATCGCCGTGTAAAAATTATCCACTCAGTGTGACGTTTTAAAAGTCATGAAATGGCCATGTATAACGTAGGTCGCGGTTCAGGTCTTTGCTTAACGTTAGCGTTTCTCACGGGCATCTTTTTTTTTGTTTTATAACATAGATAGACATTATCAGGACCCGATTAATATTTGAAGCTAAGGGAATCACATTATCATTTTGTGGCCCCCTTTCGGTCGGGAAAAGTTTTCTAAATTTTACAAACGTGGAAACTACGCCATTTCTACAAATGTTATTCCTGGGAGTAACTTGTCGAGTTCACGTGCATTCTGTGTAAAAACTACCCGGAATTTATTATTTAAAAGACGCGCACACACTGAAAAAAATATATAAATAAATAAATGTTGATTTTACGGTATAATACTGGCAGCTGGGATGCCAAGATTATACCGTAAAATCAAGAGTTTTTTTTTTTTTTTTTTTTTTTTTTTTTTTTTTTTTTTTCAGTGTAAATGATATTATACATTTTTTTTTTCTGAAAGTTGGTACGTACAACGGAGAGTTTGAGCGCTATATCTGTGACTCAGTGTGTTGACATCAGCTGTTTTTTTAGTTATAATTTTGAGTGCTCTACGGTTTTTGACAATGAAAAAATTAGTTGAACAAAGAGTTTCCCTGAAATTTTGTGTTCCAAACGAAATTTCGTGTGCCGAACATCTTGAAACTCACCGAAAATTTGTGTGGATTTTGCGCCACGATAATGCACCATCGCACAGAGCTATCGTTGTGCAAGAGTTTTTGTCCTAAAATTCAACGAAAACCATCGATCAAGCACCGTACTCGCCTGATATGGCCCCACGTGACTTTTTCCTGTTCCCGATGCTAAAATTATCACTTCGAGGAAGGCGTTTTGAGTAAGTTGAGACCATAAAAGAATATTCGCCGAGGGAGCTGCGAAGGCCATACCTCAATCAGTCTACGAAAAATGTATGGATGATTTAGATCAAGCTTTCCATAGTTGTATTAGACTCGATGAGACCTACTTTGAAGGCGACAAAATAAATTTTGATAAATAAATTATTTTTTTGTGTGTTTTATTTAACAATTCCTGGTACTTTTTACATGTAATTATGTATATATCATTAAACAGCTTTATCTTTCTTTTCTTTTTAATGTTTTCTATGATTACTATGTAGTGGACTAGCAACTGTCTTATAAAGGCATTCTAGTGTTTTGATTGAGAACGTGATATCACAATCTAACATATGTGTGCGCAACCAGGGCTACACTACATACCGGGCTTGCTCATTCATTATGATGACGTCACAAAAGGTGGCTGACTAGGAGGAAAGACGTACAGCGATTGGCACAAAACGATGGGCGCGTTGCTTTGGACCAATCGCTGGTCGCGGTCAGCCACCATTTGTGACGTTTTGAGAGTGAATGAGCAAGCCCGGTATCTAGTGTTGCCTTGGCGCAACTGCGGCCCCTGTACTTTATTTTATTTTAACTTTCGGGGAATGTATGTAGCCTTCGGAATTTGTGGCTTTTCTATGTTTCGCAGTGTTTTTATGCAAATTTTGGCTTCTCTGGTCAATCAGCAATGGTATATAAGCAGGGATGGAAGTGCGTTTCATCGGATTTGGCTCGGATCTCTCCTCTAAGGTATTCTAGACTAGCTCTAGCGACGAAGATAGTTATAGTTTTCTGAAATGGTGATTGCATAGAGTAAATAATACCCGTTGGTAAGATAGTTTCGAATTATATTTAAAGTAAAGATATTTTTGCAACCACGGGTTACTATTTTTAGAACGTTGAGATTGTTCTAACAAGGTTTTGTTAAGTGCTTCTGTTTTAGCTGAAAGTATCGAGAGTTTTCTTGGACTTAGTCGTGTCTTTCCTAGCAGTGCTTTGTATGTAAGTGGATCTTTACTTATTTGAATTTTCCAGTTATTTAAAGTGAAGTACGGGATTGTAATTGATTTTTGGGAACATTATTCAGTTTAGGAAAAATTGTGGAGGGACTCTTCCACAGCCTTTTCCGATTAGTTTAATAAACATAGTTTGAAACTCTAAATTCTTGTTATTACTGAGCTAGCCCCGGACAGAGGTAATCCCCCCCCCCTCCGCCAGAACTATAGATATGATATGATATGTTTGTATAGTGTATATATATAGTTGTACTTTCATTTATCTGGGTGGTTTAATTTGAGATTCTTCTTTGAATCTTACATGAAAGAAGTCACTGGATAACAGCTATAGTTAAAATTAAAGAAGCTATTTTTCTATTTTTCCTAGTACACAAGATTGAAAACAACTCAATAAAGTTTCGCTCTAAGAGTTATTCTACAAAGCTAAACAATAAAATCTGTTTATAAAAACAGTACTTTTTATATCTTTCCAGGAAATAAAATCAAATTTTTACAACTTTTCAATGAGCAGAGAATTTCTCTTTAAGACCACTCTAAAACTTTTTTCTGATGTGCTTTTTCTTTTCTAAAAAAAAAAAAAGGAAACTTTATCTTTTGAGTACATCGATGCTCTTTCTATTTCAAAACATCAAAGAATGAAATGAGAGCTGAAATTTCTTGAAAAAGTTTTGGTTTGAAATACTAGTTAAGTGTTTTCATTTAACTTTCAATAAATACCTACTTAGGTTGTAATAGAGGTCGTCTATCTGAACTTTCTTTGTTATCAGCTTTATTGTAGGGAATGGGACGTTGATTTCAAAACTATTGATATAAATATGCATAGGATTCTCTAAATATTCGGAGATTTTAGAGTATTTCTTTTGCCAAATATGTAAAAGATCAATTTAGTTTTTTTTTTTTCCAATGTAATTTGTACAAGATACGTCGTTATATTTTATGGAAGAAATTGTCGAAGTTACACTGAAAAAAAAATTGTTGATTTTACAGTATAATACTGGCATCCAGCTGCCAGTATTATACCGTAAAATTAACAGCAATAAGAAGTAATACGCTGCCGCGCATGCGCGTTAGCGCAATTTTATAAATATGAGCAATATAGTTATATTTTATAAATATGGTCAAAATAGTTATAAACAGTTCGTAATAAATACAAATTATTTCCGTAAAATAAACAGATTTCTTTTTACCGTGTATTCGTTTTGAAAGAGTATGAAGTCTAAAGGGGGCTCAAGAAGTTGCTAGGGAAGGGGGCAAGCTCCACTTTGCCCCCATCTGATTACGGTCCTGGTTTTTGATGTTTGCCTCTCGCAAAACACAGTACATAATTATCATTAACTATTTTATGTAGAGTACTCAAAGATTCCGTGTTACACCCCCTCCCCCATCGTTACACGGAACATGCTTGGTTTGTAAGTTATGGCTCTTCTCGTGTTTTCCCTTAATCCGTTGACTACCAACAGTATACATATGTACCACTTATGCCAGTTAAAGGTATCTATTTCTTATTATTTCTCCCACCACTATTTGCAACCTCATAATAAATTTCTACAAAGTTTTTTTTTTATGGAAACAGTGGAAGACAAAATTGTACAGAGAGAGAGAAAAAAAAACAGTCGTTCGAGGAAATCCTGTATCAACTGGTGTAAAAAGATAATTCCATTCTAAAGGTTAATATTGAATCATACACCTGCCTTATTATGGAAGACAAAATCAAAATTACGATAGGAATCACTTGGGATTTTGACCTACTATTTTTTTCGGAATTCTTATAATATATTACGATCGATATTTGATTATAATATCAGATACGTGACTTCAAGAATATCAAAAGACAGGTTTAATATTATGTCGTAGCTTCTGCTTCTACTTGATTTTTATTTCGAGAGAGAACAGAGATGGGAATTATGCGCAGAGGTAGCACGCTTTTTACATTTTAGTACTACTTTTATATGAATGATTTCTCCCTCCTTACTTACACGCAGAATTTCTGCCGTTAAATAAGGCGAAGAAAATTATTCATAAAAAGTTGTACTGAAATGTGAAAAGCGTAGGAGGCCTGCGCAAATGTTCCATCACTGGATACAGTTACCGCTGTTTAAATGAATCACGTTTATCTCATTTGAATTTGAATAATCGGTGTGTCGCTTTCCGGCATATCAATATTTTTGAAATCCTTATGATTTTTGTTTTGTTCTCCAGATGCAGGGTGGCCCATAACCTCCCTACAAAGATTAATCAGAGAACTTATAATCTAAGTATACGTTCTTTGGATTAAACACCAATTTCTCAGATAGTACTAACAAGGAAAACTATCGGACCTGTCGACGAGAATCGTAACGAAACTTTTAGAGATGATCAAGCATGGGAACAAAATTACAGGTGCAACATGTGACATTTCGAAATTGCCCGCAAACCCTGTAGTAGGACATGTAAAGTCGGTGTTCGCCCGCAGCAATGTCAACTATAAATTGACAAACATAATGTATATGTGGAAGCTATGAAGCATTGTGATTTCACCACGTACCGCGTACCTCACCATAAATGTACATACGTCACTTCATGGCTTGGTAATGTGGTGGAAGAAGACAATCCATTAGGCAAAGTGGATGTGCTCACCACGAGCAGGCAATGACAGTGAGATATGGAAAAATGAGTGAGAAATTTATGCAACTTATCTCTAAAAGTGAATTTACATAAAAGCGTTATCGTCCTAGGCTTTGCCGTTTCAGGCGTTAAATCATAAGACTCAAACAATCAGCGGAGCATGCTGATTGGTTGGGTATTAGGATTTAACGCCAGGAACGTTAACACCTAGGACGATAATACCATAAAGTAAATGTACCTTAGCGTACTTTTAAAATTAGGCGTTGTAGTTGTGGGTATTTAAAACATGCATTGCCGATACTATTTCATTCATTTTTCCTGCATTAATTTAGGCGTTGCGCCAAATCAGGCTCAAATTATACGGTTGTAAATATTGCGGGCAGCCACTTTACATGCCCTGTTCTAGGCGTTGCGGACGATAGCGAAATGTCACACGTTGTACCTGTAGTTTTGTTCACATGGCTGTTCACCTCTAAATGTTTCGTGGCAATTTTCATCTAATAGTCTAATAACTTCTCTTGTAAGTGTAATTCTTTGAAAATTGTGTGGTAGGTTCGTGAAATAAAGATAGTTTCTTTAACGTGTTTTTGATATCACGTCGTAAAAAAGAAAAAAAATGCACTGTTGAGCAGATTTTCATCATTCGGGCAGAACTTGTGTGAGAGAATCATTTAACATGAAGTTTGGAGTCAAATTTCGCCCTCATATACAATTGACAAGGAACTTGAAAAGAGTTCCAGAACTTTGTCAATGTTCTTTAGCACTTTTATATGTACTGCTTGGTGATTTGCCAGAATGGCAGACCTCGCCCTGAATTTGTTTAGTAGGATGTGTTAATGCGTTAAAAGAAAAAAAAAACCGTAATGTCAAGATTATATTACATAATTTTTAAATAATTACATTTAATGTTAGATGAGAAATTAGTGTTTAATCTATATAGAGGCTTTGGACCACTCTGTATATGCCTGATAAAATTAATCAGCGAGTCTCTTGTAAACGTTTTATGCCGCTTTGGACCACTTTGTATATGTTTCGTATAAGCGACTGATAAGGTTCATTTCACTTTATTCCGAAACATGTCAAAGATATTATTAAGATTTCTGTTTTGTTTTGAAACACTTGAATCATAAAAATGACCGATAAAATTGCTTCTTTAGATTGATAAGATTTGACTGATAAGATTTATTCTTTAAGTGGCGGCTACTGTACATTGCTTTTACTTATAAGTTCTTTCTTTGCTATTTGCTTTTACTCTGTTATATGTATGAGATTTCTTAAAAATTGCTTGTATTCTGTTACAATCATATAATTTTACTTTAACAATTTTACTACTCTTATTTTTTAATTAAATAGTGTTACGCAGAGTTATAACTGTAAGATTTTATTAAATTTCGTTATAGTTCGTTATATTTTATTCAATTTGGTTATATTTAGTTATAACTGTCAGATTTTGTTTACAAAGAGATTTTTTGAATAAAGAGATCACACACACACACACATAATTCATATGCTAGAAATACTATAAATTGAATTAGAATACTAAAAATTGATTACTGACTAAATAATTATTAACATTACTTTTAATAAAAGACAGTACGAAATTTAAGGGATAGGGAACATTTCTGGATCTCATGTATAAGAATAGTAATGATAGTTGAATTTTGAGCACTTAAGATTGAGTAATTTATGAGTTTTTGATTAATGATGGCTATAAGTAAAAATTAAATTTCAATAAATTCTGTCGTATGTATGGCGTAATTTAATATATTGTGATAGTAGTCTTTACAAATTATTGAATAATTATTTTAAATTATTTCCCTTTTTAAATTCATACAAAAAGGAGCTTCTATTTTTTACATGTCCTAAAATTTCCATGTATTAATCCTTTAAATTATTATACTATTTTTATTAACAGACTTCCATTTAAAAATGTTATTAATTTTTGGACGGATGCTTCGATTTTGATATATCTGTATATATATATATATATATATATATATATGAATATAATACCTTTGAAATCAAAATACGACAAACAAGTTCTTCCAGCAAAATCTGTCCAAATCTCTAATTTAAAGGCAAGTAATTTATACATAGAGTATCTATAAATTAAAAAATAGCTATCAAATTCGATCAGCAAAATGACAGAAACTTCAATTTAGGGATGGTATGTAGTAATACATTTATATACAAGATTCGGTCAGTTTGGTTATACGAACCTGTCCTTTATTTTTTTATTTCAAAGGTATATTTTTCTAACTTGAAGTCTTATCTGCAAAACCCGTTGTGTTCTCATCCCAACATTTATTACTTTCTGAACTCCAATTCGAACTAACTTTAATTAAAAATGTAACTGAGTGTACGCATATTGCAAGTTTTTGCGGTTAGTGATATAAAGGTCTTATGCATAGTCTTGTTCCGTCATAAAGCCCCAGACATCCATCAAGAACTAATTAACCAATAAAGTGAAATTATTCTTCCAGTTTGACACCTTCTCCCCCTGCTGGAAAATATTCCAAATGCTTAACAAAACTTCTGTGCGCCCGCGAAAAGTTCAGTTTTTTTTAGAGTCTGAGTTTGAGTCTGCCCTAATAACCTAATTTTAAAATAAAAATATGGTATCTCGGGGCTTCCGGCGGACTCGCGACTACATTATTGTATCTTCGGACTGGACAATAAACAGAAATATTTCAAGGAATGAAATCCCGAGTAAAAATATTTTATTAATGCTACTAAGAGTCTCTCAACTGTGGAACATATATAAACCCTAATTTGTGACAGAAAGCACACCGTGAATAGGTTTTTGACATATACAATTTTAAAAAAGGGGGAGGGGAGCAGCTAAAAATAAGCTATAATGAATTATAAAGAAAAAACTTACTTTTTACTTGATATAAAGACTACTATTAAAAATGTAAAGATGTAAAATAACTAAAATAACATTCATAATATCATACGCATATGCAGCAATGTTATTAGAATGCTGAAATATTTAAAACGAAATTACATGTACAAAAACAAATGGAAAGGAAAATGCAAGAAATTAAACACAGGAGAGTGAAAATACAAATATAAGAAACTATGAATGTGTTATGTATTCGTCAGAAGAGCTTCATAAATATAAATCACAGTAAGTCATTGTGTCAAATTTTGTCGGCATAAGTCTTAAAAATTAGAATATTAAGCTCCTTATTACATATCGTGAAAGCCAGGATAATTGATATAAATTAAGATATCCAAAGAAATGAACTAAAATTCACCTATTATAAATTTAAAAAAAAAAAAAAAACTTATTAAGTAGCAAAAACAACTCGCCAAAAATTAAAAAATGGCATGGATGCAAAAGATACCAAATGTAAGACCATGTGATAAATGATAATTTTATTAAAATATATAGAATGATTAATGTAGATTAGTAGATGTAGTGTTATTAGATGCAAGTTTATATGTATCAATCATTAATTATGGAAATGTGTATAGAAAATTCATTGTCAAAAACTAGTTGGTACCCGTCCCCCTTAATTAAATATAAAAGAAAAATAAGTAAATAAAAAAAAAAATATATATATATATATATATATGATGATAGAGATGGGTATGTAGATGTTCAATGATTGTCGAATAAGTATAAGTATATTGATTTAAGAAGGTACAAGTAATGTCTATTATGGAGCCTTTATGTAGAGTAATGTATGATAAATGAACTGTGTAAATGCAACCCCTTCATTTAATGATATATAATAAACTAATAAATAAAATAAAATGACTACCATTAAATCAAGATAAAATCGATCGAATAGAAATTAACCAACTGTTAGAGTACGTTAGAAAATAACATCAATCCAATATCGCTTATATGCACTGATTGATAAAAAAGAGCAAGGGAAAAAAATCTAAAAACAGAAGAAAAGAGCAAGTGCTATGCATAACTTCATATACTTTCCAATGATACAATATTGAAAGTAGTACAAAAATCGCTGTCACAGCGCCTCCTTCCAGCGGAATATCCCCAGAAGTGGACCCTGCCGGCCATAGCCAAAATCATATGTATGAATGTGGTTCAATTTTATGCATAACTTCATACACTTTTCGATGATATAAAGAGGACGCACGCACACACGAACAGGCAAACATTTTGTGCAAACTTTTTTTCGGGATCTCTGACTCCTAAAACATGTAAATCCGTCGAAAACCGGAAGTCGAAAAAACTCTCGATTACAATATACCTTCTTTGCGAACTCGCTCTCGATTACAATATACCTTCTTTGCGAACTCACTCTCGATTACAATATACCTTCTTTGCGAACTCACTCTCGATTACAATATACCTTCTTTGCTACAAAAACTCTCGATTACAATATACCTTCTTTGCTATAGTAGGGCTACTATAGAGTTGTAGGAGCTTTATGCTATAGATAGAAGAAAGTAAGTCAAGGAGCTATCTCTAAAGTACGCCTAATGATGGCATGCAATAAGTAAGTATCAGTGCATTAAAGTAAGAAACAATCCCTTGAAGTCGGTGTTATTTTTTTTTCTTAAATGCTTTTTGTTTATTTTGTTAATATGTGGACTATGGTGCTTAAAAACATTCTAACATTCTACACAAAAGGATTCAGAAGATCCTTTTGTTACTCTCGAAACAAATCCTGCTATCCTTAGTTAACATTCACACCTGTTCTTTTATTTTTTTTTTCAGGAAAGCTTGGGATGAGACTTGCACGAAGACAGACAGATCTCGCTTTTTAATCAAGTGTTCTCTCTGAAGATGTACTGTATGAAGACCAACAATACGGGAATTCGATTTTAATAATGGTGTATCGTACCTGTATGAGCTAGTTGTAAATAAAGTTATGATTTCGTAAAAAAAATAGCGAACCGTGCTTGAAGAAAGAGTAATTTATTATAATAAACTTATCAAGTACAAAAGTAAAATGGGGAAAGCATTTATGCTACAATAAATATTACATGAGTAAAAAAAGAATGCAAAATAAATAAATAAAAATAACTGGAATAATACTGAAAAAGAAAAAAAAAATCAACAATTTCAAAGCTTCATAAAAGAATCTCCTTACGTCATTTCAAATTAAAGAAGGGATTTTTCAGTAAAATTTTAACTTCGTGGTTTGGATCTAGCCAATGCTCAAACTCTTGATTCAATTAAGCTAGCCAATGTGAGTTCGCTGGAAACCGCATTTGAAATTAGGGGGCGTAGCTTACCAGACAAGTTCTCTTTGTATGTAGGAAAAAAAAATAACATTTAATACTTAAACAGTCATGACTTAAACAGTTAACTTCCGATAGTCAATATTCGAGACTTAAGATTCCAAGACTTTCCCTCCTTTTCTTCGAAAGTGATAAAAAGTTATAAAATTCAGTTAAGCAGTGCTAAAAGTCTAGTTAAATTGTCATTTTCACTAAGGCTATACGATTTAAATTTACTTTTACACTGTAAAAGAATTCCTTAAAAATTCTCAAATTTTACTGCCAAATATATATATATATATATATATATATATATATATTTCACTGTAAAAATAAAAATATATCCTTCAGATTTAGTAAAAATGACAATTTAACTAGACTTTTTTAACACTGTCATTTGACAAGGATATCTTCATAACCGTATTCCCCTATTTTTCTAACACATTCACGAACACATTTCACATCTTGCCTCTGAAAAAAAAAAAAAAAAAAAAGGGGGGGGGGGTTCCATAAAAATACGGAAAATGTATCAGCAAATAACGTTTTTTTTAACCCCCCCTCAGTGTAAAATAAGTTTCACATTTCTCAAATTGATGTCGTATTTAAGCAATAGGAAATTTTATATGTTGTAGATAGAGCACTTTCTGTATTGCTTTTATAATATTGCAGAGGAGTGTTGCTTATTGATGATGCGATTTGTTTAATCATTTTGTAATATCTTATTCATACTTAAGTAAAAGCATAATTTATATTTATGGATAAAATGTAGTCATGGAAACTGCATTGTATGACGTCATCCCCCTGACCTCAGATTCCGCTTATACAGAAACTTCGATCGCGAAACGCTCAATTTTTTTGTCGTAGTTGTCGGGTTTTTCGATTTTTATTTTTCGATCTTACTTTTTTTCCCGTATTGTATACAATGATAGCCGCACCCAAAATAACAAATGATAGAAGTGTTGCTGTTGCTGAGAAAAAAAAGCTCACGCAACACCCAGAGAATAAAGATTCTGATGATTGATACATCTTAATTGCAGTTGAGTTGAGAAGTGCTCCTCCTTAGGGGAGAAAAAAAATAATAATTTGAAGATGTCATTCAACTGCAGGTGATATTTTCCCTGCAGCGATTCTCAATTCTCTATGTCATTGTTTCTCAACCTTTTATGATCCTCGAGACATCCTTGATATTATTAAGAATTCTACGGCAAAATTGCAATCTTTTTATATTGAAATTAGCAGAATATATGAGTGTTTGGTGCGTTTATTACAGAAGAAATATTATGTCAATAACAATATGGTTAATTAATAGAATTATTTATTCACTTAGTAAAAGCAAATAAAACATTTTAATTCCTAAATTATATTTGAACTTTATGCCTCTTTTTATCAAATACCCGATTTGAACGTTAGAAAATTTAGAATTATTCAAAATTGGCATAAAATCAAAATTTACAAATATAGGTTATTTTAAATATTTGATTCAATATGTAAATATTTATTAATAATCTTTGACCTGGTCAACCATAGAGTATTTAAAAATTCAAAAGTGTTTTCAAAGCGTTAGTAGTTAGTCACTACAAAAAATCCTGACTATTGAAAAAATTACAGCACAGTAACATTTCTACATTAAAAAAATTCAGTGCATATGTAAAAATACAGACCACCTTTTTTTTCTTTATTTCTTGAAAGGTCCTCTATATTTATTCACGTTTTCCATAGCCTAAAGTACAAGATTTCGAGGAAATCCCTTTTCTGAGTAGTAAAAGAGATGGAAGTAAATGAAATTTTAAGAAAAGTGTATTTAAAATTCAAAATTAGTTGAAAATTTCGCGTGATTCGTATCGGCACACCTGAAGAACTCCACTACGCCGGTCGAGAAACATTGTTTTATGTTATTGTCATGGAAGCTGTATTTTTCTAAGGCTTTGGAACCGCATTTTTTCCGTTCCGGTTACCTTTCCGGATGCGTTAAAATAAAATATAAATATTTCGTTTCGGTTCCATTTGCAGAAAAACAGAAAGAATAATAAAAACGGTTTTTGCTTCAATTCCAATTTCTAGTAGTGTTGGTCATAATGATTGATTTTGCCATTCGAATGAACCATTCGGTCATGCGCAATGGATTGATTGATTTGGTAATCAACTTTATAGAGCAACTCATATAAAAATACTAGTCGAATATCCTGAAAATTTAGAAAGATATCGGCGGTAGAGTGATCTGATTTTTAGTTGCTCTCTAAAAGTAGTTGAATGATAAGGGATTTTCTACAAATTATCATTTTTAATTTATATATAATTTTTTTTTCATATTTTATTGATGTTTTAGTTTTGTTTTGGAAAACCACCAGCCTATCCCAACAAAAAAATAATGATAAAAATCGAAGCATCCGTTCCAAAGAAACACGTTCATATTCATCAAATACTAACTCCCCTGTTGGAAGTCAGTAAATAAAAAAATGACAATTTGTGAAAATCCCTTATCATCTGGCTACTTTTCGAAGACAACCGAAATTCAACTCATTATATTGACTACTATTTTATGAATTTTCAAGACTAGTCTTTTTATATTAGTTGCTCTATAGTTGGTGACTTCCAAATCACGAAACAAAAAATATATCTTTGGTATATTTCACGCATGCGCAGTTAAAAAATATTTCATATTGTTGGAGAGATTTGTAATTACTATTGTAAAATTTATATGGAGTTACTGAAAACCTATATATCTCACTTCCAAATAGTGGATCACCAATTATTTCAGCGGCAATTTTGGTGGCTTTCTTAATAAGAGATAAGGTGATCGTACAACCTGGGACAATCTTTTAGAAATAGCTATCATTTTCCTACAACTAAATAATGAGATATAAAATTAGAGTGCTATTTCCCTAGAAAGCGTACAGCGTTGTGATTATTTTTGAAGGAAATTGTCCTTATGGCTGAGCCACCAAGCCCGCTATTTAGTTCTGCTGACAAATATTGACTAAAAGAATATTACACTATAATGAACATGAATGAGGAGACTAAGTTAAAATTAAACACAAAAAGTTTATCTACAAAAAATTACTTAAAATAATTAAACAACAGAAAAGAGAATAATTTACAAAATATTTACATAGCTCATTCTTGAGTAATTGCATCATAAAAAGTGAATAACGAGCTCGATTAGGAAAAAGCAATGCTGTTGGATAGTCAGTATTGTTGGTCATTCTAAAAAAAAAATCCTTACCATAAAATTAATTACTTTTTTTCATGCATTTTTTAAATTTTATCATTAATTAATTTGCTACAGATATCCCTGATCATGGGATGAAAATAAAACATTTCTCTATAGCAATTGTTAATAATAAAATAAGGAAAATTGTATCACAGTAATTGCATTTTACGTAGAAGTCGTACCTGGGTGCAATGAATATTGGTCTGTATCGGCATCCTTGAAGATCTGGAGTTCCTCACTATTCACAACACAACATCCATTTACTTGTTGATGTTTGTTTAAGTTAAAAAAAATCACTATGTCGTGTAAAGACATGATTATGAAAGGGGGCGAGAGGTAATCTCGGTAAACTTAAAATGTAACACCGTGAGAGGTACAACCTCCTAACTGCAAATCTTAGTCCAGAATGATATTTTTAATAAAGATTTTTAGTTCGAAGTAAAATTGTTAAAATGTTTTCTCCTATTGTAACAGTTCACCAATCTTGTTCCTGATATTGGGACTCCATGCCCAGCCTCCTTCAGGAATGGTTACTCTTTTATTAGATTTGCATAAAGTTTATAAATCTCCTTTGGTTGGTTGAAGCTAACTCCTCCTTCCGTAAGGCATCCAAGGTCTGGTGTTCGTGGGAACTTGGCATCGCTGGAGACCTTCTTTTTCACTGAGTTGGTGGTCTGGCCTAAATTTTATGGCCCTGTGTAATTCTACGTCATAAATCAGTTTTTGTGTATGACACTAACCAGCTGTCACACTCGGCGACAGGAAGATTTTATGACATGTGTTTGTCTGAAGTATTGCTGGACACATGTCGTTGTTGTTTACTTGTGGGAATTTTTATTAAATTAGAGGGTACGTGCTATTCTTATACAAACGAACACAGATATTGTACAGTACCCACATAGTCCTGCGCTGCAGCGACAGATCATTTCGTGCATTTTTTTATAGGGTGATACCAAATATTATTTTTCTGTATTTAATATACACGTTCTTTATTACATTGCAAATGCGGGATATGACTACGTCATTCTATCCAGCACATATCACTACTCATATTTTGTTAAATATTTAATATATTAATATTACAATAGTACTACTGCTGTTTCTACTATATTTTGACAAATTTTCTGAAATTGGTTGGAAATCCGGTATTGTAAAAAAAAAAAAAAAAAGTCTTGAATTTTTTAAAGAAATAGTTATATTTCCATGAATATACGTGCTATTCTTATACAAACGAACACAGATATTGTACAATATCCACATAGTCCTGCACTGCAGCGACAGATCATTTCTTGCATTTTTTTTACAGGATGATATCAAATATTTTTTTTTTTTTTTCAAATTTTTGATGATCCCCAAATTGCCCTCTTGATCTAATCTTCGTTAACAAATATGAAATCGAACACGTTCTTTATATTCCCGAAGTTCTAGAAGAATCCGACAAGTATATTTTTCGATATTCATTAAAACGTGTAAAACCAAAAGTGTCTGGTGATTTTTTGGCTATATAGTGTAATTTCATATGTGAAATAGATCAAAAGCTTGAAATATAACAGAGAAAAATAAAGGAATACTCCCTTCATATAAGTAGTTACTCATTATGTATACTTTTCCAATTAATTATGTTTATTTTATATAACTTTATCCATATAACAACAACAACAACAACTGGTTATGTATGTTAGCTGCATGCAAATGCCTAAAAATATACCAGAGAAATTGGAAGACACAATTGTAGAATAGCACATTCTACATTTTTTTTAAAAATCTAAATCAAGTAAAGAAAAAATGTTGAGCTATTTCTTAATTATCAGCCAGGGCGCTTATAATATTTTATCAATACATACTAAAATTAAAAATCGTAAACTTTCTGATTCAATAAAATAGAAAATCATTTAACGTATAATTTTCGATTAGCGTTAATTTCGATTAGCGTTCGAAGAGCTTATTAAAAATGATTTTGTATACTGAACTGAACAGAAAATCATTCATTAATGATTTAGGAACAGTCAAAATTTATATAATTTAGCTCCTATTCCTAGGTTTGTGCTAACTAATCAATGTAAACAATGATATCATAATGTATTTTTTTTATTCATGAAAATGTATGCCTTAGTATTTTATTAAAGCAGCACTTAATCAGCTTTAGTCATCATACGTTTCTATGATTCACATTATCTTTTCATTAAGTTTTCTATCTCAGTTTAAGCAGTCTTAAAGAAAAACGCTTATAAATAATAATATAACTCTTATATCTATACTGATACTTACATGTGCATTTTTTATTAATAAGTTTTCTTTTGAATGAACATGTTAAATACAAAAGAAAAATGTTTTATCTTGACTTCATTTTTAAGAGCTTTGCTTTTGTGAAATTCCTTATTAAGGAGTTTTCAACGCAAAGCCAGAGTAGTTTCAACTTCTCAAGGAAAATAATAAAAATAGTGTTACTGTTCAAGCATTTAAATGTTTTGTAGTGGGTTTGGTTTAGGTTAATTGGTTTAGGAGTCTTTTTTTTTTTTTGTTAAACGTAATACACATTTCATGGAAACTTCTAAATAAATATCACCTTGTCTCATTTTTTAAAATTTATTAACTAATTAGGCTCCTTCTTAACTGCCAATGTCAAGAGCTATGTCATATTTTAAATGCAGGAATTGCTAAACAAGGTCGAAACATACTTGCTACCATTTTGTAGCTAGCTGAACAACTAATTCTAGGACTCCACTGATTTTCGTAACCAAATCTTATCCACCAACTTTCTCCAATTTAATATACTTTTTTAGACATAACAAAAAATATATATTATGTAAATTCATATATATTCTGCTATTACATTGAGTAAGTATTGAACAGTAAATATATTTTATTGAGTATGTTATATTGATACTGAAAAGAAGAAAGAAAACTGGTTAACGTTGGTATAATGTTTGAGGGAAATTTAGTTAATATAATATAATATAGAAATTAAAATATCTATAAAAATTTTGTGCAATTATAATAGTATATCTAAATATGGTAATAAATACATTGCGATTTTACAATTTAAATTTGGAGATGAAAACTAGTAGAGTCCGTATAATGTAAGTACTAACATGGATATATTATTGTTATCCCGCAACTAAAGATTTAGAGGAATTGCAACAAATGTTTTAACACCACAGCTAAAAGCTTTAAAAATAATTCTTAAAAGAAAAAAAGAAAGAAAAAAAAAGAAAAAAAAGTTATCATATTACACTGCTTGACTCGAATCCTGCGATATTTTTGAAAATTTAATTTCATGTAACAAAAATTTCTCTTAAGAATAAAGGTATGAACACAGTTTTTACCAAATAACAGCTTTAAACAAAATTTTATAGTGGTCCAGAGCTAAAAACAGTATTCTAAAATAACTCTGAACGATCATTAATACTTTATGTCAAAATTTCCTGAAAAATTAGTGCTAAAATTTTTCCTGATAATGAATATTTTGTTAGGAATTTGGTTTTCAACACTCCTTTCATATACAGTCATTAGATATTAATAATATCTTCACAAAGATACACTGGCGGAAAAAATTAAAGGAACAAGTATAAAAACTTATTTAACTTGAATGATTTTGCTGCTAAAACCAACCAACTTCTACAAAGACTTTATTTTGTGGAAGCCTGTCACATATTCAAATGCAGAATATCCTACGAATATAGGAAATGCTATATAAAGTGTGCTAAGGGACATTTTTGTGTTACTTTTTACAATTTTTTAGAGATGTGTAGAAAGCTTATTTCTATACTTCATTATATTAGTCTAACTGTATTTACCTTTTAGAAGTTGGTTCTCAAATGGCCGGTTCATCAACGCAAAATTTATTAACACATTTTTAAACGTAAACGCATAAAATTGGCAGGCCTGACTATTGAAGGGATTTTGAATCGAAATGAGTATTCCATTTTTCGTTAAATAAATGACTTATCGAGAAATAAATCGATAAATAAATTACTATTCGCTGTTTCCTACGCACGAGAAATTTTTTCATTATTTTTAGAAATTACAAAATAAAAAGAAGCCATTTATGTATTTTTCTATACAAACCGAAATAATTTATATAATACACGTAATTAGAAGCATTTTTTAAAAAATACATAGATAAACAAGCACAATGGTTCATCACATTAGTTTTCATAGCATTTGGCAACAAATCTCATTTTCGTAATCTGGAATTGCGCGAAGCTTTTTAAACAAGTGGGTAAGTGTGATCGAAGATCACACAAAAGGTTTCGTTTAATATTCTTTTCAAAACACTTTATCCTTTCTTTAATAAATCCAAATAAATTTCATTTTCAAAAAAAAAAAAAAAAAAAAAAAAAAGTCGTCTGTTATAAAGTAAAAATTTGCAGGTCTATTTTTCTCGTTTTTTCGAACATCTGAACCGGACTGATAACGGGCGAAGCCCGCTATTATACTCTGTTATAATAATATCTGTCAAATGGACTAAATGCGATATTAAAAAAAAAGAAAAATCAATTTCAAAATTAAAAATGTTGTATAACAGACCTTCAAAATGTTAAAATATGCCAATATTTCCATAATCGGGTTTTTATCATGATTCAATACGTTCCTCAAACTTATATAGTTACTATTCTCTATTACTCATATTGATAGTCTCTTTGTATTATTCTCAAATATTTGAAAAATCCGTTAAACTTCCAATATGACGTCAGATTAATTTTCTTTTTAATTCTCTAATGACGTCATATTAAGCTGCTTTCTGTATTTACGCATACTCATACTCCTTGTATTATTGAGAAATGTTTGAAAATTTCCGTTTTATTACCAATATGACGTCATATTAATATTTTTTTCAATTGGTGAAACTTTTTATTTCATTTTCATTTTTCACGAGGAAATCTTTCAATAGAAAATTAATTATTGTAGAAAGAATTTTATTGTGGATTTTTAATTGTTGGCAACTGCTATTACGAAAAATGTTTAAATTTAATAGGAAAAGGCTGTTAGATTTTTGGTTTTTTATCTCTCTATATTAAAATAATACGATTTTTTCAAATTTTATGATTTTGAGCTTCATAGTCGTTATTCAGCTATATATACACACAAAATTTTATGCCTGTAAGTTATGTAATTTCTGAGAGCCGGCTCTGTGACAGACAGACAACGGGAGTAACAGAGTTTCGTGAGATGAACGAAACCCTAAAAAGATAAAAACCCTATATTTATATACAGGCTTTTAATTATGAATTGTGTGTGGTATTGATATTGAGAGTTTTATTTATTTATTTATCAATATATACATTAAAATTCTTTTATATTATTGAAAAAAATATTTCATGGACCCTTAATGAATACTTCACTATGAGAAAACAACACCGAAAGTGAACATAATGCACACAATAATTATTTTGTAGGATAATATGGAAAGTTGTAAAAACTTTTAAAGCATTCTAAGTGAACACCAAAAATTGGTTTAAAAAAAGTGTTAGAGCAGTGAGAATTTTGATTTTAAATGTAATAATTATTAAATCCTCAAATTATATAGAAGAAAAAGAAAAATGTGTCCGGGAGGGGGGTGGGGGCATGCAAATAATAGTACGATAAAAAATTTTAGTAATAAACTTCGATTATAAATAATATATATACTAAGAGGTATTGCAAATATTAAGAACATTATTTTTAAAGACACCTTCTAGTTTTCCATTATATAATACTTTTCTTTAAAGAAAAAAAAATAATAATGAAAATTAATTTTAAGAGTTTCTGAAATCAGAAAGATACACATGGCAAAATTTTCTGAAATCAGGAGAGATCCTTCTATATAAGCATATCTGAATTAACAGCGTTGTTTAAATAGTTTAATTGTGAAAGATATGATATCCAGACATTGTGAAGAGTTGTTGAAATGCATTGCAATATCGTCGCAATCAGAATAGTGCAACGTGCTCTAGAGTCTTCTAGAGCCAGTTGAAGTGGGTAACTTATTTTTTTTTTGTTAACTCTATATATGTAATATGTGATGATAAATGAAAAAATAAAATAAAATAAAGAAAATATTTCTAAATGCATTTTTTACTGATAAAAAAAAAATAAAAAAAATTGAGAAATTCAGAATAATTTAAAGCATTTCTTTCTTTTCTCTTAACAGTAGTACTATTATAATTTTTGTTGAACTATTATTTAATTTACACGTAATATAGACATATTCAATGCTCATCAGAATTTATCTTTAAACAATGGTTCATACGAAAAAAAGATTTTTTAACTTTAAAAATCTACTTCTTAATTTAAACTAGCTTGGCTTAGCATCCTTTCATATCATATCTATTAAGAAATTCTCCAATGACTTCACTGAATAATCAGTTATCTATATCTTGCCCAGGGCTCGGAAGTAGCGCGCTACAAGTAGCGAAACTACAGTAGCCGCTACTTTTTCCAGTAGTTTGTAGTGTAGCGCGCTACATTAAAAAAGTGTAGTGTAGCGAGTAGCGCGATACAAAATATCAGTAGTTTGTAGCGAGCATCGACGCTACTTTTGACGCTACTTTCGGAGGGAGGAAAAAAGGTCCCAATCTTCAAATCACATGATTAGTTTCTTTTGTGTGAAATATGTTCTCTGCAACAATTTGCGAACGTCAGCGACAAATCTCATTTGCAGTGTCATATATTTCTCCATAGACGACGGGCACGGTCACAAATTAACTGTCATTTTCACAGTTTGGGTGTCAGAAACTTCGTGTACTGTTATTAAAATCCATAGAAATCTTCTCAATATAATGTATTTTTATAAGACTACGATTTTTTTTACCAAAATATAGTCATCTGGCTATGTTAAGTCTTTATCAGACTAATTTCTTCTACCTTTTGCCTCCCACCCCCAGCAAGCAAAGAAATGTAAAATCCTTATTAAAAAAAAAAAGAAAAAGAACGGATATATCTAAACATAAATCCTTTAAATTATCCCTAACCTCTCAAATTCACTCTTCCCCATAGTAGCATACAAAGGAGTTTAAAATATTTTTAAATCTTTATTTTTATACAAAAATAAAAAGGTTTAACTCCATTTGTCTAATGACAATAAATAAAAATTATTTCCTTGTCCCCAAAATTTACGCTTCCCTTTTTGCCCCTCCTCCAGCATACAGTTTCAAATATTTAAAACTCTTTATTTAAAAAAAATGGCCACATTTGTTTCTACCTAATAATAATATATAAGTAACTATCTAAATTGTCCCCTAACTTCCCATAATTTACTCTCCCCGTCCCCCCCCCCTCAGCATACAAATAAATCTAAAATTTTTAAGTTGTTTTTATTTTTATATAAAAAAAATCTTCTGCACATGTTACATGTGTAATCACATGCACGTGTTACGTGTGTCTAGATTTAGAGATGGCCGCTATTCAGAGATATAATCGTTCAAATATATAAATTTTAGGAATTAAAAAGTGGCGCTAAATAGAGGTGGCCGCCTTTCGGGAGAAAAAAACAGAATGGAGGTCTTATTGTACATAGATTTTTAACCTGAAAAAATATTTTGGACACTCTTTTGAAATTCGGGCCAACCCGACTCCGACCCGCTAGAGTCAAAACCCAACCCGAAACCGATCCGAACTCGAAATAATGAAATTCAACCGGATCCGCAGTAAAAAAGTGGAAGTCAACCCATCTGAATCCGACCCACAACAAAAAAAATCTAGAGCCGGGTCGGGTCGGGTGCGGGTAACCCGACCCGATGCAGGACTCTAAACGGTATAAAACTCAAAATCTAATCTTTAAATGTTTTTTTTTTAAATTAGTTGCGGTTTCAAAACTTCCACTTATAACGAAATACGATAAGCAGCAAAATGCTAAATGATCGTTTCCTGTCTTCCTGTCGATCACACAGTTTTTTGCCATAACAAAATTAGAAGTATCAAGAATTAGAATTGTAACTATTCAGCAGAAATGTTTCAGCTGTGCAGAAGCATTCGTTATAATCGTTATCGTACCAGTAGTTGAAAAAGTATGTTTATATTAACTTCCTGATACGCATTCTAAGATTAACAAAACAGACAGGCACGCATTTTGCTTTTGTGAAACTGTGATCTGTGGTTTATATAGACTTTAAACGTGAAAAAATATTATGGACATTCTTTTGAAAAATCGGGTTAACCTGACCCGCAACAAAAAATTTGAAGTCAATCCGACCCGAACCCGAACCGCAACGGGAAAATATAGCTCCAACCCGGCCCGACCCGAACCGCGGGTCGGGTCGGGTTCGGGAAAAAGCGGGTAACCCGACCCGATGCAGGATTCTAAGCGCTACTGTGCTATATCAATCTCATAAATGTGTAGGATTATTACAATTTTTGTTTTCAAATTTCCTCTTTTAAAAAATTTCCAACATAATTAGAAAGTGTCTATGAATTTGCTTTGTTTGTCTGTCCGTGCTCTAACTCTCGTACATATACTCCGATTGCCATGGAAGTTTTATATGTTATTGAAGTTTACTATAGAATGTTCAGTATTGAAAATGAAATGTGTAGCATTTATATCTCACTTACAGGGACGTTCAAAAGAATTCTGTTACATTATGGTCTATAGGGAAAAATCGTTTGCGGTGTATTTAATTAGCGATGATTACTAAAGTAGCGAAAAGTAGCGAAGTAGTGACTACTTTTGGAAAGTAGTTTGTAGTCGCTACTTTTTAAAATAAGTAGTTGTAGTCGTAGTTAACTACATTTTTCATAAAGTAGCTGTAGTTGTAGTTCGCTACAAACAAAAAGTAGTTTTTCCGACCCCTGATCTTGCCCTATGTAAGCGGTAAATAAGCAAATAATATCCTGAGTCGAAAATGCTGTGGTTAAATTCTCCCGAAGTTGAATTTAAGTAACCTTCCGGCGTAAATAAGTTGGATGAAAACAGTGGCGTAGCTACGTTTTTTGGCGCCCGGGGCAGGAAAAAATTTGGCGCCCCCCCCCCCCCCAATAAAAAAAATATATAACTAAATTATTTTTCCTCCAGACGGAAAAAAAGTACATCCGGCTGTCAAGGTAGGAAAAGGCAGCTTCCTTCTTCCTAGTTTTTTAAGAATTCAGCTAATTTTACTCAAACAGTCAAACACACGAAACTAAAATGTTTGGAACCCGGTTATAGAAGATTCCTAGTTATCGTCAATACTGGATTTCAATGGGAATTTCGAAAACTTAGTCAGCTATCGCCAAGTTGGTTTCATTTATGGTGACCTGCTTTTATCGCCAAGCTATTCAGCCAAATATAACCAAGCTTGATACGAATTTAACGTTAGCAGATGGGACTATGTAGTTTAAGCGCATGAGAGTGACAACAATGAAAGTAAATTTGCAATAAACCACGTTTGTTAAAACTCATAAACTAATCCCGATTATGGAAGAAAATTCTGCTACCTTGTTTTATTTACAAGGTGTGTGAATACTCTTTGGAATTTCTAAAGAGTTCTCATATGTCCTAAGCGACAAAACTTCAGCAATTATTTTTCAAATGACTCGCTGTTTTCTTGACAGTCTTTAAAGTGCATTTCATAAAATTGAAAATATTTTTAGCAATATAAATAGTTTATTTTCTAAAAACAAAAATTTTAAGTAAAAAGTCATTTTTATTGTATTTTAAAATTTGTCATGACATTTTAACTAATTAATTTTTGAAAATGTGGTCTTTACAGTTAAAGAGCAAATTTGTAAAGAAAATATGAAAAAAAAAAATGCTGCGAAAATTTAAAAATTGTAGGAAAGGTGTGGTTTTAAATTTTCTTTAAAAAATATATTTAATTAAATAATTTTTATCTCAAGATTTACGTTTTTGCTTGATTAAATCATTGAACTCTCATAAAACCACTTAACAATATCAATAACTGCATCTTAAAAATTTACAACGGTGCACCTTGTTTGCAAATTATAATTACCGTAAAATTTTTACTTTGATTAACCCAAAGAGAGAGATATATCTTTGTCCATTCAGATGAAAGTTCTATTTTACTTTCATGATGGTTAATCCTGGATTTAAAAAAAAATCTAACAAAACTATTTACAAACTTTATGAACTTGTTGTTTAAGAGTAGCGGCCTAACTTCGGTTGCGTCCTCGAAACTTAATTGTGGCTTACTCATAAAATGTATGCTGATGATCTCTGCAATAGCAAATCCGATTTATAATAAATCTCGGATACAACGGGAGAGGATAATAATGATTTGATAATAAACCTCCAAAAGTTTGGTATATAATCTGCCCGTTTTTCTGATGGCTTTAATGAATTTTTATTTTTATTTATTTTTATAATATTTTGCTATTTAAAAAATATATACAGGGTGAATCTAAACTCTTGGGCAAAACTTTAAGGGGTGATAGTACACATCAAGACAAACAATGTTAAATAGGAAACTATAAGGGTCCCAAACGTCTTCCGAAGGAGGTAGGCGCCATTAAAGTTTAGGGTCCAAAATTTCAAATAATTATAAAAAATAGAAAAATTGGTCGATTCGTTTGCGGTTTTCGCTAAAACTATTCTTTATGTCAGTATTTTCTTAAAAATAAATATTAAAGAAAAAACTTTAAAAATGTCGATAGAGGGCGCTTTAAACTTTGGAGTAACGAACAACTATTTTTTACCGTTAATTTTTGTATCTGATTAAATGGTTTCAAAAGCTTAGACTTATTAAACTTAAATTTTGAGCTCAAAATCTGAATCGTTGAGAGTGGTTAAGTAGCGCAAACTGAACTGTGTTCAGGAGTTGAAATTTGAACCGTCCCTGAACACATTTCAGTTATTCCCGATCTTGGTGTCGTAGACCAGGCAGAAACTACTACCCCCTACACGAAAAATAAACGATAGAGGGATGACAAAATTAAATAAAAAATTATTTTAAAAATAAATTTCAAAGATAAAGTTCAAAAATGCCGATAGAGGGCGCTTTTGACTTTGGAGTAATGAACAACTATTTTTTACCGTCGACTCCGACGAGGACCTGGTTGCGAGGATTGCCGTCGTAGCAGGCGATATCCGGGAAATACCCGGGGTATTCACTAACGTTCGCAACTCCCTCCGCCGGCGGTGTGAGGTCTGCATCGTTGCTGATGGGCACTCTTTCGAGCAGTTTTTGTGATTCCTCACAAACATCATGCATGTACTATTTTCAACGTGTTAAACTTCATTCATATTGCGCACTACATGCATACATCAAATTGTTTATTTTTATTTTGCGCGGAGAAATTGCTCATGTCTGTTATGAATAAATTTTCTATTTAATTTTGTCATTACTCTATCGTTTATTTTACGTGCAGGGGGTGGCAGTTTCTGCCTGGATTAATTTTAACACAATTATTCAAATTGGTAAAGAAATCATATCAGTTGTAATTTTCCAACTGAAAGAAAAATGTCCGGGCCAGGATTCGAACATGGGATCTCTTGGCTGAAGCTGCCATGCTCTACCAACTGAGCTATCCCGGTTGAATCTGGAGGGCATGAACTGGATGAATTATGCCATCCAGATTCAACCGGGATAGCTCAGTTTGTAGAGCATGCCAGCTTCAGCCAAGAGATCGCAGGTTCGAATCCTGGCCCGGACATTTTTCGTCCAGTTGGAAAATTGCAAGTCATATTGTTTCTGCCTGGTCTACGACACCAAGATCGGGAATAACTGAAATGTGTTCAGGGAGGGTTCAAATTTCAACTCCTGAACACAGTTCAGTTTGCGCTACTTAACCACTCTCAACGATTCAGATTTTGAGCTCAAAATTTAAGTTTAAGTCTAAGCTTTTGAAACCATTTAATCAGATACAAAAATTAACGGTAAAAAATAGTTGTTCGTTACTCCAAAGTTTAAAGCGCCCTCTATCGACATTTTTAAAGTTTTTTCTTTAATATTTATTTTTAAGAAAATACTGACATAAAGAATAGTTTCAGCGAAAACCGTAAACGAATCGACCAATTTTTCCGTTTTTTATAATCATTTGAAATTTTGGACCCTAACCTTTAATGGCGCTTTTCTCCTTCGGAAGACGTTTGGGAGCGTTAGTTTCCTATTTAATATTGTTTGTCTTGATGTGTACTATCACTCCTAAAATTTTGCCCAAGAGTTTAGATTCACCCTGTATATTTCTGAAGATCTAATAAAACATTTTAATTATAAACCTATCTATGATTAACGTTATATTTACCTTTGGAATTCATTTATTACACTTATGCCTTTACTCAATAAATGAAGATTTTATTCATAATGCATGAATTCATTTTTATTTATTACACTCTTTTATTTAACTTGGTTTTTGTATGTAAAAGTGGAGTTTTCAAATTGATTTTTCATTCACTTCCTGATAGGCTAGAATTATAAAAATTATGTACGCAGGTGTATTTTCGATGACAATACAGCATTATAATATTTTAAGAACTTAATTATAAATTAATAAAGTCATTTTAAGTCATTTTTCCGTTAGCCGGCCACAGGCGATACACCGCCAAATAATATTTGTGGTTACAATTGTTACGAGTTACAAAAACAATTGAGATAATTATGCACCAAACCAAGCTTGCTAAAATTTTCATCTGGCTGAGAAAGTGCAAAAATGGAATATTTTAAGTTTTAAAACTTTGAAAATATAAATAAAAATTAAAGAGCGTGATAATTTAAAAAAAGACTCTTTTATGATTAAATCAGTATTAAATAAATTATGACTATACGTTGAAAAACCGTTTAAAAATCCTAAATAGATAGTTTAAAAATACTTTTTTCTCTTACATATCTTAAAAAAGAAACAGACTAAACGTTAAAAAATAAATAAATTCACGACTTCGCACTTTCTGCCGAGCGTAAATCACAACATTAAATCAATTATCAGGGTCCGTGCCAACGTAACGTATTGTAACGGATTTTTTTTTTTTTAACTACATGAATTGCAGTCATGCTATAAAGTGTGATTTTTAAGATAAACATGGATTGGTTATAAAGGTGTGATTTAAAAAAATAATAATTTTATTATTATTAGTTTGCATTAAAAGACCGATTACCTATGAAAACAACACTGTTTGTCACTCACATAATAGAAGAAAAAAATCGAATTTTCAAATATAAACTTCTATGCAAAATATGACAAAAATATAAATTTTCCAATTTTTTTGTTTATAAATAAAGTTAGACATCCTAGTATATTCTGGTGAATGAACCAATGATTATAAATATGTAAAAATTCGATGATTATAAATATGGGAGCAAGACTTTTTACTGAATCCATTTCTTTTTAAATGAATCAGAGTTGCAATCTTTAAATTAATTTTCTCAGTTAGAGATATTTTATATTTTTATTTATTTTTTACATTTTGTTATTTTTAAATGATTTAGAAACATTATCTGAAAAAATGCTCTGATTACAATATTTTTAAAATACAATAGATGTTTCTTAATAAAAACACTTAAATATTTCACTGTTGTTTTTTTTTACTTCTTCATTCATTGTATTTAGTGTTCTGCAATTTTCAGTATTCATTTAATAGTTCAGATATTTTGAATGTTTTTCTCTGTTCAAGGCTAAATGAGCATTTAAATGATCTTTGGAGGCTGCATGCCATAATAACGCTCGCGGAAGATTATACTTCTAAAGATCAACACAATTACATGAAGCTAACAGTAAACAAGGCAGGCACAATAATTTTGATTTTTCTCCATTTCCATTCAGCCATTTGTACTGGTCGTTCTGGAAAGAGTGAAAAGTCCTGCATTGATTTTTATACGTTTCAAGAAGACAAAATTTGGGGGTAGCTCACCCACATTTTATTATTTGGCTTTTCTCAATGCCATTTCGATTGAAAATTATAATTTCCAATAAAGAAGGAACAATATCTTTACTTACAGTTCCTACAGCTAAATCAATCTTTTACTAGTTCACAGAATTCCGCCTATTACACGAAATTATTCATATGGAATTCTAACACAAAAATCAGCGTGTAAACCAATAGAGAAATAAAAAAATGCTCTTTTGATATCAGAAATGTGGCACCTGTAGAGCCCTTTGTTTCGTAAGCTGGAGGCTAGGAGCCTCCATGTGCGATTGGCACTCATGAATCTTTTCATTCCCCACTTCTTCACCGAATTTCTTCAAAGCATTCACATACACAAAAAAGGGTCACCAATTCTTATTTATTGACAAAATAGTGAGATAATTCTGGTGTCTAGCGTCTCTCAATTGGGCGTCCTCCCCTTCCCATTTAATCATTTTGCGCCTTTTTTTCAGGTGCGTAATCTATAAGGTACAAAGTGTTTTGAGTTATTCCTAGAAACATTTACAGAATCTATTTCTTTGATTATTAGGATATAATAAAATATTTTACAAAAGGAAACATTTACAATAAAAAAGGTCAAAATTGTTATTTATTTTCAAAATATGTGAAATAATTTTGGATGAAAACCTCTCTCAAATTGGCGCCCCTTGGCATTGGCGCCCGGGGCGGCCGCCCCCCTTGCCCCCCCTTAGCTACGCTACTGGATGAAAACATAATTAATTGAGACGAGAGAGCAAACAAGGTTAAAATAATTAACATTAAAAGTCAGAACTACATGAAGATGAAAACTTTATCGTTGATAGCCTTAATTACTAAAACACACAATACAATTTCCCTTACATTTCCACCTTCAATAAAATAATGATAAGTGCAGCTTGTTATACTCTGAAAAAATGTTCGACGGAATGAGTGCTGGATTACAGTGAGTCCACGAATCAAATATGGGATAACTTCTACTCCATAGGTCCATGGTACAGAAAGTCTTAATTGAATAGATTGTCTACAAGAAAAATCTGGCCAATGACGTTAAAAAACTCAAAAATTAGCAACAACAAAAATAGATGTTCCATGTATCCTTTCTCCAACGGTTTTATAGAAAGTTGACAATCTTGATTACATGTCTACCATTTAAAATTTCGGGGTCTTTTAAGCCACTCTCATTACCTTCTAACAATTTAATAGGTTGTCTTCTTTCGAAAATTTTCCACAGCTTGTGAAGAAAAGCACAAATCCTACCCATTTTAATAAATGTGATAATGGGCGTTTGTCATAGTTGTCTTGAGAATATATTCCTGGATGTGACACAGTCATTTTCAGGCTATAAATAAAAAGTAAAAGTACAATAAATTTTCATTATTGATTTTATTTAAAAGATACGTTTAACAGTAGTGGGGAGCCCAGACTAGAGTCTTGGATCGGGTCGGATAAACCAACTTTACCGGTACCCGACCCAACCCGCGATTCAGTTCGGGTCAGGTTGAAGTTAATTTTTTTTTCGATGCGGGTCGGGTTGACTTTAAATGTTTTGACTTCGGTTCGGATTCGGATTAGATTTTGAGTCTTTCGGGTCGGGTTCAGTTAGACCCGATTTTTCAATAGAACATCCTAAATATTTTTGAAATGAAAAAAAAAAACTATATATTTGAATATTTTAAATCTTGCACATATGCGTCTGATAAATTTAAAATAACAAGCGCCAAAACTTCCGCTAATTTTTGACATTTAAGATTTAAAAGGTGCCCGACTTCTTAAACTTAAAATTTCTACCGCTCGTATTACATTTCTGCATGCATATTTTATAAACATCACGCAGGGTTATCAAGGTTATCTATAGTCGTATTTATTGCTTCACATACACAGAGGCCTTTTCCTTTTCTTCCCGCTTCGACCAGCAGATATTTAAAAAACAGATGTATCAGATTATAGTCCTTAATAATAGACAAAGAACATCGTTATAAACTTCGTAAGCTTGATAAGATGAACAGGGTGAAAAAATGCATAAGATATGCTACATCATTCTGTGATAGACTATGTATTTCTTTCATAAAATTATGATTAATTACGTGGCAATTTGAAAAAAATTATGGTAAATATTCAAGTAGCTGTTTTCCAATAAACAAAAGTCAGCGGTTCTCTAACTTTACTGCTATGCGACTCACCTTAAAATGTGAAAACTTTCCGCATCCCACAAGCTTTTGTATAATCTTCATACATTTAAAAACGAAATCAGTGTATACACGCATCGCAAACGTAAACAAAGTATGTACACGAAAATATTAATGGATATTTCAGATGTGAATAATCATTATAATATTAATACTGTATAATTATTAAACATAACCTTCTTTAGCTATGCATGGAAAAACACGTTTATGAGGTTTGAAAGTCTATATCAGTGTTGAAGTACATTATTTCTAGTCTCTAGTAGCTTTGTACACAATGTTTATAAAAACACCGTCTTTTCATGTAGTTATTTATTTATATTTCTTCACAATTTTTTATTTCAAAGATATAACATAATTTTTAACAGCATATAAAATTAATAATATCAGATCAATCATTCCCCGATCCACCACAACTAGAGTACTGCTCGAAAATTCTGTTAAGTATTATCGCTACCCGACCCGAACCCGAAAGGAAAGATAATTATTCCATATTTTGATGAAATTATGGAAAAATAATCTATAGTTATATCTCTGATGTCAATTTTATCTTTTAAGTAGAAAAATGAACATATATATAGTTCATTAATATTCCAATATATAGTTTCTCGTCTGAAAAAAATATTCTGAACGTTGTTTTGAAATATCTGGTCCGCCTGAGCCTGACCCGCAAATGTCAAAACACAACCCGAAACCAACCCCACACCGACCTGTAACGAAAAAATATAGCCCAAACCTTGGATCGGGTCGGAATCGGGTAAATTCGGGTTAGCCGACACGATGAAGGACTCTAGTCGTTTATCTTAGTTGGGAACCGCTGAACTAAACATGATTATTAGTACTTATTAAAATGCTTGTGTAAATAATTCATCATTCAAACTAATTTATTAATGGTATTACCACAAAATCAATATTTTAATTATTTTAGATGGAAGATTTGGAATACTGAATTCTAGAGAATTACTATTATACAATTAATCAAACAACGGGGGCTGTGCTCTCTTGATATAATAAAAAGTTTTCGCAGAGAATTATCAGTCTTCCTGCATTAGTGCATGTAAGCTCATTTCGATTTACATTTCGCAAAAGTTAAACTTCCTGAAAGTGATTAGTAATTTATATATATATTTCTCTTACGTGGCGCGGAAGTAAGACTGAATTTCTAGCTTATTGTTTGGCAACAACCGTAGTTTCCAGAATATACAATATGGCGGCCACTGTGAGAGTAGTGAAACTCAAACTAGCAATTATTTAAAATAAAATAACATGTGCGTAATCCCAAGCATTTCAGATAATTCCTTATTTTAATTTATGAGTAATATCGTTAATTTCAAATGAATTCACAACTCTTATTTATAATTTATTTACGAATTTTTACACGAAAATCGGAGACAAAAGCTTGCACTCACTTTTAACAAATGCTTGGACAGTGACGACAACTATGTCGAACATTTAGGCATATACCAGTAAGTAATTCGTAATGGACATTTTATCAATTAAAAGTTTTTGAAATGAGCTTATTTCATATTGGCACTCTGACTGGCAAAAATATAATGAATAAACAAAACTGGCAACTATTTTCTCGATATTATGCATTAAACTGGTCTCTCTAACACAATGATATGCACGCCATCACTTTACTGTTTAACGATGCATTGTATGGTGAGTTCAGCTTGTCTAAATCTTATCCTGTCCAACTTTTCCGTAAGCAAGGGCGCACCTCATATGATGGGAAACAATGAAGGACGCCGTTATTCACATGATTCAAAGCATGCAACAATATTATCCCACTCTTAATAGTGCGTTAGGTTGACCACTTGATTGGGACATATGTTGTATAGCAGCACCCCAGGGCCCGTGGTCAAGAAAACAGAGTTGGACACTATAGACCAGTATCCCTTAGGAATTGTAGCATCACAGAGTTGAGATTAGTTAGAGTAGAGGTAACGACACACACATACATCTTGTCAGTGTTACCAATTCAAAAAAAATTCTTCAAAATATTTACTACTTATTTCGAATAGTAATCTTCCATTTATTTAAACACGGAATGTCTGAAATTAAACAAAGATAAGATTATTATATGGAAATAATGGTAGCTATTTTGAATTTAAAAAAATCCCGCCACATTGGCTTCTGAGTCTTATACAATGCAAATCAACCCCCCAATAAGCCACAAGGCCCCTACGATTCAAAAACTCCATGTAAAAATAATTAGCAAATAAAAACATAAATCCTAGTAAATTTAGAAGGACAATTTTCAAAGAAGATACCTCTCTCATAGTATTTTGTAGGGAAAGGAGCTAGATCCGTCAATCTCGTCTACAATCACAATACACTAGTTTTTCTCTGGGCGAAGATACATTAAAGCCCTTGTGTATTCGCATTATTAGTATAAACGATTTCAAGACAACAATCAGAGTAGAAATTGCAAACCTTCACGTAGATATGCTGGAGAGTGCTTAGAGGAATTGAAATATAGCTTTTGTATCTCAAAACAAAACAAACAAACAAACAAAAAAACCTTTCTTACAAATAAAACTTGGAACTGATTCCCCCCACCCCCCATTTAAGATACTTTTTACACACTTAAACGTAAGAAAAAATAAATAAATAAACAAAAATAAATACAAATTGTCTTACAGGGGAAGGGGGGCGGAGGCAGATAGATAGAAACTTCCTGACGAAAAATTCTTAGTTACTTTTTCTCTTAGTGCTTATAATTGTCTTAATCAGTTGGAAAGAATACATTTTACTACTTTTTTCAAGATCATTTGAAACAGAAAATATTTAGTTAATTAAATTTAAAAATATACCGAGTTTGCAAAGGCACTCCCCTCTCCGGCGTGCATGTAAAAGAATGAATCTGTTTATTTTTGTAATTTCTGTTTCTACATGCGTTTACCCGTGCCTTGCTAGACGGATTTTTTGACTGCTCCACACCGATATGCGGTCGAACTCGTTTTATAACGAGCTCCAGAAAAATAATGAGTGTCTTCTTTTAATAAATAAAAAGAGAGAAAATAGTTCTTATTATGTAAAAATACACTTCGGTAAACTCGTTGTTACGAGAAAAATACGGATGTAATAGGTAAAAATGTCACAAATTGAAAGAAAAATCGGGTTTTTGACGTTCATCGAATTAAATTCGGAAGAAAAATATGCGATGCGAAAATGACTAAAAATAAACTGAAGAAAAAATAGCTGTATTGACTAAAAAAAAAAAAAAAAAACTCATTTTATTGATCTGATTAAACTAATGCATACAAGAGTGCTTCTGAACTAATGGAATTTCTTATTAAATTTTAATGAAATGTTTATGAATGTTAATTATCCATATTATCTTAAATCTTAATTATTCTTACATGTTTTATTTTTCTAATTTGGATTATAAGTAAAACTCTCTAAGTTGGACACTTATGATTCCAGAAAAAAATATATCTAACACAGGGAGGTATCCTATTTGTATAGAGATGCTTACACTTTTTTACAGTTTAATTGTAAGTGTATATGTATACGCTCCTTAAGCATTAATTAAATTAATCACTTCGAAACAGGAAACATTTAAGCATTGACTGTTTAAATAAAATAAATAAAAATTATAGAAGAATGTCTGTTTTTTAACTCAAGTTCTTAGCAAAAGAAGCAGTAATAAATGCAATACAGACCTACCTGTTTTTTAATTACTATTACACAACAAAGTAAGAACAATTATGGCCATGTGAAATAATTTTAACTTACAAGTTTCAATTTACAATTTCATTAATGTAGTAATTTCAGCTTACAAGTTTTCTTTGCTTTTTAACTCGCTATTTGTGAATTTTATTTGTAATTTATAAATGTGTGAAAAGTATCTGTATTTATCTGTCTGAAAAGTATCTGTATTACTTACTAAGTGATAAACGAATCTGTATACTCGAAAATCTGAATATCTGTATATCTATAAGCGAATGTTTTAACCCTGCACTGCGGATATCACTGTCTGCGTATATGAATCAATTAGCATTTTACCTTTAATAAATAAATTCAGTTACTTGGAATCACTATAATTAACACATTTTCGGCCAAAGGTGCGTAAGCGCACCATTTCAATAAATATATTTTTATTAACACTGTGACGTATATTTTTCACTAACTTTATTTTTCTGCTATTTTTAAGGATTCTAGGAACATCTATAAAATATTAGTAATTCAATTGAAGTAATCACTTTCTGTTGAGAAATTTTCAAAATACGCTGGTTTTTTACTTGAAACGGTTATTGACAAATTCGACTTTTTGAAAATGTATAATTATTCCACTTGAGATTAATCATATGATTTTATAATGGAGTAAAGTTGCAAGTTCTGTAAATAAAATAAAAATAAAACAAATGGCATAAGAAAACTTAATTTTTTTAGCTCACAGGCTATCAAAGCCTGAGAGCTAATGTGCCCGCCCGTTCTGTATGTATGTAGTACGTAACGCGATAACTCTCGATAGAAATAACCGTTTTGCTTCAAACTTTGTTTATAGGTTCGTTGTGATAAGGCGCTTCCCTGATTAGTTTTGGGGGTTCATTGGTTAAGTATAAAAGGGGAGAACGAGGGGCTAACTCCCCTTAATTTAAATAAATGGGTTTTTCATGCAGAATTATTCCATTTTCTTCAAATTTTGTATATAGGTTCATTTTGATAATGCGCTTCTCTGAATAGTTTTGGGGGTTCATTGGTTAAGTATAAAGGGGCAAAGGGGGGGCTAATTCCCCCCTAATTTAGATAAATGGGTTTTTCATGCAGAATTATCCTATTTTCTCCAAATTTTGTATATATATTCATTGTAATTAGTTTCTTCCCTGATTAGTTTAAGGTGTTCATTAGTTAACTATGAAGGGGTAACGAGGGGATGACCCCCACTTAATATATTGTCGATTTCTGTATTTTTCGAGAGGCTTATTTCAAATTCTTTGAAATAAGAGTATAATATACAATTAGTGTGAATAGCCTGTGAGCTCAATGCCCTCAGTTTAACTGGACAGTTTTCTTTTTATTTATTTAAATTTAATGGTAAATTATTAATGGTAAATTAATAATGGTAACGTCAAATTAAACAAAATATTATTTTTCATGCACGAAACTTTTTTGGTGTCTTAATGAATGTAATTCAAGCAAATTTCAATACAAATAATACCACATTTTATAAAATTTCTATGCTTGGCCTAAAATGGGTTAAATAAAAAGTTCGTTTTATCTAACCACAAAAGCCTGCTATTAAATAAAGTGAAGAAATATTCTTTAAAATTTCTGGCGCCTAATCCTAAATATAAACATATTAAAAAACATACTTCGAAAAGAAAAATTCGTGCAGTTAAGCAGGATAAGGTATTTAAAACATCAAATTTAAGGGATTCAAACTGCAAATCTTTCAACTGGTAAAGTAAAAAAAATAAAAGATGTTTTCCAAGACATGATGGGGTAAATTTATTGATGCTACAAAGATTGTACAAAGATGCTTACAAAATTTATGTATTATTTCTAAGAGTGGTAAGTTTTAAATACAGGAATTTTTTGAAACGCCTGAGAAAAGTTGCTCGATTATTTTAAACATTTTGCAGTATATATATATATATATATATATATATATATATATATATAATACATTTTTTATTAATAAGAACTATTAAGGGGACAAAAGACCTTCAAAATCAGCAAAATCGCTCAAATTTTTGAAAAAAATTTCTTGTCCCCAAAAAATAAAGCTCCATGTAAGCTTTCATCTCCAAGTTAAATCATTGCAATCGGAGGATTTTTTCGAATTTTATTTACATTTTTATAATTAATTAAACGGCCCTCGTGATCAGCTGATGTTTATTTACAAATATTTGCAACTGCATTTTTTCTTCTAATTAACTGTTTATTTTTAATTTCCATTCAATTGCAACCAGTTAACGAATTTCTCGGTTTCATCTTGCGACAGATTACCAAAATTCTCGATTCTTCCCCCCCCACTCCCACCCCTCTTGTTGAGGGACTGAAAAAAGTCATTTTTTACAGCGAGTGACTGAAAAATTTTAAAATTTTTCTTCGCAACGACTTGCTAAATTTGTCGGTTTCATCTTCCGACAGATTACGAAAATTCTCGATTCTCCCCCCCCACACCCCTGTTGAGCAACTGAAAAAATTCATTTTTTACTGCGACTGACTGATAAATTTTAAGATTTTTCTTTCAACCAATTGCTGAATGTCTGGGCTCCATCTTTCAACACATTACCAAAATTATGGATTCACCCCCCCCCCCGCCCCCCTGTTGGGCGACTGAAAAATTAAGAATTCCAAAATTTTGCTAATCTGCCGCCAGATGAAACAAAGAAATTCATCAGATGGTTGCGAAGAAAAATATGAAAATTTATTAGTCAATCGCAGTAAAACATGAATTTTTTCACGGGGAGCGGGGGAGAATCCAGAATTTTGGTAATCTGTCGCAAGATGAAACCAAGAAATTTTATCAATTGGTTTCGAAAAAAAAATCTCAAAATTTATTAGTCAATTGCAATAAAAAATGAATTTTTTCAATCGCTCAACAGGGAGGGGGGCGGGGGGAAATCAAGAATTTTGGTAATCTGTCTCAAGATGAAACCGAAAAATTCATCAATTGGTTGCGAAGAAAAATCTCAAAATTTATCAGTCAATCGTACTAAAAAAGGAATTTTTTCAGTCGCTCAATAGGGGGGGGGGGAATCGAGAATTTTGGTAATCTGTCTTTATATGAAACAAAGAAATTCATCAGATGGTTACGAAGAAAAATCTCAATTTATTAGTCAATCGCAGAAAAAATTAATTTTTTTAAGGGGGGGGAGGGGGAGTGGGAGAATTGAGAATTAGTAATATATCGCAAGATGAAGCCAAGAAATTCAACAATTGTTTGTGAAGAAAAATCTCAAAATTTATTAGTCTATCGCACTAAAAAATGAATTATTTCAGGCACTCAACAGAGTGGGGGAGGGGCGGGTGGGGGAGAGAATCGAGAATTTTGGTAATCTGTCGCAAGATGAAACTGGGAAATTCACCAATTGGTTGTGAAGAAAAATCTCAAAATTTATTAGTCAATCGCAGTAAAAAATGATTTTTTTTTTCAGTCGCTCAACAGGAGGGGGGTGGGCGGGGGCGGGGGCGGGAGAATCGAGAGTTTTGGTAATCTGTCTCAAGATGAAACCGAAAAATTCATCAATTGGTTGTGTAGAAAAATCTCAAAATTTATTAGTCAATCGCGCTAAAAAATGAATTATTTCAGGCACTCAACAGGAGGGAGGGCGGACGGGGGGAGAAACCAGAATTTTGGTAATCTGTCACAACATGAAACTTAGAAATTCATCAATTGGTTGTGAAAAAAAAACTCAAACTTTACTAGCCAATCGCAGAAAAAAAATGAATTTTTTCAAGGGGGGGGGGGGAGGGGGGCGGAGAATACAGAATTTTAGTAACCTGTAAAAAGATGAAACTGAGAAATTCAATAATTGGTTGCGAAGAAAAATCTCAACATTTATTAGTCAATCGTACTAAAAAATGATTTTTTTTTTCAGTCGCTCAACAGGGATGGGGGGGTGAGGGGGTGAGGGGGAAAGGGATCGAGAATTTTGGTAATTTGTCGCTAGATTAAACAAAGAAATTCATCAGATGGTTACGAAGAAAAATCTCAAAATTAGTCAACCGCAGAAAAAATTAATTTTTTCAAGGGGGGGGGGGGGAGAATTCAGAATTTTAGTAATATACCGCAAGATGAAACCGAGAAATTCAACAACGGTTTGTGAAGAAAAATCTCAAAATTTATTAGTCAATCGCACTACAAAATGAATTATTTCAGGCACTCAACAGAGGGCGGAGGGGGGGGGGGGGGGAGAAACCAGAATTTTGGTAATCTGTCACAAGATGAAACTGAGAAATTCATCAATTGGTTGTGAAGAAAAATCTCAAACTTTATTAGCCAATCGCAGAAAAAATGAATTTTTTCAGGGGGGGGGGGGATACAGAATTTTAGTAATCTGTAAAAAGATGAAACTGAAATATTCAATAATTGGTTGCGAAGAAAAATCACAAAATTGTTAAGTCAATCGCCCCAAAAAATATTTTTTTTCAGTCGCTCATCAGAGGGGGGGGGGGGGGGGTTATAAATAATAATTTTGGTGCAATCATGCATTAAACATGTAAAGGTTTTGCATATATATGATTTTAGTCCCTTTCAGGATATATTTTATTATGTTTGCCAATACTAAAACTTTAAAATTGTTTTTCTCATTTCGAAAATTTTGTCGGTATCCATTTTCTCAAAATGCTCCATGCGCATACTATTTCCTCTGAATAGTTTGAAATTTTTTGTAGCTGTTTGTCATTATATTTGTCATAAAACTGTGCATGTTTTTTTAAAATGAAGTATAATTACAAATTTAAAGGTAGTTAATTGCAAAAATATGATGCAAAAATGCGGAAAATTTCAAAAAAATTATATATATATATTTTACCTTTATATTCAAATATATAACATTTGATGCACAGTTTTATTTATATATATATATATATAAACAAAAACTGCATACAAAATATTGATGATTTTAATTGATATGGAATGCGCATGGGACATTTTGAAAAATTCTACTTAACGGTTAAAATATTCAGAAAAATCCTTATTTTTCTCCAATTTTTTTTTTTAATTTCTGGTGTGATAAATACATGCCATAATGCATATAGTGTGCCCTCGAATAGTATTTAAAGTGAAATTAAAAAAAAAATTAAAAAATGAGTTTGAACGTTCCTTGTCCCCTTAAATCACATAAGTAATCGACAATAGATAAACCGATAATTATAATACAATACATATACAGTAATACCTCGGTTTTCGTTGACTTCGGTTATCGTTGATTTCGGTTTTCGTCGATTTTTTTCCGCAAAAAATTTGTTTCGGTTGCCTTGGATTTCGTTTATTTCCAGTTTATTTTTGTGCTTTTTTTATTGATTGCGAGTGCTTCAGCATGAGTCCAAAAAAAGTTTCTAGTAAGCAACTTGTTTAATGATGTCTTGCCCCATTTTGGGTAAATCTTAAAGAGACGGCAGAATCAGACCACTCTAGACAGCTTTTTTGAGTGACAGGGGTGTAAAAACTGGGTGCCAATGGACCGATTGTCACTATTAAATTTTATTAGTATTCTTCGCCTAAATTTTATTAGTATACTTCGCCTAAATTGTATTAGTATTCTTATTAGGTGAAGAATACTGAAAATTTAGTGGTGGCAATCGGCACAGTTGAGCTCCGTTTTTACATCCCCTGGACATATAGGTCCTCTGATTCCGAAGCTTAGTCTTACTGCCAAAAGACCAAAAAGGGAAGTGGACCGAGATATAATGCCTTGATACCATACGCAAGAACATTTCTTGTTGTTTTTGGTATTAAACGCTATACATCTTCATTATAAAATGTGTTTTTGGCACGTATTTTGGAGTGTTTAGAACGAATTAATTGGATTTACATAGATTCATATGGATATACTGACTCGGTTTTCAACTGCGTATTTTCAATTTTTATAGAAATATTTTCAAATAAAAACTAATAAATACTACGTGATTTTGCTGTTAAGTGGGGACGGTACTTTCTCAATAGTCGCAGTACCCCTGCTGTGATTCTGATATCATCATAAATAGTACAAGCGGATTTAAGAGAATTCACTGCATAGGTTTTAGAATAAAGTGTTTGGGTAAGTATTACAATAAGAGCCTATTAGAAGTGCAGATAATCATATTTATGACACACACACACAAAATAATAATAATAATAATAATAATAATAATAATGAACATAGTTTCAAACCTTTAACCAGTTTTTAATGTTAATAAAGTATAAAAATTCAGACCATAAACACATATTGACATTTTTGTTCATTATTATTTTTTCTTTATATTTACTACAATATGTTACTCACCACTGTGCATGAAATTTTAGACACAACTAATAATAGATTTATATAAATTTCTTTACTGTCATATATAGTGAAGAACCATGAAATCTAACGCTTCTTCACATACTTTTATTTATATAAAAAAAAAAACTAAAAACCACAATGTTAATTTTATGCACAGTTTTATCATATACGAAATAACGAACATGTAGAAAAAATTATAAAGCTCTATCTCAAAAACAAAAAATCCTAAGAATTTTTAAAACTTGAAATCGTGCAAAAAACGAATATTGAGAAAAAGTATACTTTAACTATACTGTAACAAGCCTGTAGTTTTTTTTTTTTATTCCCCAGTGAACTTTTTGAGTCTGGCCCAACGATTAAAATCGTAATGTAAGGGTAATGTATATCCCGCCTTGAGCGCAGGTGTTTTTCTCTTATATTTTCTTATATCTTCGTATGATTAAAAAGTTAATTATGTAACATTTTGATGATAGTGCCTCCTAATTAAATTCTCCAATTTGAAGAATAAATTTTTTTAATGCATTTCACCTCTTTTCAATTAATTTCAAAATTTATTCCAGTTTAAATGAATTCAAATTCATTCCAGACTGTAAAGTTTCGTTTTTTTTTTCGTACTTATTTTTTAAATTATTTTTATCATTTTATGTTCATTTGATAACATAAAAGTACATCATAATCACTATTATATCCATCGGACAGAAAATATATCAGTAATATTAGGATATAAAATACAACTTTTTTTAAATTTTTAGTAAATTTCAAAATCTATTAATGGGGAAAAATGCAAGATCTTTTCGACAAAAGGAAAAAAAATTGTATCACACATAACAAATGCAAAATATGGTCCAAAAAAGGAAAAAAAAATATTATCAGGGGGGGGGGGGGTAAAGGTTATTTCTATGTCAATCTTTAAAAATTTTCTATTTTTATTTCCTGTAGATTAAAACAACCTGCAAAATAATAGTATTTTTTGGTGAAATTTCTGGAAAGCTAAAATTGAAAATATAAAAAAAATAATTAATTATCTCACGCGTTTTGAATACATTTTATATATTTTATTTTTTATTCTGAAAATATTAAATTTATTTAAATAGTCTGATGCAAGTAGCAGCGATGACAACCTTCAGAGGGTGGAAGGGATGACATACCACCATCCTGGATTTAGACATTTTAACTATAAACGTTTTATTTTTTTCTAATTAAAAAAATATAATAAAATTTATTTTTAAAGAGCAACTAATTAAACACTAACTGAAAAAAAAATCATCATTGAGGGTATACACGCGTTATTTATTACAATAAACAATTTTCTTATTAAAAAACTCCCCCCCCCCTCCCCCCCCCAAAAAAAGATTGTTTTCCCCACGCACAATTATATATAATTTTCTGTCGTTTCTGGTGGTAGAAGAGATTTGTAATTAACAAAATTGTTGCACTTAGTTTAACAAAAGTTATTAATTTTTCATATCTATACTTAATATTATAAAGGAGTAAAGATTGTTTGTTTGTTTGTTTGTAGGGGGTAATCTCTGGAACTACCGAACCGATTTCAAAAGTGATTGTGGCAAATTGATGGTGACAACCCCTGCTCCAACATAGGCTATATTTTATGTCGGTGCCACTAACCCCAGGGGGTGCAGGAGCAAAAACGTTTTAAAATTGCAATTTTTTAGCTTTCAAACTGGCTGTCAAGCCCTGAGAGCTTGCCAGCCGGTTCTGTATGTATGTATGTACGTACATAATGCGATAACTCTTCATAGAAATATCCGTTTTCCTTTCAATTTTGTTTATAGGTTCACTGTGTTAAGGCGCTTCCCTGATTAGTTTTCGGGATTGATTGGTTAAGTATAAAGGGAGGGGGGAACGGGGAATAATTCCCCTCCCCCTTAATTTATATAAATGGGTTTTTCATGCAGAATTATTCCGTTTTCCTTCAAATTTTGTTTATAGGTTCACTGAGTTAAGGCGCGCTTCCCTGATTAGTTTTCGGGATTGATTAGTTAAGTATAAAGGGGGGGGGATCGGGGGAATAATCCCCCCCCCCTTAATTTATATAAATGGGTTTTTCATGCAGAATTATTCCGTTTTCCTTCAAATTTTGTTTATAGGTTCACTGTGTTAAGGCGCTTCCCTGATTAGTTTTTCGGGATTGATTGGTTAAGTATAAAGGGGGGGAACGGGGGGATAATCCCCCCTTAATTTATATAAATGGGTTTTTCATGCAGAATTATTCTATTTGCTTCAAAATTTGTTTATAGGTTCATTGGGTTAAGACGCTTCCCTGATTAGTTTTCGGGATTGATTGGTTATGTATAAAGGGGGGGGGGAACGGAGGGGGCTAATCCCGCCTTAATTTATATAAATGGGTTTTTCATGCAGAATTATCCGATTTTCTTCAAATTTTGTATATATATTCATTGTAATTAGAGATTTACCTGATTAGTTTAAGGGGTTCATTAGTTAACTATGGGGGGGGGGTAACGGGGGGATGACCCCCCCTTAATATATTGTTTATTTCTTTATTTTTCGATGGGCTTATTTCAAATTCTTTGAAATAAGAGTATAATATACAATTAGTGTGAATAGCCTGTGAACTCAATGCCCTCAGTTTAACTGGGCAGTTTTATTTTTATTTTTTATACTGAAGGAGCTAGAAATTTGAAATTTGTCATTGTAGTTACTTATAAGATGTAAATGCTCTCTAACAACAAAATAAAAAAGAAATTTAAATTTAAAAGGGTGAAATGAGCGAAAAGCGTTCTAAAAACAGTCTAAATTACAATTTCTATGAAATCTCTGGAACTACAGAACCGATTTCAAAAGTAATGGTGGCAAATTGATGGGGACAATCCCTACTCCAACATATAGGCTATATTTTATGTCGGTGCCACTAACATCAATGGGGTGCAGGATCGAAAAATGTTCGAAAATTGCGACTTTTTTATACTGAAGGGGCAAGAAATTTGAAATTTAGCATTGTAGTTACTTATAAGATGTAAATGCTCTCTAAGAATAAATTAAAAAAAAAATCGAAATTTAAATGGGTGAAATGAGCGAAAAGCGTTCTGAAGTCATTCTAAATTACAATTTCTATGGAATCTCTGGAACCACGGAACCGATTTTAAAAGTGATGGTGGCAAATTGGTGGTGACAATACCTGCTCCAACAGCCTCTTTAATAAAAAAAACTATGCGTTGCTGACGACTGGCTTTTTCGCTAATTGTTGCACCAGGTTAATCTCGGAAAATGAAACATTTGAAGTTACTGAAAAAAATGATAGCTCAAAAGGTATTTGTCAGAAAATTGTTAGACAAACTGCGTTTGAAAGGTAAAAAATTGTATTTTTCTTGATATAAATTTCAAATCTAATGATTATGCCGTTTTTCAAATATTGAATTTCAAAAATTACCAAATTTTCCAATGGAGTACCATAGCGAAACCTTCATGCGTAAAAAGATAATGATAAGGGCGACGTGTCCTGACGTGTATATTGGCTATAGCACGAGTCACAAATTATAGTAGTCTTATTATTCTGTTAAAATATAAAAGTTATTTGTGAAATGTCAATATTTTGTTGGATTAAAGGTTCGTTAAAAGAAATTGACCAGCGTAGCGGGCGTAGCTTGCTAGTACTATAATAAAACACAAATGAAAACTGTCTGAATTTAAAATAAAAACACCTTTTCTCGTGGAGTACATGCAGAATTATATTTGTATCATACTTTACAATTGCATATTTATTGAAATTGATCTATTAGAGATCCTTATCCTGTAGGTCAGTAAAGTCACTCATGTGACGTGACGTACATAACTATCAGCAATGTCACAAAAATTTAAACATTTGTAGAAAAATATCTTTCACGATGAATAACATGTTTTGAACAGTTCTTGTAATTTTTGAAGGTTTCTAAGAAATTCACATTTTTGTCACAATGTAACGTCACTGAGTGGAGATATTTTGGTCACAAATGTGACGGGACCACCGTGACTTGCAGCGACGTCACAGTGACATCAATGCTACCATGCATGCTATACGTGTCCCTTCAATAACAAATCAATTCCCTTTCAAATAGAATTTTAGAGGATTGTAAAACACTTTAAGAAACTCAAACTTAGATTCTGATTTCTCAAACAGCATCCAGCAAGTTGTTGTTTCTGTCCTTTTTAACAGTTTCCAGCATAGTTGAAAAGTGTTTATGAATTCGGTTTTTCTGTCTGTCCGTCTGTCCCTGCTCTAACTATCGTAAATATACTCAGATTGTCATGAAATTTTTACACATTATTGAATTTTACTATAGAATGTTCGGCATTGAAAAGGAAGTGTGTAGCATTAATAGTTCATTTACAGGGATACGTAAAAGAATTCCATTACATTATGATCTATGAAAAATCATTTACGGCGTATTTCATTGATGTTACGATATTGCAAACACACTCAAATTAATATGAAATACTGAAGTGGACCACAGCATTATTTTACCGGAGTATACAATTAGTAGCATTTATAGTTCAATTACAGGGGCGTACAAAATTATTCCTTTACATTATGATCTATGGAGCTGCTGTGCATTTTGAACATGCTATGATACTTGAAACATAAGGAAATTTAAAAGGATCACTAAGGTTTAATACAACTTATTTTCTATAGATTATGGAGTGCGTATAGGATTTATCGTTCATGTACAGGGACGCACAAGATAATTCGGTTAAAAGTCTGACAATGATCGGTAATTGCTAGAAGTGCCATTTCCGCTGTGATATCCGATTTTATGCCATTTTTAGTGTGTTAAGTGTTGTCTATGAATTATGTAGCTGATATGCAAGGGCTGCACGAAAGACTCCGAATATGGGCAGCAATTATTGAAAATGGATTTTTACTGAGTTATGTATTTTTTAATTGATTATTTAGATATCTTATTTCATCGTATGGGAAAATTAAATTTCATAATAATATTCTGTTACTGTTGGAAAGTGTTTCATAATCTGTGTCAAATGCATGAATTTTTGCCCTTGTTTAAATTTATGAATACATAGAATTTTCACTATGAGTGCGAATTGCCCGCAAACTGATATAAAAATTGAGCCCAAGCCCGTCTCATCTCCATTATGTACCACGTAAGTTAATATTAAATTGTCAACATTATGGCTAAAATTGATAGCTAAGTATTAGTATATAACAGCAGTTTATTATAATAAACATATGGCAGCAAAACAGAGTCCCCTTTTCTATGAGATTTTGAATTAAAAAATTAACACTCACTATTCTTACAGAAATAATACTGAGCACGACTGCCTTATGGGAAATAACGTAATTTTTTTTTCTTCTGTGCGCAGTATTCTCTCACTTATACGACACTGACTTAAAACTGTTGTTAGTCTTTTTTATATCTCTCCTAATTTTTTATTTAATTTAATTTTCTTATTTAATTTTTAATTTCACTTTCAATTCGTTTTGAATTTAATTCATATCAGTTACAATAAAAATTTATAGTATAGAATAAAAATCTTGTTATTTAACATTTACATTTTTTTAATGTCAATCCTTTGAAAACTTTTCTCACTACATTGTGCAAGTGCAGCTTTGAATAGTTGTTGCAAAATGAAAAGGAACCACCAGATGGCGCTAAGCGCGTAGAACTTTAAGACTGACTGACTGTTTTGTTTACTTTACGTTTGTACATAGCTTGTCGTGTATTCGTTCTGTATCGTCTTTAAGTGTGTCTACCTGTCCAATAAATAATCTTCATTAGTAAAAGATGTTTCTACCTTTAAAGAAGCTCATAGAACACGAACCAGAAAATTAGGTGAGATCAAACCTTTTATTTACTTTTATTGTCTTGTATGATTTAAGAAAGTCCACGAAAATCTCTTTTATGGTGCCGAAATTCCCAAGAGCTGTAATTTAGAAAATGGCGCAACCTAGCGAATTAGATAAATCAAAAAGTATGCGTAAGTCTCTTAGAACATCTTTAACGAAGATTATTAACAAAATAACTGAATATTTGGCAGGTGACGAGATAGATAATGACGAAGTCGAAGATCTTAAAATTCAATTAATCGAGAATGCAGAACAAGTTTACAAATTAGATTCAGAAATTCAGAAACTTGTAGATAACTTAGAAACGCTAGAAAAAGATGTATCATCCAGTCAAGAATATCGCGAAAAAATTACAAAAACGAAAGCTAAAATTGATCGATATTTAAAGCGTAATGTTCCTAACGAAAGTAAAATAAACTCTTCTATTTTATTGTCCACAGAACCTGATGAATCAAAGAATTATTCTCACGTAAGATTACCGAAACTTACAATACAACCTTTCGATGGGAAATATGAAAATTGGCAGGAATTTTGGGGGCAATTTGAAGTGACTATACATGAAAATGTAAAGTTAACTAACATAGAGAAGTTAAATTACTTAAAGAATTTCTTAACAGGAGCAGCTTTAAAATGTATTCAAGGTTTAGCTTTAACACAAAATAATTACGATGTCGCGATCGGATTGTTAAAAGAAAGATTCGGAAAAAATGAATTAATAATACGATCGCATGTAAACAAGCTATTAAGCCTAAATCCTGTAAAATCTGGAGCGAATTTAAGAGAGCTTAGACAATTGCATGATACCTGTATTATTCAAATCAGAAGTCTCGAAACAGCCGGAGTAGAATTAAATAACTATGGGGGAATTTTATTCGCTATTTTAGTCAAATTAATTCCTGAAGAAATTGTTCTAGGATTCAATCGTTCTGCTGGCGAAGATTCTTGGAACTGTGCCAAATTATTAGAATTTCTGAAACATGAAATCGAAACGCGAGAAAAAACGTATATGTTTCGAAATGATGAAGTATTTGAAAAGAATAAAATTAAAGAATTATCTTATCGAAAACATGAAACTCATAATAATATACCCACAGCAGCTACATTAAATGCACTTATCAAGAAAGACTGCCTATTTTGTGCAGGGGAACACGAAAATTTTAACTGTCCCTTAACCATTAATGAACGAAAATCGAGTCTTTTACGAAAGGGTTATTGTTTCCTTTGCCTTCGCAAATCCCACGTATCAAAATTTTGCCGCGAAAAAATGCGTTGCAACATTTGTGGTCGAAGACATAATGTTTTAATTTGTGACGAAACTGAAAAGCAACATAACAAAAAGGAAAGCGTCTCAAAGTCTCCGGAAAGAAAAAATAATTCCAATGCTCTCAATTGCGCAACAACTGCAGTAAATGAAAATGTATTTTTACAAACAGCTGTCGCCTTTTTAAGTAATAATTCTCAGGAAAGAAAAATAAAAATTATCATGGATTCGGGGTCACAAAATACGTTCATCGATAAAACATTATCTCGTAAATTTAATTTAGAAGTTATAGGAAAAGAAAAATTAGCAATTTATGCTTTTGGGTCAAAACCAAAGAAATCTATTGTAAGAAATAGGGTAAAGGTGAATTTAAGAAACATTTATGATCCAAAGAAAATTATTTCGATTGAAGCAATTGAAACATCTTCCATATCGGAAGCTGAAATTCAAGGTCCCAGTAAAGAAATTCACAAATTTTGTAATGAAGCCAAAATACAGATAGCTGATATTGAAGGGTCTGAAAATTTAAGGGTCTCTCTTTTAATTGGGTCAGACTATTTCTGGAAAATCGCTACAGGGAAAGTCAAAAGAGTGTCCGGTGCTTTAGTAGGAATGGAAACGAGACTAGGTTATGTTTTTAATGGTTCTGAAGCAAAACGCAAGAATTTTAAGGATGTTAGCGTTATGAATGTTATAGTGCGTAATCAAAATGTAGAAGAATCCGACATTTTGAAAAGATTGTTCGATTTAGAAGGTTTGGGAATATCGCGTAGTGACAATCTGAATGAAGATGACGAAGTTATGAAAGAATTTGAAAATTCTACGAAACTAATCGAAGGTCGCTACCATGTTAAACTACCATGGAACGAACATTCTGAGTCGCTACATGATAACTATAGTAATGCTAACAACCGTTTGCGAACACTTGTCAAAAGATTTAAGAAAAATCGAAATTTTCATAGTCAGTACAAAGTGTTGAATCCAGGGGGTGGCCCGGGGGGGAATGTCCCCCCCGGAGCATTGAAATGTCCCCCCCGGAAGATTTGAGATATTATGATTTTAATGGTCAAAAAGTGGAATTTCCCCCCCGGAACTCTATAATGTCCCCCCCGGAGCCACAGAAATCCCTCCCGGAGAAAAGTGTCTGAATTCAACACTACAAGGACATTATTTCAAAGCATCTAATTCAAGGAATAGCTGAAAGGGTCAATGAAAATGAATGTGGTGATAATTCTAAGATCTATTACATGCCACATCACGCAGTAATACGCGAAGATAAAACAACGACGAAAATGAGAATAGTTTTCGATGCCTCCTCGAGTGAACATAATTTTCCGTCCCTTAATGACTGCTTGAATCCAGGTCCGAATTTAACGCCCGATATTCTAATACTTCTTTTGCAGTTCCGTCTGAATAAGGTTGCCATAACGGCAGATATAGAAGGTGCATTTTTGCAAATTGCCTTGGCGCCAGAAGAAAGAGACGCAGTTAGATTTCTATGGGTTACGGAAGATTTAGACGCAGAACCCGAAGTTTTGAGGATGACGCGTGTAATTTTTGGAGCAAGATCGAGCTCATTTTTACTGAACGCGACAATTAAACATCACATCAAGAAGTATAGGGATATTTATCCAACTGCCTTCAGTGTTTTGAACAGTAGATTGTATGTAGATGACCTTATACACAGTTTAGAAGACACAGATTTAGCGTACACCGTCCACGAACAAATAAGGCTCATTTTGGGAGAAGCAGGCTTTAATATGAGAAAATGGAAAACAAATGTACGCTCATTGCAAGATCGATTTAAGGAAGAAGTTAACGAGGAATCCACGTTATGCAAGGTCCTTGGCTATTGCTGGAATTCAGCAGATGATGTCTTAATCGTTGATAGTGATAAACTTTTAAGGGATAAGGATATGGCAGAATTAAAATTTACGAAGAGAAGCGTAATAAAAACTATGGGAAGAATCTACGACCCGTTGGGCTTAATATCACCATTTGCAGTTCGAGCTAAAATACTACTGCAAGACATATGGAAGAAAAAACTCAATTGGGATGATGCTTTACCAACCGACTTAGCAAAAATATTTCAAGATTGGTGTGAAGAATTGTTTTATTTGAAGCAGATATCTGTACCAAGACATCTATTCTCAATGAAAGGAATGGAAGAACTTACGGGCTGTCAATTTCACATCTTCGTAGATGCCAGCAAACGAGCTTACGGAGCAGTTATTTATGTACGTTTTCGCAACTCTGACGGAATTTTCCATTCCAATTTAGTCACTTCAAAGACTAGGGTTGCACCAGTTAAAGAAATAACTCTGCCGAGGTTAGAGCTTCTTGCTGCACTTATAGGAGCCAGATTGTTCGATCATATTCGACTACATTCAAGTACACCGAAGGATACGAAGACTATATTTTGGTCAGATTCCACGATTGTTCTTCACTGGATCAAGAATAATTCTCGAAAATTGAAGATGTTTATCAAGAACAGAGTAGATGAAATCAAGAAAATATCCGATCCTGGTTGTTGGAATCACTGTCCTGGGAATGAAAACCCTGCTGATATTTTAACACGAGGTGAAAACTTAACCAGTCTAAAGGACCTGGATCTTTGGTGGTTTGGGCCACCGTGGCTAAGGAAGTGCGAAAGTCAATGGCCACAATCCAACATTCATACCGATCAGGAAACCAACTTAGAAAACAAAGAATATGAAGTGGTGAATATGCTCCTGACAACGAAATTTGAAGCTCTTTTCGATATCCGAAGATTCAGCAAACTTAAACAAATATCCAGAATTACTGCATGGATTCAAAGATTCATCCACAATACAAGGAATCCTCAGAGTAAGAGAAGTGGTCCCTTAGCTACTGAAGAACTTGAATTTGCCGAAGAATACTGGATTAAATTTACACAAATGGAGCATTTTCCTGAAGAATATTCAGCGCTGACGCAAGGAAAACCAGTACCAGCAAACTCAGTTATTCGGCCGTTCAATCCAATTTTAAATGAAAGAAAAATAATCTTGATTGGTGGACGATTACAGCAAGCTAATATCTCATACCATGAAGCTCATCCAGTTTTACTACCTAATAGATCCCATTTATCAAATCTTATCATCAAAGATTGTCATGAAAAAACAAGGCATGGTGGTGTATCGGAAACTTTAACACAACTCAGAGAAAAAACTTGGATATTGAAAGCAAGACAAAGAATCAAGAGTTTGATATTTAGATGCAATTTATGTGAAAAACTTCGTGTTAAACCTGCCACCCAGATTACTGCACCTCTACCTGCCGACAGAATAAATGAAGCCTATCCATTCCAAGTTACAGGCCTAGATTACTTAGGTCCGTTGTACATTAAAGATCACGATGAGACTAAGAAAACCTACATATTGCTCTTCACATGTGCCGTAACAAGAGCAGCACACCTAGAATTAACTCCGGACTTGACCACAAAAACATTCATTCAAGCGTTCCGAAAATTTGTAGGAAGACGAGGAATATGCAGCACTATCTACAGTGATAACGCCAAAACATTCCATAAGGCAAAACGAGAATTAAATTTATTATGGAAGATTATGAAAAATGAAGAAGTGAAAAATTTGTTTAGTGGATTGTCCATCAAATGGAATTTCATAGTTGAAAGAGCAGCTTGGTGGGGAGGTTTCTGGGAGCGTCTCGTAAGATCAGTTAAAATGTCTCTAAAGAGAATTCTTGGAAAAACTTCAGTTTCCTTTCAAGAACTGGAAGTAATTGTGATTGAAGTAGAAGCTATTCTCAATTCAAGACCTCTCACCTATGTATTCGGCGATCCTCGGGAGCCAGAACCCCTCACACCTGGTCATTTTTTAATTGGCAGAAGATTGCTAACTCTACCTCAATCAAAGATAACAGTTCCCCAATCCAATGAATACCAAATAATAAAAATAAGAAAATATCAAGAAAATATTTTGACTCAAATTTGGAAACGATGGAAATCCAATTATCTGTTAGAATTAAAATCTGCTCACCAGCACCAACAGGTCGATCGACCAAGTGAACTTAAGGAAAACACCGTCGTTCTTATAAAGGAAAACACCCCACGCCTCATATGGAAAATGGGTGTTATAATCCAGACTCATCCCGGACGTGATGGTTGGACAAGAGCATGCACAGTGAGGTTGCCAAACGGAGCCATCATCAGAAGACCGGTGCAGCTTCTTTGCCCTCTTGAACTTTCAACACTTTCGTCTCCAGACGAACTTCGCCCGGCGGAAGTTGTTGCAAAATGAAAAGGAACCACCAGATGGCGCTAAGCGCGTAGAACTTTAAGACTGACTGACTGTTTTGTTTACTTTACGTTTGTACATAGCTTGTCGTGTATTCGTTCTGTATCGTCTTTAAGTGTGTCTACCTGTCCAATAAATAATCTTCATTAGTAAAAGATGTTTCTACCTTTAAAGAAGCTCATAGAACACGAACCAGAAAATTAGGTGAGATCAAACCTTTTATTTACTTTTATTGTCTTGTATGATTTAAGAAAGTCTACGAAATTCTCTTTTAATAGTATTCGAAAATATGTGCATCAAAAGGATTATTCTTGAAAGCAGTGGTTCCCAGTGGCGCAGCCAGGATGGGGGTTCAGAGGTTCAACATACCATTATTTTAGTATTGTAAGCATTGCCTTCTTCAATTCCAGAATTTTTTCTATTAAATAAACTTCAAAAAATTCTTAGAAAAAAGTGGTATCCAGTGCCTCAAAACCCCTACTCTGGCTGCGCCACTGGTGGTTCCCAATGTGATGCGAACACCTCACAGGTGGGCAATTTGATTTTTAAGGGAGGAAATTCGAAATTTGCTATTAACCCATTGCTTGTCTTCATTTTTTGTTTCTCTCTCTCTCTTTTTTTCTTTCTTTTTTTTTAGGTGGCGTGGGGGGGGGGGGGGGGGGGTGGAGTAATGTTATAGACCAGGCCTGTCCAACCTTTCAATAAGCAGAGGCGCAATGAAGAGCGCCATTATTCACATGACTCAAAACATGCGCCAGTATTATCTACCAGTATTAGTAGCGTCTTATACGATGCAAATTAAAAGCATCTCACAGTGGTAGTCATAAGGCTTCTATGGTTCAGGAGTTCTAGGTAGAAAAAACAAAAATCGTAATAAATTTCGAAATATGCATATTTCTTCGAGGGGACTATCTCAAAAATTTCTGTAGGAGAAAGTGCCAAAAAGTCTAATCTCTCCTATGATAAAAACATTTAAATAAGATATTACTCATATTAGGATGTGAACATATTCCTTGACTTACTTTGGAGGCGTAAACTTAGCGTTATGAAAAGTACATAAACACAGGCATTGTAGTTCCAAGAGATAATCTGGAAGGACTTTATCGATTTTTCTAATCAAAATGAGAAAGATTTTCTAAGATTTCGAAAGTATGGGAGATAAATTTCGCCCCCTTCCTTTAAAACAGTCCCGTGTAACAAAAAAAAAAAAAAAAAGAAAAGAAAAGAAAGAAAGAAAGAAAGAAAGAAGAAGAAAAAAAAATGCCGAGTTTTCATGCACAGTGGAAGAGAGGACAAACGCTTATTATTCTAAATTTTATTTCTTAACATAATAAAAGAGTTATTATTATCAATTATTATCAATTTCAACTATTTTAATTACGCTCTGCAAAACTTTAGAACAGTAACTTCAAACCATAAAAATACGCATTATTAAATTTTTAAAGTATATTTTTGGTTTTTAATGCGTGAAATACACTTTCGGAGGTTTAAAATCATGTCTGATGAAAATATTAATGATTTTAAAGAAAACATTCTTTAAAGTTGGGTTTTATTAAAAAAAAACTAGTAATAAGAAACTTTCAAAAGGGCGCCGCGTTGAACAGCCCTGTTGTAGACCATAAATAAAAGAAATACAAAAAAGTAAGGATAAAAGTAACAATAAAAGTAATACATGCAGATTTTTAAGATAAAATGCAAAAATAAGCTTTTTATTTAAGTTTAGAAAAGTTCTCATTACAAAATTTCAAAACACACCAGTAACCGAAATAGTTATAAAAATAACAATAAAAGTAATACATGCAGATTTTTAAGCTAAAATTAAAAAATAAGCTTTTTAAGTTTCGAAAGGTTTTTATTACAAAATTTCAAAATACACCAGTAACCGAAATAATTATATGAAAAAATTTAATTAATTGTAAATATATTTTTTATATATAAATTGGTTTTGTATTTTTTCTGGTTGCAATTGTATTTTAGAATTTTTGTAGAACATTTTCTTAGTGAACTTCTTCACTTTTTAAAGGATAGGAATTACATAATACAGTGGGAGGTGGGGCATCATGATTCTAGATATGCTTAGGTGCGACATGGCCATAAAAGGGTTGGGAACCACTACTTCAAAGAGTTTAAATCTTTGTCAGACATATAAAAATATATTTACGTCACGCCCCAAACAAAATGAAAAACACCCCTATATTACTGCTTTATTGTTTTAGAGTCATTCTCACAAAAAGGTACACAACAGCAATAAATAAATAAATAAATAAATAAATAAAATAAATAAATAAAAATAAATTATTTTTACTTTTTATAAAAGTATGTAAAACATCTTAAAAATTGCATAGATGTTTAAATTTATGCTTAATAAATAATCTCCTATTAGTGATCAAGTTTTCTATTTTATTTCTCACAAGTTTTTGATTTTTAAAAATTCTGACATGACCACACATTTACATTACAAAAATTTAAATGAAGACATAATTGAATAATTATTGGACTTAGTTGGTACATATTTTTTTTTTTTTAAATAATTAAACTGTTAAGGGTCATTCTCACAGAAAAGGCAAAATTAACTAAAAAAATTGTTTTAAACTTTTGAATTTATAGAATGTAATTTTCTGAAGGATAATGCTCACCAGGATTTCATTACTTTTCAAACTTCTTTTTGTATCTCATACCTGCTTATATTGCAAATAATGTTTGATACATGACTGATAACTAGATAGTATCAGTAAAATTGGGCATAAAATTAAGTTTTCAATTTTAAACTACTTTAGCTTTCCGTTTGCTAAAATGGTACATTTATTTTTATTAAATGCAATGTTAAAGCTGTCCAAACTTTGTATTAGAATTATAAATTTGCCTTTTCTTACCGTATTTATGATAACTATGGAGTATACACTGAGAACTTTGCCAAACTGAAAATGGAACTAATAAATTGGAAAGTATTCAATAATTTCGCAACAAAACAAACAGTTACGTATATCTGAAAAACAAAAAGGCTTTCTTTCTCCCAAGCTACCTAATGATAATTTGGCATGCACTGTCATCTAGGGAATTTTTTTTTTCGGTGTCCACGGAGGGAGATTTTTGGCTAGGGACAAAGTTTATAAGTTAATGCCTTATTAAATAATAATAATAATAAATTAAACTATTAAGTTAGAACCTAACTAAAGACTTTTAATTAGTTATTATTGAAAAAAAAACTGCAAAAATATTTAAATTGTTTAAATGTCACTGAAATGAACGTTTGAGTTTTAGATGTAGGAACGTCTACGGAGGGGACTTTCGACTTATATTCATAAAAATATTAAAGCTAAATAATAAAATTATTTTCTCAAAAATGTATTTAATGGATTACATAAAACTTAAATATACATATGAATGAAAATATAGGGAAATTTGCTACATTCCCTAATATTTATCCCTTCGGGACCGTAAAATGCGCACCCTTTCGTGAGAATAATCTCTAATATATAATTTAAGATAATTTTTGAACAGTTATGTAAGTAAATATTTCTTAGATTTTTGTTTTTAATGACTATATATATATATATATATATATATATATATATATATATATTAACATTTAAGGGATTTCATAAAGTATTATTGTTTTTTATTAGATACAATACAAAATAATTCTCTCCAGCTGTACATCTTTCGTTGGTCCCTTAAGAGTACTGTTAGTCGGGTAACACTGTAATTACCATGAAAACAGTGGTTATTTTCAAAAAAGGATTTTTATTATCTGTATAATACATACAGGCTCTGAGAGGATTGAGATGTAACATAAACATCTCAGATTGTTCATGCGTGTGACTGTGAATTATTCCTCGGATAACTTTTTAAAATCTTCGCTCAAAATATTTTAATGCCACTATTTTGAAGCATATTGTTTCTATTTTAAAGTTGCATTATTTTTAACCCTGGACATTTAAGTAACTTTTATGCATTAATTTACAATAATGAAATTATTTATTTTTATTATCATGATATGGATAGATTTTATAAATTTATTCTCAGATCTTTTCTCTTGAACATATTTATGCCCTTATTTATCTTTTGTAGTATTTTTGTATAATACCACTTTGTAAACAGTGTATGAACCCTAGAACCATACTCATGATTAAAATATGATAAACAATGAAAGCCCCTATAATAAATCCCCCTACCGGAAGATCATTCCATTGCATCGCGGAGGGATACACAGTCTTAGCAAGCGGAGCAGACGATCGCACCAAAGAAAAACAAGGCGGCGACGCCATGACAGTCGCCGCAATGGAGCTCCGTAGCGGCTGTTCTAGGAAAATTTTTCCATTTTCTCTGCGATTACCGCCAGCTTTAAAATCTAAAGACTGAATAAATATTCAAAATGGACACCCGGATATTTATTTTGCACATTTTTTGCCTTAGTTTCTCAGGTGAGTCTAGTTTCTGTTTCTAAACATTTAGATCTCGATCATCTGTTCTGCTATGAGAAGGGGGGGGGGGGGGGGGGGTGTCAGTGGGTAAGAAGACGGTACCTGAATGGTTGTAGTGTTGTTTTCACTGCCATACTCTAATCTAGAAGATAAATAAATGAGAAGAGCTTCTTTAGTGTACACTTGTTCTCTGTTCCAAAAATATTATATAAATATATATTTCATATGCATTTTCTTCGGAAAATTATATCCCTGTTATGGGATGGTATATAGAAAAATCGTTTATAGATAAATCGATTTTACACTTGTAATTTTGAAGGTTTTATTTTGTTTGATTAAAGTTTAATGATATATTTTCATTTAAATTATTAACATACTAATATGGTTTACTATATGAATATTCATTTATTTATATGTTTTTGAACGTGTACTGAATGTTTTCATCTATAAACAAAGTTATTGATTGATGAATGTTTACTCATATGTATTTTGATTTTTTGATTTTTTTTCTATCTTATAATTTTTTTTTTCTTAAAATGTATTTAACTATCTTTTTTTTTTAAATCTGAATTCTTCAAATTATTTTAAAATGTTAGTATTTCAAAATATTTTTTCATAATTTGTCTGGAATAAATTAAATATTCACTATTTAATACAGAAGAAACAAAATAAAACAAAAAAAGAAAATATAAAACTTCCAGTAAATAATAAATTTAATCCTATGTATTTTTTTTTTTTTTTCGAAATAAATAAGATAATAATTTTTATTATTATTATTTAAATAGATGTATACTACTGATATTAAAAAAGATAAAAAATCTTTATAGAAAAATATATGATGCAGCTTACAACCGTATTAAAATTTAGTTTAGAGGTTAAATAGCTTTTAAATTTTTTAAAAGATCAATGTTTAATTTCATTTAATTTCATTCTTTATTTTTAACATTTTTAAATAGGAATCGATTGTTTTAATCAATTTAAAAATAAGCGTCAATTTTTTGTCTAAAAAAACCCCCCACATTAGTCTGGTACACAACTGATATATTTCATTTAAAAAAAAAAAAAAAAAAAAAAAAAAAAAAACTAACTGCATCTCTAAATTTTTGTTCGTTCAAAATTATTTTAGCTATCAAAAAATAATAATCCAGAGTTTGTATTTATAATTTATTAAAATGATAGTTGATTAAAGATTTCATAACTCATTTCATAAAATAACTTAAAAATTACATAGAATAATTTTTCTTTTAATATATTTACAAAAATAAAAAAATTCAGTAAACATATTCCATTAGATACATTAAAAATTTGTGTTTTAAATATTTCGTTATAACAATATGTTCAATAATATATGCGTACATATTTTTTATTCGTAATTTATATAGTTCGTATAATAATATATTTATATTTGAATTAAGAATTTCTGCACTACATAATAAAAAGAGCACATTGCTGAAAACAAAAAACAACCTCTATGTTATTTTTTCTTATTTTGGTAAAAGAAACAAGGAAATCTTATTTAAGACTAAATATTATGCACGAAATTTAACTTGAGTACAATTTACAATTTTATTAAAATTTACTTTTGTGGTCAAATGAACTTTAAAATTTTGAAAAATCGATTTTACGACTTAGAATTATTATAATGAATTAATTCTTTCAAATCATATTCATATAAAACTCATTGTAAAATTAAACCATTGAAACATACGAAACTGACCATTCACAATGAAACCACACTATTATATATATATATATATATATATATATCCCATTTTAATGAAAGTTACAAACAAATCAATGAATAAGTAATTTAGTTTAAGACAAATTAATTCTACAAAGTTGATTTAATAAAATTGAGTTTTCATATTACTCTATGATGGATATCTCTAGATTAACTGTATAGAATTTTATGAAATTTCATGTACGCTTATAATATACAGGTGTGATAAAAATATTTATTTTTTCTTTGTCATATTTATGTATTTTAATTAAATATAAACATACAAAGATTAGTGCGTGGGTTACGCGGTGGCGCAAATTACGGGACTAATTTTACGGTATTTACATAAATATACTAATTTTCTTTAAATTTTATTAAAGAAAATTAGTATATTTAGATAAATACCGTACCCATATTTTGCGTCCTCGCGTATGCTTACGCACCCCGTACTTTTGAAAGAAAATTTGGGTAAAAAACAAAGATCCGCATAATTTTCGCATCAAGATTATGAGATAATAATTTGAGATAATAAAACCGTATGTAACCTCCTAGTTTTCTTTTTTCAATATTTCAATATATATATATATATATATATATTGAATATATATATATATATATATATATATATATATATATAATATGAATATATATATATTCCCCGCCGCGATATATTTCCTTCAACTGTGGTATATAAGTGTGGTACATAAGTGATTTGTTTTCACTGAAAATTTCTTATTAGTGGTAGGTAGAGTGTTTTGTTGAATTATAACCGAGTAAAAGATTAGGTGGAGAAGAGTGTGGAGTGAAGGATATACTTGTTAGACATCAGCGTATACAATAATATCCTCCCTTAGAAAAATGATTAAAGGTGAATTTTCTGGCCGCGAATTTGGGGAATAAAAGAGGCGAAGGCATTTTCATGTTTCAAAGCATGAAAGTTTTTTTTCTTTTTTTCATATTTTATTGTAGAATGCTCCAGAAAACTAAAAAAAAAAGATTATATTGTGTCATTTGAAAAATAATCTACGAACTTTTGAAACTGTTATACACTTTATTTAATTTTAATTACTCATTTATTCAAATGTTAGTATATTCATTTTATAGATGGTTATTTCTCTTTTTTTTATTCTAAGATGCCCTTAGAGATAAATAAAAATATAAGATAAGACATATAAGATATATATATATTAACGTTGAAGCGATATTTCTGTGTATCACATGCAAGAAATAAGAATCGATATCATAATTGATAGGTAATGATATGCCTTTAATGTTATATATGGTATTATGGTATTAGTATTATTCGCACCCCATACTTTTAGAAGCGGTGAAAAAAGTTTAGAAAATACGCGAATAAATATGGTATTATGTTAATTACTAGTAACCCTCTTTCATGAAATTATTACTTTACTAACTTCAAAATTCGTATGTAAGTTTGACTGTGCGCAGTTGTAATTTATACGAAAGAAATATTACGAAATATAATTAATTTAAATATGTTATTATTATTATGTATATGTACCCTGTTGTTATCTGTTCATTATTAGTATAATTGTCATTACTATTATTATTAAGGGTTGTTCAAATATTAGGTAAGCAAGTTTAGGACAGTTGGGAAGTTTAAAATTTAGGCGTTAAGGGGAATTTAGGCGTAATTAAAATGTTTCGTGTTATTAATTTAGAAAAACTGTGGGAGAATCTTAATCTTTCTTTATTTTTTTCTGAGAAAGAGAGAAGGGAGGGGGAAAACAGTTAATAATAATAGTAATTAGAAAAAAAGCAATTGATAATAAAATTAATTATATTTTATAAAAAATATATGGTACATAATTTCCTTATTTTATCTTAAAAAGTTGAGGTGAGGGCTTTTAAAACCAACGACATTGTTTTGGATGATGCTCAAACGCTTTTTTATTATAAAATTTAAAATGTTATAACCAAAGATATAGATTACCATTCATAAAGTTCAATATTTTTTGCGAATTTGGAAATTGTAAATTTATGATTTAAGTATTACAACCTTATTAAAGCATTTCTATTTTTTTTTTCCTTTTTGCTAATTCCAAAAGATTTGATTTGATCTCTTAATTATTTTACTTTCATATTGGTAACTTTGTATTTCATCTTGTAAGTATAAAACGATATAAAAATAAATGTGAAAGGAGTGTTTAAATGAATTAAAAAGTAATATTTAATAAATATGTAACAATAAGATAAAACAATTACTATGAAGCATTTAAATATTTTTAAAAAGTTAATTTAAATATGAAAATTTTAAATTTGACAGTTTGTGAAACGCTATAGTAATCTTCACGAACTTAAACATTCTTGCATGTTTTACTCCATTTTCATATCTTGATAATAATTTTCCGAGAAAAATAAAAGGAACATGAAATGAATATTATCCGATCCTGTAAATTAATTAATATCAAGTTAATATAAAAACATTAAAGGCATATCATTACCTATCAATTATGATATCGATTACTTGTATGTGATACACAGAAATATCGCTTCAACGTTAAAACGACAATGTATATATTAATACTATTTCTACATACAAATTTATCTCTTAATTATAAGATTCTAAATAAATTCTTTTAGTATATTACTCATTTTTTTTAGTATATTTTGACTTAGTATATTTTTAGTCCTTTTTTTGAAGCATAATATTTACAAAAAAAAAAAAAAAAAAAAAAAAAAAAAAAAAAACACGCAATTAACACTAAAATGTGTTTTATCAAAATATGACATAGTTTGATTAATTTTAATTTTAATTTGCACTTAATTTGAATCTATGCTGTTAGATATAATTACATTTGATGTTGAATAAGTTTTTAAAGGATATATTTATTTTATCTTGTTTCAATTTAGGAGTTGCCTTGTATTGCATTTCAAGAGATTATTGTTATTTGCAATATTTATTCTTTATTTCTTTATTTTTGCAAATAATAAAGCAATCTATGATAAAACGTTTTGCAACCGCAATTTATCATAGACAGATATCACTTGCCTCATTTGTTTATGTACGTCGCTGACAACGTGTCTTACAATATAAGGAAGCTATTTTTTTTTTTTCTGCATGGTTTTATATATTTTGTGCATTTTGTATATATTATCACCAAAAGTCACCGGACACTTTCGATTTTAGACGTTTTCTCGCATATATAGAGAAATACTTGACGTATTCTGCTAGAACGCCAAGGGTGTAAAGAACATGTTTGATCTCATATTTTTGAGTGACGGTTTACCCACGAGGGCAATTAGGGGAATAACAACAAATTGAATAAAAATATTAACATTTGCAATCACCCTGTAAAATACATAAATTGATTTGTATCTGCACAGAAAACTATGCGAGACCTCTAGAACATCTGTGTTCATTTGTGTAGGAATGACACGAATATTTATGAAGATATAAATGTTTCATAAAAAATGTAGTATTCCATTTGCATGTTTTTTGCTTATAGAATATAGGGCTTCCAACAAAATTTAACGCTACTGTCAGAAAACGTGACAAAGATCTATCAAAATTATATACTGGAATTATAATATGAACATGTTAAATATCCGATGAAATTTGAACATTTGTAATGAATAATTTTTAACTGCGCATGCTCAAACTGTATTTTTTTTTATTAATTGTATGTATTCAACTATAGAGGGTAACTCACATAAAAAAGACTATGGAATATCGTGAAAATTCTGAAAGATATCGGCGAAATAGTGAGCTGAATTTCAGCTGCTTTCTAAAAATGGCTGGGTAATAAGGGATTTTTTATTTTTTGGATTGCCATTTTTAACACTTTCCAACCTAGTTGAAAAGTGTTTATGACTTCGGTTTGTCTGGCCGTATGGCCGTCTGCCCTGTCCGTGCTCTAACTCCCGTAAAAATGCTCGGATTGCTCTGCAATTTTTATATGTTATTGTTGTTATCTATAGCATGTTCCCTATTTCAACGGAAGTGTGTAGCACTTATAGTTTTTTTTTACAGGGATACTCAAAAGAATTCCGTTACATTGCGGTCAATGGGGAAAAATCATTTGCGGTTTATTTTAATGATGTTTCACTATTTTAAACGCATTGAAATTTATATATATCACGAAGGTGCAGTACAAGAAGCTTAATATGGAATAGGGTGTGCATAGCACTTAGAGTTAGTTTACAGGGACAGCCAAAAGAATTCCGTTACATTACGTCTATGGAGAAAAATCGTCTGCGGTTTATTTAAATAATGTTTCACTATTTTAAACGCTTTGAAATTGATATACAGTGTCTCACATAAGTGATGGGACACTTGTGCTTTACAAAAGGAAACTAATCAAATAAATTAAAAAAACATGTACACATTTTTTTGTGGGTGTGTTTCATACTTAAATTTAGTAAAGATTATTACATAACTTACATTTTGTCAAAATATTAAAATATTAATTTAATAAAAATACAAATGTTTAGAACGGAGCAAAAAATAGCTCACATAAGTGATGGGACACCATTATATATGCAACAAAAATCGTCTGAAATAAGCAATAAAAATATTTTTTGGGGTTTTATTTTTACTTAAAAGCAATTGGCAATAATTTATAAAATCGTCTGCAGTATTTCTCTCCAGTTTGTTTTGGAATTTTTGTGTTTTTTAGCTCTGTGTAGCCATGAATGCTAAACGAAAAGAAACTTCGCCTGAAATTCGAAAATTATTTATTAATTTGCATATTGAACGTGGAAAATCTATTAGAAAAACTGCTGAAACAGTTAACTTGAGTCGTTCAACAGTTTTCAATATCATTAAACGATATAAAAAGAATCATATGATTCAGGATAAAAGAAGACCTGGCCGACCATCAAAGCTATCGAATGGAATAAAGCGAATTATCGTTCGAAATATTAAAAAAAATTCAAGAATTAGTGCTTCAAAAGTTGCTGCTGATTTACAAGCATTATATGGAATAATTGTTAATCCTGAGACTATTAGAAGGGTAATTCGATCTGCTGGATATCACGGTAGAGTAGCCAGGAAAAAATTCTTCGTAAGTGAAAAGAATAGAAAACTCAGACTAGCTTTCGCAAAATCCAACATAAATAAGAATTCTGATTACTGGAATAAAGTTATATTTGCTGATGAGAGTAAATTTAATATATTTGGTTCTGACGGTAGAATCTTGGTGTGGAGAAAACCCAGGGAAGAATTTCGCAAACAGAACTTGGTACCAACAGTAAAACATGGTGGAGGAGGAGTTATGGTATGGGGGTGTATGTCGTCCGCTGGAGTTGGTAATCTTGTTTTTATTGACAGTATAATGGATCAGTACAAGTATATTAATATTTTAAAGCAAAATTTGAAATCTTCAGCACGAAAATTGAACCTTCATAACGATTTTAAATTCTACCAGGACAATGACCCCAAGCGCACTGCTCTGAACGTTAGACTCTGGCTGCTATATAACTGTCCTGAAATAATAAAAACACCACCACAATCTGCAGACTTAAATCCCATAGAGAATATTTGGCAAGAATTGGAATCAAGAATTCGCAAACACACCATTTCTTCAAAACAACAACTAAAATCGGTGCTTCAAGAAGAATGGAGTAAAATCACTCCAGAAATCACAAAAAAATTAGTCGAATCCATCCCAAAAAGATTAAATCATGTTTTAAAAGTAAAAGGAAATCCAACAAAATATTAAAACCTTTTAAAAAGTAAAATTTTTGGATAAATATTTGATGGAAAAGTAAGTGTCCCATCACTTATGTGAGCCATTTTTTGCTCCGTTCTGAACAATTGTATTTTTACTAAATTAATATTTTAATATTTTGACAAAATGTATGTTATGTAATAATTGTTACTAACTTTAAATATGAAACACACCCAAAAAATTTTTGCACATGTTTGTTTATTTATTTTATTGCAGTTTCTTTTTATAAAGCACAAGTGTCCCATCACTTTTGTGAGACACTGTATATCACTAAGGTGCATTACAAAAGGCTTACTACAGAATGTTGTGTGTATAGCAGTCATCGTTCATTTACAGGGACACACAAAAGAATTCTCTACTGTCTGTTAACAATAATTCCTGGAAGTGCGTTTTAAGTTACTGAACGCGATTTCAATTTGAACTGCGCTTTTTGTATATTGCGTGGTGTGTATAAATTCTGTAGATCTTATACAGGGAAGCACAAAAGTTCGGGAACACATTTCCGTTTATTGACAAACTCCAGACGGAGAATTTTAAACTGTGCTACGCGTTTCCTAACTGAACTAAAATTTAGCATCCTATGTAGTATATATACAAATCTATAGATCCTATACAGGGCTGAATAAAAATATTCGGATATTTTTCCGAATATTGTATATGTTGGAAATTCCTGAAATTACGTTTTTAAACATGTTATGCGTTTTCCAAATTGTTTACTTAGATGTTATCTTTTAGCTTATTAAACGGTATGGTTTGTAAAATTATTTTGGAAGCATTGGAAAGTGTTACATAATCTATGCTTGACGCATGATTTTTCGTTCTTGTTTTCTTTATGTTTTAGTTCTCCCTGGAAAAATCATCAGAACGAGCCCATTCAAAAAGAAAAAAAAATAAATACAAATCGAAGCATATGTATTAAAAGCTACTGTGGACATACGGTAAATACGTACTCCTTTGTTAGAAATCGGTTAATAAAAAATGCCAACTTTTGGAAAATCCCATATCATCTAATAACTTTTTGAAAGGAATTGAAATTTAGCTTACTATATCGCCGATATTTTTCTAAATTTTCAAGATATTCGACAGCTTCTTTATACGAGTTGCCCTATTTAATTGGCTACCAAATTATATAATATATATATATATATATATATATATATATATATATATATATATATATATATATATATATAAGTTAATCAAAGTGATTTATGTGCCAACTAGGCTAAATTATGGTATCATAAAACTCAATACTTTCAACCAGCTATAATTGAAAAGAATATGTATATAATCGTTGTAAGTGATATATTATATATTTCTTAATGGTTTTTTATTTACATTTTACATATTTCCAATTTAAAATTTTTCCAATTGTTGTCTGGTAATAATTCAGTATACTTGGCTGATTCTACTGTTCTTAGCATCATGCCAGTAGAATTATGAAATACTGAATTATTTTTAAAACACATGTGGGTGCAGCCAAGCTGACGAGTACATCCACATATGTTTTTTCATATCCAATTCTTGATTGGTTCTCTTGTGGTCCAGTTTTTCCACTGAATAATGTTCATAATTAATTTATTAATCCATTTGTGTTTACTTAATAGCAACTCCAATTTATAATTTTTTCCCCTTTTTCTCTCTTTCTTTTTAATTGTTCTTCAGGTATGAGTAAATTTGGCTAATTACCATTGAAGCACATGCTAAGGTAATTTTATGATTGCACAAGTTAATTATTAGCTATGTGGTATTCTGATTACACAATATCATTAATTATCTCTTTGAAGATTTTAGTAGAATGATATTAGAACTTGATATGTTTTTGAAATTCATAGATATTATAATTATATATATATATATATATATACAGGGTGATTATAAAGAAACTTTGCCAACATCTGCACTTCTAGCGGCCGTTCTATTTAACCGATCAAGATGAAATTTTAAATATAGTTGTTTGAAGGTATGCGCTCGAGATTCTGTGAATGGCAATACAGTGGTGCTCACGGTTACGGTTATAGTTACAGAAACTCGAAAATTTCGAATGGCAACGCCTACTTTTTCCTGTCTCAAAATGTTCAGCGCATGCGAAAACCCTAAATAGCGTTGAAACGGTACCGATATGTCCAAAAACAAACGTGTTATGCATACACAAAGAAGAGTTCTGAAAACCGGCCAACAAAACACGATCTGTGCGCACGCAGTAACTTTGCATATGACACAGGCAAGATACCAATCACAGAACGCCGTTCGCCAGATATTCAGCGGAGGAAGCCTATAAAATACCAAGCGGGTATGCGAAGTCGTCATTCATGAACTCGCACATGCCGACGATATGACTCTTCCTGGGAAAGTTCGCGGTGAATTGATCAAACTCTATTATCTAAATGGGATGAACGCTGCGGAAGCCTTGCGTGTGTATCGCCGCAATCATCGAGAACGACGTGGGCCATGTACTCTGCAAGCTGTGCGTGATTTAGTGCGCAAATTCGAAGATACAGGCTGCACCTGTGACAAACCGCGCTCCGGACGGCCAACAGTTTCTGAGGACGTTGTCATGGAAGTGCATCATACAGTGACTACAGGGCACACAGAAACTGCAAGAGGATTATCGCGCTTGTTGGATATTCCGAACACAACGGTCCGCAAGCTCTTGCGCTCAGTACTTCACATGTTTCCCTATCGATTTCAGCGCGTCCAGATGTTGCAGCCGGGTGACCCACAACAACGTCTGGACTTCGCAAATGAATTTTTATTACGATATGATGCTGATAACGACTGGCCACTTCGCATACTATGGACGGACGAGGCGCATTTCACCTTACATGGCAACATTAACACAAAGAATTGTGTGCACTGGGGAGAGACGAATCCTCACGCTGTGGCACCAGTACCATTATTTGACGCCAAAGTGACTGTGTGGTGCGGCATTACAGCTACATTTGTTCTCGGCCCGTTCTTCTTTGAGGAAACGACCCCAGCGGGTCCTGCAACATGTTCTGTAACAGGCTCTCGGTATGCAGCCATGCTGAAAAATTCTGTACTACCGGAGTTGCGTCGGCGAAATGCACTCAATGACGTTGTTTGGATGCAAGATGGTGCACCTCCACATATAGCGAGGTCAGTTAAAAGGCTCCTAGATCAGCATTTTGGTGATCGCATCATCTCACGCCATTATCCTATTCCGTGGCCTGCGCGATCCCCAGATCTGACGCCTATGGATTTCTGGTTTTGGGGATATCTCAAATCCAGAGTTTACCTGTGCAATCCGCAAACATTGTCGGGCTTGCAGGATTCTATACGGCGTGAGATTAGAAACATTCCTCGCGTCATGTTGCGTTCAGCGGTATTGTCCGTCGTCTCCCGCATGCAATGCGTAATTGCTTGTGATGGCACCCATGTGGAAAATGTTTGATGCCAATAAAGGTTTTCTTTTGTCTGATATGTGTTCTCATCATTCAGCAGTTTCTTGTCTCTGTCGAATGCATTATTGCTCGGTGCGCCTTAAAGAACGGTTTGTATGTCTATAACACGTCGGTTTTTGGACATATCGGTACCGTTTCAACGCTATTTAGGGTTTTCGCATGCGCTGAACATTTTGAGACAGGAAAAAGTAGGCGTTGCCATTCGAAATTTTCGAGTTTCTGTAACTATAACCGTAACCGTGAGCACCACTGTATTGCCATTCACAGAATCTCGAGCGCATACCTTCAAACAACTATATTTAAAATTTCATCTTGATCGGTTAAATAGAACGGGCGCTAGAAGTGCAGATGTTGGCAAAGTTTCTTTATAATCACCCTGTATATATATATATATATATATATACATCTATTTTTAATCGTTTACGCATACGCAGTTAAAAAATATTTCATGTAAATGCTCATATTTCATGAAATATCTAATATATTCCTATTTTAAATGCAATACTGCAGTTTCTACTGCACCTTATCAAAATTTCTGAAAGCGGCGTTTTGATTGAAAATTATGCATGCTATAAGCATAAAAAAAACTTGCGGAAAGTTTTTGAATTTTTTAAAGAAATGTTTATATATACATTAATATTCGTGTTATTCTAACACAAATTAACACAAATGTTTTACAGAACCCAAATAGTCATCTGTAAAACTACGGTCATTTTCAATCATTTTATTTTACAGCATAATCGCCATTTTTTAAAATTCAATTTATTGTTGGTACCATAATTGCCCTCGTGACTAAAATGTTGCTGAAAAATATGAGGTCAAATATGTTCCTTACATCTCTGAAGTTCCAGAAGAATTCCCTAAGTATTTTTCTAGATATTCGACAAAATGTCTAAAATCGAATGTGTCCGGTGACTTTTATTTAAACATACAGTGCGCATGTATACTTATACATTCATGTATTTTGTATACTTTCATATATAACAGACTCGCACACATGCCGGAATATTTTGATATGTTTTATGTCCTTTTTAAGAACCTAAAACATGAAAAATTTGTGTTCTTATTAAGAACATGCGAAACGTGATTTTTTTTTTTTTTTTTTTTTTTTTTTTTTTAAATCAGAACTGGAATTTTGATTAAACGTGCGTTAATTATTTTTATCTTGACTAAATATGCTATTATTTTTCTAGGTGAAATTTGTAATCTTCTGTGTAACAATGACAACGAATTAGTTGGGGCTATCATCCGTTTCCTCCCTCGGCACTAAAACTTTTTAACTCGTTTTAAAGCAAAATATTCAGATAGAAATATATGTATGTATTTATATATAATTAAAATGAAATCACATGTGTGAAAATAAATGTATAAATGAAAGATTGAAATTTATTAAACCAGATAGTGAAAACACGAAAATAAAAAAAAAAACTACGAATGTGATACACTGCAAAAAATAATTGTTGATTTTGCAGTATAATACTGGCAGCTGGGTGCCAGTTTTATACTGTAAAATCAACAATTATTTTTTGCAGTGTACGTAATCATCACAGGAGCCTCATATCCAAAATCTGTAGTGAAGATACGTTATATCCTTGAATATTGTCGGCATAAGGCCTAAAAAGAACAATATTAAGCTCCTTTTAATATATACCTGTTTTGTTGTCAATTAGTTCTTTTAATTTTATTCATAATTTCACAGTTTATGATTGTGGTTATAACGTTCATTTAATTGTTATATATATATATATATATATATATATATATATATATATATATATATGATATAGCTATCATATATATATATATATATATATATGATATAGCTATCTTATGCCTTCTACTGTCCCAGTGTGAAAAATCCGTAGTCCCCTATGAAAAATTATCCATGCATTTTTCATTCTAATCTACAGTAATTTCTTCGTAATCCCCAATCCTGTGAATGGTAATGGTATAATCTTCTAATCCAATCTAATCCTTCCTTCGACAATTTTGTTGTTTGTTTTATTTCAAGCTTTGAACAAAACGAAACACAGCCAAGATGATTATTAGTTATCTCACATATTACTTCATCTGTTTACTGTGGTATTATTAAACTCATTAACCTTGGCCTAGGATATAAGTTTTCTCCATTCATTTATGCGCGATTGTAGCATCAGGTTTTAAAAGCATTTTATTAGAAGTAACTTTTAAAAATTTCATTTTATTAAATGAAAGATTTGAATTTGCCTGTAAATCTAGCTTCACATTAAAGCATCATTTGAACGTTGTAAAGAGGACGATAAAAAAAGATGTATATAATGAAAAATGAATAATAGTAGTAGCAGCAGCAATTGACAATGTAGCATTTTATCTCATATCTAAATGTTAAAATGTGTATTTTGCTCCGTATTTTCAGCTTTCTAATATAACGGAAAATATTTCCTGCCAATATTGATCTTTACACTACTCCAATTTACTATACTTTAAAAACAGACAAAATTACAAATGCATTCCTATTAATATATATGCTTAAATTTTAAATAACCAAATCTCTCCCCCCCTCCCCCACACCCCTTTCCACTCCTCTCTCTTTTGCATTTTGCACGTATCCTAGATTTGGTACTTTTTGCATATATACATTCTTTAAAATTCTCGCAGCAGTTGTTCTACATTTTGTCTTCGAAGTAAATCTACAAAGATATTTGATTTTTTCAAACGTAATTAAGTTTGTGAAATTTTTATGATAATTAAATAGTGTTTTTTTTTTTTTTTTTGTGAGATCAATTAAAGTAGACATATGTGGAAAGGGCGATATAAAGTTGATTTTTTTTAAATTTTTAATCGGTGGTTATAAAAAAAAATTGTAGATTTTGTAAATATATAAAAATTGCATTCTTGCTACTTAATACGCAACATTTTATTAAATAAAATGGAGTGAATATGAAGAAAAAAAACAGTTTCAGGCTTTGAAATTTCGCAAAGTAATCATGCCAAGTAAAACCGATGGATAAAAAAATAAATGGTGGAAAGCATTTTTTTTTGTATTAAAATATTAAAAGGAGCATAATATTTAAAGAAACTTTATACAAGTTGTAAATTTCCAACTGTACGAAAAATGTCCGGGCCAGGATTCGAACCTGGGATCGCTTGGCTGAAGCCGCCAACGCTCTACCACTGAGCTATCCCGGTCGAATCTGGATTGTCACCACTAAATTGTCCAATTCAATATTTTATACTGCCCTTAATACTATTGTTTTGATTTTTCTTGATCCATAAACATGTAATAATCCATCTACAAAATATTTAGAATTTATTTTTCTTCTCTTTTGAAGCTATTACCATATTTAACTGTCCCCGCCCAAAATAACTTTTCCATCACAAGTTTCAAGTAATCTATCTACCTACTTAGTAGGATCGTAACATATAATTAACTTACAAAATAACATATTAATTCTAACACACACACACACACAAATAATATAAAATTACTATGTTAGAAAGACATGAAGGGCGCTTAACCTTGTTTCTCTTTTTTCAGTATCTCTGCCTAACAAAAAGATAAAATCTAAATCGATTGTTTTAAAGTAACCAGAAACGTCCGCAGTACAATAGAGGAATAAATATGGCGCGATATCTTTTCTTGATTGTGTTAATAAGGGTTAACAAGAAGATGCTGAAACTTTTTTAACAAAGCAAATAGAGAGTCTTAGAAGGATGGAATATAGCGCAACAACAACGTCCTGATGAAATTCAATGGCAGAATGTGAAACATCAGAGATAATTGTTGATGCTATTATAGTAATGCGGAAATGGTGATACTGCTCCTAAAGGCGCACACAGTAATCAGTAATGTTCTTGTTTTTGCGACGCAAATGAGACTTTTGAACTCTTAAAAAATTCTTCCTAACGAGAATTCGGCTATACTTTCCGTTTACCTTGAACTATTCTTTAGAAATCTTTGTTTTTACGAGATGGAATTTTGTAGACGATTTTTCCCTCACTTCCTGATGTGCTAGAATTATAAAAATTATGTTCACAGGCAGGGTTTTACAAATTTGATAAAACCTGGTCGCCAGCAAAAAAATCTAGTCGCCAGTAAAAAATATCATTAACTTGCAATCTGCCCTCACGCAAGGATTTCCAAAAAGCACAAAAATCTTCTATGAATTAATTGAAATGCTGATTGCCGAATGCTTCAAATGTCCGGATAGTTGCACAGAAAAAAATAAAACCCAATTTGGGTCGAAAGATTCTTAGGTATGTGCCCAAATTGGGCCATGCCTGTTTTGGTTACCACTGTGTACCAATTTTGGGCACTGTTAAATACCCATTTTCAAAAAAAAAAAAAAAATAAATAAATAAAATGGGTATTTAACAGAGCCCAAAATAACACATTGGTAACCAAAACAGGCATGGCCCAATTTGGGCACATATACCTAAGAATATTTCTACCCAAATTAGGTTTTATTTTTTTCTGTGTGAGTGCTACAAAATTTATATTTGATGAAGGGGGGGGGGGGGGCATTGATAAACTAGTAAAGCAGGATAACATTTTTTTTTTTTTTTTTTGTTCTATTTTCCTGTCAAATAATTTTGGTTTTATTAATTTAGAATTTGTATTTGATGAACTTATTTGTGCCAAATTAAACATAAAAGTTAAAAATATTTTTTGTTTGAATATAATTTGTATAAGTTTATTTCTTAATATTTCGTAACTTTGCAGCATCTATAATGAGACCATCTTATGAGAATTTTAACTTAAAATTGTGACTAAAATGCGTAACATTGATAGGCATTGTAGGAAAGTAGTTGCAGTAAACATATTGATTTTTAAAAATAAGCTTATTTATACATTAAGGCGGCTCGAATAATAAAAATCTTTACGTGCTTATAAAATAAATCCCAATATACGAAATATTAAAATTATTTACGTTTGCAAAATAACTCAGGAATTCTTATGCAATATGCATTATTGAAATAAACCTTGTTCCGCGCTGATATTACAAAATCAAAATCATACAAAAAAAAAAAAAAAAAAAAAAAAAAAAAACTTCCACTAGATTAAATAACCGACGACAATACAATATATTTTAATATTTTTAGAACTTAATGTAATCAATTAATTTTAAGGAATTTTTCCGTTAGCCGGCCGCAGATGATAAATCGCCAAATATTCTTTATGGATACAACTGTGCACTAGTTACAACAGCAATAGATTTAATCATGTGCCAAGCCACTCTCGCCAAAATAGGATAACTGGCTCTGAAACTGCAACAACAAAATATTTTAAACACTAAAAAGTATAGCTTTAATCAATTAATAGTTTCAGATTATTTAAATTATGATTATACGTTGAGAAATCCTAAAAAGATAGCTTAAATAATGTTTCATTTTTTCTTTTTTGTTGCTATATCTTAAAAAGGAAAAAAAAAATATTTTTTAATAAATTCACTAGCTTGCGCTTTCTATACTAAGCTTAGAAAAAGCACTGAATTATCCATTATCGAGTTCGGTGCCCACGTCAAATTAATGTATTGTAACTGATTTTTTATTAAAAAAACATGAATTGCAGTCATGAAATGTGACGGGATTTTCAAGATAAACACTGAATGTTTATAAAAGAGTGTTTTTTTTTTAACTATTTTTACTTGTATACTTTTTTTTTCTTTTCCCTGTGCATTATATAATATTTAAATTTCTTTCATAAACTCTTTTTAAAATTGAAACATATAAGGAAAATATATTGTCATTGATCTTTATGATTCCGTATTGCAATTGAATTTGCTTAATTCGTGTAAATCGATCAACAAGAAGTTATTCGAAGTCATCCAGTGGCGTAATTCGGTTCAATTACACCATCCCGCAACTTGAAACATTGTGTTTCGCAGGTTATCCCGCTATTTAGGTCCGACTCATGCGCGCTGAAGTTGTCGAAATTTCCAACAGACAAACTTTGCTTAGTGTGAAATGTGATGACATCAGTGAAATACCGTAAGTGGTCCGTTATTCGGTGAGTAACACCATATGCGTTGTCAGTTACATTCTATATCATGGAATGTCTAACTCGGTGATTTTTGGATGCGAATGGTGACCATTTCTAGCACTTTTCATGGTATAATAATATTTTGCACAAAGCAAAGTACATTTTCTGAAAATGTTGTTATTTTATCTTCATTATTTTTTAATATGAGGAACGGAAATCTGGATTTGGCTTGGAATGAGACACCAGCATTTTTGACTGAACAATTGAATTGCGACCCCAAAAAACGTTTGTTGTAGTGATCATTTTCTATAATTTTCTAAATTTTTATCTTTTTTATACTCTATGTTAATATTTGTATATTTCTTTTCCAATTATAATTCTTAATTTAAGAGTTCTGAATCAAGTGGTTTGTATACCTATTTACATGCTAAGATATCAAACTTTAGGATTCAGATTAGACTCCTGCTCCTGTTGAACCCAACCTTTTTTTTAAGCGATTGTTCAATTCAATTGTTTCAAGCTCTGATTCAGTTACTTCTAAATAAGAAAAAAATAGGTAATATTTTATGATGCAATGTTTGCTTAGACACAATTTTCTTATATTCTTATTTATACAATCTACTCTCCAGTTTTCCTATGTAGAATGTATTTTAAACCCTATAAATTGGAAAACATTTTCTTATGCAAAAGTGTATTCTATTAAACAATTGTATAATAGTTTGGATAGAGTATAAATAGAGCTAAAAATCACTCTATCTTACTCTAGAACATAGCTTTTGTTTTCCAAGAAATATTTTATACCTTTGTATCTAACACATTCTTCATTAATGTACCACTATTCTTGCGACAAAAATATATTAAAATTCGCCAGTTATAATAAAACCAAGTGTAATTAGGATTTGAAACTGAACCGCTTTTTTCGACCTTATTGTAACATTCAGAATGAATTGTAAATTTCTCTGAAATATTTTCTCGTGTAAAAGTGTATTGTATTGCCTACTAGCAAGCTACGCCCGCTGCGCTGGTCGGTTTCTACAAATGAACCTTGAATCAAACGAAATATATCGTTTAATTTGACATTGTATTTGAAAGCAATCTGTATATTTACCTGGAATATCCTTCCACATTACTGAAAAATGACGTGATTGCGCTATTATATTTTCTAATGTGCAGTCAAAATTTTAGCTGTTAAGGACAAACTCTTTTATTTGGTCATTTACAGTTAGGATTTGCTAAAGAATGATAAAACTATATGCAATATACTAAAACCGTCACTAAAAATTATCGAACTAACAATGTAAACAAATTAACTAACAAAATCCATTCAGTAGAAGTTTTTATAAACGTTAATCCTTGATTATCGGATTCATCTGATTATAGAACTTTTCCACATAATTCTAAAACTAACAGAACGATATGAAATATACTAAAACCATCCTTACAAATTATCTACTTAACAATGCAAGTCGCAAAAAATACGCCCAGTAAAAACTTTCAAAAAGGCTAATCTTTCGGAATCGGGTTGACCTGACTATATAACCTTCACACATAACTGTTGGACTAAGCAACGTAGAACAATATGTAGTACACTATAACCATTCCTGAAATAGCATCTAAGTAACTAACAATATAATTCTCATCAAAATCCGCGCACTAGAACTTTTTCAGAAGGCTAATCTGTCATAATCGGAATCAAATATTGAAAAGGCAAATATTTGATAAAAAAATGGTCACCCGATTTTCGAATTTCCCCCTATAATTCTAGAACTAAGCAACGTAGAATGATATGTTATATAATAAAACTTTCCCTAGAAAATTATCTAACAGTGTAGGTTACATCGAAATCCATTCGGCAAAGTCTTTTAAAAAGGCTAATCTTTCATAATCGGATTGATCTGATTGTAGAACTTCCCATAATAATTATATAACTAAACTACGTAAAACGATATGTTATACAATAAAACCTTCCCTGAAAAATTATCTTATAGTTTAAGTTCTACGAAAATCCATTCATCAGAACTCGAGTTATCAGCAGCCGGAACGAAATTTCATATATGTAGAAGTAAATAGAAGTTTATTACCATTAGTATAGTTTGCATTTGAATAAAAAAAAGGCACTTTTCGGTTAGCCAGGCGCCAGTGATATATGTACATATATAAATATATATGTATATACATATATATATATATATATATATATATATATATATATATATATATATATATATATATATATATATATATATGTATATATTCATATATAAAAGTGTATATATATGTATGTATATATATGTATTTGTGTAGATATATGTGTATATCTGTGTGTGTATATATATACATGTCTATATCTATCACTGGCGTCCGGCTAACCGAAAAATACCAAAAAAAAAAAAAAAAGTACTGCAAAAATGCTGTCGTACACTTGAAAAAACACCTTTTGGTTTAAAATCTCTCATCAAACTGTTTTTCTTTTCTTTCTTTTTTTAAATAAAATTAGCAACAGTTTTTTCTTTTATTTTTCCAGATGTATAGCCATTTCAATTCTTTCTACAACCAAAATAAACACATTTTGGCTTAAAATCAAATTGTTTGGGGTCAAAAGTAAAATAAAAATTGCAAAAAAACACAAAAGATAAATTGCCAAATTTTATTTCAATAACAATCTTGCCCCTTGAATAATGTTTTAAGCATTACGAACATTCCTAATCATGTTTAAATTAAATATTTTCGTTTCATAATATTATCTCTCATCAAAACTCTTTTTCTTTTTTTTCTTTTCTTTCTCTTTCTTTTTTCTTTTTCTTTTTTTTCCTAATAAAATTAGCAACAGTTTTTCTTTTATTTTTCGAGATGTATAGCCTTTTCATTTCTTTCTGCAACAATAATGATCGCCAAAAAATTAGCAATGGTAACCTTTTCGACCAAAATAACAGAACTTTCTATCATACTTCTGTAACTAATGTACGTAGAACAATATGTTATATACTAAAAACTTCCCTGAAAAATTATCTATCGAACAACGCAAGTTCCATCAAAATCCATTCAGTGGAACTCGAGTTATAAAGGAACGGAACGAAATTTCCGTTTGTGTTTTATATATATAGTAGATGGAGTTATATTCAATCGCTTCTAAATAGAAAAAAATATTTTTTTAGACACACTGTTTTCTGAAAAACAGTTTTATAGTGTCCTTATCAGTACAATCTCTTCTTCAATGAAACCTTTTCGATATTTTCCACTTTAGACAATTCCATAACACATTTTACATTAATGTCAATATTTTTATTACAAAAATCTATGAAAATATTCAAGTTAGAATAAAGTCAAATATAATAAGAATTTTAAAATGGAATCTGTTCTCAATCTTATTTTGCTATCTAGAATATATTGGAAACTCCTCTAAATTGGAAAACACTTTCTTGTGCAAAAATGTATTCTGTTAAGCGATGGCTCAATAGCTTTAGTGGAGTTATCTTCAATTGTTTCTGAACAAAAATATATCCTTTTTTATGATGAACTGTTTGCTGAAAAACAATTTTCTAATGTCCTTATCTACACAATATCTTCTTCAATGATACTTTTTCAATATTTTCAATATTTTCTCTATAAAAATATATGAAGGCACTGTTTAGAATAAAACCAAATGTAATAAGAATTTGAATGGAGTTATCTTCGGCTGCTTCTAAATAGTAAATATATCTTATTTTTTATTACGCACTATTTGCTTAAAAATAATTTTCTAATGTCCTTATCTATACAATCAGTTCTTTAATAAAGCTTTCTATATTTCCAATATTTTCACTATAAAAAATTTATGAAGATTTGTAGTTTAGAATAAAACAAAATACAATAAGAATTTAAAATTTAAACATATTATAAATTCCTTAAAAAAAAATAAAAAAAAATAAATAAATGTGCAAACATGCATTCTATTAAACGATTGTTCAATAGGTCGGATGGAGTTATCTCCAGTTGCTTCTAAATGGAAAATATATCTTCTTTTTTATGACGCATTGTTTTTTTTAAACGTTTTCTAATGTGTTTACTTATACAATCTCTTCTTCAATTTTCCTATTTAGAATGTATTGTGAACCACCGCTCTAAACCAGAAAACATTTTCTTGTGCGAAAGTGTATTCTATTAAACGATTGTCTAAATTCGGATGGAGTTATCTTCAATGGCTTCTAAATAGAAAATATATCGTTTTTTATGACGCACTGTTTTCTTAAAAACAATTTTCTAGTGTCCTTATCTATACAATCTCTTCTTCAATGAAACCTTTTCCGTATTTTCCACTCTAGAGAATCTTCACAGCTCCCTTTCACTAGATATTTTCTGAGTCACTTGTTTAACACCCATTTTATCGTGGGACTGTTTTTTTTTTCCTCTCTCTCTCTCCAAGGTTCACGTTTTATTCATTTTTTTTTTTTTATATACTGTGCTAATGTTCAGTGTTGTGGATTATGGCTTCAGCTTATAGCAGGTTATCAAAAAAAGTTTTGTCGCGTTTAGGGATTATTGTATCTGATGCCATTGCAAGTGCATTTGCATGGATGACGTATTTCTAGAAATTTTCTCGTAATAGTGCACTTTTACACGAATAAAATGTTTTCCGATTTAGAGTAGTTTGAAATCTAGATACGAGTAGCAGAGCAGATAAAGATCGAAAAAAGAGGTTCAATTTCAAATTCTCATTACATTTAGTTTTATTCTAACTTGAATAGTGATGGGCAGCATAACGATTATTTTGATTATTCGAATGAATCTGTGCTAGAAGCACAGATTGTCATGCGCAGAAGCATATCTTTCAAACTTCAATTTTTTTTAAATTAAATTACTACTATAAATTTTGGGGGAAAAAAAAGATGTTTCTGATTTTAATTAAGAATTAGATTACCAGATAAAAATAAAAAATATTTTTTTTTTTTTTTCAAAATTTCTGGTAGTAATTGAATAAAAAAAAAAAAAAAAAATAATTTTGACAAATATGCTTCTGCGCATGCCCGAATGATTCATTCGAATAATCAAAATAATCGTTATGCCCATCACAAAACTGGACTATTTTCATATATTTTTGGCTAGAATACTGGCTAGTACTAATAAATGAAGTGATATCTATTCAAAGTGTAAATAATTTTTTTCCTTAAAAATCCTACATTAAAATCAATTTATTTTGTGCCTTTACAGGATAGAAGGCGTTGTCTTAAAGCAATTCTCAAAAAAAAAAAAAAAAAAAAAAAAAAAAAAATCTTAACAACGCGACAATTTCTGACATATTTTTTGACGCATTTTTAAACATAAAAGCATGATACATGCAGGTGTGATTATTAAAATGATTCGTAATCAAACAATTTTTTTCATTTTCCGATAAATGAAATCCGTCCTGAATTATAAGCGATTATTACCTCAGGACGGCAGTTTTTTCCCTTTTCTGCGCTGACGCGTCCGGATATTCGATTCAAAACAGCCTACTTTGACAGTATTTTCTGAAAAATCTTCTGCCTTTACCTGTGAACAGAAAAACAGTTCTATTACATAGTTTCGTCATAAATGCACCTCCCAATTTGATACAATTGAGAACAAAAATGAACTAAAAAAGAGTCAGAAAGTAGCCAATTTGGGTTTGAGAAACAGCCGTAATCAATCAATTACGTTGCTGCTAAATGAAGTAAAGTGCCAATCAGAATCAGTTTTTCTCTTTCAATTTTAATTAATAAATAAAGTTACCGAAATTAATTTAATAAAAACAAATAATTTTTATAAAAAATATTTTCACACATTAAAAGGAAAGTCAAACAATTTAGTATTTATTAAAAATAAATGTACAACGTGAAATAGCACAAATTAAAAATATATAAATTGGCAAACAGCTGTTTCGGAGCCCCTAAAGCTCCATCATAGAGAATTTACTATTTAGTCGGATCTTATTTACGTTTTCATCTCATCTCTCCTTCTTCAATAAAAGGAAGTTTATAATTTTCCCTGCAATATGAAATCAATGAATATATGCGAATTCGTCTTAAGAAACATGAACTGAAATACCTCACCAAAATTATTTTGGATTTCATTTGTGTTTTCCCGAAATAACGCAGAATTAGTTTGGAGCACACTAAACACTACTCATAAATGATGTGAAGCAAAAGTTCTGAAATAGCATCTTTCAAGTTATTAACCACGATTCGGAAAGGGAAGCGCGGCGAAAGAAGCCCACTCGAAATACAAAATCGTTTAAGGCATCAAATTATTGTTATAGTGAAATATTTTCTGAATAAAGTATAGTTTGATATGCGCAGTTTTGAAGTTATAAGATAAAAATATTTAGCTTCATTTGAAAATTTAGATTTGTTTGAACTAACTTTGCTTAGCTGTTGTAGGAATCTGCTAGGTTATAACAAGAATTCTAAATAAATACGAATTGGAATGTTTCGCAAATATTAATTTGAATTGCACTTATTTTCTCCCAAAATAACGCAGAACTACAGTTATGACGCACATACAGAGTTGGGCAAACTTGCAATTGCAATTATATGCAATGTAACTACAAGTTAATTGTATGCAATTAATTATAATTACAATTACATGCCATAAAAGATTCTTGCAGCACTGTAGCAGGGGCCGCCCCCCATCCCATTATTTGATGAAATTTCTATGCTTAAATGTGTACAACTGTAATCAATTACATACAATTAAATTGTATTTACATTGAAGATAATTTCAATTACAAATTGTTCAACTCTGACGCACAATAAACACTACAGATTAAGGTGGTGCGAAAAAAGTGAAGTTGGTATTTCCGAGTCGCTATAGTGTGGAAAAGTTGCGATTGGTAAATACAAGAAAAACAAAAAAAAAGTATTCAAATTGGACTTATCTTCCGATCCCGCAAACCACCTAAAAATTCAAAAAAATTTAAAATTTCCGATTTTTTCAGAATAAAAAAAAAGTTTTACGTATATATATATTTATCACTATAGTGAAAAATATTTGCAGATTGTATTGTTTAATAATAATAATTAAAACAATTGCGTTTAGAGAATATCTTCCAATCTCGCAAACCCCCCCCCCCCCAAAAAAAAAAAAAAAAAAAAAGTTGAGAATTTCCGATTTTTTCACCCTTTTATAAAAATTTTGCGTATATACATTTTTTATCGCTGTAGTGAAAAATATTTGCAGATTGTGCTGTTTAATAATAATAATAATAAAAATAAATTGCGTTTAGATAATATCTTCCAATGGCGCAAGCTCAATAAAAATCTGGAAAATTTCAATTTTGAGTGATTTTGATGTATTAAGAATGATGTATTAAGAAAGAACTGAGGAGAGTTTGTGGTCTCAGGTTAAGATTTAAATGTAAATTGGTACTCTAGAGCTGATTACTGAACAAGGGTTTTACTGAAATACTTAGATACGGTAGTGCTGTAGTGGTACAAATACCAATACAGGATGGAAAGGTGGTGCTATCAGACAGCTTGCAGTGCATCTCGGACGACCACTACAATTTCTGTATGAAGCCCCCTAAGCTTATTTTTTTAAAAACATAAATTGAAAGAAGACATAATTTCCAATCGAATGAGTGTTTTTTTTTCTTGTAATAATTCAGCCAATTAATTTTATGAGGTGTATCGTTTATTTTTCTACAGAATGCACAAAGCTTGATTTTCTTATTTTCCTCCTTTCTCCGATATGTACTTTAAGTAAGAAAAATGAGAAAGTGAAAAGAATTCAACCATGGCATCAAATATTATTTTACATAAATCTCACCTTGAGAGCTGACCTTACATATACATTTGTGCGACGTCTTTTATTCAATGATTGAAAACTGTAGCACTCTGATTTATTTTATTTTATTTTTTATTTTAGCTTTGCTCAATTTAAAATTTTCAAGTTTCTTGTTCATTTACTTCAAGGGTGCAAGGTGGAGAGAAGTAAAATATTTTTATCAAAATCTCATAAAAATAACCATTCATTACTAATTAAACTTAAATTAGAACTTTAGTTTAAAGAATTGCGTTAGGCAGTTTCCAATAAGTTTAAATGACATAAATTCGAGGCTTCAGAAAATGAAAACGTTTGAATATGTTTATTTATACAGGGTGTCTCGAAAAAATTGAAACGCGCTTTAACCTTTACCTGTTGGAGGATGTCCCTACCATGTCAAAGTATCGAATGTAAAAAAAATGGATTTTTCATTAATTTTAGAAATGGCCGATTCTCACCACTAATTTTTAATAGTATTCTTCAGCAGGATTGCCAGTTTGACCTCCTTTTTTCATTCAGAAATTTCGAATCCTTACCAGAAGTTTCAAATAGAAATTTTTTCTTTATTAATGACAGACATTCCGTGATTATTTAAAGTAAAATTTTTTTTCTCAAAATTTCTGGTATGAATTCGACCTCCCTGAATGAAAAAGACCAAACTATCAACCCTGTTATTCATTAGTATTTTTACTAGGCGAATAATTCTAATAACATTTAGTGGTGACAATCGGCTAATTCTTAAAAGTAATGATAAATGCGTTTTTTCATATTCGATAGTTTGACATGGTAGCGACGAGGCAATGTAAATTGAAAAAAGTGTTCAAAATAAGAGGAATTAAGATTTTAAAAAATGAATAATCCTGAAGTAATAAATAGTTCTGTCATTATTTTCCAAAAAGTTATTATTTTTTAAATTTTTTATAGGGTCCCTAGATCCTATAATCATTTAGAAAATGGTTCTCCATGCTCTGACAAATGCAACAGTAAAAATTCCATTCTACTATCACCAAAACTTATCGAGTTATGATACTTTTAATTAAAAAAAATTTCGGAGTTTACCGCACTAAAAAATAGTCTGTCTGTTTTTAGTGCAGGGAAACTTCGAAATTTCATAAAACTCAAAGTATCATAACTCGGTGAGATTTGGTCATAGAAGAATGGAATTTTTAGTGCGTTACTTGCCAGAGCATGGAAAAAAATGTTTCTAAATATAACTTATAGGATCCAGGGACCGTATAAAAATGTAAAAAAGTGTGACTCTTTGAAATTTAATGGCAGTACTATTTCATTAATATAATCTTAAATAATACCTTATTTTAGATACTTTTAAAATTTACATTGCCTACGTATCTCCAAGGTAAAAAATTAAAACGTGTTTCAATCTTTTCGGAACACACTGTATAACTCTACAGACGATGATTTGAAATGATAAAAAATCTAAAATGTATCATAATTTACCTAAACATCTTCTTGAAGAAATGGTTTAGTTTCCTTTCAATAAAACCTTTCAATTGTTCGTAAAGTATTACATGCGCATTTGTTTTAGGGCTTCAGTAGCGTTTATGAATGTTTAATTTTTAATTAATAGGTTCCACTGTTGGATAAAAATATCTTTCTATTCTTCTTCATTTAAGAGAATTTTCCATTCAACTCAGCTGTTTGTTTCCGTGTTTTCTTCATCTTGTGGTGATGTTCCGATTCAAGAATTCTATTTAGCTTTAAGCGATTTGCTTTCAACAGTGTTAACTCTGAAATAAAAATACCGGGTATTCTAAAATGAACTGAGTGATTTTAAAATTCAATACCTTGGAAACGGTGACAGATATTAGAAAAATTCTTGCGGAAAAGTAATAGATAATGTCAGGAGTTTTTTTTTTTTTTTTTTTTTTTTTTTTTTTTTTTAAACTGTGATTCTTGATTTTAGTTCGAATTACCAGCAATAGACGTCCAATGTAGATAGAAACGGAAGGATGGTGGTGTGGGTCTCATTCATCAATACGATCTTGTTCTTAGGGCTCGATTCTGAACTCAGACCATATATTTAACCTTCTTCTTTCGTATCAACGCTGGGTGATTTCAGTTTTGGCCTCGATTGAGCGCCTATTGCTTTCAGCGCCATCTATCGCTGCTATTTGAAACTAAAACCGGGAATTGCGGTAAAAAAACAACTGACATCATACATTACTCTCCTGCAAGAATTTTTTTTAATATCTGTCACCGTTTGTAAGTTAGTGAATTTTAAAATCAGTCAGTCCTTTTTAGGACACCCGGTATATAAGCTACAAGTGATTACAGTAAACCCTTGTAGACTTTTCTGTTTATTAAAAGGCTTAAAAAGCCTTTTAATAAACAGATATACTAGTTTCGTACGCACAACCAGTGACTTTCTCAAGATCAATAATGATCAAATAAACTTCGAAATTTTTTGCGAATGTAGTTTATTTTATCATTGCTGATCTTGAGAATGTCACTGGCTGTGTGTACGAAACTAGTAGATCTGTTTATATTTGTTTAAACCTTTATGTTTACTGTAATCACTTTTAGCTCATATACTTTTATTTTAATGATAATAAGTGATGTTTTTTTTTAAACTAATTCTATAGAGTTAACTGTTTCCTAACATTTGTACCCTATACAACTTTTGAGCAACTCTATTTCCGAATTGAATAGTAATCTTTACCTTATTTAATCACAGAAATTCTGTGAAAAAATAAAGCTAAACTTACCATATAGAAATAGTAATAGTCGAAATTAAGGATTGTACACATCTTATATGACACGTATTACGTATATGTGACGGTCGTCCTGAAAGAGTTAAGCTGATACTTTGAAAATGATGACGGTTATTGCTGCAGAATTGATTTTCCCCTTTAAAAATGTAGCACACTGTAATTAAGACACGAGAAAATTTTTTGGATATTTTAAGTGGAGGTTCTACTTCGTTGATTAAAAAAATAAATAATTTTTTCAGCAGTTTCTGTAAAAAAGGTCGAATAAAGAATAATAAAACTTTGTAGACAATATAAATATATATTTTTTGTTTTATAAGAAAAATCGACTTTTTGAGCTACAGAATTAGTGAGTGACTATCTGGCTTCATCCGCTAGAGGGCCCCTAATTTACATCGGGACCTCGAATCGTACTAAAATCGAATTTTGTAAAACCTAGAATCTTACACAATCTCGAATAAGATAAACCTCGAACCGAACTAAGCTCCGACCCCTGGGTCCCCGCTGCCTTCGGCACCGGATAATCCCTTAATTTGCACATAGAATAATATAAACCTTTTTTTTTTTTTTTTTTTTTTTTAAGAATTAGAGTGATTTAAAGGAGATTTTCTTTTTGTTTAAAAATACGTTTTAAAAAAATTATATTTCTTAATTATTCTGGTCTAAGATGTGAAGATAGTCTTTCTGGCTATTTTAAACCGATATTATGTCAATGGCGGAAGATTTTCACACTTTAAAAATAAATCAGCTGGGAAGACTGAGCTAAGCTCGGTTACAATCAATCGGTTCTATATACTATATGATTGGTTGAATTCTCTTTTCAAGAACGTTCTGTGGACTGTGATAGGTTGAATCATGTATCTCGGCTCACATTGGGAATTTCTAGAACATTACTTCAGATTCTCAAAGCCATTTTTTCGCCAAATGTCGCTAGTCTTGCCAAATATCGCGAAATTTGGCCTCATTCTTTCAATTGGCACCAAATGTATGTGTTTTGGCATTGGTATTACAAGTCGATTTTCCGCCAAATATCACTTAATTTGGGCGTATGATGCCAACTTTGCAATTTCGTTTACTGCCAACTGTTCAATAAATAACTTAATAACTGTTTCAGCTTTTATTCCCATTGCGATGCACTGACCCGGAATAACCCAAAAATGATCCACTTCTCGAATTTTCTGGAGCATGTGACCTAGCCTAATGATGGTTTTCTCCAAAATGGTAAGACACAAAATCGTTTCATACGTTTTTTGCATTAAATTAGCTTGACTCTGACCCATAGTGATCTAAAATGACCCACTAATAGAATTTTTTCGAACATGTGACAGAGCGCAATGGTCTTCTCGTGCTCGAAAATGGTAGGATAAAAAAATTAGTCAAAATTGTTTCACCCCTTTTTCACATAAAATTATCTTGACCTTGACCCTTCGTTTTCCAAATATTACCCACTTATCGAATTTTCTTGAAAATGGGACATAGCCCAATGGTCTTCTCGTTCCAGAAAACGGTAGAATACAAAAGTTAGTCAAAATCGTTTGAGCCGATTTTTACATAAAATTAGCTTAACCCTAACCCATAAGGACCCATTAATTAAATTTTCTCGAACATGTGACCTAGCCCAATTGTCTTCTTGTATCCCAAAACGGTAGAATACAAAATTTAGTTAAAATCGTTAGAGCGTTTTTTAGATAAAATTTGTATATATATGTAAGAAGATGATATGTAAACAGTTGATTTACTGGAATTATATGAACAACTAGACGTTGAATAACAAAATATAAACTTTAATACAGTGTCCTAGACAGATAATTCTTCAATACTTTACTAATAATTTCTTCACAGCTAATACACTTCTCGTCCAACATATACAATATATTTATTTTCTAAAAGTCCAACTAGGCCTAACAGCGCCTTTACTGGCTATTTCCCATTTCGACACTTGCTTCACAATAAAAATTAGAAGACTGGCTCTTTTTCCAATTTTGAAGATGTTCTAATTTTGATCTTGCGATCCGAAATATTTATAACTCGTGCATTTAAATCATGGATAATAATAGTACTAGAGCGTCAGTTAATTTGATGATCATGCACGTCATAAAGGAAATGAAGTGTTTAAACTGAAATCCTACATATATATATATATACACACACACACAAGATTTGCTCGTACTATAATATATGAATGATATTTTAGAGAAAAACGCATTTAAATCTTTTAGATTCTGTACTGTTCGACACGAGGTCGTAACTTACTAATTTCTACTAATTTCGACTTGAAAATTTCACCAAGTACTTTTAAGAGTGTCACCTTTAAGAATATATAGATCATTATTATTATTATTATTATTATTGCTTAAAGTATTACAACTGCTTAAACTAATCGTAAGAAGGTTTTCTTTTTCTCCTCTCAAAAAATAGTTAGTCTGTGACAACTGTTTCATGAAACAAAAATCTTAAAATCTTGAATGATCTGCTAAAATGTTTCGTCTCGAAAGACTTGCATGAGTCATTTAAATACTAATCAATACACCGTAACAGGCTGTTCACTTCCGCATTGTTCCTGTAACTAAGCTGGGAGTTTAAACATAAAAGTAATGTCGTTTAATGATACATAAATTTTACTAACTAAGAATAATTCTACCAGATTTCATTTTAGTAACAATGTTTTGTAAAAATGAACGTTGATTTGAAAAGTGTGGTAAATCCATGTTGTGAGAGAAAAAAATAGTTAAAGCTAAATCTTATTATAAATTATCATAAAATTTATGTTTTTAATCAATTAATCTTTTAATTAATATCAGTATAAATTTGTTACTAGTAATTTATTACCCGACTGCCAAGAGGGTTATGTGTTTGACGCGTATCTGGGTATGTATGTATATGGATTTCTTTATACCCTAGAAACAACCCATCGGCTGGATGGATTTTAATGAATGAGGTCTCTATCGATTCGTCTTAACCGTCCAATGATTATAGGTTAAGTTTTGTTTTCATAAATTCAAAATGGCGGTAGAGACGAAAAAAAAATTACGCAACATATTGAGTGGCGTATCATTGGATAGGTCTTTCAAAATGAAGACGATGTTTCCTAGACTATTTTACAGTCTGAAGCTCCGTTTAAATATTACACAACTTGAAAGTTGTGTAGGTAAGATCTCTAGCTTAACTGTAACTATAACCTTCATAGACATCTATAGGCCTCATCAAAACAATGTTTATAGATAGGAACTAACAACTAAACACAACTAAAAAGTCATCAATACAAGTAAATAAAAAAAATAGGTAAGTAATATAAAAAATAGTTTAACATTGATGAGAAATAATTAATTTTTAGTTCGTCGGGTTTTTTGATTTTTTTTAATTTAATTCTTACTTGTTTTATTTAGTCAACGCTATTTAAAATGCGTTGATTTCGAAAGCGAGGCCAGTACATTTTGAATAGAATTGGTTTTTATGTTGCATAATATTTACAAGCACAATCAGAATTTCATCATGAATACCTTAAAAATATTCACTATATAAATTAAGAAATATAATTGTATGCATACAACTTATTACTGAATATTTTTTCTTATTTTTCCACTTCTATAAAATTATTGTTATTATTATTATTGTAACTTTTCTAAAAGAATGAAAATTTGAAATAAAATAAATAAGTAAATAAAATTAAATATTATATATATTTTTTTTGTTATTATAATTGTATTACATTCAAAGAAAATAAATAAGTAAATAAAATTAAATATTATATATATTTTTTTGTTATTATAATTATATTACATTCAAAGAAAATAAACACATTCAAGAAACCATTTCTTTTGAAAGTGAGGCAAGTCCTTTGGCGCATACTAAAATCATGATTTTTTTTTCAGCTAACGCGGATAACCATTATTGCATATTAAATTTACATAAAATAAGACTACAAAAAAATGTAAAATAAGTCTATAAGTGCTTACGAATATTTTAAAATCCATTCAAATGCAAACCGTTAAATATCTAGCAATAACATCAAATGGACTCTTTCAAAATCAATGGCAAAAATCATGATTTTTTTAATAAAAAAATCAAAATCTTTTTTAATTTTTTTTTAAACTTATTAAACTCAGATTTTTATGATTTATTTTTCAGCATTAGGATATTGAATGCCTACAAACTATTGCAGGTGTCCAAAACAGTTAAATCTCTAATTAGATGATATTAATTAATCCGTCGCTAACAGAGCGATGCTTTGCCAAATAATACAAATTTCATAATTCTGTAACTAAAGTTGTAGATAGATGCCTCCCTTCCCCCCCCTTTTTTTTATTTTATTTTTTTACAATTATGTATAATCGTACGAGGAATATTTTCAGTTTTTTTTTTCTTTTAACGTTTTGGAATATGAGTGTATTCTTTGAAAGTGTTTTAACTATATGCCGCTATAAGATTGCTGAAACTAAATCAAACTGAGATATCTGGTTTAAATCTGACTGTACAGTCCTATGTACATAAAAAAAAAAAAATCGTGAAAAGTTATACACAATTTAATCGAAACTATTTTCGAGTGAAGAGAAAAAAAATATATATTAGGTAACAGCTTTATAAAGTTAATGTTCCTATAAGTTCTAACAATTACAACTTTTTTTTTTTTTTTAGATGTGTGTTAACATAAGATGGAAAACCATTATTGCATATTAAATTTACATAAAATAAGACCACAAAAAAATGTAAAATAAGTCTATTACTGCTTACGAATATTTTAAAATCCACTCAAATGCAAACCGTTAAATATCTAGCAATAACATAAAATGGACTCTTTCAAAATCAGCGGCAAAAATCATGATTTTTTTTTAATTAAAAAAATCAAAATTTTTTTTTTAATTATTAAACTTAGATTTTTATGATTTATTTTTCTGCATTAGGATATTGAATGCCTACAAACTTTTGTAGGTTTCCAAAACAGTTAAATCTCTAATTAGATGATATTAACAGGGTGCGTACACTTTTGAAATTTAGAAATTATAGAATTCATTAGAAAATTTATACTTTGTCAAATAATACAAAGTTCATAAGTCTTTAACTAAAGTTGTTGGGAGATGCCTCCCTCCCACCTTTTATTTTCTTTTTTATAATTATGTATATTCGTATAAGGAATATTTTCAGTTTTTTTTTTTTTTTTTTTTTTTTTTTTTTTTTTAAATTTATTATTATTTTTTTTTTTTTAAAGTTTTGGAATATGAGAGTATGGAGACATTTTTTGAAAGTGTTTTAACCATATGCCGCTATAGGAGTACTGAAACTGAATCAAACTGAGATATCTGGTTTTCATCTGACTGTACAGTCCAATATACATAAAAAACAATTCGTGAAAAGTTATACACATTTTAATCGAAACTATATTTTCGAGTGAAGAGAAAAAATAATTATATTAGGTAACAGCTTTATAAAGTTAATGTTCCTACAGGTTCTAACAATTATAGCTTTCTCTATCAGATGTGTGTAAGATAAGATATGTATGAAATTCTGGAATATAGCAACTGAAAAGCACAGCTTCAATAATACTTTTCTTCCGCGGAACATGTATTTTTCAGCAGACATTCAAGAGAGCCGTCAGACGTTACTAGGGAAACAAGGGACGCAAGTTTCATTTCTCTCTAGAGAAGTGGGGTGCATGACGAATAAAACTTATTGACTTGGAATTTCCAGGGATTGTATTGTTGGACACCCTTTTTTATAGCCATTTGCAGACATGCATATTAATTTAGTGGAGCTAATAAGATTTTTCGTTTAGAATAGTATATCAGCTGATGTATGGGTTCCTGCAGAACAAAATCTAGGGAAGGTCAAGATTTTCGAACGGCCTGTTTTCCGCAATCTAGGCCGCGGTTTTCTTTTTTTCAATAAAAAATATAAACTCGAAATAAGCTAAACTTTTTTTTTTTTTTTTTTTTTTTTTTTTGTCAGAACCACAAATACAAGACATTTTTTAATCATATCAACATAAAAAGCAATACAACAAATAAGAAACGTTAAATATTCCAAAATAAGTTTCTACCAGCCTTTTGTTAAAATTGCTAATATGGACAGCCGAAAATTTCCGTTTATTTGGTCAAGGAATACAACTCCCCCCCCCCCCCCCCCGAAATATAACAGATAAGAAATATTAAAAATAAAAAAAATAAGCTCCTACCAGATTCCCCCCACCCCCCACCCCCAAAAAAATAGAAATTTGACTTTTTTTTTCTTTTTTGTCATCAAGAGAGTTCTGCTTCCCCCCCCCCCTCTCCCAATTACAAATTATTTGTCACAGGGGGCAAAGCTCCATCTGACGAAAAAGCTTTAGTTCCCTTTCCTATCGGTGTTTAATTATTTAAAGTCCCTTGAGCAGAATAAATTATATTATTTTTTCCAAAATCCTTCGAGAAGAAGTAAATGTGGTTAATTAAATTTAAGAAATCCACGAAAGTCCAATGGCCTTCCTCTGCCCCCCCCCCTCTCCTTTTTCCTCCCTGGAGCTGAGGAATAACGACTTGAACACGGCAGTTTGTAAATACAGTATTAGGGTTAATTATGTAGTACTTGATTTAAATAAATTGAAAAAAACACATTCTTCATCCGGAAGCAAGGTTAAATTATTAATACTCATAAAAAGCACGAAATATGACTGAATACGTATGCTTTTGATGTGTCTATGACGTGCAAGAAACAAAGTAAAGGGGGACCACAACATGTTTCACATACAATCGTTTCAAACTATCATAAAAAGAGTGCCTTCTTCAGTTCAAAATGAAAAACAAAAAGAGAGAAGTAGTATGCGAAGCAGTAGTAGCAACATACGGGCCCGAAGTACGTATGTTACAAAGTGGAGTAGACTTTACTTCGCATCGGCCGGTTACAGCCACACTTGCGTTTTTTTAAGATGTTTATTTTTTCGAATCATCGCTGAAGTTAGAGTTTGGGCTGATGAATCATATGAACAGTTGAATTAGGTAGATTTCGTAAGAAATACTACCTATTACATTCTCACCTAAGTTGGAAATTTTGAAAAATTTTTGCAGATGTACGCCGATCATGACTCCCAGAACCCAAAACCACCCCCAGTTCAAAAGTTTATCTATCTATCTATCTATCTATCTATCTATCTATCTATCTATCTATCTATCTATCTATGTCACTTTTTTCTGACCACGATAACTGGAAAAATTCTGCATAAATCTCTTCCAAACTGATACATAAAATCAAGGGTCATAAAATCTCGGTCAAGTTCGTTAATGGGCAAAATCGAACCAAAGGGGGGGAATGGGGGGGCTTTTTGTGAAAACAGAAAAATCCTCATAATTTCTTTATTATTATACGTATCGAATCCGTTTAAAGTTATTATTACTTCTAGGAAGAGGGCCAAAAATGTATGTATGACAGATTTTTGATATAATTAAAAATGGCCCCAAGGGGGGGGGGAAGGGGGGGTTTAGAAGAAAAAAAATCATAGCTTCGTCAATTCACAAGATATCAAATCCGCGTAAATTTATTATTAATCCTCTTAGTATTATCTAAAACTTTTATATTGACAAGTTTTTTATAGGACCAACCGTTATAGCAAAAAAAAAATTAAAAACAAAAAAATCCCTGCCGGCTCCTCCTGCAGACAAGTTATTTTTCAAAGTAGGCGGTTCCAACTCCCGCATCTTTTCGAAACTGATACATAAAATCAAGGGACATAAAATCTCGGTCAAGTTCGTTAATGGGCAAAATCAAACCAGGGCGGGGGGGGGGGGGGGGCTTTTTGTGAAAACAGAAAAAAACCCTATAATTTCTTAATTATGATACGTATCGAATCCGTTTAAAGTTATTATTACTTCTAGGAACAGGGCCAAAAACTTATGTATGACAGATTTTTGATATAATTAAAAATTGCCTTAAGGGGGGGGGGAGAGGGAAGGGGGGTTTTAGAAGAAAAAAATTCATAACTTCGTCAATTCTCAAGATTTCAAATCCGCTTAAATTTATTATAAATCTTCTTAATATTATCTAAAAATTTTATATTGACAAGTTTTTTATAGGACTAACCGTTATAGCAAAAACAAATTAAAAACAAAAAAATCCCTGCCGGCTCCGCCTGCAAACAAGTTATTTTTCGAAGTAGGCGGTTCCAACTCCCGCATCTTTTCGAAACTGATACATAAAATCAAGTGGCGTAAAATCTTGGTCAAGTTCGTTAATGGGCAAAATCGAACCAAGGGGGGGGGGGGGGATTGGGGGGGACTTTTTGTGAAAACAGAAAAAACCCCATAATTTCTTAATTATGATACGTATCGAATCCGTTTGAAGTTATTATTACTTCTAGGAGAAGGGCCAACAATTTATGTTTGACAGATTTTTGATATAATTAAAAATTGCCTTAAGAGGAGGGGGGGGAAGGGGGGTTTTAGAAGAAAAAAATTCATAACTTCGTCAATTCCCAAGATTTCAAATCCGCTTAAATTTATTATAAATTCTCTTAATATTATCTAAAACTTTTATATTGACATGTTTTTTATAGGACCAACTCTTATAGCAAAAAAAAAAAAAAAAAAAAAAAAAAAAAAAAATCCTTGCTGGCTCCGCCTGCAAACAAGTTTCGTTTCGAAGTAGGCGGTTCCAACTGCAGCAGCATCGCAAAAAGGTCATTTCTTCCGCAATTCCCGACAAACAGGCACCCCACGTTCTGCGTCTTCGAAATCTACCTGTACCTGTAGGCCGAGCCGTCAGGGATTTTTTTTATTTTGCACTCTTAGGGAAAGAGAAAAAAAAAACTCGGCAATATTTAACCTTTAATAAAAGAAATAGAGGTCTGCATAGGACGGGGCTTATTTATTTATTTATTTACATTTTTTGTAGATTCGGGCCTGAAGCTGGATTACATTTCTTTCTGCAGATTCGGGTTGGCCTGACACTCATTCTTTCCGGGACATGTCGAGCCGGCAATTTTTTTTTCTTTTTTCGGAAAAATAAGTGATAATACATACTTGTTTAACCTAATCTTTAGAAAAAATTTTTAGTTTATTATATCTTAGAGAAATATTTTATGAAAAATCTATTTCCTTTCTTTCTTTTTTTTTTTTAATTTAGAACTTCAAACTTTTATTTTTTTAACTATTTATTTCTTTTATTTTAAACCGTTCTTTCTTTTGAATGCTGCTATATTGGAAGAATATGATTCGGAAATAGTGAAATTCAAGAGTAAGTATCCTACGTTAATATTTATCATGAGTCTTCATTTGAATGTATTTTTCTCAGTAATCAACGATGTTGTTATTTGGTATTTCGTGGTTTGTGGACAAAAAATGTACATTTTGCATAAAATATTCTTTTAAAAGAATTTTAACTGTAGGATAAAGTTGGTTAAGAAATATCGTAACTTTTTTTTTTTAGAACTTCAAATTTTTAATTTTTTTAACTATTTATTTCTTTTATTTTAAACTGTTCCTTCTTTTGAATTTTGCTATATTGAAAGAATATTATTCGGAAATAGTGAAATTCAAAAGTAAGTATTCGTACGAACCCTACGTTAATATTTATCATGAGTCTTCATTTGAAAATATTTTTCTCAATAATCAACGATTTTGTTATTTGGTATTTCGTAGTTTGTGGACAAAAAATGTACATTTTGCATAAAATACGTATGAAATATTCTTTTAAAAGAATTTTAATTGTAGGATAAAGTTGGTTAAGAAATATCGTCTCTCTCTCTCTCTCTCTCTCTCTCTCTCTCTTTTTTTTTTTTTTTTTTTTTTTTTTTTTTTTGGTAGCTGAGTCGTGTCTTATTTCATTTATTTTTGCTGGACCGGGCTGACATGAACTGTGAAAAAATAAACGGGGCGGATCCCGGCATGAAAATTTTGACCCATGCAGACCTCTATGAAGAAAGTGCTTCGTATAAGCAAGTGCATAATTTATATTAATAATGTAGTATGTACATTAACGGCCTCATTAATTATTAATTAATTAAATTAAATATTAAGATTTTATGCCTAATGATAATATTAACATTTAAACATGCAATTTAATTTAATCGTATATAGTAAAAAAACACTAATAACGAAGCTGCAGGAAGCGTGAAAATTATTCGTTATGTACAGATTTCGTTACAATTAATTTTCTTATCACATTACATTGATAACTTTACGAAGAAATTCAGAAACATATCTGTTAACACATATGGCACATCTCAAAGTGTTTATTGTGCATAAAAGATTTAGAATAGTACATAATAACATTAAAAAAACAAAAAACTATTTTGTTTCCAAAATTATTAAAAATTTTGAAATTAGATTTCCTTAGTTATATTTTAAATTATATTATTTAATATTGTATCATCGCATGCATGGTGGTTTCCAAATAATCCTGAATTTTCCTTCGATACTAACCATTCATTCATCCACATAAAATTTTATAGAGATTACTTAATACTGTAATTTGTTTACATTTGACTCCCGATTGATAAAATTAGAATATCTAGATATGATTTTGAGTCAAAGTCATACATAAACACTATGGATGGTGTTTCAGTCAACTGTGAATGAGCGTGTTTTTTCAATTCGTCTTTTTTTCAATGGAAATGTAAGTATAAGTAAGAGCTTCTATAATTGTTACAATAGTAATAGAATATGTTAAGCTTATCACCTAAAATTAATTGTCGTATCGTACTTTTGAAAGTAAATTCATAGCCGATTCAAACAAATAAATTTTAAAAAAAAAGTTCGATAGTTACAGTTAATTTTTATATCTTATTACCTTTACAAAAAATTATTTAAAGAGGTTTCCTTTATTTAAGTATTAAATTAAAAAAAAAAAAAAAGAATGGCTGTAGAACATAAAGGGAGTTAGGACTCTGCCCCCTCCTTATATGCGTTTTTGAATAGTAATAGCAACTCATCAGCTTGGCCTCTCATCTGGAAAAAAGCATCGAGTGAACAATCGAAAACTACCGAGACATCCAAACAATCGTTTTAAATCATCTCGGAATCGCCTAACACTAGCGAAAGGTATTTTCATAACCTACCGTTTTAGGGCATTTAGCTGGCAAACGTAAAGGAATATAATTCAAGAATTGCTATTTTATACGCTTGATCCTGTGTGATATCACTTCTTTTTTTTCTCCCCCTCACGCCAAAAATTGTGCTTTGTGTCAAATTTTGTGTATCGAGGATAGCGGATATCAATTTCAATTTATGCTTGCCCGATTTCTTCTGAATCAGATGGATGTCATCAATATTCTTAAGAACTGGGGAAAAATCAAATTTTCATGAAAGCAATTTCAGGAGCGCGACCTCACGAGGGAATCAAGTGTAGGATGTTCTATTTCGAAATGACACGTGATTTGCAGTTCTAGAAAATTCAATTTTGAAAACGCATTGGTTCCAGAGTGTCGGCCGTACGTCATCAGCTTCGTCTTATGTATTTTTTAATCTGTAGTTCTTATTTTATTTTATTTTATTTTATTTTATTTTATTGCAACACGCATGAAGTTATTTATCTATACCAATATAATAAAGAGAGAACTCCAGACTGACTCATCAGCGCAGAGCTGAAACGACTGAAGTCAGGATCACGAAATTTGGACAGTAAATAGCTGTTATGACCTAGGCAAGCAATCAGAAAGGAGTTTTGAAAATTCATCCATACCAAATCTACTGAAAAGTAGTTCACGCATTTCAGCGTTTTTAAAAATTCAACCACTAAGAAGGTTTAAATGGGGGGAGGGCCGAAAGTTTTAAGTCGGTTCGTCATATCTCAACTGCAGTTTTAGGTGGAAGCATAAAATGCAGCCAAACTAGTCTGTTAAAAAAAAAAAAAAAAATAGTTAAACATTTCAGCGATTTTACAGTTATTTTAGCGATTTCATCACCAACATCGGCTATGAACCCGATCATGGAAGATTAGACGAATAAGACAACTATTATTTATTTTTGATTAAATATTTTGCGTAAGACATTTTTCAAAGGAAAAGTTTTCATTATTATTATTTCATATTTTATAAATTGTTTTTGCGCTTTTTGTCTTTTAGCGATTGGATTTCAATCTTCATGTAAAATATGGTAGATTTCCTTCTCTTCACAAAAAATATTTTTTGGAAGTAAACATTTAAGATTTAAACACTGATCGCCATATTTATGAGCTCGGGTGTGCACAAGGCATCGTTATAGTGATTGCCGTATAATCAGTTTATAGGCGTAAAACCCACAGGGCTCTGTTAAAAGGATTGTCATTTTAAAGATTTATGCACGCAAAATTAACAGGGACCGTTATAGTGAACGATGTATTAACGATATTTGGATGAAAAGCACACAGGACTTCGTTATTTTTATTACCCTATAAACAATTTATTGGTGCGAAACCCACAGTTCCCATTTTACAATGATCGTCATATATCATAGGTTATTCCATTTCTGCTTATTTTATCCCCCTTCCCTCTAGATGAGCAGGCCTATGTCAGAAGGCTCATGAATAAAATTTATTATTTATGTCGGGAAATCTTTATTTACATGCTTTTTCGAATTTATTTTTAATTATTTTTGTATAATTTAAAATAAAGTATCTTATTTATATTTTTCTATTTGGATGTAAAATGCACTCTGTGGGCCTCGGTCGAATCCCGGGATTTACGCATCAGAAAGCACCCCCTCCCACACACACACACACACAAACGACCGTCTAGACCAGCCATACTCAAGCTTTTTTATTCGCGGGCCGCAAAAAAATATTTGCGATGCTTGCCGGGCCGCAATAAACTTAAAAAAGGGTATCTAAAATAGTAAGATAACATAAGTAGTATGACAAAGCAATGTAATAAAATTAATATTATCAGCAGGGTTGAACGCGGAAGAAATGTTACCAAAATAATTTAACACCCCTTTTCCAAACAATAAACTTCGTGGTGGATTTCTATTGCAAATGTTGTATAAATATACCGCTAAGTTTGTTGCTGGGAAATAGTTGTGTAAATTTTTTTCGGTACTCTTTTTTCCGCGACAAATGTTCAACTCTGAAAAGCAGTGTTAAGAATAAGTATAAATTGAAATAGTATAACAATGCAGAGTTTCGAAGTTCTCAAGAAAAAAATGAAAAGATTTTCTCTAATGAATCAGTCTTTTGCTGAATACAAAGCTTTTTTTATCAATTTTTGAAATATATAGTGCAAATTTAAATAATTTGCATAAGGTTTAATTAGTGTTGAAGATTAAGAAATGTATACTCCACTGTAGTACAAATGGGATTAAATGTAAACAGAACGTTTGACTAAGAAAGAGGCTTTTAAGTTGTTTTAACAAAATTTTAAATTAGTTATAAATAACAAGACAGATTGTTTCTTACCATGAAAATATTTAAAATAAAAGTGAATGTCTTAAATATTTTTTATGCACATCTCAATTAATTTTACAAATATGGATTAATGATTATGTGTCTCGGGCCACAGATAAAAGGTCGCCGGGCCACATGCGGCCCGCGGGTCGCAGGTTGAGTATGGTTGGTCTAGACGGACGAAAGACCATCTAGTTATAGACATTTGCACTCCTTTGTCCTGCCACTGAAAAAATAAAATAAAAAATGAGTTCTATCATTTAGTATTTTTTCTCTAAATAAACCCGTTTTTCTGTTTTCAGTACCAGAAAACGCTGAAAATTCATAAAATTCGAAGTTACATAATTCGGTAAATTTTGGTCGTGCAAAAATGGAATTTTTACTATTTTACTTGTTAATAACGGACAAAGTTTTTATAACGATAACTTATACCCTGGAACCGTATAAATATTTAATTTCGTATCATTAAAAAAATAGTAATAACTATTAGAAAAAGAACAACATTTGAAGCATTTTTTTCAACTGGAACCATACTTCTAAAACTCTCTTTAGAAATTAGCTATTTGTCAACGATGACACCCTACCCTTAACATTTTTATCGCAATATTGAAATTATTTTTTCAGTTTATTTCTACATGAAATTTACTTTAAGAACGTGCTTTGTGTATATATTGACAGGTACAAATTTCCATAAATAATTGCACATTATTTCATTCTGAAATACTAATATAAGTGACTTCCTTTCGCTGATTGACATGAAACTATAGCGTGATAATTTTTTTCTAATATATTTATCTATTCTTACTACCGGCTGTTAGTGATGATAGCATATTCTTTCTACTTTCTCCTGCCTTTATCTGGTATTTATCTTCCTTTATTGTCCTTTCCTCTCTCTGAATGCACAATGAATGAAGAAATTGTGCACTCCGAGTATGATTGGCGATAAATACTGCACGCGATCTTTTATGTGGCGAACCTCATGAAAATGTGGCCCACTGTTTTAATCTGTCAGGCATAACAATGAGAGTGATATCAAGAAGCCTGTGACGTTTAGTAATTTAATGACCATGTTCCTTGATTAGGTTGATAGCACCATACAATTATTAATGGACTGCATTAGCATATTTTTTGAGAATTTTTGTTAGTTTTTTTTTATAAATCCCATTCATTTATTTTGTTACTTTTAATCTCAAATCCTTGTTATAAATTCTTAAGGCACATTTAACACCAATAGCCTAACCACAGTTACACCTAGCTTACTTTCATTATATATATATATATATATATATATAAGTATCAATTATTTAATAGAGTATATTTAAACAATTTGTTTAGCATTTTACTCATCCTCATGATACTTTCTATGGAAGAGATTAATAAAATTTTTATTAAATAGGAACCTACAGTAACGGATTTTACCATTGAAATAGCTCCTAAAAATAATTCAAGGCTTTATATTGTAATTGAATATAGCCGGGTTCCTTCATAGCAACTTCATAATTGATATTTAGGTTAATTTGGATGTCTCGATTTCTGGCGTCAAACGTGCTTCGTATTCTAGTGTCGAAATTGGTTTGTTTGCATTGAAATTTTCAAAGTGTGCTCCTGTTTCAGTATGAAAACAGCTTCCTAAACTTAAAAAAAAAAAAAAAAAATTAAAAAGATACAATTTGTAAGTCAATGATACCTATTACGTCTCTCTACGACAATTTAGTGATTAAAAAGCATGGAGTGTTCTCATTTTCTCTCTCTCCGATGGTTGATACATTGCACTTGTTTTCGGCATATTTGCTTCGGTTATTGAGACATTTGTCGTAAACGACATTAGATTTTATTTGCCATAATCATCAAGGAATGCCGCTTATGGCGATGAAAGCCAAGTGGTATCAGCTTGTTGACCTAGAAGTTAGGCACAAAAAGAGATGAGGAATCAGATTGAGTGAGGTCTGCGCCACAGGAGTAATTTACTAAAAATGACTGCGACCTTTGCTTTCTCTCACATTTTCCCATTCTTCACGAAACTGTCGCATTTATCTGAGATTATTGAGATACTCATAATTTATACTGCTTCTGATAAATCAGAAAATTCAACCACTCACATATAATAATATCATATAATAATAGATTGCATTTATTGCAAACTAATCTTGCACTATACAGATCAAAGCCTCCAATTAGAAACCTAAAATTGAGAAATTGTTTTTAAATTGAATTTCATTCATATTGATTCGGAAAAATAAGCAGCTATAACTAAAAGATGGCTTGATTTTTATAAATTCCAACATAGTTGAAAAGTGTTTATGAATTTGGTTTGTCTGTCTATCTGTCCGTCCAAACTCTAACCCCCGTAAACGTACTCGGATTGCCATTTAATTGATATATGTTATTGAGGGTTACTATGACATATTCGGTATTAAAAATGAAGAGTGAGTAGCATTTATAGTTCATTTACAGGGACACCCAAAAGAATTACGTTACATTTTGGTCTATTGGGGAAAATCGTTTTAATGATGTTATGCTATTTCAAACATATCAGAATTGATATATATATATAACTGAGGTTCACTACAAGAAGTTTACTGTAGAATAGAGTGTGCGACAACAACAGTAACAATTAAAACAGTTGAAGGGGGGGGGGGGGGGTGGGAGACTCTAACGTATGTTTGAGACGTCGCGTCGCACAGTGGAGTATTTGACCCAAAATCCTGGCCAAAATTACTTTTCATGTGTTTTAAATTTAAAATCATTGCTGTTGACTTACTATTACTAATTACACTCAATTAATGTCATACATCCATAAATGTATGCATTTATTTAAAAAATAAATACATAATACAACGTTTACTTAATTGTTTACTGTTTATAAAAGGAAAGTAATTGTTGATTGGCTTGTTTTATTTAGAAGTAATGTTTAATTAAAAGTGGTTAATTTTACTACACATAAATGTTTAATTATTTATATAAGCCAATGTAAATAGTATATATATTACTTGCATTTAGTATTTAGCAAAGTTGAGTACAGTATAGAGATGCTGGTTTTTGAGTGTTTTTAATAAATTTACAGTCTTCTCAAAACCATTCATATCTAAAAATGGCAACAATATGCGAAACATTTTTTTTTTAATTGCCTTCAAAACTATAACCAATAACCTAGATTAACTTTAACACAATTATCCAATCGGTAAAGAAATCATATGAGTTGTAATTTTCCAACTGGACGAAATATGTCCGGGCCAGGATTCGAACCTGGGATCTCTTGGCTGAAGCTGCCATGCTATGATCAATAAGGTTAACTGGATGAATTAGGTCCTCCAGATTCGACTGGGATGGCTCAGTTGGCAGCTTCAGGCAAGAGATCCCAGGTTCGAATCCTGGCCCGGACATTTTTCGTCCAGTTGGAAAATTAAAACTCATATAACCAATAAGATTATAATTCAAAAATGATCCGACGAACCCCGACACAGCTTTAAAAAGCTTTGAATATATTAGATAATATATTTCAATAACGATATTTCAATAAATTATATCTAAAGAGGCTTAAAAATAACCCATTTTCAATTTTAATAATTTTTTATTAAATAAAAAGTAAAATTATTTAAATGCACATTCCAAAGTATACATTTAAACATAATAACAAAGTTGAAACATTACAAAAAAGCACGTCTTCTCACGAAGAAATTTTCACTTCAACTGAGCCTGGGAGCCGCCGGATATGACTGATACTTCTAAAATCGGTTTAGATGGACACACCAGTTAGTCAGCTATTATAAAATATGCTTTTCATAGTTGTTGAGTAAACTTTAATTTCTGCCTTTTTGGCCAGGATTTTGCATCAAATACTCCATTATGCGTCGGTTCGTTATGGCAAGAAAGTTTTGACAAAGAAAAAAAAAAAAAAAAAAAAAAAATTCAGGTTACAATATAAACGATCCCTCTTTAATTATTTGCTTTTCACCTCTCCCCCTAAGATACAACATAAATAGCTATAGTAAACAAAACAATTATGTCTGAATAGAAATTCAACAATAATAATAAAATTAATAAAAATAATAATAATTAAAATAATAATAATAATAATAATAATAATAATAATAATAATAATTAAAAACACTAGCATTTGCAGCATTATGTTCAAAAATCAAATTTCAGACTTCCCTTCTCACGTGATAGTTAACTAGGTTTTCCCTTTATGTATCCTTTATGTATCAAACACAAGTGTTCCTTTTTCGAACACTTGTGTTTGAAATAATTTTTCTGTCAAGCAAAAAATGAAAAGAAAATGTACATTTTGCATAAAGCACCATTATCATAATCATGAAAGCTAATTTAATCTATATCTCATTAAGTACTTCTAGCGAAAATTCTCCTTTTGATATGTTAAATATACTTTACATAAATTTTTGAAACTGGAGGGGAAAACCCTCCATCTTTTTCTAAATACTGGCAGATTGCGTGATCCCATTTTCAAATTACTTCCATCGACTTCTAGGAATAGATTATCTGGACGGGTGTTTTGTTATTCCCTATTCTCAATATATGTGTCTGTTGTCGCTTTACATTTTTTGTTCAAAGTAAATTGTTAATACGCATAATGATACTTAATTGTTCCTTTCATGCTTATTGTTCCGAGTTCCGACTAATAGGTTCGTGTAGTCGAAATTTGATTTAAAACAGTCCTTAGGTCGACACAGTATTTCGGGAATATTCCAGAAAAAATTTCACAAAATGTACAGGAGGAAACAAAAACTTTTATGTGAAAAAATACAGTGTAATACAGCAGACATTTTAGGAACAAATATTACAAAACAGGAACCTAAAATGCTACAGTCGAACAGCTCTGCATTTATAGTCACGAGCTCTCAAACACAACAGACTACTGCTGTTCTAACTCGACTGACTCCGCGTTTGCGAACCGGAGCTTTTATATACTCGAATTGCAATGCCACCACATCCAAAATATTCCGGATAAATACTTTTTCCAGAAAATTCCTCCAAAATACCTCCTCTTTAAGCTAAGCTCCGTCCTCTAGTGAGTATGGTAACTTTTATCTCATCTCAACTCACTTTGACGTGACCAAATATATTTAGCCACACCTACCTAGCCTTCGCTCCACCCCAAACTAAGCATTTTTGGGTTGTACATCTTCTAAGATGTGTAGATGTGTGTATTACCTTGGCTTTGCTTCGCTCACTAGTGAAAAAGTAAGCTTTCAAATCTGTAACAATATATACTATCGCAAAAATCTTACAATCTAATTCAATCTATTCTTTATCTAACACATTTTACGAAAATTCTCCTGGAATATGTAGACATGTATTCCTTACATAAATTTTTTAAACTGTAGGGGAAAAAAGCGTCTTTTTACTGAATATTTGAAGATTACGTGACTCCATTTTCAAATTACTTCTATTGACTTCTGGGAATAGATTGATTTGGATGGATTGTTGTTATCCCCTGTTTCCAATTTCTGAGTCTGTTGTCGCTTTCCATTCCTGATTCAATGTAAAATAGTTAATATGCATTACGATGCTTTAATGCTCTTTTCACACTTCTGTGAAACTTTTTAAGGACACACGCAAGCGACAGGGTTCGAGCTCGAGCCGCCTTTTTAGATCACGTGATCGGTCACATTAATCATCATGCAACATTACCTGGCGGGCATTAAACAATAAAACGAGTTAAATGCGGAGACTCATTTATTTATTGCTGTGGCAGGAAAATTTATGGCTGTTTCTGCACAAGTCCATTATTTCGCGGAAACTGATTTTTTTTTACCTTTTTTAAAAGTCAATTGTTATTTTCTATTAAAAAAAACTATTTAACGAGTAATACTTTTAAATACACTAAAACTAGACCAAACTGTTGAGAGTAAAAGAGTACATCCATTGCATAAGCAGTTTTCGAAATCCTGATTTTGCAAAAAAAAATCTGTTTTAAACTTTAAGACTCGCTGTCAGTCAAATCTCAAGCTTCTCTCTCCATAGTTAACAACTCATATTTTACTATCGTCCTTTATATAGGGCAGCTCAGAATTATCGAATTTTCATGAGTAATATCGCATTTTTTATTTCTGCTCCGCAACTGAAATGGCCTTTAAGGTTGAAAATTACCATTTGTGTAAGTTCAATTTTAATAGTTTTTTTTTTTTTTTATGAAGTTTGTTAATTTTTATTTTTTATCTGACTTTTCTTTCTTTCTTTTAGTAATTTAAATAATTGTATAAAAAATACTAAAATTTTCTCCAAATTTAATCACGACAAGTTTTATATAGTATTGGAGAGTAAAACTAAGAGTTGCTGAGTAAGTGCAAAATATATGTACATAATTTATAGTAGTTTATTATACCATCGTCTTACATATGGGACAGTTTGTAAAAAGGAAATCAATAAAGTTTTAATGAGTTTTTAATTTTATATTTATACTAGGGGTCGCTGCCCCTACGTCCTTCGTGCGCCAAACCCCGGACTTCTTTTTGTCTTTATCTCCCCCTTCCCTCTTTATATATATATATATATATATATATATTTCATAGTTTAAGTTGGTGTTATGGTAATGTTTAATTTATGGTTATATATATATGTATATATATATTATATATATATCACTATCCCTATCTCTCCTTATCTCCATCTCTATTCATCTCTATCTGTCTATCTCTTTTGTTCTTCTTTCTCTTTCTCTCTCTATCTATCAAAATTATACTACAGACCACAAATTTAAGCGTCTCATAAATTCGTTTCATATATTAGATTCATATATTTGTTAAAACAAATTAATAAATAGCATATATTAGTCGTTTCATTAAAATTCTATATATAGAGAGTAGATTCATATATTAGTCGTTTCATAAAATCGTTACCCAATCCGTTTCATTAGGATTCTATTCGTCGGTACTATGTCAAACTATCGAATATGAAAAAATGCATTTTTCATTACTTTTAAAAATGGGCCGTTTGTCACCACTAAATTTTAATAGTATTCTTCACCAGGGTTGCCAGTTCGGCATCCTATTCCATTCAGAAATTCAAAAAAGAAATTTCGAACAGAAGTTTTTGCTTTATTCAGTGACAGACACTTCGTGATTGTTAGTAAAATTTTTTCTCTCAAAATTTCCGGTACGAATTCGGAATCGGTGAATGAATAAGAATACCAAACTGGCAACTCTGTTCTTCACACAAAGTTTATTAGTATTCATTCTAGGCGAAGAATTCTGATAAAATTTAGTGGTGACAATCGGCCCATTTTTAAAAGTAATGAAAAATGCATTTTTTCACATTCGATAGTTCGACATGGTAGCGACGATTATATAGAGTAGATTCATATATTAGTCGTTTCATAAAATAGTTTCATTGGGATTTTATATATATATGTATATAGGGTAAATTTATCGTCTCATTAGTCTCTAATAACATTTTTTTTGTGAAAACATTGTTTCTATAGGTGATAAAATATGGGTAAACCTATGACTTTGGAATACATTGGTGTTTTTTAATTTTTCTTCTGTGTGAGTAAATTTAATTCCGAATGAATGGTATCTTGAATACCCTTTTCAAAATTTTTGACAACACTTTATGAAGACTTTCTTTGTAAGTAGATTAAAAAAAAAAAAAAAAGCAAATATTAACTCAACGGTTCATGTTTTCCAAGAAGTATGTTTGTTAGTAATTAACTGTTTTATTTTTCTCTCGTTTTTCACAATTTTCTCAGTAAGTTTGAAAAAGGAAAAAAAAAAAAACTCAGGAATTGAGTTCGCAGCTTCTCAGCGATGCATAGCCTTTGTGTGACGCCATCCACTTCTAGGGTCATGTCTCATTAATCATTGAGGCGTCATTAAAGAAAAAACTGTTATTAAAGTGCCAAAGACATTTAGCCATTGCGGCACCTGCGCAGTCTCTTTCCATTATCCTGAAAAAAGCATATTTTAAGTGATCTCGTAGTCAAGTGATCAGAAGAAATTATTTTAATTATTCTCTTGTGATTTTCCCCTTCTGTTATAGCTTTAGAAGTTGTGTTTGAATTTTTATGTGGGCTGTTATTCAGGGTCAAAATACAATGCCAAAATACTTTTTTATGTTTATCGTATTTTATCAGCATTTAAATTTGCTTTACTGTATTATGAAAAATTGTGAAATTAGCTGTCTCGCGAGGGACATTGAAAAATATACCAAATAGTAGTTAAAATGTGTTCGAGGACTTGTGTCAATATTGACACAAGTTAACATTAACAAGTTAACATTTTACAGATTGAGTGATACTGCAAATAAAACTTTTAAAATAATGTCTAACAGTTGCAGTACGCGTAAAAATAAATAAATAAATAAATAAATAAACACCCATTTTTCATCTATTAAATGTTTTATTACAAATACGTAGTTGACTTATAACTGTAACATAAAGTAATCATTCAGAATGAATGGGCTTTTTAGTAAGAGTTTAACACCTTATAAATATTAAACCAAAAGAAAATAAACAGAAAATAATTCAATTTATATATAAAATCGGTTTGTGGCGTCAGGTGCCGCCATCCGAAAAATCTACAAGAGACCACGCCACTTCTTCCGGTCAAGGGTCCATTCTTCTTCCAGACCCCTATCCCTCATGGCTTTTTTTGATCTAATACCCTGTATATTCCATGTAGCCATAATCATAATCCTTTTCCTTAGCCTTAGTCGTCGTCTGTTAGCATCCGGTTTATTATTCTTGTATTCTTTTTGCAATGTTTTTTTTTTAAATATGAAATAGGGAGCAGGCCTATTGTCATAACCCCCAACCTGGAGGACCAGGGTGTCAAATTTAGTCTGGCACCTACCCTTTGACCAATCCGGCTTGGGAGACCCTACCAGTAGCTACGCTACCGCCGGCACAGCTCTCCGGGTCACTGGTGCACACAAGCCCCTCCACCCCGGCAAGGTAAAGACACCACGGAGGAGATAATTCAATTTTAGTCAAAAAATTTAAATATCCATTTTTAAGCGTCAAAGAAAGTAAGCAGCAAATGCGGATAACAAAAATTAAGTGTAAAAAGTAAATTATTTATATCAACTTATATTTGGTCTGCTTTCATTTGAATTGCCACACTTTCTTCTAACTTCTTCGTATATAGTATATACCACCAATTTTTTTTTTTATCCGTATCAAGCGAGATTTTAGACCTTTCTTGCATTCTAATTTTCTTCAACTCTTTTTCATTTGAAGTAGTTCTCTGATGTAATTTTTTCTTGCAATATGGCACACATGTCCGATGGAACTAAGATTTGGGGATTGTCGTGGAGGATCCAAAGGCTTAGACTTCCAAATAATAGCCATTTCTTCATTATTTTCAATGAGTGTTCAGGATTGTTATCGTGTTGGAAGATCCAGTTTCCTGACAAACCCAACTTCTCAAGCTTGGCACAACATTTTCTCTCAAGAAGGCTAGTTAATCCATTTTATACATTGTTGATTCTATGAAAACTAGACTTCCGGCACCTGTTGCCACCTTACATCCCCAGATCAAAATATAGCCACCATGGTCTGAATGACACACCTGTCACTGTTTTCTTCATTTTTTGATCGTCCTATTTTTCGCAGCTTCTTTATATAAAAAACTCCGTGACACGAGAGAAGGTTTTTCCAAAAAATTAAGTCCTTATTTTGAATTCTTCTTATGAATCGCAGGCACTTTTGTTATTGGCTTTAGTTAGATGTTTATATTGAGTTGTCCGGAAAATTCGTACCGTTTGGGAAAATTAATTTGTACCGGAAAGTTCTGTCCGTTAATTATTAGCTACTAGCTATTGGAATTAATGTCTAATAATTAAATGATAGAATTTTCCGGTACGAACTAATTTTCCCAAACGGCACGAATTTTTCTGAAAACCCAATAGTTTCTTAGATATACCCTTCTATAGACATGTTTCTGAAGAGCTAACCTTATTATACTCGCTGTCTTTTCTGATGTTTGCCTAATATCTTGGAAGTTTTGACAGCACTTGAAGCTAAATTTGCTTTAAATTTTTTTACCACAGCTCTTTCTTCTATATTAGTCAGCTGTTCCGATCTGTCTGTCCGCTGAAAATGTTTAATCTACATCATACTTACATTTAACGTATTTTTCAATGCTTTTCATTACTGTATTAGGTTCTTATTAGCAATTTTACCTATTTTTCGTAATAACTTTTCTTTTTCCTTCACATTTAGTGCTATTTTTCGCCTTTTTTGTAGACATTTGCTGTTTCATGGCAAAATCTCTAAAATTGTCTATACAAATACAAAAACTAACACAATAACAAAGTTCAAATGAGATTAATAGATTGCAATTAAGTTATTTTTAAATTCTGTTAAAAAAATGGTGCATTGGTTCAAAATTAAAGAGATTTAAAATGAAAGAATTGCAGTGTTTACTTTATTTTGACACATAAAATTCGATGCATTTTGGATGAAGGGAATTATTTCTTGTTGCATTCTGTTTTTGTTGAATGTTTATAAAGAACTAGTCTCTTATTTACTAACTAATTAATTATTACTTTATATTATTAGCCAATAATAATGAAACATTGAAAACACCATTGAAACACCATGAAAACATCATTGAAACACCATGAAAACAGCATTGAAACCCCATGAAACATTTAAAGTATGAAAAATGGATGTGTGCTTTTTTCTTTCTTTTGATGCCTGCTGTATTTATTAATGAGAGTAACAATACTCATCTGGAAATCCATTAATGCGAATATATTTTAATAATCACGTTATTAGTATTAATTAATTATTTTTTTAAAACCAGTTAAATCCGAAATAAATATACGTGTTATGTTTGGGCTTTTAGAAAGTCTCGCAACTATTCTTCAAATATCCATGAAAATTTGTATTTCCACTTTTTTCTGGCATATGTAATAAAAATATGGTGTTGCTATTGAACTTTTAAAAGTTAAGTTCAATTTTAACATGTAGATGACCCTTTCGAGCAAAATAAACTCCCCAAGGTTCAATTTTAATTTTTCAATGTAGATGAGACGGTTTAACAAGATGAACCATATAGATTTATAAAGAATTATTTATGAATAAAAATCGAACTTCTTTCCTTTTTTTTTTTTTTTTTTTTTTTTTTTTTTTGTTTTGGCACAGATGTCATATACGCACCACGTTGGCGCGATTTTGTTCCCTCGCCAATTTGGCGAAAACTTTGTTTTTGAACATTTAGTTACAAATAGCATGCAATAATAGCACGTGATTTTTTATTTCAATATAAAAATAAAATAACGTAATAAATGAAATATCTTCTATTATTTTAAAAAAGGAAATAAAAATAAATAAATGATAGTTTGATATAAATAAATATTGATATACATAATAAAATAATTTATAGAATTAAAAAAAAAAAAGTAAATAAACAAGAATAAACATGTATAATGAAAAAACAAAGTTTTCGCCAAATTAGCAGGGGGGTGGGGGGGAATTGCGCCAACGTGGTGCGTATATGACATCTGTGCCTTTTTCTTTCGCTGAACTGTTTATTGCCCGACTGCTCGTAGGAAAAACGAGGATAATGTTTTTGACCGTGTACAAGGCAAGATTTTTTATTTCCTGGTAAAAATGGAACGAGTGGGTGGGATGGATTTCAATAACTATGGCATCAAGATGTTTATCTTCTTTCCCCGAGTATCATAGGCTATAGTTATATAAAAGCATAAAAAACTTCTTAATAACACCATAAAATAAGGAATGCACTAGGTCTTTATTAAAAATTAAATGCATAAAAAATGAACGCAAAATATAGATTAAAAATTTATGTTATAAACAAACGTAATTAAAATATGAATTTTAATATCTAATTTACTTTCATTTTTTATGCATTTAATTTTTTTTCCAATTTTCTTCATAATTTTCCTTCTTTTCTGCGTTCTAGGTAATTCTCTTCTGTGATTGGCTGATGCCTTCTGATTTCCTATTGGCTGTTCCCTTAACTTGTCCTTCTTTCTGTGCCATTTCCTTTCAGTCTTGCTCCTGCCTTCAAAGTAATTGCACGTCTATTTTGTACCTGACGAAGAAAGACAAAGTTCTTTCGAAAGGCCTAGCGCATTCCTTATTTTATGGTGTTATTAAGAAGTTTTTTAACGCTTTTATAGTATCACACCAATTTATTCAATACTTTAATATAATTGTATAGCCTATTTTTCCTGGAATAACCATGTATCTCCAAAACACTTGCAAATGGTTGTTTAAAGCAAATTGCTGCGAAGTCAACAAGCCTCTGTGACTCAGCAGTAGCGCCCCTAGGTTCTAAACAGAAGGTTTCGATATCGAACCCAACCAATTCCATTGCAACGAAAAAAAATGCGAGTTCCACTCTTTTTTTTTTTTTTTTTTTTTTTTTTCAGAAGCTTGTTCATTTCTTTTCTATTCTTCACTATCACTATATAGTATAAAACAAAGTCGCTTTTTCTGTCCCTATATCCCTATGTACGCTTAAATCTTTAAAACTACGCAACGGATTTTGATGTGGTTTTTTTTAATAGCTAGAGTGATTCAAGAGGAAGGTTTATATGTATAATAACCATATGTTTTGCTTCACTACATAGTATAAAACAAAGTCGCTTTTTCTGTCCCTATATCCCTATGTACGCTTAAATCTTTAAAACTACGCAACGGATTTTGATGCGGTTTTTTTTAATACATAGAGTGATTCAAGAGGAAGGTTTATATGTATATCCATTAAATAGTGGAGAAATACTGTTATTTTTGAGGTTTTTAATGTGATGTCGTAAATAATTTCATTTTTTCCGCTTATACATTGCAAACGCAGGCTGAACCCTACAAGATTTATCAAAATAATGTACTAATTATTGTACACATTAAAAAGGTCTACAGAAAACACAAAGAGATGAAGGTTTTCAAGGTTAACCCGAAGCAAAGCGAGGGAGGGTCGCTAGTAAAATTATATTCTGGAAGTTTAGTTGTTCTAGAAAGAGTTTCTAGAACATTCGACTGCAATAAGAAAACTCATTTCCCTGCAGTCTGGGTGTGTTCTCTTTGTGTAGTGCGCTTGAAAGAGCACTTTTAGTTAAAATAATAAATCTGTGTGTGCTTTATTAGTCTTTTTGTTCATTCCACCGCAGCGTAACAATATATTGAAGTTGAGAAAAATTATTCATCGCCAATCCTAATAAACTATTAATAAATAAATAACAAACAAATAATAATAATAATAATAAAGAATAAAACATGAAATCGCATGGCTCTAGTTATTGAAATAATTAGATTTTATTATAAAAAATGGGAGTTCTTTGTGCTTGTCTTTTGTTTTATTTTCTTTCAATTTAAAGCAATTGATGTAATGTCTGGTGTCATTTTTCGCAGTCGGTTTCATTAATTGCTACACTGCAAATAAATAAATAAATAAAATAAATTAAAAAAAAATGATATAACAGTATACTACAGGCACCCCAGTTGCCAGTATTATACCGTAAAATTAACAGTAAAATAAGCAGTAATACACTATCGCGCAAGTGTATTACTGCTTATTTTACTGTTTATTACTGTTAATTTTACGGTATACATATATATATATATATATATATATTGCAGCGTAATAAATTGTTATTTGTTTTTAACACTTTCCAACTAAGTTGAAAAGTGTTTATGAATTCGGTTTGTCTGTCTTCTATTTACGCTCTAACTAGCGTAAATATATCCGGGTTGTCATGTAATTGATATATGTTATTAAGGTTTACTATGGCATGTTCGATATTGAAAATGAAGTGTGTAGTGTTTATAGTTCGTTTACAGGGGCACTCAAAAGAATTCCGTTACAGAACTGCCTATGAGCAATATTCACTGGAAGTACGTTTTGAATTGTGGTATGCGTTTTTAAATGTAATTATTTTTTTGAAAATTACTTGGTGTGTATAAATTCTGCAGATCATATACAGGGCTGCACAGAAGAATTCGCGCACATTTTCGCTTATCGACGGAAATTTCTGAAGATGGATTTTCAACTGCATTATGTGTTCCCTAATTGAGCTAAATTTTTGCGTATTATGTAGCACATATACAATAAGGTGGAAATAATTTTTTAGAATTTCAATATGCTATAGTTTTTACAAGTTGCCTTTGTTCAAAATAAAGACTGAAATTAAATATCAGCATAAATTGGATTATGTTTAGAGGTGCTGCAAGAAGGGTAAACTTTAAATTTTATTAAAATTTTGGCACATTTCGCAATAAAGTTCAAAAAAAATTTTTTTTTTTTCAATATGCTATAGTTTTCAAAAGTTGCTTTTGATCAAAATAAAGATGGAAATTAAATATTAGCGTAATTGGATGATGTTTAGAGGTGCCGCAAGATGGGCAAACTCTAGGTTTCTATTGAAAGTTTGATAATTTCGCAATTCTGTTGAAATTGATAACTGAGAACTGAATACTCTTCTTGCGGCACCTCCAAACATCATCCAATTACGCTGATATTTAATTTCCCTCTTCATTTTAATCAAAGGCAACTTTTAAAAACTACAGCATATTGAAATTAAAAAAAAATTTTTTTTGTTCCACCGTGTTTCAAAATCTATGCTTGATGCATGATTTTTCTTTCCTCTTTACTTTTTAATTAAAATCTTTGTCATCGTTCAGATATACCCCCCCCCCCCTACTTTACATCTTGTGTATCAGAACCACATCATAAAACGATCCTGAGCAACTATAATGCAAAGTAGGGGCAAAAATGCTATAATACATTAATGATCAGAAGACAAGTTAAGTGTATTCTTTGCATCTTGAAAAATCTTTCTTCTTTTCCAATAATGCTGAGAATTTTTTTTCTCCCCATTTTCGCTTAAGGAGGTGATTGAAGAAAAACTTTTGAAATGAAGGACGGAATTATATTCGATACTTAGCAATCGGTAGGAGGAAAAAAAAAAATCTGAAATTCAGAATGACAACCCTTAATAATAAGTAATTTTGTCGGCTGAAATGACCAAGTTTGGAAGACAAGGAGAGGGGGATATGGGGACAGAAATAGTTAGAGAAAGATAGTGACTGAAAATGTTATCGGAGTTTGATATTGATTTTTCAAAAATAGTTTGATAAAAGAGTTTAATATCGATTTTGGGAAGTGGAAAAGCTTTACGTATTTGCATTTGGGGGTTTCCCGAGATAAAGATATCTCTATGCATTTTTCAATCGGATATGCCCAATGTTATCATTATGCAGTGACCAAGTTGTTATACTTGTGTGATTTTTATAGCAAACGATGGTAAAAGGAACACATTAATAGTATCAGTGCTACAAGTTGCTCTAAGTAAGCCAAATTAATTTCGTTCGCTTTACATATAGGGTGATTAAAAAAGAAGGGAGTGGAACAAACTTTTAACAGGTGGTTAAATCACTCTACAACGAATATTTGTTTTTATAAGAACTCCGGATCGCAGTTCATTTATCCAATCAAAAATACAGGGTGTCTCACTCCAATCCAAAGCCATGACTTTGTTAACTTTAGCAATTATGAAAATATTTTAACCACTTAGGCACTTAACATTCTCCGTCGGTAGTCAGATGACCTAGTATTTTGTTGCAAATTCGACTTCACTATGTTTTTTTTTTTTTTTTAATTAAAACGTCATATTTCCTAAACTGTACACAATATTGTTATACAAAATACATTACCAAGTTCAGAAAAAAGCATACATTTAACTAGTTAAACACTTTTCATAAAAATGAGACTATTAAGTGGTTAAAGAAATTTTCAATAAACTTACTTTGCTTTGTGTGAAATGCAATCGCATCACGAAAAGTGTTGGAAGTGCACAGTAATTCGTTCACTGACTTCGTTCATAGAAACAGCGCAATAGAATAAATCGCAGGTTAATGGAACTCCATCTAAATGTTGGATACGTAATTACACTTGAATAATTTTAACACAACGTTTACTCTGAGTTCCATTACCTGCTATTTATTCTGTTGAGCTGTTTCAGATAACAGATCAGATGTCATTAACAAAAAGTTGTCTAAGTGAATTGTATCCGCCACTTTTCTCCAAGATAGCTTCGTTGGTAGAGCGTTAGTAGTTTAAGCCAAGGTAACTGATTCAAATCTCAGCCTGGACACTTTTCACTCAGATGGAAAATTATAACTTGTATGATTTATTTACCAATTAGGATAATTGTTTTAAAATTAATCAAGGATATATAGTACAATACATTAAAAATTTTCTTAAAATACTTCACCTTGTAAGATCTGTCTCTATTTGAAGGTATTTCCTAGATTGTTTTTTTTTAAACATGAATTTAGTGCAAGAACAATTTAAGCAAATTCCGACAAATGTTAACATATATTGATTAATTTTCAACTGAATGCTCACATATACCACACCTTTCGTGATATAGCATTATTGGTTGAAATATCACCTGCGTTCTGGGAGCAGTTGAAGTAAAAAAAAAAAAATCAAATAAAGAAAAATATATTAAATAAATTTTCTGGATAGAAAGGTGTTTCCCCTGGGTCAAAGTAAATCACATTTTACGAAAAATATTGGATATTGGTTGAAGTATAAGATTATTTTAATTTTACAAGTGAATTCCAATTAAGTTTTCAAATAATTTTCCAGGAGTAAAATTCGTAGCTCAATTTTAGAGTCTCAGAGCGCTATTCTGGGGTCCCTGGTTCGATTTCCGGCCTGGGACATTTTTTTACTTTGTCCGTTTAAACGCTCAGTTTAGCCATAAAAGCTCCTCTTGTATGTTACTTATTTTAATTTTGCTCGAATTATTACTCTGTTATTTTTCTTTAAAATGCAGTTTATTTATTTATTTATTTATTTTTAATCGCTCTATGAATATTTAAACGAAAAAGAAACCATTTTACTGAAAACACTAATAAGAATGATTTTTTTCCTAGTTAGAAATACCATGTTATAGAAACAAATCATTTTAAAAATCATAAATTTTACAACGTATTTGCTAGAAAACTATTTCAAGCTAACATCGCAATATTTTAGTTACGTGGATATTTCGACGAAAGTCCATAAATTTGCATTTCATGCATTATTCTCAGAACATGAGATCAGTTAATTCAAGCAATTATCTTGTCAAAAAGATAATTTAAATAGAATTTATCTCCTTATTAATATATATGCCAATGTTCATATTAGGATTTGATGTCTTTCTTTTAATTCTTGAAAGCATCATAACTGACGAAAGATTCACAAAAATAATTTGGCTAGACTGTCAAACAAACGAGCTTCTGATGTATTCCTGATTACAAACTCATTATAAGATATTCAATATTAAAACGGCACAAAGCAGACGCAGCGTTGTAGATGAATGACATTTTGGGAATAATTTGAATGATGCAACTAATTAACTAACTGATCTTGTAAGGGCAAAATGTGGAGTGTACTGTTATTTTTTTTCAGATTGACAATTTCAATCAATTTAAAGTTTTCTTACAAAATGACGTTAGACCTCAAGCAGTATTGCTATAGATTATGATTTTACTAATTGGGATAGCAAAAACCACACTGTTAAAAAAAAGAAAGAAAGGAAGAAAAAACCCTCTATGCAATAGATGCTACTTAATGTATGATTACCTTGGGGGCACTTAATGCGTGATCGGGGCTGGGATCGCTTTTTATAACAATATCCGATTGATAACATAGTAAGCGATTTAGGAAAATACTTGATAATAACATCTAGTATTACTTAGAAAATGATAACTGACCTTTGATGAAATTATGGCTTTTTAAAAAACGCAAAAACATTTATTGAAAGAATTCAGTTATTTTCGTTTGTTTAGAATTCTACATTAAGAAATTAATGAATTGTTCATACTCATATTGCTTTTGAAAGTTGTCCGAGCGAAGTTGTATACACTTCATTTCAAAATTTCCTATGCATTCCTCATTTCTGCATTTGGAGCTGCTTTTTCAATAAATTTGCTCTCGATGCAAACTTTTTGACAAATTTTAGTTTCTGTGAGTTTTGCAGTTACACGAATGCCGTTGTTAATCGTTTATCCAGACCTTTCGTCATATCAACATAGATGTTTGACGGAACTTTTAAAATTTTCTGTTCTCTTTTTTCAACTTCACAGAATGTTGCATTAACAAAGCAATTTTTAACTGTAGCAGGCATATTCTATTCCATACTTTGATTGAACTTTATAGCAGAACTCAATTGCACACTTTTCGGGAACTGGTCTGCTGAAAAAGCGATGTCATTAAACGAAACACTGATCACACAAAACGATTGATTTTAGTGTACAATTTAATATAGGCGATCGGTTCCGAATGATTTCGATAACATTAAACTATTGATAACAGAAAGCGTTATCATATTAACCAGCATCTACTGTATAATTACTACATAAAAATGGCTTTGTCGATAAATATAGTACATTATACATATTATAGATTTAAAGAAAAAAAATCTTGAATAAATATGCTTGTACAATTCGTAACATTTTGTCTACATAGTGTGAAGAATAAAAGTTGTATTTTTCAAACTTAACAAACTGTATCTTATGGCGAATGTACCATAGAATCGGTGTGTGTTTTATATCTTTGGTAGAGCAGTGATTTATTATCAAACATGCCATATAAGCGAAGTTGTACAAACAAAAACGACATACTCTATAAAACGTACGCGAGTTTTTAAGAATTGGGTCGTAAATACACGAAGCTATTTTAAAAAAATCGCCCTTTTTACACTTTTTGTTTTTGTTTTTTAAACTTGCTTCATGTATGTAAAGATAGAGTTTTGTAATATATTTTTCACTTATTTCCTGATATGCTACAACTATAAAAAATTATATATACAAATGTGTTTTCGGTGACAATGCAATATTTTAATATTTTTCAGAACTTAATTATAAATTAATAAATTAATTTTAAGGCATTTTTGTTTGCCGGCTGCAGGTGATAAATCGCCAAGTATTTTTACAAACTATACGGTCAAAACTGTATACGAGTTACAATAATGGTTAATTATGAGCTAAACGACGCTCGTTAAAATATGCCAATTGGCTGTGAAACTGCAACATTGAAATGTGTTAAACACTAAAAAGTAGAAAATAAAATATAAATAAAAAATAAAGGGTGTGATATATTTTTAAAAAGATACGCTTTTATTAACAGCATTAATTCGCACAATTATCTAGTCAGAAAGAGAATTTAAAGAGAGTTCATCTCTTTATTAATATATATGCCAAGCATTCATATTAGGATGCGATGCCTTTCTTTTAACTCTTGACATCATCATAACTGACGAAAGATTCACAAAAATAATTTGTCTCGTCTGCCGAGCTAACGAGCTTCTGATGTATTCCTGATTGCAGACTCATTATAAGGTATTCATTATTAAAACGGCAGTGTGGAATATGAACGACGTTTTGTGAATAATTTGAAGGATGCAACTAATTAACTAACTAAACTGATCTTGCGAAGCGAAATTTGGAGTGTAGGGTTATTTTTTCAGCTTCATTTCCGCCATTTCAGTTCATTTAAAATGTTAGCACAATGACTTTTTTGAAGGGAAAAAAATAACATGTAAAAAAAAGGGTGTATGTGTGTGGGGGGGAAGGGAGGGGATGGGAGGAGGTGTCTACACTGAAGAAAAAAATGCGCGGCTGTGTATTGCTGCTTATTTTACTGTTTATTACTCTTAATTTTACGGTATAATACTAGCAGCTGGGATGCCAGTATTATACCGTAAAATCAACATTTTTATTTTATTAATTAATTAATTAATTTATTTATTTATTGTGTGTGCAGTGTTGCCCGATTATTATTTTACCGAATCGGAAATTTTAGCTCGTGAAGTAAAGAAAAAAAAAATACCAAAAAATTCAATTCGAGAAGTACATGAAACTCACAAATAAATAAATACAGTCGGGCCTCTATTTAACGAAGTCGTTAGTTCCAGCAAAAAGTTCGTTAAAAGGAAAATTCGTTACATAGAGATTTATATTTTAAACTACATAAAAAGAAATGTTAAATTCATAAACACTAAATATCATATAAAAAGTAACTTATTACCTTTTTTTTTATATAAATTATATCCATTTATTTTAGTTATGATGAAAAAGTATGTTAGTTATAGTTATATATATATATATATATATATATATAGTTATAGTTCATAATGAACAGAGGAAAGTACTTGCAACTAGGTAAATTATATCCAATTGTTGGAGTATCATAGTTGAGATTTATTCCAATAATATGCTAGCCAGGATATCGTTGGGGTAGCTCAGTAGGAAAAGCGTTGACACAGCAAGCCAAGGTCCCGGCATTTTTCGCTCTGTTGGAATAAATCTCAGCTATGATACTTCTACCATTGAATATAATTTACCTTACTTTCCTCTGTTCATTATGACCTAATTACATGGTATACAGGAGTTTCCATGTTATTTCAGATTCATCATGTAAAATGTTATAGTTATAGCTCAGATGAATGAAATTAATGAGATGGCTGCAGTTCTCAGCCTTGTCCAACAAATAAGAGTATGCCAAGCCAGGATATCGTTGGGATAGCTGAGTAGGAAGAGCGTTGGCACGGCAAGCCAAAATACCCAGGTTCGAGTTTTGGTCTCGGTATTTTTCGCTCTGTTGGAATAAATCTCAACTATGATACTCCAGCAATTGGATATAATTGTAGTTCTTCATGAAAAAAGTAAGAACATGAAGAATACAACAACATTAGTGTGCAGGAATACACTCTATTTTTAGTTTAAGAAAATACTCTTATATTTAAAATTAATGAATTCTTTTTTTTATGATATTGCTGTATTTATTACAACAGATAAATTATAAGCATGCAATACCATATACGTCCCTTAATTTAATTACTGAAAAAGTCTGTTAATTTTGAATGAGTTTTTTGTTTGGAAAAGTTTTTTCTTTCACAATACATCCAGAAATTTTTGTAATGCTCTAAAAACTTCTTTAGGTGCGTTTTTATTTAAACTGTAACCTACGTCTCTTTTTTTTTTTTAACCCTTTCCGGCGCGGAGTAAGTCTGTTTGTAAAATGATGAAATAATGGACTGACACCGGAATTTACAAACGAATTTATTACAAAATTAAAAACTTGCTTATTTTCCGGTACTTAATAAAAGGAAATTTTGAATTAAATATTCTTGGTGCCGTTTGTCAGTTTTGGAATTAAAATTAGATGTTCTTTTTTGTGGACACCGCCCGTTAAACGGTTAAATTATTATTTTATTTATTTATTTATTTTAATGATTTTAACATTTCATCATGAAGGGTGAAAGGGTGTATTGAAAGTTTCTTAATTAAGTAGGGAAAGTGAGGGTTGCACTGCCTGGATAAAATGAAAAGAATGACACGTAGATTTTACAACTTCCACAGGGGGTAAGTGCTTGATAAATCAGTTCAGTTTCATTAAACGTCATAAAAAGTGTAAAAAGATAAAAAGTGTGAAATGTCCAGAAATAATTTAAGAATTTGGGAGAAAAAAATTTATAACACAAAGAAGTTCATCAAATAGAGAATGCACAATAATAATAATAATAATTAATAAAATATTTTTTGTGTGTATTTTCTATGCCATATTTTCATAATCGGGATGGCTGTCCCCTTTTCCACGATCAGGGTTTCCCTCCCTCTTATGAAGTGACATGCACAGTGCATCTTAAAAAAGAAAAATATATAATTCCAAACATATTTTGATGCAACGTATATATTAACCGATGGGAATTAACTTGATATTAATTTTATGTTTAACATAAAATAAAAGTATGCCCTTTTCGCTGACAGATTTTAATTTTGGGGGAATTTTTTTTCTGTTCATTGGTGTATTGGTAAATACTAGATGGTAAAATGAACTAATTCTAAATTTCATCGAAAATGAAGATCACTATACAGCCAAAAAGTCAGCGGACACAGTCGATTTTAGACATTTTGTCTAATATCTATGGAAATATTTGATGAATTTTTATGGAACTTTAAGGATGTAAAGAGCATGTTTGACCCCATATTTTGCAGCAAAAGTTTGGTTATAAGTGCAAATAGGGGACCAACAACAAATTAAAAAAAAAATAATATTTACTATCACCCTGTAAATGAAAATTCTCGAAATAAATTGTAGCTGTAGCAAATAACTATGGATAGCACATAACTATCCTTTTCAACACTTTTGTTCATTTGTGTAAAAATAGCACGATATGTATGAAAATATAAAAGTTTCTTTAAAAATTGCAAGAAATTTTCTCATGATTTTTGCTTATAGCGTGCATGGTTTACAACCATACTTAACGCCACTTTCAGAAAACTTAGCAAAGTAACGTAGAAAAAAACATATTGCAATTAAACTAATAAATATACAGATCAGAGGCCTCAATGTCAGCTTTACAAGTCACTGTTTATTAATCTCACTAATATTTAATATAATCTTCATAATATTTAATATCCTAGAAAAGCATAATTTGTGTAAAGTAATGTTTAACTACGCACGCGAAAGCAATAAAAAAAAATTGCATAATTTAGTAGCCAAGCAGTATAGACAGGACAACTTATATAAAGGTCAGTCAAACATCGTGGAAATTCAGAAAGAAATCGGCGATAAAGTGAGCTGAATTTCAGTTAAACTTTCTAAAAGTAGCGGGATGATAAGGGATTTTAGGGAGTCAAATTTTGCAATCAATTTTTAACCCACTTTCGTTAACCCATTTTCTTTAAATGTTGCACACAACTTCATTATTCATGACAATGCAATATTCATATATTTTCAGGCTCATGCTTCATCCAGGGGCAAAAACATTCTTTTACGTTTTTGACTGAAATGACATATCGAACCGATTTTGCTCAATTAATTGTGCACAAGTTCATTGTCGATGACAAAGAAAATTCATGTATTTTCAGGGCCGCACCTTATCAGGGACAGGCTCCACGAGCAAAATTTTCTTTTATTTTCTTGATTAAAATTACATATTTAACGAACCGATAAATTTTTCATAATCATTGTATTCAAGCATTTTCAGGGTCTCCACATTTCATATAGGTGAAAACTTTCTTGAAATAACATAATATTCTGGATTAAAAGCGGGGTTTTAAGTTTTTTTTTTTTTTTTTTTTTTTTTTTTTTTAAAGTTGTATTTCTGGTTAACATTAAAATACCCTTCATGCTGGAATCTCTATACATCATTCACACAAAGAACAAAAAACAAAAATAATAAAAAATATATTGACATAATATGTGTGGCATTCATAATATCCTATTTTTAAACACTTTCCCCCAAAATAACTTATGTTATTAAATTTAAGGATTTCCAGACAAAAAGATCACGGGGCAGTTCTGATAGCGACATGCCTAAGTGGATGTTTTCTGCCATTTTCAATATCGATCCAGTTTTGGAAAAATCTATATTCAATTCAAAATAACACAAAGCGCGAAATATCAGCTCATTACCCCATCTAATGTTTGTTGGTGGGTTTTTTTCTCCCACAAGTTTCGTTAGTTACGGATGATTATACGTATGTTAAAAGTTCTGTAACAGGATGATAATTTAAGATAGCATCAGAAGGGTGATAAAACGTGAAATCATTGTTCTAAATCTCTGCAAATGAATTAATTGATGAATTCGACGTTATTTGGAAACAATATAATAGATTATAACACCTTGTAATAATATATTTCTTTTAAATGCTAAAGGGTGTAAATTAACAACATAGTACAAATTAAAATAACTTTTATGAGGTTGTTTGACATGTTTCGACTCACTCCGAGTCATTTTCAAAAAGAAATGAGAATATTCCATAATTGCACGGGCTTTGAAGTTATTAGTTAGAATGCTATCATTTAATTTTCATGTACTTTTTTAAAAATTACGCACGTTATGTTTTATTTTTACTTGGTTGTTTATTTTCATATATGTAACCATGGAGTAACTCGAGCCACAATTTTGGTAAGGACATGCACAGAATACCATGCACAGACATGCACAGACTACCGCGCATCATGCGCGGTATTACTGCTTGCACGGCAGCGTATTACTGCTTATTTTACTGTTTAATACTGTTAATTTTACGGTATAATACTGGCAGCTGGGATGCCAGTTTTATACTGTAAAATCAACAATTATTTTTTGCAGTGTAGTTTCTTTTGTTTTTGTCTGATTTACATTTTTATTTTTTTTTTGCCAAATATTTTACAATCATCTTTTGTAATAATATAGATGTTTTCCGACGCTTCAAATTTTAATTTTAAACATTCATATCGTTTTAATATTAAAATAAAGTAAAAGGAATTTTCATTTAATCCCAGGTAAAGTTTCTTCAGTCACAATCGATATCTAATTTCACGGTTTTCGGTATAATAACCATCAGCTGAATTCTACTCTCCATTAAGCCGAGGGATTTATGGATTTGTTACACTATTTATGGCTTTCTGTTGACATAATGTCCTCTTCTATTTGCCCGTAAGTGCTTCTATTACTTTTTCTCTGTATAGACTAGCATCATGAATTATTGAAAGAGCTGTTCCAACATATAGCAAAAATTATTAACGTCGATAAATAGAAGTAAATATGATGATATCTGTATTAAATTTTAATTTGCTATTAGCTTATTCTATGAAAATATATTTATCCGAGAAAATATTTTGCGACATCAATTTCCTATCTCGAGACTTTATTAAAAAAAATATATTCGATAGTTATAAATATAAAAACATACGAGCGAACATGTTTGTCACTTAATTTATTACTAGTAGTTGCAAATAGAATTTGTTCTAGAAAGAAAACCCAAACTTTAAAATTCAATATTTTAAAGTTTGTTTAATATTTTGACATCTTTTACTTTATTATTCAAATAATAACGAGTGTAAAACCTATACGATTTTATCAAAAAAAAATATATATATTTTTTTTAATGCAAAAACTAGATAACTTGTTCAACATCCAATGTTTCAGATCCTGTATAATATAATTGAAGAATCTTCAGGTAAAAATCAATGATACAACCAGTAAATATTGATCCTAAATTTTATCAATACAATCAAAACATCTTAGAAAACAAAGAAAAAAAAATTGCCCTGCGGGAAGCCAAAAGACAACGCTTAACTACTCATTTACTTTAGTCTTAAAGATCCCAAAGTTTTCGGTCGAAGTCACCATTTCCCTGTGTATCAGAGTCGAGTATCGGGTTGGGTTACTCGATTTTGCCCGATCCCAACCCGACTCACGGTTTGGTTTTAATTTGCTATTAGCTATTAGCTTTATTTTAAATTTTTCGGCTTTATCTCGGTTTGGGATTCAATTTTAGTTCTTTCAGGTCAGGTTTGGATTGATCCGACTTTTCAAAAAGAAATCCTGAATACATATATATATGAACGAAACTATCTATTTGAATAATAATGAGTGTATATGTGTTCATTTTTGTACAAAAAAGATAAAATTCACATTAGAGGTAATAATTGTAGACCACTTTTCCATAATTGTATTAAAGTATGGATTAATTTTCTTTCACTTCGGATTCGGGTCGGTTTCGAGTTGAAGTGTTGTTGAGTTCGGATTGAGTTGCGTGTTGACGATTTTTTTTTGTCTGGTTTGGGTTCGGGTCGACTTTAAGCAGAATTTTTGGGTTCGAATTGGATACAAACCGACGCGTGCGAGACTTTAATTAGGTACTCAGCCATTACCGAGTCTGAAAACCTGAAAAACTAATTTTTAACAACAACAGTGCCAATATATGATCAGTTTATGGTATTTCATTCTACTTGAGTTTTGTAAAAAAAAAAAATAGTTTATATGTCATTATGTTACAGTTTTGAAATCAGTTGCTCTAAATATTGTGGCCAAATTCTTGACATATCTATAGCACTGCCCTTGGAAAGGTAAATGAAATTTTTACTTTGTTCAGAAATATTCAAGATTTGAAAAAATAATAAGAATAACTCTTAAGATTAAAAACTATATTGCATTGACAGTAAAGAAGTTTTGTTGTGGGTATAAGTCGATGAATCTCATAAAGAGGTGGTCGCTAACCTTTCTGCTACACTGAGAAAAATAACACTTTCAAATCTGAGTAAATCAATGTTTTCATTTTGTTATTAAACTTTTTGTTTCAAATATGACGACTCAATGCTTTCAATTCTGAAATACCAGAAATACTCAGAATATTGAAAGATGGACATACTCAAAACTGAACATATACAGGTCAAATCATACTCATTTTTGAAGACATACTCAAAAATGATTAGGATCAGTTTAAACTCATTTTTGAAACATGGACATACTAAAAAATGAGCACATAGAAGTCAATTCATACTCATTTTTGAAACGTGAACGTACTCAAATATGAGCACATGATGTTTTATTCTTGAGTGTGTGCATGTTTTTAGAAATGAGTATATACATGTTTCAAACTCTGAATAATTTTGATTTGGAGCCATTTTGACTATGCGATATACTCAGATTGGAGTATTTTTTGCTCAGTTTTGAAAATGTTGTTTTTAGAGTGTATGATAGATGCATTTAAAATGTTTAATCATCTTTCCGGGCGCATTTCAAACACACATTTATTGTGTGTATTAGAGTACACAATCCATAGACGTATACAATCCCACATATGGGTGGATACAGATGTATGTTAGATGTATATTTCAGAAAAAAATTCAAGTGCAAAGGGTAATGAAGTTTATTACTACTGCGAAGGCTACACAAATGTAACAATGCTCAAAAATGTCTTTATTAGTAAGAGACCTTTTTATTATTTTTAACTCAGTCATACTGATTGGTAAAGATATCGTACGAATTAAAAAATTTCCAAATGAGTGAAAAGGTGTCTAGGCCGGGAGTCTGTCCAGGTAGCTCGATAGGCAGAGCGTTGGCAATTTAAGCCAGAGGTCTTGGGTTCAACTCCTGAACACTTTTTCACTCAGTTGGAAAAGTGTTAATTTGTGTGCTTCTTGTTCGCAGAAGAGATATATGTGTGTGTGTGTGTGTGTGTGTGTGTGTGTGTGTGTGTGTGTGTGTGCATATATAAGTCCTGTACAAATATAAAACTTTTTGTTTCTTTCATACAATTTCAATGCTTACTAGGGTACAAGTACATGTTACAAGTATACATATTATAAATATAATCTGCTGTCATAAAGTGATATGCATTTTTCAAATTCAGTACATTACTTTTGGCATGAAAATATGTACAGATTCGCTACAATGCGATTTGACATGGAAGAGAATTCATGTGGGATTCTACAGCGTGATTCAAAAAAGATTAAGACAGACTTTAAGTGGTGATAGTGCAAACTACAACAAACTATTGGAATGTAGCTGATTTTTTCATAATAAGATTTCATTAATGAGCTTTAGAAAACGTGATTTCTCGCAAATTTAATTGTTGCAATCTTTGTTGTTATTCTCATACGCTTAAAACTACATAGTTATATCAGCCAGCGTCAAATTCTCGCCAAGCTTGGTGATACTTGACGAAATAACTCCAAATTTGGTGACAGAAATATGTCACTATAAATGAAGCCAACTTGGATATAGCTGTCTAATGAGGCGAAATTTTCATTGAAATTCAGTATTGATTAAAACATTGAATGAATATTCTATAATCGAGTTTTACGAATTTTAGTTTCGTGTGTTTGAGTAAAATAAGTAAATATTTGTAAGAAATAGAGTGAAAGGCAAAATATTAATAAAAAATAAATACGTGATAAATTTTGCGATAGTCTTAATAATAAACATATTAAATTTACTTGAAAAATTAAGTTTTTGATAACTAAACAGCAAATAATATGATTTTTCTTTTGTGTGCCTGATTTTCTTGAAGCATCAAAATAAATTCAAATAAATGATTTTGTGAGAGATAATCTGACTAATTAATTTTTTGTGTCGGTTTTTTCTTTTAATTTCTTCAAAATTAAAATAACATTTTCCTTTTTTTTTAATTTTTAATACTATTTGTTTTCATCACATTTGAAATATAACTTTTTCTTTTAGTTTATGTTTTTGATGTCTGAAATAGATTCCCAATGGATTTGTTTGTTATCTTCTTTAGCAAGAGGTTATATGTCTGCCACTTCCTTCAAAATAAGCACTTATTTAATTAATAAAATTTTTTTGATTAAACCTACTTTCAATTTATTTTCATATCCGAATTTCGTTAATTAAACATTCCTCTTTTAAATGTTTTATATATTTGACTTAGAAGTACGATCTATTTTCAGTTTAAACTTTATTTTTATGCTATAGCTTTTGTTCGTTTTATATTAAGCATTCCTTTTTAATTAATATATATCGTTTAAAAATTTAAAGGCGAGAATACTCTTTCATCATTATAAAGTTTAACCGATTTCTTTCTTTCTTTTTTTTTTTTTTTTTTTTTGCACGTTTTAAAGTAACTTAACATAGTTTTTCTATATAAAGAAGGAATTTTGTAATATATCTTTCCCTCATTTCTTGATATGCTAAAATTATTAAAAATATGTACACAGGTGTGTTTCCGATGACAATACAACATTTTAATATTTTTTCAGAATTTAAATATAAATTCATAAATTAATTTTAAGCCATTTTTCCGTTAACCAGACGCAGGCAATGTATTCTTCCAAATCTTCTTTATGGTTATAATTGTATACGAATTATAAAAACAATGGAGTTAAATATGCACCAAACCATGTTCCCCAAAATAGGGCGCCTGGCTCTGAAAAAGCGACAACGAAATATTTTAAACACTAAAAGTTGAAAATCTAAATAACAAAATAAAGAGTAATAATATTTTATTAAATACACTTTAATCAATTAATTTTTTTGTATAACATTAATTAAATTATAATTATACGCTGAGAAAACAATTTAGAAATCCTGAATATATAGTTTAAATAATATTGTTTTTTTTTCTTTCCTGTTGCCCATCTTAAAAAAGAAACATATAAAAAATTATATATTTTTTAATAAATTCACTAGTTTACGCTTTCTAACAAACATAAAATTTGTATAATCGGCTCACGCCAAATTAACGTATTGTTCCGCATACTTTTTATTTGTTATTTATTTATTTATTTATTTATTTTTTGAACAACATGAATTGCAGTCATAAAATTGGGCGGGATTTTTAAGATAAACATTAAATGCTTTTATAAAAGAGTGTTTTTAAAAGAAAAACTATTTTTACTTTTATATTTATTAATAAATTTACTCGTTCAAGCGAATCAAAGCTGGGGCATTTTCAATAATCAGAGCTCACGCCATATTAACATATTGTAACGGACATTTTTTGGAACTACATATGAATTAAAGTCGTGAAATTAGGCGTGATTTTTAATATAAACATATTGAATACTTATAAAAGAGTGTTTTTAAAAGAAAAACTGTTTTTACTTTTATATTTATTAATAAATTCAGTCGTTCAAGGGAATCAAAGCTGTGCATTTTCAGTAATCAGGGCCTACGCCAAATTAACATATTGTAACGGACATTTTTTAGAACTACATATGAATTAAAGTCGTGAAATTAGGCGTGATTTTTAAGATAAACATTGAATGCTTATATAAAAGAGTGTTTTTAAAAGAAAAAACTATTTTTACTTTAATATTATTTTATTTTGGCTAAATTTAAAAATTCTCCCTCGAGACAGCTAATTTCACAATGATATAAAACGTTCACGTAACGCGTAGTGCACAATTTCTTTTGGACCACCCAAAGAGTAGAACTGGATACGAGGAATTTAATTTGTTGAAATTATATGTTAATGTAATTGCGAAAATATTTTAAGACTTTGCGGCATAGAAATGGAGTGAATATTTCAAGACATTCCTCTTAGAGAAATAGACTAAGAAGTATCTAATTTCTTTTAAGCATTTTAGCTTCCAATTTCTTTGGCGAATTGATATTTCTAAAATAAATTAAAACTGTTATTATAATGTAAAGAACAGATCTTTACTGCCGGTGATAAATTTCGAATTGATGAAAATCGTTAAAAATTAAATATTTTAAAGATGTTTATTTGTTTATTTTTTCTGTTTTTGTTTTTGTTGACTTTCTGAAAAAGTACTGAATGAAATTTAAATGGGATCAATTCTAGACTATCCTCTTTCAATTAAATAAATAAATAAACAAATAAATATAAATAAATCACATGAAACGGTCGCGTAGTTTTGGAGTAATCGGTGAACATACATTATAAATAAATATATATGTATATACATATACGCGACAAATCGAAAACTTCCTCCTTTTTTTGAAGTCGGTTAAAAATGCAATTAGTTATGTTTTTTAAACAATACTTGTTTAATATTATTGTCATGATAGCTAAATAACGATACTTAGGTTGTGTTTTACTATTACAAGATAATTCACACTGATTAATTAATCTCATAGAAATAATCATTTTGAAATATTTAAATGTTCGTTTAAATTTGTCCCGCTTTCTCTGCCAAATTAATTTTTTCCCCTTCAACTTCACGAGCTAAAATTTCCGATTTTGGTAAAATAAAAATCTGGGCATCCCTGCATTATTCATAGACGTTTTAGCTACAAATAGTTCTTTAAGTAATCATGTATTATTTCATTATATTATTAGTCGTATACTTGAACTTTGGATAAAGCTTTAACCTTGAATGCTATTAATGTATTATGAAAATTGGCCCCAAAAAAGGATTACAATTAATTAATGAGGTATTTATATGCCAGAGACCTTGTAACGTGAAGAATTTTTTCACCGGTTAGCGAATAGTATTTGCATAATTTATATCTTATAAATAATTTCGTTTCTGTCCGATTTTTCATGTTTTATAAGCAAGCTTACCTTTCCAATAATGGAACAGGGTATTACAAAAGCATTCATCAAAAGTTAATTAAGCAGCGAAGAATTTTTAATAGATCTTGCGCATGCGACATTAAACTGAAGTCACAGTGGGATAAATGAGGCTTTCATTAAGTGTTGTTTTATGTGATGCGTAAATTTAATGTTAAATTTGTAGCTAAACTTGAAAGTAAGTTATATCTATACTAGGGGGTCTACCCCCTGCGAGCTACGCTCGCCAACCCCCGCTCAGACTTCGAGGCCTCTAAAAACATGACAGCGTGCTTTGTTTTAAAAATATTGGTAAATCTGTAATTGGGTTGCCATGCTTTTAACATTTTAATGGGGCATTTTTTGATCATCATGGCCTCATACACAGCTGTTGCGACAACTGACGACTGTTTTCGGGATTGATAAGTAAAATCAATTACAACTTGAAAACCAGCTTGTATAAAATGCTTAGGTTTAAATTGTGGCTACCTCTCGGACTTTTACAACAGCGATCTGTTTTCTATTCTTCCTTTGCGTTTAAGGATGAGAAAAATTCCATCTGCTTGTGAATAACATTAAGAACCACGGTATTGAAAAGTACCATGTTATAGACATTTTCAGTAACAGGTTTTATTTTCTCTCTATTTTAGTGCACCATCATGCATATTTTCATGTTATTTTAAATATGTAAATTATTTATTTTAATTAATATGTATATAAGAATTTTCTAATAATTATTTATCATACAAAATTAATTAAATATTTTGTGCATGCATGCCTGCATTTATTCGGCATCAATTGATGAGATATTTAAACAAATTTGCTATCCGCGATCCTTTTACATCATGTTATGTCACTTGAATATTGTCCATCGGGAAAAATCGGGTACTTTTCCAGTATAGGATCCTTTGCTTTTAGGTTTGGCGTAATTCGAGCTTCAAAAAGGGATAGATTCGTTAATATACATAGATTTGTTGCCAAATGTTATGAAAACAAACCAAATGAACTTTTGGTGCTTTTCTATTATAGGGGTCTTGACGCTTTTTTAAAAAGCTTAGCGGAAAAAACCAAGCAGGATATTTTATTCTCCTTCCGTTCAGTTGGGCAATTATTATTTTATATATTCGTTTCAAATATCCGAATTAGTGATTTTATAAATTCGTTTAATTAAATTTTACAAAAAAATGACAAAATGATATCAATAAATAATAATTACTATTAATTACTTTTCCCCACTTTCTTTTGTGTTTACATAAATGACGTCATTTGGACGAATTTATTCAAAATATTTTCAGTTTATAAATTAAATTAAATGCTGACAGACGATTGAATCCTGACGATAGAAATGTGATTTTTTTTTTTTTCAAATTTTTCTGAAAAACATAATTTAATCACAATCTTGTCTTCATTATCGATTGAAATAAAAGATAAATTCAATTTCAATTTGAAAATGACGAATAAAAAGAATACAATATTCCCTATCGGGATCCTGTTCAATTTTTTTCCTTTTTTTGTCACAAAAAAAAACTGTCTAATTAGTTGCCATCATTACAGAAATGTCATTAAAATTAGAAAAAAATTAAATCTCAAAAACTAATTCCAATTTCAAAATTCTATTACCAGTTTTGACATCCGCGGATTTTTATGGACAATTGGTATTAATTTCACCATCAAGCGTTTAATATTTTATTAAAAATAGCCCTGAAACATAATCAGTCGTTTAATCAGCCGTTTCATAAAATCGTTTCATAAATTCGTTTCATAAAATCGTTTCACAAATTCGTTTCATTAGGATTTTATATATATAGGGTAGATGTAAAATGTTATAATTATGATCAGAGGAAGTGGAATATGCACATGTTATTTTATCCGATCTTTGCTTAAATATTATTAAATATGCCCTTAAGGGGACTGGGTGCCCTTTGAACAATTTTTTATTTGAGTATTTTATAATATCTTTTTGGCATATTATTAAAAGTTTTTATAAATTAAAAGGATTTAATGAAGAAAAATTCAATTGTTGTAGTAAAATTTGAAAATTTTAATTAAAAAAAATATAAGAATTTTTCAAATTACACTTCTCCGATAATTTTGAACTTTTTGCGACAGTTTTTTTCCATACTTTTTTTTTATACAAGTGTAAGGATCAGATTTTCATAAAGTTAATTAGTTATAATTAAAATAATAAAATTCCCTGATATATGTCAAACTACCGTAAAAATAATTATTTAATTAACATTTTTATTTAAAAAAAAAAACTATTTATATTACTGGAAATCCGATCTGTAATTTTATGAAATGCACTTTAAGGATAACCCAAAAAAGAATAGTGAGTCAATTGAAAAATATATCTTGAAGTTTTAGCAGTTGGTCATACTGATGTATTAAGAAAAATACAAACTGAGGAAAAAAGAATTTAAAGATTGCAACTCTGAATCATTTAAAAGGAAAATGGATGCAGTAAAAATACTTTTTCGAATATTTTTAATTATCGGAACTTTGCAGCACTTCGTTAGAATATACTACGGACATAAATTTATGTTAAGCAAAAGACAAAAAATATAAATAAATAAATAAAAATTGATATGCAGTCGAACCTCGTTAACGCGAACACTCAAGGGGAAACTTTTTTTGTTCTTGTTAAAAGTAGTTCGCGTTATCCGAACTTAAATACATTACATACAACTGGACAATGCAATCGGAAACTGTTCGTGCTAAAAGTAATTCGCGTTAAGCGTGTTCATGTTAACGAGGTTTGACTGTATTTGTCATTTTTTACAAAATGAAGCGCACCGAGTCCCCTAGTAAGAGAAAATCTGGTTAAAAAACTAACTTATTAATCTTGTATGTTTATTGGAATACACGTTTTATATTTATGTATTAGTGCTTTGTGATGTTTATTAGTACTTTTGTTTTAAAAACGAATAATAAAAATCGTTTCACACTGAATTTTTAAGCCTTTCTGTTCCAAGCAATTACATTGTAAGTTAGTAGTTAACTTCAAGATGAGTATATTAACAAAGTGATTAAAAAAAATACAGAAATTGACATAAACAACGTTTAACGATTTCACATTGTATGGCAAACAGTTTAAAAGTGTTCGGACAAAAGCTGCATATCTGTTGTTTCAGTTCGCATGACTTTTAGACAAGATATTATGTTCCTGTAGTCTTCAGCTTCGGCCGCGTTTTTTAAAATGGGTAACATAAACATGCAATAAGCTAAACTAAGATTTTTTCTCAACCCTACCGGGGCGAAGGGGGGGGGGCGATAGTTTTTAAACATATCAGCATAAAAAGTAATACAGAAATTAAAAAAAAATAATAAATGTATTAAATATTCAAAAATAAGTTTCTACCAACATTTTTCAAAATGTAGAATGGAAAAGTTCTTTCTTCATCAGGGAGATCTGTCCCTTTAAGATAATTTTTAAACGCATGGACATAAAAAAAAAAAAAATAGGACTAAAAACTGTCTTGCATGGGAGTGGCTAAGAGAAATATTCATAGTTTCTCTTTTTCTTAGTGATTAATTATTTTAAATCTCTTAAAAAATTAATAAAATTTACTTTTAAAAAATTATGAGAGAGAAAAGAATATTTAGTTAGCTAATTAATTCACCCATCGAGCAAAACTATCGATTGTAATAATTCTTTTAAAAAATTTGGATGCAAAATGATTCAACTTCGAATGAAATTAATTTAGAATTGTTTGCGAAACACAAGCACTTAATTAATCGCTTAAATGAGACTTGCTGCTAGCACACTGAGACAGAGTAATGGGTTAGAACGTAAACGTTATTAGAAGAAAGGATGTAGTCTGGATTGAGGGTTGCATGCAGCTGAAGTGGAAATAGACAGAGGCAAATTTATGAAATGAAAACAAATGATGTAGAAAAGGATGCAGAGGATAATTCGAGTGACATTTATTTGGATGTATCGTGCTAATCCAGCTTCCATCATGGGCATACAAAGTATTTGCTTTAGGGGCGGGGGAGGTGGGGGGAGGTCAGTGGTACCTAGTTGATACATTCAATTAACATAAGCGCCGGCAAGAATAAGGGCAAGGGGAGGGCCGTCCCTCCCTAGATTTTAACACTTAATTAATTAAATCTTTATTTCAGATTGTTTAGTAAAATAATACAATTTTTTCTTCCCGAGTGACTTTAGAATAATTAAACACTAAGAAAAAAAGAAACTAAGATTTTTTTTTTTTTTCGTCTATGAAGCTCTGCCCCATGAATCCCCCGTGGAAGACTTTAGTTCTGTTTTTCGTTTTACGTGTAGATATCTCAAATTCGTCTTAAATGAGAGAGAGAGGGGGGGGGGGGGGGTTGGAGATCCTCTGAAGGAAAAATAATGAACTGTTTGAATACTCCATTTGTAAAATGTTGGTATAAACTTATTTGTTAATATTTAATATTTCTTAATTGATAAATTTTGTATTACTTTTGGGGAAAAAGTCTTAATTTTCCTTATTTCATGTTTATATCATGTCTCCATTTAAGAAAAGAGGACTAGGTTCGAAACCGGTTCCGTAAGTAAAAGTATCTTCGTAAAAAAAAACTCTGCAAAGAAAATAAAAAAAAGTAATCGACGGAGGAAATAGAGATTGATCTCTGCTATCCAATGCCAAAAAAAAAAAAAAATCGTTTTAAAATATTGAAATGCAAACGAGATATTAGAAAAATAATGCCCCATAGGATTAACATTAGCGAGCGGGTGTTTTCAAGTGAGTGAAGAGGAGTGTCTTTCCTTCGTGTTATGCGACGAAACTTCAGAAATTCTTATATCTTGATTTTCTAAACAATTCTTAAAAAGTCTCTTCGGTGGACGTTAAAATTGAATTATTTTATTTTTCATCATAGATATATGAAATTTTGTCCATATATAGATATTCACCATAAGTATACAGAATACCTTAAGGAAATTTCCTAATCTTAATATAATTTTAAGATTTTTTAAAAAAATTTAAATTTATAAACCAAATTTTAAAATGCTCCTTGCGTCTTAATTTTTAAGATATTTCCCCGATTTAGCATTTGGATCACTTAAAACTATATTACAAACAAATCTGTGTATCAGTTTTTAATCCCTCGAATAGTTAATTTTTGAGAGATTTTTTCTAAATTCCATTTCGATTTTCATCAAAATTTAGCATTTTAATTAGTTATAAATCAAATTTAATTATCTTAACGAAGTCTAATTATAAAATGCCTACACAGTTTCTTTGTAAACAGTATCAGGATTCGTCATTATCAATTTCATGAATTTTGAACCAAAATTAAGACGCATGGAGGATTTCAAAAATTTAAAGAACGTGTAAAATCTGTATTGGAAAAAAAAAAAAAAAAAAAAAAAAACATGTATAAAGTTTACTAAAGCACCGAAAAATTCATTGTGTACATAATTCAAACGCTTGTAACTATGCGAAAAATTATCGCAGCTGCATGAATTTTTTCTCAAATGGTTCAGTATAAACTGAAGAATAATTTTACACATAAAAATAAATTTAGATTTTTAGGGCGATTTTTGATCAAATAAAGGTCCACGGTCCCCTTAAATTTAAATTTTATAGCAACCAGATCATTCATAAGTCAAAATATGGTTAAAAAATTATATTATGTGGATAATATGAAAGTTTTTCATATGGTTTTTATAAAGAGCTCAGCATTTTTTTTTTTATAATGAATTATAAAAATAAGTATGTATTTTTAATTTTAATAATAACAATTCTTTAAATATTTTCTCGATAATATAACTAAAATAATATATAATATACAAACTTTATGTATAGCTAAGTAATCACCGCAAAACTCGCTGTACCCGTTCTATATTACAGCCAGTTATTTACATACCTAATACCTTCCGAAACATTATATTTTCTCTTGCATTTGAAAATTAATGTCAAGTATTATTGTTAACCGGCTGCGGAAAATTACACTTCTTGACGTCCGTCGTTGGGAAATGCCGCTCTCTTATTTATCGATTTTATGGTCTAGTGAGAATTTTAAAGAAAAAATTTTTTTTAAAAAAAGGACGGAATGTTTTTGCGTTATTTCTTCTTCATTTTTCTTTTCTTTTTAACACTTCCTTCAGAGTGGAAAAGTTGTTTAGGACTTTGATTCGTCTCTGTGTAATGTTCGCTCTCTAATTTTCATAAGCATACACTGCAAAAAATAATTGTTGATTTTACAGTATAAAACTGGCACCCATCTGCCAGTATTATACCGTAAAATTAACAGTATTAAACAGTAAAATAAGCAGTAATACGCTGCCGTGCAAGCAGTAATACGCTACCGCGCAGCGCGGTAGCGTATTACTGCTTGCACGGCAGCGTATTACTGCTTATTTTACTGTTTAATACTGTTAATTTTACGGTATAATACTGGCAGATGGGTGCCAGTTTTATACTGTAAAATCAACAATTATTTTTTGCAGTGTACTTGGATTGCGACGAAATATATAGGAGTTATTGAGATTTACTATAACGTGTTTTCTATTGAAAATAAAGTGTGTAGCATTTATATTCCGTTTACAAGGACACCCAAAAGATTTAAGATACATTATGATCTATGGGCGATAATTGTTTGAAATACATTTTAATGTTGTTCCACTGCTTCAAACATTCCGACCAGTGATATGCATTGTTAGCTGTTTGTTCCTTTTCAAAACCTCTGTTCGTTATATATAATTTTCTTGTGTTTACTAATTATTTCATTCTTTCAATGCAGTGATAGACTTTTCTTGGCAAATTTTCCAGTCTATTATATGAAATAATGCATTTATTTTGCGACGAGTGGTATTCTACCGACTGGCGATTAGACATCCACTCCACATCTGACCTTGGTTTTCAAATTTTCATCATCATTTGTTATCTACATTCCATGTTTTGTTCCAAGCTATGATTAAATTTTATTTATTTCAATTTATCTGGGGCATCACTTATCTTTATATATGTTTTTGTTTCACGTTATATTGAAATTTCATAGGAGGTTTTATTTAGTATGTTTAACGGCCATATCTGTCTAATTTGGCGATATTCTCCTCAAATCCAATATTGACGAGAAATGGGAATGACTGACTCTTCAGTAATCGGATTCCACGCATTTTAGCTTCGTGTTTTTCAATAGAATTAGCTAAAATCTTAAAACCAAGCATTAAGGAGGCTATCTTGTCCTGCCAGAAGGACTTATCGTAGTTTAGTATAATACATCGGCTGCTCGCATCCAGGTAACCCGGCGATTCGCAAGCAGCTGACGTACAACAGAATGACGAAAAATATTGATTTTTTTTTTTTTGTGCTATAGCGAATTTGGAAGTATTAACATGTAGAGATAGAAGAAAGATTTGGGATTGGCATATCCGACTAGTTTTTTTCAATAAATGAAGTTAATAACTATTTGAATATATATATATATATACAGTTGAAGCACTTTATAACGAATTACGATATAACGAAAAGCACGATATAACGAAATGCTCATAATCATTTAGTTGGTCTCTATGTTAAAGAATAATGAATTCGAAACGATATAACGAAATATTTATAACGAAAAGCACGATACAACGAAAAGAATTTGAGCATTAAAAGTGAAATAAAAACGATATAGCGAATTGTTCACTTTTTTTTTCTTTTACTTAACGCAGGAAATAGAATTTTGTTTCTTAAGTACCAGTTTTTTTCCATGACATAACATTCAATCTTTTTCTCTACGGTCGTTCACATATTTTCAATGCTTCCAAGAGAGATTTGGGGGAGAGGCAGTGTTTTAAGACAGACAGACAGAGGGGCGACAGATTAGCTGAACTGAATTATGTTTTCTTTTTTATTTGATGACTAATTTCATTGACATTTGCTTTTCCTGTAAATTTATCACGTGTTAATTTTTAAAACTCCTTGTACGCTCGTAAGAGAGTATGTCTGGTAAGGGAAAATATTTGAGTTTAGAAGAGAAAGTCGAAACTATAAAAGGCGTAGAGAATAATGTTAAAAATTCGATACAGCGAAAAAATTTGGAATTCCAAGTAGCACTCTCAGCACAATGTCGAAAAATCGAGAAAAATTCTTAAAATTTTCGAAAAGAGTGAAATTTCTTTATCGTTTAAACGCTACGCACAGCGAAATATGCAGATGTGGAGGAAGTATATTATTGTTATTGTTATGGTATAAAGATGCAAGATCGCCATGTACGCTAATGGCGCCTGTTACATGTAAAATCCGTCGTGGGTGCAAAGTCCTCCAAGTTCCCTGTGAATTATACCTCTGGAGGTGCCTAGTCAGGCGAAGGTCACCTGATCAAGGCTCTAAATTACGAGATCGATTCCTTTATCTTTTTTAATTTTTGCATTTTTTAAAATCTGCTAATTCAACAATGTTAAATAAAAGCCATGAACCGGCAAACAAAGAAAACTTTGGCAGAGCACTGCAGCGATGCCAACAAGACTTTTGTCAGGTGGATCACAGCCATGCTGTGATCAGACGAATATCGCCCCGCGTCCAGGTAATAAATCGTCAGGTTAGGCACTCATGCCCGGTAGGTAGGGGCCTGGTTAGCGGTGTAAAGAAATAAATAAAAAATAAGATGCAAGATCCAAAAACATACCTATTAGTGGAAGTATTTTGCAAGGAAAAGCATATGCGTTTGCCGAAACACTTTGATATAAAAAAATTCATGTTAGTAATGGTTGTTGAGTAAATTAAAAAATATATATGAAATTGTTTGTAAAAAAATATGTGGGGAAGCAGCCTCTGTTTCAGAAGAAACAGTTGAAGAATGGAATAACGAAAACTCAAAAATATTTGAGGATTATAATCGGAAAGATAATATTTAACATGGATGAAACTGGATTGCTTTTCCGTTTATGCCTAACTTAAATAAAAAGAACTTGCCACGGTGGGAAAAAGAGTAAAGGCCGACTTTCATTAGAATTATGCTGCAATGCCGTCGGATCGGAAAGGCGAAAACTTCTTGTAATTGGAAAGCAAAGAATCCATGCTGTCCCAAAAAAGTAAAATAAACTTTGCCTGTAACGTACAGGCATAACCGCAAAGCGTGGATGATGAAATGTCTTTTCGAAGAATGGATTTTAGATTTTTGACAAAGAGATGCAAAAAGCCAAAAAGAAGTTCTGCTTAATTTTAGACAAGGTCTCTTCGCATGTGCTTTCTGTTCGTCTTAAATGTATAACGTTACTTTTTTTTGCCACGTAACACTACATCTAGAGTTGCAAAAAACCGGTTTATTCCCAGGTTTATTGCCAAAAAACCTGGTTTATTCCCAAAAAACCAAGTTTATTGCCAAAAAACCCGGTTTATTGCCAGATTTAAACCGGGTTTTTTCAAGCCTTTGCAACTCTAACTACATCCAAAATTCAACCATTAGATCAATGAATGTTCGTCATTTGTTCGTTTAAAACTAAATACCGGAAGGTGCTTGTGAAAAAAATAATTGTATATTCAGATGACAAGAAAGAAACAGAAATAGACTTGCTGAAAGCAATTTAAATGAAAAATAAAGCTTGGTGCGATGTTTCGAACGAAACTTTTGTTAACGCTTTTTCAGTTTCGGTAATATTTCCATCACCTTCAAATAATAATGAAACTATTTCTTTTTACCTGAATTGGAAGATACAGATGAACTGATTTCATCCTTCAACCCGACTTCAGACTTTAACTTTGATCAATACGTTAATGTTGATGAACACATAATAACAAATGAAGAATTCAATGAAGCAAATGAAGCATATCGTCAAAAAAGTACAGAACATCAGTCGTCCGATGGCAGAGTCAGTGAGGAAGATGAATTTATAGAAGCTAGCGAGAGACTTTTACCATCTGATGCACTCAAGTATTTACAGAAAATCGTGTGTTATATGCATAATGAAAACTTGTTAACGAATGAAATTAACATGTATGTTTACAAAAAAGAGTGTGCAATGTTAGACAATGCTTTCAAGAAAAGAAAGCAGAACTTGTTAATTTCATTTTTCAAACATATATAGGTATGTAAAACCGCCCTTTAAGAAAATATAATTATCTTGAAATTCCTTTTTAAATCAACGTTTTTCTTCTTTTCACTGATTGTAGTAAAAGTGACCATTCCTAAGAAGGTTTAATTTAATATGAATACATAAGTCCTAACTTTTTTATTAAACAAAAGCAATTTTAAGAGATACCTTTATGTAAAAAAACACCCTTTTTTATCATTGTTTCCATTATCCGGACTTCTGCATACTCAGATTACATTCAGACCACATTAGTCCGGATAATTGGAGTTCTTACTCTATAACGAAAAAATTCGTTATAACGTTTTAACGAAAAAATTCGTTATAACGTTTTAACGAAATAATTCGTTATAACGTTTTAACGGAAGCACGTTACAACGAGCAAATCTTTGGTGCACTTTCGATTTCGTTATAAGGTGCTTTGACTGTATATACCAAACATTTTTGTTGAGTAATGTGATTTTGATTACTTATTATGCTTATGTGATGTGATTTACTTCAATTAAATAATTAAATATGTTTATTGAATACTTGCCAAAATATTCGTGAACTTTGTACTTAATATTGCTTTTTTTTTTTTTCAGGTAAGTTATTCCCTGATCTTTCTTATTCCTATTCTCTAGAGAAAAAGGTAGGATAAACAATTTTTATGTTTGACTTTAATTATTGAATATTTTTTACGTGATTATTTTTTTTTCTGTATTCATAAGAAGAAAGTATTGGATTTTACAAAATTTTTGATGGATTCACGCGTTTTGGGATGCTCCTAATACGATTTGAATACCTTTGAACTAATGTTACACTTTTCAGTCACTGTAAATCAAAAACTAGTACACAGAATTCTATTAAACTTCATATTTAATTGGGTCTGGTCTGAGTATAAACAGTTGCTGATTAGATTTTGGTGTGTATCGAGTTACAGGTGCCGCTGCTTGCTGCTATGTCGTGTTTATCACGATGTTCCTGGATAGCTATTTCTTACCAATCTATTGGCTGGAATTGCATCAAACTTAATATGTAAAATACTAAGCTGATTCTATTGTGGTTTTGATATTGCTCAGTAGAGAGTACTGCTTTGCTATGCTTTTTGGATGGAGTAGAAACAATGAAGACCATATAGAGACAATGAAGTACAATGGGATAGATAGTACAAAGGAGTAGAGAGTACAATGGAGAAATACAATCGTTACAACAATTGAGAGTTTCAACAATTATTAAACAAACCAAGCTCACTAAATTGCATCAATTACTGGTGGACCTGATTATGAAACTTTTTCCAAACGCAGGTTCGCAGAGCTTCATATTGAATATTCAAAGCCCAAAATGAATCAGCATAACTTTTCAAAAAAAGCATCTTACATGGTGCAATTCCATCCTATAGATGTGAAGATATAGCCACCAAGGAATTCGTAAGAAACACAACATAGCAGCGTCACCTTTTATGCAATATGCACTAAAATGTAATCAGCACCAATTTATGTTAAGATCTTACAAAATATGATGAAATTCCTTACATTAGTTCTTTAGTTAGTGAGGCTACAAAATTTGTGTCACATAGACAGACAAATATATATAAATAGACAGGCATTTTCTAAAAATAGTCAAATTGTATTCACGACATCCCAAAACGTGTAAATCCATCGGAAAACGGAAGTTAAAAATTTTCACAAATACAATACATTTTTCATATGTATGTAGAAAAAAGAATCGAATGTTAATCTGCTTTAGACTAATTTATAATGAGTCAGGTTTATTTATTAAAAGAAAGTCAAAAGAAAAAAAACTATTTGAAGGAATTTTCCTTTCTATTAATTCGGACAGTTTTGTTCATTTCCAATGGCCCTTGTTCCCTTAAGCTATCTTCCTTCTTTGTGGACATCATCATAAATATTTTCTTAATCTGGGAGAATTCCAATTAGGGTCAAGCGACGGAGCTCTTCTTGAACTTTTCTCTTTGATGCCACTATCGCCGGCAAAAATCTCGGATCCCCTTTTTTCATACATATCGATTTCCTCCATATAGAGCAGAAATAATAAAGAAGAACTGGACGAAGAAACGTAGACAAGATGTTTTTAAAAAGAACAAATTTTCTATCCGCAAGGGATTTCTGAAAATAAAATTCGATTTCTATTTTTCTATGATGGGTGAAATTATTTTTGAAGGATTTAGCTGGTTATATATTTTTTTTCTTTCCATTAGAAATGAGAGGCTTTTCGATATACAGGTATTAAGTAAAATTATAAGGATGTACAGATACACACGTTCTTAACTTAAAGTGCTTTTGTATAGAAACAAAATATTTATTAAACAATGTTGCAGCTACAAATACTCACAAACTCTACATATCCCTTGGATGTGAGAAATTGGTGTTTATTTTCTTACTCTTTCGGATATGGCGTTCTATTAATAGTACATGTCTTTACATTTGCTATTATTTTGTTTTTACAATTACTTTTTTATTATCATCATTTAGTGGTAGTGTATGTTTCTACAGTTACACTTAATATACAATAATTAATTAATTATTATTATTAATGTATGTTTTCAGAATTAAGAAATAAAAAAAATTTCGTTTAAAGCTCCATGCACCGTTGCCGAGACTTTTATTTCAAACATATGTTTCATTGTTTAAATGTAATTTGTATGATGTAGCCATCACAAAACTTTCTACTATATTATTGTGTAACGATTCGAATTTTCAAAACATTTTTCAAAAGGCCTAGCTCTGAGAGGTTTCCCACGATGCAGCCACATCATAAGAAACCATAGCTCTTCGAATAATCAACAAGCGAGACAGCGATAGAATAGAGGATGAAGGCAATAATTCGTTATAGTACGTCCTTGATAAATCGACTGGGCCATCAACGAACAAGTCAGCAAACTTGAAGTCCCCAAGAGGGGACAATACCAAGGGCGGTTACAAGAGAATCCCCTACCAAATGAGACTCTGGGTTAAAGATGACATAATGGGAACGAAAAGCGATTCGACGTCGAGAGATGGAGAGAGAAAACAGGGTGTCTGGATTTTGAGAGTGGAGGGTGGTCAACTCCTGAGTTTTGGAGAGAGAAGATGAACTTATAGTGTAGAACTCCACCCGGATATTTCAGAGTAGGAGATCAATCAATGATCTTAGTATGAACGCGCCTTGTGTGCTATGGCGAGAAACCTTCCTCAGCAACGATACTTCTAAAATAATACAGCTCTAGAATTGTTAATCAGAGACTTTAGCACCGAACATTAAATTCCAGACTTTGTTTAGATAATCTTCTAGGTTAATCCGAACTATAATCATCTGTATCTACATCTTCGATTCTTTAATGTATTCAGCAGTTAATGAATATGGATTAATTAAATCTGTTGTTTTCTGCTAAATATTTTCTGTATTAAAACGCGATATACACGCTACTACTCCATCCGTCGTGTTCGAAAACACCATAATTGTAATATATTAAGTTAAATAGCGCTGATACACACCAGCAATTACGAAGTATAGTGCATAGCTTTAAATTTAATTTGGAATTACAGTGATCAGCGAATAAAGAAAAAGCACATTTCAACAGCGCTCACTGTTGGGCATTCAAATTCAAAATTAAGCGTGAAATCGGCCTGGATACATTAGGCGGCTCATTTGACGTCCTCCGCAGGGGTTACGCGGAACGGGTCCTGGAATGCCTGAAAATCGGGAGACCTGGCAACACTAGTGGCGATCATAAATAAAATTGGAATAACTCGGAAAAGTTTTTTCTTTTTCAAATTCATATAAAATTATTGAGATTCGTTTAGTATAATATTAATTAATGGTTAGGTTGGCCAACATATATGCAGAAATTTTGAGTTTCTGTTATATATTTATGCTCTTAAATGTAATATTGTTTAAGTATCATTTATGATCACGGATTGTCCTAAGAATATTGAATACGGATATTGTAAGTTAGATTAGTGTTGTTTGAATTAACTACACCTTGTGTCCCTCAAATTGCGTTCACATTATGATAGTTAAGTCACTTAACTTGAAGTTTTTAGAAGCGGGCGACCCGAAATCAAAGTTTTCGACTTGAGTAAGTTTCTGATATTCACTTAACTTTGAGATCCTCTCTTAACTATGAGTTGAATGGAACTCTGCCTTCTGAACTATTTTCTTATTTAAAATGGACCACACGCACTGGGCGGAACTCGCAATGCTTGTGGGAAATTACCCGAAATTGATTGGCTGTTGGTTAACGCTTATTGGGCAAATCGGGACGCTGATTAGCTATATAAAAGAAACGTGACATCGTGACGTTGGATGACGTCAGAAATGCTTCTCGTCCATTGCTTTTAAATTTGAGTTAGTATTACAAATAATTAATCATATTTTTTGAACGATCCTTACTACAATTGTTTATTCATTTAACACGCTTCAAAGGATGAAAACGATAATAATTATGAACAGTTGGAAGTTGCAGTTACAACTTTAACAACTTATACGCATGCGCAGACATCTGTTTGGCTAAGTTAAAAGTCTCTTAAAATATTTGGTAATGGGAATGGGTGAAGCCTAATTCCGGGTTGTCCGGCTAAGAAAAGTTAAGCTAAGTGACTTAACTTCCATAATGTGAACGCGATATTACAAAAGGTTTAGCTCTCATAAACGTAATACAATGCCGGAAAATTATTTATATAATTCCGACAGTGAATATGGCAAAACTATTTACAACTGTTGCTTTCCTAATCTGTATGTCACAATTTTATAAACATTTAAATAAAAACTTTATTTCAGTTCTCATGCCTTTTGCAAGTTATTTAAATATGAATAGATTTTTTAAATAAGATTTTCATCTCTATAATAAGTTACAATCTATTTTCTTTTATGTTTGAGGAAAAAATTGCATGGGTTTAGTTGCATTTAATTTCTTTAATTTTTTTTTTTTTTTTTTTTTTTTTTTTTTGTATTTATTTTGACCATTCGTTTCATTATTATTATTATTATTATTATTATTAAAAACGTAGGATATATTTTTAAAAAAATCACTGATTCACTTTCAGAAATTAAGCCATTTCAACCTACATTTAAACAAAAAAACGAGTTTCTTAAAATATTTATATCACGTTATTCTATTTAAAACACAGAAATTCCTTTTCGTCTTTAATATATTTCTCATCAAAAAATCGATGTCTGTGAAAAACCTAATTAATGCTGACATCATACTAAAGTTCTTTAAATCCGCTTTTTGTCTGTCTGAACAATTTTTCTTTTCTTTTCTTTCTTTCTTTCTTTTTCTTTTTTTTTCCTTTTTTGACCATTTTTTAGTCAAATGGATAAGAGCACAGTTTTCGATTGTATTTTAGTTTCTAAGAATTTCTTTTAAGAAAAAATAAATCGATAATTTGCAAACTTGGCTTTCAAACTGCATTAAATATTCAACCAAAAGAGAGGTTTGCAAAGAAAACCCCCCCAAAAATTTATCAGTTTTCTGTATTGTATTTAAAAAAATCAAATTCTGTATTGTAAGTTAATTTTATGAAACTTATTTGTTTTCAGTGAATGAAAAACTTCAAAAAACGTATGATAAAAAACGGAAAATCCAAGAAATACGCAATTTATTTCATCATGAAATTAGAGATGGGAATTTTGGGGGGTAAAAAACTGTTTTTTTTTTTTTTTTTTTTTTTTTTTAATTCTTGAAAGGATTATTTTCCATTTGGAAAAATTGAAATTTCATTTGTAAAATAATATATTAAAATTTTTATAAAAGCTACATTCTGATACTTTTTATTTATATATTTTTTTCATGTTCAGTGTCCCACATGAAAACATTAAGATGAAAAATATGATATGTAAGCAGGGATCTGTTTAGGAAACTTTAAAGAACCCATCACAATTTTTTTCACCTTAAAACATACGACACTTCACGAAATTCTTTGTCTTAAAAATAGACATTTGAGAAAATTTGTCAATCTTCGAACTGAATCCTTCACAAAAAAGATGATTTTAAAATGAAAGAAAACCTGTCACAAAAACATCTGAAATCATCAATGAACCTATTACCTAACTGATGAAGGACCTTATTAAAAATGTCTAAATAGAAACTTAAATACGTGTAACGTTAATTCCTAATTCACAAAATTCTGATTACACTTTTTACAAGTATCTACAAAAGTTCACGATTTCGCAAAAATAGGATCTTGTAAAATTAAATGCAACTTCTCTTGTTAAAAATAAAAATTTATGTGCAAAATTATTTTAATAATACCAATTAATGGAAATAGTAAAGTTGAAAAATTAATATGGAATTTGAAAACTTCATTTTTTTTTTGGCATATCTCTAATTTTTCAGGTAATTAGATGGTATTAGCAGAAAATATTAACGATTATTAGAAAAAAATTCTTTTATAATAACATGCAGTTGAAATTATTTACTCTTTTCGTTTTCTTCCTTAAATATAGATTCTTGTCCAACTATATTTTTTATATAAATGGATACAAATATACTTTGCAATGAAAATGTAAGCAATTTTCTTTGCAAAATATAGTAACAATCAATTTTTATTGTTAGAAGGTTGCGAGTTCTATCACGCAGTAACTATTTTGAGGGTATATATGTTATCACAATAAAAGATAGGTAAGGTAAATTTGCTTACCTTCATTTTCAGCAATTGGTCCAGACATCTTAGCCCAGTGGCAGAACCTATCTTCAAGTGTCTGCAACGCTAATAATGTTTTCAAAAATAGTCTGCAATACGCAATATATCATATAAATCTAATTCTTGCTGCTGTATGTAGTTGTAGTGCTAATTAATTACGGCATCAACATTTATCAGCCTTTCTGAGTAAAGAAAAAATTCGGAAATTCACAGCAAACATTCTGAAAGATTACAGCAGAGGGCGGAAGGAAGAAAATCCCTCTCGGCAGTAATTATTCTTGTTGCAGGTTGGATTAACTCTGCTTTTGATTCAAGTCGATTTCAGGCTGACTGTAGATTCTTGCAAATTGGGTTCAAGTTAACCCGATTTTTTCAAAAGTTAGTTCAGTATATTGTTTCAGATTAAAAACTATGCCTATATTAATAAGCATAGAACTTTGTGTGTCTGCTGTTTTCTAAAGGAATGCTGCATCTTTTTTGGGACTATTTTACAAAATTCACATTTTTTTTTCGTGAACCTTTGACAAATAAGCGTTTTTTTTCCCACGCGATACTTTGACGAAGTTCACGGTTTTTTTTTTTTTTTTTTTTTTTTTTTTTTTTTTTTTTTCTTTTCGTGGCCCTTCGACGAAATTCACACTTTTCCCGTGATCCTTTGGCGAAATTAGTAGTTTTTTCCACGATTCTTTGAAAAAATTGGCATTTTTTCTGTGGCCCTTTGATGAAATTCGCATTTTTTTCACGATCCTTCAACGAAACACTTTTTTTTTTTTTTTTTTTTTTTTTAACAGTCTTTTGACGAAAATCAAATTTTTCCGTGGCCCTTTGACGAAATGTGTTTTTAATTGCAATTTGTCAACGAAATTAGCATTTTCCCAGATCCGTTTATGAATTTTGCATTTTTTCTTTGGCCTTTGGACAAAATTCGCGTTTTTTCCGCGATCCTTCGATGAAATTTGCCTTTTTTTGGTAATCCTTCGACGAAATTTGCCGTTTTTTCGCGATCTGCCGGCAGAATTCTCCGTTTTTCTCAATCCGACGACGAAATTTACCGTTTCTTCGACGAAATTTACCGTTTTTTCGTGATCCTTCGACGAAATTAACAGTCTTTTCCACGATCCTTTGACGAAGTGGGCGTTTTCTTCGTAGCCCTTCGGCAAAATTCGCATTTTTCCGCGATCTTTCAACGAAACTAATGTTTTTTTGACGGCCTTTTGACGAAATTCACGTTTTTTCAAGGCCTTTTGACGAAATTTGCGTTTTTTTTTGCGATCTGTCAACGAAATTAGTCATTTGTCGCGATCTTTAAATGAACTCGCGTTTTTTTTGGCGATTCTTCGACGAAATTCACCGTTTTTTTTAACAATCCTTCGACGAAGTTTGCTGCTTTTTCGCGTAATTTACGCGCTATAGCGCGTCCACGGCATCACTGCATGTTTTTAGTCTGCAAGGTGCCCTAATAAGTCTGCGACGCCCGTCGCACCGTCGCGTACATTCTGCCACGGGGCATCTTAGTATTCTAGTTGAACGGGTATTTGGCACACGTTTAAATCCTTGTTTTCAAATTAATCCTTGATCACAGTTGTATCCAATGGATTCAGCTATTACACTTTTATTAATCATAGTATTTATTTATATCTTTGATGCTACTGTGTTTGGAAAGGTGTAAGATATAAGATTAATATATTAAATAATATTCAATGAACTTGATTATTTAAAATTTAATTATATATCAAAATTATAAAACATTTACATTTACAATTAATGATATTATTTTACTTTTAAAAACATTTAAGAAAGAGCAAATACATTTTTGCATCTTTAACGCGAGAGAAACATTATCCGAATGAATAATAAAGAAAAGAAAATTTTTGAGTTCTTGAGATGACATCATTTATAAGGCCTTTGATTGGAGAAAACTTACCTCATTTCTTTTTTGCATCATTGGAAATCATACAGTTTATTACGTCACTTCCATGATGAGTTAGAAAAATCTCTAGATTGCACGTGTTTCATTTTTCGGTTGAAATTTACAATCTTCTAATTCAGAAACTCGTTAGAAGTTTAAGGTTACCTTTCTTTCATTATTGATGATCAATTGAAGAGATTACTTTCGTGTTATTTCCACATTTATAAGTATGCAAAATCCCCCTGTCTTATTATTGGAAAATCACTACGAACACTGCAGTTTATCTTACCAATTCTTTTCTAAATAGTTCAAATCAAGTAGTTCTTTATTCCTTAAAAGTTTTAGTTAGAAAAAGAAAGTAAGGTATGGAAAAATCGCTTACCTGTATTCTCAGGCATAAGGGTATCCTTCTTGTAATCCAAAAATAGGTGTAAGTATCCGTGTGACTGAAGATATCCTTTTGTATATGCGCAACCTAACTAATGCACTACATTTCACACAGAACGTTGAAGTTCTTTTGCACTTAAAAAATATTTAATGTACTTATTAATACACTTAATTATACAATTACATTATGATATGATCAAATATTAAGGTTAAAGTTTTAAAAGTTAATATTGATATAGAGATACATCTTTTTATGTATAACATTCAGAGCTTGTTTTAGGGGAAAATCACATGTTGAGGTATAAAATTAAAGTCAAAGTTATTTAGTCTGATATAAAGTTCGTATGATGATGATTACATAATAAACAGTAAGAGTTTATTTCACTGAGGGGAAAATACTGGAAAAAACAGTTACGTAGTTTGAAGTGAAATCTGATCGTTCATCATTTCGGTTGCAACACTAATTTATTGTTCCGGGTTTTTCTAAGTTGGTTGGTGATTACTCCTTAATTACTATTTCGGTGAATATGTTTGATGTATTTGAGAAATTACAAATGGAAGGGATTTCCGTCCCCCCCCACCCCCCCACCCCTTAATCTCTCAATGGAGGATGGTCCAGTAATTTGAATTTGAGTCTATATGTTTTAGGTATTCAGGTTTGGGTGCGGCTTAATGAGAATGTTTGCTATCATTGATTTGCTTGGACAGTATTGCAGATCAGTAATCCCTGTTTCTCTTTAAGTGCTTAATCCCATGAAACTTGATATCAATATGTTTTGTTCTATTTGATTGCTTTTTTGACAGTATCATTTTATGCAAGATTTGTTGTCTTCAAATATTGTTATGGGTAGTTTTTGTGGTAGGTTAAGGTTTTCTAGTAATTTTAGCATCCAAATAATTTCTTGACTTGCATTTGCTGCCGCTACGTATTCTACTTCTGCAGAGGATTACGTAATGCAGTTTTGGCGTTTAGTGATCCATTGTATAGGATTCTATCCTAGTATAAATAAGTTGAACGTTGTGGATTTTCTGGTTCTGGTATGTCCAACCCGGTCTGCATCCGTATATGTTTCTAAAAGTAGAGCTGCTTCAGTAGTTATAACTAGATTTAAGTTTTTAGTTGAATTTAGATATCTAATTACTCTTTTCACGGCAGTCTAATCATTGTTTCGTTTTTCCTACTTAATATATTAATCGCTGTATATATGTTGGGTCTGGTTACAGTAGCAATACTAATATATAACAAAGATCTTACTGCTTGTCGGTACTTGGTGTTATTGTGCATTGGTTTTTCATCGTTATCTAGGCGTCCCTGTCTCCATTGTAGTGCTATAGGATTTCCAATCTTTTAAATTGAATTTATTAATTATTTCTTCAATTTTTGCTTTTTGATTTAGAGATTTCTTTATGATCAATATTTGGATAATATTTATTTTCTCAATTCACATCATATATGAAAATTCTCTTTTATCTTGACCTATAATTTTATCTATAAAATTTATCTTGATTCGGTTCTTTTTCTTTTTCAGAAATACGAATATAAAAGATTAAATTTTGCAATCAGATGTATAGCCTGTCTCATTTTTTGTAATACTTTACATATTTACTAATTTGCTTTTCAAAGATGTTCTCAATCTAACTAAATAACTCGAGTAAAATATCTTGTATCAACATCGTTTCTTTTCAAAAAGCTTAATAAAGCGTATATTATCATCAAATTTTTCAAATATCTTTAAAGTTTTCTTTTTTTTTAAAGGATAAAAAATCGCCATACGTGAAACATAATTGCAACGATTTATTTAATAAATAAACTCCACTTCTTTCTGCCATCTTGCATTTATTAAGTAGAAATCTTCCTCTCTACAAACAGTGTTTCAGTTTAAACATATTAGCTGGGATATCAATAATATCTGTCAACATTCATATCTGTATCGATTTTCGTGATGAACTGCTTGCAAAGAAGAGAAATAGAAGTAAAAATTGGATAAGCAGATTCTTGAAAGAGAGACATTTGAGTTCCGACATCGATCCTAAATCGATTTTTTTTAGAAGAAATGCGTTTCTAAATAGTTTTACTTATATTCCGTCATTTTCTCAAGAAGCACATTTGTAAATATGGTAATCGGAAGCCACGGTAAAGAAAAAGAGCAAAACTAATGATTGTATGCAGCTGTTTAGTTTTTCAAAAAGAAACTTCTTCAAGAGGAAACGGAGAAACAAAATGCAGCAGCATCAACACAAGTGCCTAATTGCACGTATCATGGTGATGTCTTGTATGAGCATGTAGCTGTACATATACGTAGTTGATTAACGTAATGTCTACGTTTTTTAACTAGATGTACTGCTACATGCTCATGTAAGACATAATGATACATGCAATTAGGCACTTATGTTGATGCTGTTGCCTTTTACTTCTCTTTTTCGCTTTGAAGAAGTTTCCTTTTGAAGAACTAAACAACCGTGTAAAATCATTAGTTTTGTTCTTTTTATTTAACTCTTCATAATCCCTTTCCTTTAATTCTTCATAATCTTAGTTGCTCACTTTATTTGAAAATGGCTACTAAAGCCTTTTGTAAAATTTTTGAATTGCTACGCCACTGGACGGAGTTATAATAAAACAAAAAATACCTACCTGCTGTCTGTGCTTTCGTGGTACTGGTGATATCTTCCATTAAAAAATATGAATATTTATGCTATAGTTATACGTAGTCAGTTATACATTATAGTTATATGCTGACGATAGCAGTACCACCTCTCCTAACCGACAGTCTAGACGGGTGAAATCCGCTTAGTAAATAATAATACAGCATTTTCTTTCCAAGTAGCAATTAAAATTAATCGCTTCGTAAAGGTAAGATTACAAACTATTTCTTTCATTTATTAGTTCGATTAGATTCGTTTGGATCACAAACTTTTTCCATAAAGACATGTAAGGAAATATGAAATTGCCCATTTTGTGGTGACTTTTTCAAAACTTTGTAAATGCTTAAGATCAAAACCTACTGATGCATCTTTCCTGAAACACAGCTTACCATAAAACACTAAAATTTGTCGCCAGAAAAGAACAGTTTTCAGTGTTTTGTTTTGATAAATGAAAGTCATAAATTTTCAAAATATTTAATGTCACGATAGTACGAGCTAAAATAAAAGAAACTGTAGAAGCCTTTGCTTTCCGCAATAAAGGAAATACATTTTTGAAAACATATTTTAAGGATAACATATTTTAAGGACACTGATATACAATTATGCAAAGTTGTACACATAAAGAGTGTAAAATTGTTTCCTAATTCGGACAGCATTTTAGAATTCAGTTAGTGAGCTGGAAAAAGAATGCAATACAGTTACAACACATAATGCACCTGCTAAGACTACGAAACCTATTTGAAAAGAAATTGTTTTTCAGACCCATGTAATTCCGTTTTAGCATCTTTTACTGTATTTTTAAAGGTATTTTGAGTCTAAATATACATTTTAAATAAATAATAATAATAATGATAAATTGGAAAATAAAGTATTATTATACTTATTTTCATTTTTCTGCTGCACAAAAAGCTGTGTTTATATTATTCTCATTAAGCTCTTTAAAATATATACAGTTATTATCTAGTATTCAGTATGAATAATGCAATCATGTAATAGCGGAAAAATTAATTAGATATGCTATTTGCTTTACTACAACTTTAATTGAACTATATATTCTGTTTGATAACATAATCTGTGCAGAGACAAGATAAACAAAAAGGAAGCGACTGAGCTAAAACGAAAGCAGTTTACTCTACGGGTAATTGTGTATCTACCGCAACATTAAGGAGTTAAAATGACATATGTTCCGCATAATTATAGTGTCACACCCTTTGTGTCACAGTAATTTATCATAATAATATACCGGCTATCCTTGCCGATGTAGGGTCGTCGGTTCCATTTCCTTTCCACATAGTTACATGCATGATGTCTGGAATTTTAAATTCTTGTAAACAGACCAGCCTTTCTTAACCATTCCTTAATTAGTTCAAGGACAAGCAACAGGGACATGTAACTATTTTTAATTATACACAGTATGTTTTTCTCCTCTTTTTGTTTCAATTTACAACTGAATAAATAAATAAATATTAAACAAGAAGGACACATCATGTGTCAAGCATAGATTATGAAACAATTTCCAACACTTCTCCTGTATATTATCTATAGAATTTAACACACTCCGTATTAAGCAAAAATTTAGTTAAACATAAAAACGCTTACCACGTCTGAAAACGCACCCCCAGCTTTTATCGTGCATAGACAGTACTTAACCGAAATCTTTTATGTGTCCCTGTAAATGAGCTATAACCGTTAAGCATGTCATTCTACAGTAATTATCTTGTATGAACCTCAATAATGTGTATAAATTTCATTATGTTTGAAATAATGTAACATTATTAAAATACGCTGCAAACATTTTTTCTCCGTAGACCATTATCCAACAGAATTCTTTTGAACGACCCTGTAAATGAATGATAAATCTCTGCACTTCATATTCTACAGAAAGCATGTTTCAGAACACTTCCTAAATGTTTATCAATTTCATTATGCTTAAAATAGTGTAACATCATTAAAATACACCGCACACGATTTTTCCCCATTGACCATAATGTAACAGGATTCTTTTGAGTGTCCCTGTAAGCGAATTATAAATGCTACACGCTTCATTTTCAATAGCGAACATGCCATAGTAAACTTCAAGAACTTATATCAATTGCATGGCAATTTATGAGTATATTTAAGTGAGTTAGAGCACGGACAGATGACAGATAGGCAAACCAAAGTCATTAAACACTTTTCAACTAATTTCGAAAAAGTTTTAAAAGGAAATTCTAAAATTATCATTTTTGTAAGTGTATGTTTACATTTTAATTTAAGATTAGTGTAACCAGGGCCGTCTTAAAGTTGCTCTTTAGCGATCTTCTCCTTTCATAAAATCCCATGTTAACATGTGGGAAAATTTAAATAGGCGGTTACTCATTACCTAATACAATTATCAAAATGCGATTTTCAACGTCAAGAGAAGTACACGACCGATGTCGACGTATTGCGTTTTTAAAAAATGTATCCTTGTATTTGAGGCATTTTTAAAATGATGAAAGAATTTAAATTTTTCCTCAAGAATTTCAAAGTTTATAGGGGTTTTTTTAATGCTTAAAATTTAAGGAGACACTTCTTAAAAACGCATTATGTTAGCATCAGACGTCTACTTTCTGACGGGGTAAACACCGTATTTTGATCAATACAATAGGTAATGAGTGATCATCTATTTAAAATTTCGTATAGGTTAACATGATATTTAGCGATCAGGGCGGGGAAATTCTGTATCGACATTAGGGGTCCGGAGCTGAATGATTTATTTTTGGGGTGGGGATTACATATAAACTTAGAATTCTTGATGATTCCAGCATTCAGCATTCGGCTATGAAAATATATACGAATGTGTGATACGAATATTGTGAATGTTACTTTATCTTACATAAAAGACAAAATTGTTATTAGAGATCTCATTGTTGACTACTTTTTCATAACTTCATTAAAATATAAGTTAATTTTCCTTCAGTTTTGATTTCAGATTTCAATGGACTTCGTGTTGACGAAAATTATTTTGTCCTGTTTTTGTAGATTTCGAAGCTACGAAAAATTTTTTGTGTGTGGGATAGGGTCGTATTTCGTGTTCACTTCAAACATAATTTTCCAATCCAGGTCGTGTGTAACCCGAACCCGACCCATGCAAGACTTTACGCGTTATACAAGCCAAGGAGCGACTTAGTACTTTACCTCTCTATTTTTCTCTATAAAGATTTTCAGTTTGTTTTCACTGCATTGCTCTCCTTGTAGGCTTTCCCATTTGAGAGTGTGGACGGCTTGCGTTTCCGCGTTTCCTTCGGTGCTAAGATACGACAGTTAGCGATTGAATTTTTATGATTTTATTTCCAAGAAAATGGATTATATTATTACTATTATTTATGCCGGCAATGTATTTACCAGATATTTTCGGTATTTCTTCTGTTCCCTGAATATATAGTTTTCAAGATTTCTTTTTGCATTTTGTATTTGCTTTTTGTGCAAGAACTGTAACACTTTATATATATATATATATATATATATATATATATATATATATATATATATATAATAATAAAAAGTTTGCAATTAATATAACTATTAAATCTGAAAATAATATATATATCAGGTATAAAAGCAGAAAACAGAAAAAAGAGGTAGATAAAGTTTTCCATCGATATAATGGCAACGCATTCTTATAATTTAGACACATTTTGACGGATATTTATACAATAAAATGAAATATTATTAGGCATTATGATTGTTATTTTCTTTTCGTAACTTAGAAAATATTAACAAGAAAAAACAAATTTAAGCTAACAATAAATGTATAGGTTCATTCCATAAAAAGAGGAGAATAGAAGATATTTTGCTAAAAATGCAAATCCAAATATATCATATCTGATGAATTTATGTGAAGTATAGCGATTAATTATTCAAAACAAATATTATTTTGAATGGTCTGGCTGTGTCAAATTTTTTCCCCTCCATTCTGATGAAAAAAAAAAGTTCTTCATGCTAAATAATAAGCACCTCAAAGTGATCTTTTCTTCAAAAATACATCATTGAAATTACCCAAAAGTGTTGTATAAATGGGACAAAATATTCTATTCAAAGAGCTTACCCCCCCCCCCCCCCCCCCTCTATCCATATGCTTCCAATATTGTCTTTGCGTGTTTGCATTTATTCAGAGAATGTTCAAAACCGCTTTCAAAAGGGTGGAATTCCTGCTTTTGGAGGCACTATTTCATGCCTGATATAAAATCATCATGGCGCCTAATCAAAGTTCAGATTCTACATTAGTACGAGGGAAAGCCATTAAGTAAGTCACAAAAGATAATTAAATAATAACTTAAATGATATTCACTTCAAAACTATTTTTATTTCTCAACATACTCTCTACCAATATTTATGCACTTATATCACCGTTTTATCGGTGTCCCAACACCAGCTACGTAACATTCTTTGGGTTGCTGTCTCAGCCACATTAGGACTTCAAGTTGAACACAGGAGACAATTCAAAAGTTTGGTTGGTAACTTCTTCAACATCCACCATACAGCTTCGACTTAGCATTTCGATTTTCATCTGTTTAGTCCACTAAAAAAACATCTTGGAAGCAAGATGATGTTCACAGATGATGAAAAGATATAAGTGCATAAATATTGGTGGAGAATAGGTTGAGAAATAAAAATAGTTTTGAAGTGAATATCATTGTAAGTTATTATTTAATTATCTTTTGTGACTTACTTAATGACTTTCCCTCGTATTACTAACTAATAAATAAAATTTGACGTAACTAGAATGTTCATAGACAAAGAGAAAAAACACCCTTGCATCCGATTTTTTATATTAGTATTATTTTATTTTTTAAAGAACCAGATTTAGTCGAATCCAATAATGCAAGGTCCAGAAGATTTATCGTTCCTTTAGTCCGTCAGATTGTCTGAGCCTCTTTTCGCGCGCTGGACAAAACACTCTTCACAAAAATCGATAGAATCAGTGGCTGCATTAAATGCAGTTTGCTTAAAAGTGTGAAGAGTTTGGAATGTACTAAGGAAGTCAATTTTTATGACTTAAAAGTTTTAAATGTTTTTTGATGCACACTAAACAAAAACTATTTAAAAATATGTGGATTATTATACATTTTAAGAATGAATGGATGATAAATTCTCAACAGATATGATGCACTGAAAAATTATCTTTAATCATCAAAAACTATTATATACTAAAACCTGGAAAATGGAACCTATCTCTAACGAAATCCTGTCTTAAACGGAAATTCTCCATGATAACGACGGAATAAATACCATATAATACCTATAAGGATGGTAACCTGTCTAAAACCTTTTTTTTTTTTTTTTTCTAGATTTTTTTTTTAATTATGTGTTTACTGTAAAGTTCGGCATCTGGTAGGGTTGCCCGATTTCACCGGAACCTGACCCGACTCGCGGTTCGATGATGAAGTGTGCTGATGAAAATGTTTGTGTCGGGTTCGAATCAACAATTTTTTTTTTTAATGTTTGGGATTGGGTACGGTAGGGTTACGGTTTGACTTGAAATATAATTTACGATTTCGGGTGTAGGATTTTACTGTAATTGTTTTACTCCGTTTGAAGTGCAAATATCTCAAGGCAATGTACAACTTTATCGCCATACAGAAAACAAGAACGAAAAATCATGCATTCGGCAGAGATTATGAAAAAAACTTTCCAACACAAACAGAATATTATTAAGAAATTTAATTTTTTCATACGATGAAGTGAAATATATAAATAAGCAATTTAAAAAATACGCAGCTCGGTAAAAATTCATTTTCAGCAATTGCTGCCCATATTCGGAGTCTTTCGTGAAACCCTGTATATTATCTACAGAATTTGTAAACAACACGTAATGCAATAAAAATTACATAAAATTGCATACCATAGCGGAAAAAAGCACTTCCAGTAATTACCTATCATAGTCAGTCCTTTAACTAAATTCTCTTGTGCATCTCTCTGTGCATGAACGATAAATCCTACGCGCTCTACAATCTAAATCTATAGAAAAAAGTTGTAGTAAACTTTAGTGATACTTTTAAATTGAATTGTGTTTCAAGTATCATAACATGCTCAAAATGCACCGCAAACGATTTTTCCCCATAGATCATAATGTAAAGGAATTATTTTGTACGTCCTAAGTCGTTTCAAAAAATTAAATTTCTTAATAATAATCAGTTGGTGTTGGAAAGTGTTTCATAAACTATGCCGGATACATGATTTTTTTGTTCTTGTTTATTTAAAATTTAGAAACATAAAATATGTGATGCATTACTGTCTGAATTCGTGTGTTCAGATATGACGCAGACGATATAGGTTAGAATAAAAAATAAATTATATGTAAATCACATATTCAAGATTTTTTTTTCTTTTTCTTAAAAAAAACAATGATATTCCTTAAATGAATTTTTAATTATTTTTTCCAATTTTTAAGAAACATATAATTTTCTTTCTTTCTTTTTAATGTGTATATCTGTTTTATTACCCAAAAATTAAAAAGGACGAATTAAAAAAGGTATTGTAATCGTTGTTTCTAATAGATAATATGGATACACTAAAAAATATGTAAATAAAGTTTTAGAATATCTGGATTAAAAACAAAGTTTTAAAAAATTCCAATGACAAAGGTAAAAAATGTAAAGTACTACTTGAAATCCATTTCAATTTGTGCTTATCATTATAACTTAGCTTTGTATAACTGTTACAGTTGTCTATTGGCTTTCAACATTCATTCCATTATTACACACGTAACAGATGGGTTTTCTTAAAAGCAAAAAACCAAAAGTTGAAAATTTTTTCATCTTAAGAGATGCTCTTAATGCATAACCAATGAGTTTCTCGTTTCAGTTGTTTGTTGTTGTTTTTTTCTCCCTAGGGATTAAACACATTCATTGTTTGATGTAGCCTGAATCTGTAATTGAGATTCATTTATTTCATGATTTGAATAACGTTTTTCTTTATTTTTCTGCTATTCATGAAAAAAAAATAGAAATCTCACATTTTGTTGATTTTAAACTGGATACCTCTGTTAATTTAATTTTATATTTGCGAAACTTATATACTTATGTGTTTAAAATTTAAAATTTATGTTTATATCTATAAAGCAAAAACATGTCCATGAGTAATAATGACGTCATATTGACGGTGGCAATACCTGTCCAACAAATTTTGCTTTTACTGCAATTTTTTTTATTTCTAAAATCACTCAATTTCAATATTTACACACCGTCGAATAGGAAACAAAATGTTTTTTTCAAATGCAATTCTTTGAAAACTGTATCTCAATATACTGATTTTTTAGGGTTTTAAAATAATCTTCAAGCATGATTTTCTTTTAAATGTATCTGTATCGCGTGCAGCGATTACGAAAGTACAGGGTTGTTATAATTAAAGTTCGCCTATTCAGAAGGCTCTAGAGCCGGTTCTATGGCTCCAAACGAAACAAAATTTCACTAGTACGTAGTTGAAGAGATGCGCTCTGCGAAAAGCGAAAAAAAAAATGAGTTAAAATTTTTGTCAATAGGTGGCGCTGCGCCAATATTTAAGCCGATATTTGAAGATTTCTTTATTTTGTAAAAAACAAAATACAGGAAATTTTATTTCACAGTTGGTAAAAGTAAACTTTTTCAGATTCGTTATATCAATTTCGGTCAATCCAGATGAAACACACAAAATCACAAAATTTCACCCAACGCTTGAAAAAGATCACATTTTATTCAAATTTTCGATGAACGACGTCAAAGTGACTTCGCAACTTCGAAAACTTGAAATACCCTTCTAACCACCTATAATATTGTTGTTTGTTGAAGATAGTTTATGTTTTCATTGGTTGTGAGATTAACGAAATATCCAGGTTTTTGTTTGATGGGAAAAGAAAAACTCCAGTATCCGGTATAACTTCAGGATTTTATTCAGTAAATATAAGATGATCGAAGGCAGAAGAGGGTAAACAAGAAAGGCCGCTCTTAAGCAGTCATTATTATCCGGAGACAGAAAGCGAAGTGAAGTTGTTTCCACGATACAAGTTGGAATTGCTCTGACAAGAATCTCGCCAAAATAGGGTTGTTACAGAGTGTCTAGGCGTAAATACTTTCAGACAGAGATAGGCCTAACCAATGGTATTTACCCAGCAGGGTCACCAGATTTTGGCGACAGGACGAATTTTTGATTCAAAAATTAATATCACCACGGCAACACTAACCGACAAATACCTTTCTCATGAGAACGGATTTTGGACAGACAAAATAGTATATGCCTTTAACAATGAGAATATATTTTTAGACATGGGTGTGAGTGAATGCGTTCTTACCACTACCATATAAGGGCATGCATTTGGGCCAAATGGAAGATTCGCATAACTTTTGTGGCCACAAAAATGTGCAATGCACATATTGTGTTATAAGCTTGGTTACGGAAAGTAAAATTACGAAAAGGCATCTGTGCTGATTTAATTCTTTTCTTTTTTTTATTTTAATCGAAAAGCCGTGAGATATTAGTGATCGAGCATAAGTGAAAATGAAAAAGGGAAAGGGTATAAATTACAGCGGGCTTATTGTTTGAGGTTAAAGATAACACGATTAAATTTTGACAAAGGAAGGGGGAAAATATAAATTAAATAAAGGATAGGGTTTGTTAAAACTTAATATATGATTCTCATATCATATATTTCCCCCGTTTGCTCAGATAAAAGAATAATTTGATAGGATTTAAATTTCAGGCATGCTCCGTCTGAAAGTTTACATATAATCAATGCACAATATAAGAAAAAAATATAAACACATACAAATATCAAAAATGAAAATGAAAATGAAAATAGAAATGGTATACCAAAACTTTTGCTACTGGTCATCATAGTGTACACTATTTTATTCCTTGAGTCCATGGTTTCTTAACAGTTTATTTTTGTAGATGTAGAAATTATTGTTGTTGTTTTTGCTGTTCCGGAACATGTGGTAGTATAACTACACTACATATACATTGATGACCAAATTATGACCAGAAAAGTTGCATTATCATCAACTAATATTTTTTTTTACTGATAACTGGTCGTAAGCATGCTAAATGAATTTAAAATGTTCATAACTCTGAACATATAAGCTTATGTTAAGTTGCAACTACAATATAATAAAATTCTCTTTGTTCGAACAGAATATAAGATACTAATATATATAATATTATATAAAATAAACATCAAGTATATAAATGCAAATACAAAATATAAAAATAAGATACAGTTACAATTACAGTTACATTTACTGTTACACATGTGTAAAAATGAAATACAAAAAAATGATGAAGATAAAAAAAAATGAATAAAATTTGGGTTTAAAAAAGTAAAAATTTGTGCATTCGCACAGGACAGGATAGGGAAAGTGACACACGATCCAAAAAAAAATTCCTGCCCTAAATCTTGTCTAAGGACAAGTGTGATGGCGCAAGTTTAGGACTATTGCCTTATTTGTGGAGGGAATATTTAGGGCGAGGTCCACATTGTTGTCACAACATAGACCCCGTTGCTCCCGCAGCAGTAATGCAACAAACTGAGGAGCAGTCTCGTATACTCATTTTGACAGGGGATTTAAGGTGAATTGGAATATCAATTCGAATGTGTCTCTCATTACAATGGGGTGGAAGATCCTAAGGGCAATAATTTTGAACAGATCACCACTCCGAAAGGGAATAATTAGAAAAATAAAAAAATATATATATACACCTAGTGTATGTCGAATAAAAGTCAATCCTAGAGTAATGAGAGAGAGTTTTGTCAAGTTCGGTAAAAATGTTAAGTCATGAGGTACATATTTACTTAATTAGTATTATTAAAATTTTAAAAAAACTGACCTTAAGAGAAAATTTTTTTTTTAGTGCAATTAATGACGGCAACACTAACCGACAAATACCTTTCTCATGAGAACGGATTTTGGACAGACAAAATAGTATATGCCTTTAACAATGAGAATATATTTTTAGACATGGGTGTGAGTGAATGCGTTCTTACCACTACCATATAAGAGCATGCATTTGGGCCAAATGGAAGATTCGCATAACTTTTGTGGCCACAAAAATGTGCAATGCACATATTGTGTTATAAGCTTGGTTACGGAAAGTAAAATTACGAAAAGGCATCTGTGCTGATTTAATTCTTTTCTTTTTTTTATTTTAATCGAAAAGCCGTGAGATATTAGTGATCGAGCATAAGTGAAAATGAAAAAGGGAAAGGGTATAAATTACAGCGGGCTTATTGTTTGAGGTTAAAGATAACACGATTAAATTTTGACAAAGGAAGGGGGAAAATATAAATTAAATAAAGGATAGGGTTTGTTAAAACTTAATATATGATTCTCATATCATACCACCTGACGATTTAAAACTTGCTGATAAAGTGTGTCTGTGATTTCTTTGACACTGGAACAGTTGATTGTTTCTGAAAAGCATTTGAATCTACGCTTTGTGGAGAACGGTAACTTTGAAAGAAAAGGCACTTCTTGTAAAGTTATTTTATCAAAATAACAGCAACGCAACTGCAGCTCTTCGAGAATTCCGGAAACTAAAAGATGTTAGACGTGGACCAATGTCGGATCGTGGAGTTCACAAAATGATTAAAAAGTTCGAGGAAACGGGAAAACTCGACATTCTTCCTGGCAGAGGATGAAAAAAGGTAGACATTTCTAGCATTGAAGATATTGCTACTGCTGCCGTGGATTTAGCAAGCCAGTCATCATTTGGTAATGCAAGTGTGCCAGCTATTGCGAATGAAGTCGATATGCCGATTAACATTGTGAGAAAAGTGATGCGTCAAATTTTGCGCTTACTATCCATACAAGATTCAGAGGGTGCAACAACTAATACAGGTTGGTACCGAAAGTCGGCTATCATTTTCACTACAGTTTCTTGCACGAATGAAGTGGACAATTCTTGGCCCTGGAATATTCTATGGACTGATGAAGCACATTTTTATTTAAACTGACAGGTGAACATACACAACTGTCGAATTTGGGCGAAAGAGAATCCTAGTGTTGTCCAAGAAGTTCCATTGCATGCAGCTAAAGTGACGGTGTGGTGCGGTTTCACAACTACGTTTATGATAGGGCCATATTTTTTTGAGGAACTAACATCCACAGGACCCATTACATGTTCCGTAAATGGGAGAAGGTATCTCAACATGTTGTCAAATTTTCTGATTCCCGAGCTGCAACAGCGAGGCTGCTTTCAAAATATCGTGTTTATGCAAGACGGTGCACCACCGCACATTACTTGAGCAGTTCGGACTTTCTTAACAAGCCATTATACAGAAGACCGCATCATAAGTCGTTATTTTCAAACAGTCTGGCCACCACGATCGCCTGATCTAACACCATGCGATTTTTGGTTGTGGGGATTTTTGAAAGATTCTGTATCTAAAGACAGATGTCAGACAATCTCTGATCTGAAAGACAGTATTAGACTTCATATTCGCTCAATCTCACAGGACAGTTTACGCAATGCTGTAGAAAGCACAATTCTGAGAATGGAATGCGTTATTGAAAACGGTGGAGGATTCATTGAGCATGCGTAATGTAATTATTCGTTATATCCTCGCTGCCGAGCGATATGTTTTATTTTTGTTGATGCAGATTACATCACATGAAATTATATTAATTTTTCTGTATTGTTTGAAGTCATGGGTGAGGCTCTAGAGTTGTTTGATTAGGTGAACTTTAATTATAACAATTCGCAGTTCGTCGAAGTTTGTTGAAACTTTTAAATTTGTGTGCTTCGTCTGGATTGACTGAAATTGATATAATGAATCTGCAAACATCGCCTTAAATATTGGCGCAACGCCACCTACTGACGAAAAATGTAACTATTTTTTTTTTCGATTTTCGCAGAGCGCATCTCTTCAACTACGTGCTAGTGAAATTTTGTTTCGTTTGGAGCCATAGAACCGGCTTTAGAGCCGTTCTGAATAGGCGAACTTTAATTATAACAACCCTGTATAATCGCGTTTGCCCTTTGAAAAATATAAATAGTTCAGCATTTGTTTCCGGCTAAAATTCCATAACGAAAATAAAATTTCATCAAAAAGTAAATAAAATAATATAAATAAAGCACAAATTTAACAGACGTCTAATCGAACTACGCACTTAAACCACTGAAATTATCAAATTTTCATTTAAAAATGCTTTAGTGGATAATCTAAAAAAAATGTATTAAATGTAAAATATCTATTACAGTTTTCAGTTTAAAAACAAAATATGGTTTTCACCATTATTCTGTAACCCGAGAAACCCAGCTTGGTTACTCTAGTTGTGATAATGATATTGTATTACTGAGTGTTATGCAGTAAATTTAAGTGCTTAAGTTATTAAGCGTCATCTTTACGAAGGCACTCCTTTAAGTATGGTATCTATGGTAAGACATCGATTACCCAGAAATTCACTGAAATGATTACTCAGACATCGGCCAGAAAATTGCTAAAATCTTTATTCATAGAGCTCATCAGCTTCGATAAGATTTGATCTATTAAAATACAAAATTAAACATATATTTTTAAAATATTTTGTCCGCAATACCTAATAAAAATTTTTAAAAGAAAGTATACAAAACAATAATAATAATTTTCTGGTGACCATTTTCAAATATACGACTGCATTTCATGGCCATGTGTTTCACATTGAAGTGGATAATTTGAAATTCATTAACAACGAACCTAACTATACCATATTTCCTTTTTTTTTTTTTTTTTTTCAGTGTATTTTAAAGGCATTCGGGATTTTTCTTTTCTATTTTTTAAGGAAAAAAAAAAAGAAAAAATGTAGAAATCTTAATATATTTTTTTTTATTATTAGAGTATTCACTCACATATATTTCGCACCCTACAAACAATTCCATAAAATTAAGATTTATGTAATGTGTACTTTTCGCTCTTTGTAAACTTTGTTTAACCCTTTTTATCCTGACGGTACTTATAAGTACCACTTTAATAAAACACCTATATATTCGTAATATGACCGTTTTTCCTAACGGTATTCACAATGGCACAAAGAGTGTATTTCTGACAGCAGGCAGGAGATGGCAAATTCAAGCACTTATCCTCTTTCTTTGCATTGTAGGGATTTTACATTTGCCACGCTACATTCGAAATCCATTTTGCAATAGAATTGACATGCATGTTGTTCTTCATTTGAGTAATTTTAGTGGTTTATTACCGGTTATTTAGTACTACTATTTTCTATTGTTTTCTATACTCTACAGGTGAACATTTCCTATATTTTATTTGAAGTTTACTCTTTGAAATTTACTATTTTATTTTATATCATAGGGTAAAAATTTTATGGTGGTTACAGTTGCATAATTAACCACTAAAACACTATAAGAATTATTTTCAAAATTCTTCATGAATTATTTTTATTATATCAAGAATTATTTTCAAAATTAATTTCATGATTTCCTATGTTTATTCTGCACCAAAACTTATCCAATGATGCAAAAATACCATTAAAAAGTAGCTGGAAAATTAATTCAGGATATAAAGGGTTAAAAATATTTATCGATACCGTATGTTTACTCATAATTGGCAAACTACGACACATAAAAAGTGCAACTTATTTTACTTACCTTAGTTACTCGTGTATAACAGGCATCACAATTTAAAAAGCAGTGTAATTCAGGATTTATTTATTTATTTATTTTTATTTTATTTTATTTTTGGGGGTGGGGGGGGGGGATAAGGGAGGTTTCCCGAAGCGTGGAAGTGAGTCTTTTTGGATATTGTTATTCAAAAAGTTTCTAAGTCATTAGAATTTCAAATTAGATAGACGGAAGTGAAGATTTAGATTGTGTCAATATCAATTTCAGTAACAAAAGCAGTAGTGATGTGGCTTTAATTAATTGTGAAATGCATGTAGGTACGGAATTTTGAAAGTCTGCGTATATTGTTGTATTATTTTATTATTATTATTTACTGTTTTAGTTATTCAACGCTAGTCTAATAAAGATGTGCGATGTATTTCTATTGGATAAGTTTTGAACTTATTAATTATTATTTACTATCATAATTTAGTATAGATAAAAACCTGCGTTTTCACCTGTTATTTTAGCAGTAAACGCTGAAGTGAGCATTTGCCTTGTATTTGTATACTGTAAACTAAAAAAATTAAAAAAAATGTTAATTATACCGTAAAATAAACTTTTTTTTTTTTTTTTTTTTTTTTTTTTTTTTTGCAGTGTAATAGTATACAAGCGACAGTATACGTAAAAGTATAATTATTTAATTTATTTTACTAACCACTTCTACATTCGTACAACTTTGTGGCAAAAGCTAAGTATTCAGTGAACTTGGTGAAAGTATATGTGGTTTTACATAGCTGTCAAAAATATTCCGCGTACAATGCCCAACCCAATTTTCGGTCCTAAAATTGGGGGGGGGGGGCGCATTATACACGAGTAAATACGATATTACTTCGATATTCGCACAATTTTATCACAATATCTACATTTTTTTTTAGAGTTGTGCATGGTAGCATGTGTGGTTTCATAGTATTACTGTCTGAAATATTTCATGGTTATACAGGGTTCGGGACACAAAAATCTTCCAATTTTTAAAAAATATTTTATTGTATTAAAAAAAATCTCTTTTTTCCCCCCTTCCCCGCTTAAAATAACGTTTAAAGCATGTTTCTATCTTAATTAGAACAGGATATATTATTTTTTTACAACATTAAAGAAGTGAGTATAAAACATCACATATTTTTACTGAATGGTGTATACAAATTTAAAATTTTACACATACATTAATATTAAAAATATCTACGTTTCGACCACCATCTATAGTCATCTTCAGGAAAATTTTCTTATATAAGAAATATAAGAAAATAATAAATATAAGAATATAATAAATTCAATATAAGAAAATTTTCCTGAAGATGACCATAGATGGTGGTCGAAACGTAGATATTTTTAATATTAATGTATGTGTAAAATTTTTAATTTGTATACACCATTCAGTAAAAATATGTGATGTTTTATACTCACTTCTTTAATGTTGTAATATTTTATGGTGTAATGGTCCAGCATTTATATTATTATTTTGTTGTTTTAAAAATCTAGCTTTCAAGTAGTAGTTGTCATGGAAACGTTTTTGCGTTTTTCTGCATGACGGGTTTTTTCACGATTCTCGTCTTTAAATCTTTATAAGTCCAGAACCGTTAAAATAAATGGTTCAAACTTGAAACATGTCTTTTAGGTAGATTTCGTAAAAAATACTACCTATCACATTCTCACCTAAGTTGGAAATTTTGAAAAATTTTTGCAGATCTACGCCGATCATGACTCCCAGAACCCAAAACCACCCCCAGTTCAAAACTTTATATCTATCTATCTATCTATCTATCTATCTATGTCACTTTTTTCTGACCACGATAACTGGAAAAATTCTGCATTAATCTTTTACAAACTGATACATAAAATCAAGGGGCATAAAATCTCGGTCAAGTTCGTTAATGGGCAAAATCGAACCAAGGGGGGAGAAATGGGGGGGGGGGGGGGGCTTTTTGTGAAAACAGAAAACCCCCCATAATTTCTTAATTATTAAACGTATCGAATCCGTTTAAAGTTATTATTACTTCTAGGAAAAGGGCCGAAAATTTATGTATGACAGATTTTTGATATAATTAAAAATGGCCCCAAGGGGGGGAAAGGGGGGGGGTTAGAAGAAAAAAAATCATAGCTTCGTCAATTCACAAGATATCAAATCCGCGTAAATTTATTATTAATCCTCTTAATATTATCTAAAACTTTTATCTTGACAAGTTTTTTATAGCACCAACCGTTATAGCAAAAAAAAAAAAAAAAAAAAAAAAAAAAAAAAATTCCTGCCGGCTCCGCCTGCAAACAAGTTATTTTTCGAAGTAGGCGGTTCCAACTCCCGCATCTTTTCGAAACTGATACATAAAATCAAGGGGCATAAAATCTCGGTCAAGTTTGTTAATGGACAAAATCGAACCGAGGGGGGGGGGGGTGGCTTTTTGTGAAAACAGAAGAAAACCCATAATTTCTTAATTATGATACGTATCGAATCCGTTTTAAGTTATTATTACTTCTAGGAGAAGGGCCGAAAATTTATGTATAACAGATTTTTGATTTTTGATATAGTTAAAAATTGCCTTAAGGGGGGGGGGGGAGGAGGTTTTAGAAGAAAAAAATTCATAACTTCGTCAATTCCCAAGATTTCAAATCCGCTTAAACTTATTATATATCCTCTTAATATTATCTAAAACTTTCATATTGACAAGTTTTTTATAGGACCAACCGTTATAGCAAAAATAATTAAAAACAAAAAAATCCCTGACGGCTCCGCCTGCAAACAAGTTATTTTTCGAAGTAGGCGGTTCCAACTCCCGCATCTTTTCGAAATTGATACATAAAATCAAGGGGTATAAAATCTCGGTCAAGTTCGTTAATGGGCAAAATCGAACCAAGGAAAGGGTTGGGAGGGCTTTTTGTTAAAACAGAAAAAAAAAACCCATAATTTCTTAATTATGATACGTATCGAATCCGTTTTAAGTTATTATTACTTCTAGGAGAAGGGCCGAAAATTTATGTTATGACAGATTTTTTATATAATTAAAAATTGCCTTAAGGGGGGGGGGGGGAAGGGGGGTTTAGAAGAAAAAAATTCACAACTTCGTCAATTCCCAAGATTTCAAATCCGCTTAAATTTATTATCCTCTTAATCCTCTTAATATTATCTAAAACTTTTATATTGACAAGTTTTTTATAGGACCAACCGTTATAGAAAAAAAAAAATTAAAAACAAAAAAATCCCTGCCGGCTCCGCCAGCAAACAAGTTAGGTTTCAAAGTAGGCGGTTCCAATTGCCGCATCATCGTAAAAAGGTCATTTCTTCCGCAATTCCCTACAAACAGGCGCCCCATGGTCTGCGTCTTCGAAATCTACCTGTGCCAGTAGGCCGAGCCGTCAGGGATTTTTCAATTATTTTACTTTTATTTTAATTCAGCAAATTAAAAAAAAATATTTATTTTGAAAATTTGATTTTAAAAAAATAAATTACGTCATTTTTTAAATTTTATTTTTTACTTTAAGGGTCCTTTTCCCTCGCGAAAACACACGCTCGCCAATGTTAATCCTATGGGGCATTATTTTTCTAATATCTCGTTTGCATTTCAATATTTTAAACGATTTTTTTTTTCATTGGATAGTTGAGATTAATCTCTATTTCCATCGTTGATCATTTTTTCGATTTTCTTTGCGGATTTTTTTTTACGAAGATACTTCCACTTTCGAAACCTGTTCCGAGCTTACCGTGATAATAACATTGTTATAATATTGGGTAATACACATGTAACTACAGCTTGATATTTTATACTAAATGGACAATTGTCCTTTCATTATTAATTTATTAAACTGATATATTTAAACCTTCAAAATAGAATGGAATCAAAAATACAGTAATCCTCTAATTCAATGAAAAGATTTTGTGATTTATAAAAGAAGACTACATTTTTAAAGGGAAAACGCGATAGATGATTCTTTAATGAAAGCAACGTTCCAAAAATTTTGCTGACGATTCACGTTTTGCAACCGAACTAGGAGACCTTTTTCCTACGCCGATGGAGTGGAATTTATCGAAATTTCATTCGGTAGGCTTACATTTAATCTCAAAGAGATCTGACTAAATTCGTAATTTCTACAAAAAAAAAAAAAAAAAAAATATATATATATATATATATCTACCATCAGAAAGTTAGAGAATTTTTTTTTTTTTTATTTCGTTTATAAGGTTTCTTTCTTGCTCCTGAAACCCTAAAAAGTGCAATTATTTGACATAAAGGGTGATATATTGTCTAGTAAACACGGCATAGGCCTTTAGTAATGGGAATAAATTCATAGAATGGCTCGGAGATTTAGAGGTTCAAATAATGTACAAAAATACTGTGTAACGTCGATTATCCGAACTAGCCGGGACCGTGTCCAGCTCAGATTACTCAAAAGTACAGATAACTGGATAGACGAAGTAAGACATAGTCATTACAACATGACATCCAAAGTATTGTTTCCTTGTTTACCTGGCAAAAAAGAAAAATATATAAGATTTACTGTAATTAATATTATTGGCACCATGCTTGACGATGTTATATCTGACCTGGCCCGGATAATACGTAAGTATCCTCATGGGTGCCTGCAGAACGAACTCCAAGGAAAGGCAAAATTTTAGAACAGACTGACTGTGGTTCACAACCTAGGATTGACAATTTTTTTGGAGCAGCGCCAAAACGCTGTTTCTGAAATGGATTGCCCGGCTGAAAGCCAGGGAAAGTACCGGTTTTAAAAAAATCCCTGACGGCTCGGCCTACAGGCACAGGTAGATTTCGAAGACGCAGAACGTGGGGAGCCTGTTTGTCGGGAATTGCGGAAGAAATGACCTTTTTGCGATGATGCTGCAGTTGGAACCGCCTACTTCGAAACGAAACTTGTTTGCAGGCGGAGCCAGTAAGGATTTTTTTTTTTTTTTTTTTTGCTATAAGAGTTGATCCTATAAAAAACATGTCAATGTAAAAGTTTTAGATAATATTAAGAGGATTTATAATATATTTAAGCGGATTTGAAATATTGAGAATTGACGAAGTTATGAATTTTTTTCTTCTAAAACCCCCCTTCCCTCCCCCCCTTAAGGCAATTTTTAATTATATCAAAAATCTGTCATACATAAGTTTTTGGCACTGTTCCTAGAAGTAATAATAACTTCAAACGGATTCGATACGTATAATAATAAAGAAATTATGAGGATTTTTCTGTTTTCACAAAAAGCCCCCCCCCATTTCCCCCCCCCCTCCCCTTGGTTCGATTTTGCCCATTAACGAACTTGACCGAGATTTTATGACCCTTGATTTTATGTATCAGTTTCGAAAAGATGCGGGAGTTGGAACCGCCTACTTCGAAAAATAACTTGTTTGCAGGCGGAGCCGGCAGGGATTTGTTTTGCTTTTATTTTTTTTTTTTGCTATAACGGTTGGTCCTATAAGAAACTTGTCAATATAAAAGTTTTAGATAATACTAAGAGGATTAATAATAATTTTACTCGGATTTGATATTTTGTGAATTGACGAAACTATGATTTTTTTTCCCTAAAACCCCCCTTTCCCCCCCCCCCTTGGGGCCATTTTTAATTGTATCAAAAATCTGTCATACATACATTTTCGGCCCTTTTCCTAGAAGTAATAATAACTTTAAACGGATTCGATACGTATAATAATAAAGAAATTATGAGGATTTATCTGTTTTCACAAAAAGCCCCCCATTTCCCCCCCCCCTTGGTTCGGTTTTGCCCATTAACGAACTTGACCGAGATTTTATGACCCTTGATTTTATGTATCAGTTTCGAAAAGATGCGGGAGTTGGAACCGCCTACTTCGAAAAATAACTTGTTTGCAGGCGGAGCCGGCAGGGGTTTGTTTTGGTTTTAATTTTTTTTTTTGCTATAACGGTTGGTCCTATAAAAAACATGTCAATATAAAAGTTTTAGATAATACTAAGAGGATTAATAATAAATTTACGCGGATTTGATATCTTGTGAATTGACGAAGCTATGATTTTTTTTCTTCTAAAACCCCCCTTTTTTCCCCCCTTGGGGCCATTTTTAATTATATCAAAAATCTGTCATACATACATTTTCGCCCTTTTCCTAGAAGTAATAATAACTTTAAACGGATTCGATACGTATAATAATAAAGAAATTATGAGGATTTATCTGTTTTCACAAAAGCCCCCCCCCCCCCCCATTTCCCCCCCCCCCTTGGTTCGATTTCGCCCATTAACGAACTTGACCGAGATTTTATGACCCTTGATTTTATGTATGAGTTTGGAAGAGATTTATGCATAATTTTTTCAGTTATCGTGGTCAGAAAAAAGTGACATAGATAGATAGATAGATAGATAGATAGATAAACTTTTGAACTGGGGGTGTTTTTGGGTTCTGGGAGTCATGATCGGCGTAGATCTGCAAAAATTTTTCAAAATTTCCAACTTAGGTGAGAATGTAATAGGTAGTATTTCTTACGAAATCTACCTAAAATGGTGATCACTTTCAAAAATTCAGATTTGAAACAGTTTTTTTTTCTTTTTTTCGTTAGGAAAGGAGTATCTGCTCATCTGCCGGACCTCCTGTATTAGATAATTTTAAACGCGTGTACAGTTGGTCAAAAAAAAAAAAAAAAAAAGAGAGAGAAAACACCATACATATTAATCGCCAAATCGCTCAAAGGAAAACGAAAATAGCCATTCAGTTGAAAATTATGCCTTCTTTCTACAGTGGAACTCCAGATATACGTTACCTGAGTTGTACGTTTCCCTCAGTTATACGTTTCAACTCAGCGGTCTCGACCGCTTGCCATTATAAATTAGCTGAGTTATACGTTTTGTGTTATACATTTCACCCCAGTTATACGTTACGTTTCTGCATGCCCGGACGAAATTTTGTCTCATTTATACATTTTGTAACCGGAAAAACTGACAACGCGTCATATGAGTCTGATTTGAAGGATTCCACTCAAACTTCGGAGCTGCTCTGAGGGCTTTTAACATAGTAAAGCGGTTCGTCCGTAGTAAAAGCAGTAACGATAAGGCTGCTGCATTATTAACAGAAATGCAAAGTTTGCTGCTTTGCTGTTCAGTGTCGACTCTGCCAAAAAGAAACAACCGAAGATTAGTGATTATTTAAACAAGCTACTGAAATGTCTTTTGATAAATGATTTATATGCCAAGGCGGTTCCAATGATTTCTTTTAAGTACTCTATTTGAATTAAAAATATTTTTAATAAAGCTTTTATGATAAAATAACTTCATGTGTACTTTTCTTATGTACCATTTTCTACTCTGTTCCATTTCTGAAAATTTATGTCATGGGTGCAGTAATACTTAGGAAACTTCCGTTTTCTATATAAAAGGTAACAAACTTCTCATCGGAACAAAGTTTTTACGATATATTTGAAAAATAGTTCCGCTAGACCGTTAATTGAGTTGTACGTTTTACTGAGTTATACGTTTTATTGTCCGGTACCGGGCCAAACGTATAACTGGAGTTCTACTGTATTTATGTTCTATAAAATTGCGTTTAAAGGACCTTCTCCATATTGAAATTCTAACAAACTTCGAAATTTTTCGTATGAACATTCTAATTAATTTAATTAATTTGGGAAGAACAAATCCTACTGTTATTTTCAAAATCATGTGTCATAAGAAAATTCAGTTAAGTAAATTTCAAAATCTAGAGAGAGATGGTCCTGCCTCACTTCCTACGGACCGATTTAAAATATTGGGCTTTTAAGCAGATATTAACTTTTATTATTTTTTTCGTTTCCTGACAAGCTTGAGTTCGTTATTTTTTCTCTTTGCGTTTCAATCATTCGTGTGTTTATAAGTTTGTTTCTACGCATTCATATTTTACTCATGTCATTCAATATATTTAAAGTAATTTTCGAAAACTGCAATTATTCCTGTAATTATTTCTCCATTTAGCTATAAATAACATTAATCGATACTGTCACATGCAGATTTCTGGATGTTTGAAAGCAATGGGGTCACGAGTCTGTTCGAATTTGAAAACATTCCAAGAATGAAGAGAATGTTTATTAATAAATAAAGAATAGAAATAAAGCGCTCTGCAGTTTATGAGCCCTTTAATTAAAATATATCGCTGTTAAGATATCGTAATTCTTTTAAGCAGAATGGTCTTTAACGTATAATGTGTTATATGTATAACCATTTTAAAAATGGAAAAGAAACTTTATATACGAGATCATTATTCAGAACCGTTGGAAAGGCAGGGAGGGGTCAAGCCCTCCCTATTAAAATGAAGACAATGTTTTTAAATCAAATCACATAAGCTATTTCAAACACTGTTTTTTTTTTCCTATTTTCAGTGTTTGATAATTAATTCTTGAAAAAACAGTTCTGTACATAAAGATCCACTATAAATATTGATTATATTCCTAACTGGTAAATCTGCCGATCAGGCGCCTCAGGAGTGCGAAATCTTCGCACGTGTCCACTGGTATCATTTAATATTTGAAATTCTCAGTTCGGAAGTTTCATTTTTCTATATTAGTATTACGACAAATGAGATTCTAATCAGTTTTAACACTGATGAATTGCAATGCGAAATATGATTATATGCACTGACACTGTGACACACTAAGGCAGCGATCGAAAGTAGCGCCACAGCGAAACTTCAGTCGTCGTTATTACTTTTTCCAGTAGATTGTAGTGTAGCACGCTACATTTTAAACAATGCAATGTAGCAAGTAAGCAATATAAAAAATCAGTAGTTTGTAGCGAGCACTGAGGCTACTTTTAACGCTATTTCAGAAAAAGAAAAATGTACCATTTTACGACATCACATTATCGCAACTTGTTTCTTTCATGTAAAATGTGTTTTGCTCAGCAGCCAACCTCAGCTAAAGCGTTTAGCAACGCATCGTACGAAGTCATACATTTTTCTATTGACATTTGCTGGTAAAACCATGTGCTTGACCCACCAAAGAAATTAATTTTCTTGTTGGCAACTTTCGTACACTTACTCGCTATTAGATCTTCATGTTTTAATGCCGGGTTTCTTAACATGGAATTTTTTTATTTACGGATTTATTTATTGCTTGCATTAAGAAAATTCTTTTTCTGTAATTTTCTATAGATTATAAGATTAGACAACTCAATATAATTAACTCTCTACAAAACTCAATACGATTAATACATTAAAAATGTGTTGTAGAGTTAAGTAAACAATTCTATTGATAAATACATGAGTCATCGGTAATTTTATGTCCGCATGCAATCATTACTCTAAGAATAGTAAATAAAATTTATCCAATGTATGGTTGTGCTTAAATATGTTATATACAATAGTAGCGCCTTGTTATATCGCTGGTTCAGATATATAGCTCTGTTTCCACGCCTCCTAAAAAAATAAGCTGCAGTTAAATCGTTATTTTATTTAACTATAGTTAAATGTTGATTGCATTACGTATATATCGTAATTTCGCTAAGAAAACTCTAATATATGTTTAAACTAATATTTGATGACAAACACAAAATATTTCCTTTTATGTTATATTCCTTAATTTTTTATAATGCCCTCGGTTATATCACACTTATCTTATTGTATCCAGACGCGATATAACGAGGGGTTACACTGTATTATTTAATCAGTGTCCCCAATTTCGAGAGTAGATTGATTGCGTTGACAAAATCTGAAAGTAGCGAAGTAGTATGACTACTTTTGAAACGTAGTTTGTAGGCGATACTATTTTAAACTATTTAAAACTATTTTTTGTAGTTATAGTTGTAGTTAACTACATTCTCGATAAAGTAATTGCAGTTGTAGTTCGCTACAATTAAAAAATAGTTTTTCCGACTGTTTAGTAATAGTTTTTTTCTGTGAGAATTTTTCCTTATGTCAAAAAATTTCATGTCAAAAGAAGTGTTGAATTCAGATACTTTTCTCCGGGAGGGATTTCTGTGGCTCCGGGGAGGGGGGGGGTATTATAGAGTTCCGGAGGGGAAATTGCACTTTTTCACTATTAAAAGCATAAAATATCCAAATCCTCGGAGGAAATGTCCCCCCGGGCCACCCCTTGAATTAAACACTGTGTCAGATGGCTCTGTTTCTATGCGGAGAATGCCTGACCCCGGCAGAATGAAATCCAGAGAGGGACAAGATTTTAGAACTGATATGCCAGTGGCCTGCAGCCATGGCGACGTTTTTTTTTTTTTTTAAATGAAAAATATAAACATGCATTAAGCTAAACTAAGAATAAAACATAACAACATAAAAACCCGTACAGAAATTTAACATTTAAAAATCTTTAAATATTCAAAAATAAATTTATACCAATCGTTTTTCAAAAAAGAGAATTGAAACAGTAATTTTTTTTTTCTCCCCCGGACTTCCCGTTCAAGTTCAATTTTAAATACATGAACCTAAAAGTTCAGAGGGGTATTATGCTCTTGACGAAAAATTCTTAGTTCCCCTTTCTCTTAGTGTTTAATTATTTTGCGTCACTTGAAAATAATACTTTTTTTTTCATGTTATTTAAAAAAAAAAAAAAAAAAAAAAAATCGGAGGAAAGGAAAATTTTATTAGTTAAATTTTAAAATCTAGGAAGTAGCAATTGTCCTCCATTGCTTTCCCTTAGCGGCGCCCATGCACGATGTATAATGTCGCGGTTCCTATTCAAGTTTACACGTTATAGAGCCTGCCAAAAAGTCTCCGTTCTGGATTTTTATAAGGGGAGGGTAAATGCGGTTGGGCAGAAAAGATTAATGATTCATCCTATATTCTGACGTCATAAAATGGGAGCTTCGGACATTGATTTTTTTTCTTCTCTTCCACAAACCTCCCTTTTCTGTTAGGCCTCCCGGACAGTACGTGAGTTTTAATTCTTCAAGAAAAATTCTTTATCATTTTTCTCAGTCATTTTTTGAAGTGAAAAAAAGTTAACCAATCACTGGTATCCCTTTCAACAATTCTTTGGTCTCTGGATATGCGATGCCAGTATTTAAAAAAAAAAAAAAAAAAAAAAAAAAATTGCTTTTTTGAGTTACATATTCTATGATATTAAGGTCATAAATTTTACGCATGGGAAAGGGTAGTTTTATAAGTTTGCTTAGTAATAAAATGTATAGAAAAATTCAGTATAGAAAATATGTTCAAGATTCGTTGCATGATAAGCATTTATTTTTTCTTTTAACACCTTCACGGCAACCGTCTTTTACAGAATTTTTAATCCTTTATCACCGATTTTTCCAAATAGATATTTTTGGCTAATTTAATCATAAAACAGCTTTGATTGAATGAGGCAAAATTTACTATTAAAAATTACTGGTAGGATTAATAAAGGATTATGGATAAGTTATGCGCCATGTATACCTGACACTCATTCCAAAGGGGTTAAACTAGTGTTTCTAATCACTTTCTGATCAGCGACACGTTTTATTTTATTAATAGTTCTGCGACACAGCATGATTTAGTGTCACAAATTTACCAAACTATGTAAGAAGATCACTCTTTTAGAAATGAACAAAAAGATTACACCGTATTTTTATTATAAAACAAAAACATGTCCATGAGTAACGCTGATGTCATAACGTAGGTGGCAATGACCTGAATAATTAATTTCTTTTTATCGCATTTTTTTAAACTTCTAAACATCGCATAATTTAAATTTTTACATCGACGAATAGGAAAAAAAATTACTTTCAAATGCAATTTCTTTGAAAACGGTATCTGAATTAATTCATTTTTTATTATTTTAAGTCTATGGAATTTTCCAATGTATCTCAAAAATGAACGTGCAACCCGATTACGAAAGATGAACCCTTTTGCAGTTAAAACAATGTAAATAATTCACCTTTTGTTTTGTTTCCCTGTAATATTACGCAACTAAATTGCAAACGAAATTAAAACTTCATAAATAAGTACACACGAATTCAACAGACATGTAACAAAACTATACGATTAAACACTGAAACAATCAAAATAAAAAAAGTTGTTATAAATACAGAAATCTTTTGGAACTGCCACAGCCCTAGTTTTATTTACTGACCCTGTAATGTTGATTTAAAACTTTCTATTTATTTTTCATTCAGTATTTTTTTAAACTAATCCCAAGTTCCATTTCAGAGGTATTCTTGTTTCTGTGTGTTTTTATTTAATAAATAACTACTGTCCCACGCTATTCAGTCATGTCCGGGGACAGAAAATAAATCTGAATATATGGTAGCCCCCCCCCCCCCCCCCCAAAAAAAAAAAAAAAAAAAAAAAAAAAAAAAAACATTGTTGTAAAGGAGAAGTTTGTTAGTCATTTTAAACATAGCAATGCATTGTAAGAGTCATCTGTGTAAAATGTTTATTTTTTCTTTAAATAACCACGAAAAAATCATAAACTTAAAGATCACACCATCAGTTTCGTGGACAAGATAAAAACAAGTAAGAATTATAAAACAATAAAATTAAACAGTATAGCATGTAATATTAATTTTTTTTTTAAATCAACACCCTCATTTTATTTAATCTAATAAATATTTAATGTGTTGCAAAAAAAAATTATGAAAAATATAAAAGTCAGGTCTGTGGACATCAAAGTTACGAATATTTGAATTGTTATTTTTTCAGAAAATTTAGCTCTTAAACTGTACGTTTCTGGTAGAATGGTCCAAATCCAAGAGTGTGTGCGCCTGCGCATGTGCTTAATGTTTGCTTAAATTACATGCACCCATATTAAATGACTATTTTATCGGCAAAGCTAAACTTATTGTTAGATATCAGAAAAGATCAGAATTAAATATGTCCTTTCTCTCAAATAGGGTAGATTGTAAGACTTCGAGATGGCAGGAAAATATATTATCTTTATAAGGAAATAGGAAATTATCGAAATAAGGGAAGAGCAATTCAAGGAGTATATGAGGAGACGATCTGCAGGATGACATAATCAAACCGCTAATGGAAGACAAATTTAGAAGTTGTACTCTAATGCAGGAAAACCGATTAATGGTTAAAGCTAATTTAAGGAACCTCAGAAGCAAAATGTTCCTTTAAAAAAAAGAAAAGGAAAAGGACTTTTTAAATCAAAATATGCTTTTGAAGATATTATTTTAGACATGAAAACAGATTTTTTTTTCAATCTGAAAACTTTTTAAGGTGGCCGGTGGTCTTTAAAAATTATTTATTTTTTTATGTTATTCCTACACTGAAAAAAAAAAAAAAAATTGTTGATTTCACGGTATGATACTAGCACGCCAGTAGCCAGAATTATACCATAATATCAACAGTAATAAACAGTAAAATAAGCAGAATACACCGCCGCGCATGCGCGGTAGCGTATTACTGCTTATTTTACTGTTTATTACTGTTAATTTTACGGTATAATACTGGCAGCTGGATGCGCGGCAGTGTATTACTCCTTATTTCACTGTTTATTGCTGTTGATTTTACGGTATACTACTGGCAGCTGGGATGCCAATGCCAATATTAACTTTTTTTGTCAGTGTCTAAGAAATTCTGTAGAAGTGTTCTGTATTATGAATTCAATAAATATTTAAAAAAAAATAATAATAATCAATGTGTTGATTTTTTTTTTTTTAGATTAAAAAAATAAATAATTGTTACATGCGTTCCAATTTTTAAAATATGTTCTACATTTTATTTTCATTATTATTATTACTTAAAAATACTTTATTTTAAAAATTGTACATCCATTTTTTTTAATTTGACAGAGAATTAATTATTTTTTAAAAAAAAGAAAACAAAGCTGACACGAAACTGAATACGCTTAATACGTGTGAAATGTTTTAATATCCACCCGTATTGATTGTGACAGTTCGTTCTAACTTCATATAGCGAAAATTCTGCTGCCGAATGTTACTTCTGTGCATATTTCTTGTTCTGAAAACTTTTGTTTTGGTTACATATCGATTAATCGAAAACTTTCTCCGGTCTTAAAACGATAATCAGATAGTAATCATTAAAAATATTTAAAAAATTATAACTCAGCATTCTTGAAAAAATAGTTTTTTTCCTAAATAAAATGCAGCTAAAAATTATTATTTTTTCGTCTGCCTTTACCTTAAATATATAGACCCTTAAACTTATTGTTTTAATATTAATGCATATAAATAAATCAGTATCAAGAAGAGATTGCTTGGCAACATTTGTATACTAATTAAAAATAAAAATACAGTGAGACCTCTTATTGTTAGTGCCAGACACCTTAGGATCATAAAATTTGTCTGCTATTCGGTATTTCAGAGGTAAAAACATTACAAATATGTAGGTGTTGGCGATTGTAAAGGTGTTCTCTGAATAGAGGTTTCTACTATTCAGGAGCGTGCGTTATGGAAATTTTACTGTACTGTAATAGATGGGATTTACAATACAGTTAAAATTTTCTTTCAAACTGTAGTCATAATAAATGAAAGTTATAAAGGGTTTTCCCCCCTTTAAATTTTTTTGAATCATATATTACAAAAAATAAATAAAAATAAAGAAAACATGGTGTTACACTGAAAGGCTACATTTTTAATAGTAAAAATAATTATTTTTTTATTATTATTCATTTATTTTGTGTAACATATTCATGTAAAGTAAAAACAAATTTTTTTTAATGTGTATATAAGCCTAAAAAATGTTTATTTTATGTTTTCTAAGATAAATGATTGCAAGAAAAGTTTTTATTTGTGAAAAATTCGCTTTTTTTTTTTTTTTTTTTTTTTTTTTTTTTTTTCAAATTTTCCAATTTTCCAATTTTCTCATGAAAAAAACTGAAAAAAAAAAAAACTTTTTTTCACCATTTCCAAATTTTCTGAAATTTTACATCTCTAGTCAGACATGACCAAATAAAGATCTTACGCAAGCTCCATGTTTTCAGCTGCAAAATCATTCTAGTTATTTGAGTTTTAGTTCCTTTAATGTTTCGCGACAATGTATAAATGATCTTGCGTGCGTTCATTTAAAGGCACAAAAAATTGTATTTAACCGATGCTTGCAGACGTGTGGTCGAAATCGAACATGCTATTCAAACTCTTGAAACCACGACCTAATAAAAAATAAATAGGGGAAAAAAACACGAAAGTGTGAATGACTCTAACCTAGTTCTCCTATTCAAAACTGTCACAATTTGCTTCACATTTAAGTATAAGCTTTAGTAAGAGCCATTAGTTATAAGAGCCTCATCGAAAGCAGTTTTTTTTTCTGTCTAGTTATGTATTCTTTCATTCAAACTTGAAATCTAAAGAGAGAGAAAGAGAGAGAGAAAAAATGGAGGTCCATTTTATGCATGATGTATGAGCGAAAATTTATTCAGTCGCTATTGTTAAATCTAGCTTTTGTATCGGTGAGAAAAGAAAGTGTCATAGAAACTTGTGAAAGCTACGTATAGTGATTTCTTAAAAAAAAAAAAAAAAAAAAAAAAAAAACATGAATCAGATCAGTTTTTATATCACTTTTTTATATGCAGAAGTGGTTCTTAACCTTTTCAAAACTTCAGGAACCTTTTTAATTTTACAGTTTGTTAAGGTACCTCGCTTTAAAAATATCGAATTTTTATTTAATATGAAAGAAAAAAATAAAACAAAAAACAATTAATTTAAAATATCTGGTACAGAAATGCAATTTATTTAAACAAAATTTTATAAAGTATTAAAAAATCTTAATGGACTTTTTTGCTGTAGTTTCTCTCTAAATTTTATATTTTGAAACGCTTGTTTGTTTGTTTTTTTAAATAATGACCACATGGATGTAACTCGCATTCAGACGATTTCTACTGAAATACACTGCAAAATAATAATAATAATACTAATAATAGTAATAATAATAATAATAATAATAATAAATAAAATATGTTGATTTTCGGAACTGCCAGTATTACACCATAAAATTGACCCCTTTTTTCCCCACTGCAGTGCAGTGCATTTTATTGATGTTTCAAACGCAATGATACTGATATGCACTACTGAGGTATACTACAACATGCTTTCTCAGGAGTATAGCACGTTTTACGTTCGGTTAGTTTACGTAGCATTTATAGTACGTTTACAGGGACGCATAAAGAATTTCATTACGTTATGATCTATACGGGGGGGGGGGGGGCGGAATCGCTTGCGGTGAATTTTGATGATGTTATGATATTTCAAATATAATGAAATAAAAATGGATCAGTGCCGTGCGTTACAACATGTTTTCTATAGATTATGGAGTGCACAGCATTTATCGTTCATGTACAGAAACGCACAAAACAATTCGGTTACAGGATTCTTATTATTGATTATGAATTCCAAAAATTGATTATTATTATGAATTCCTATTCCTAACTGATTTGAGTCCTATAAGTCATATGTTTTAAAGAGAAAAACAGTAAAAAATTCATTTTTGTACTACCAAAATTTACCGAGTTATGATATTTTGAATTTTAGGAATTTTCAGCGTTTTCTCGCACTAAAAAAGAAAAAAACACGTTTTTAATGCCAGAAAACGCTGACAATTCACCAGGGAATGGAGAAAGCTTTTCTAAATTTATAACTTATAAGACTCCATATAAAAATTTAAATTTTTTAACTTAGAAAAACTTTTTTGACGTAAATGAACTTTCGTTATGATGAAGAACAGAAAATTTCAAAAATATTTGTTATTGGAACAAAATTTCTTACACTAATGGTATAAGTAGAAATTAGCTATTAGTCAACGATAAGAAGGATCACCCTGTATATAAACACACATTTCAAGGGTGAGTACAAAATATAATATATATATATATATATATATGTATCATTTTGTATCCTAGACCACCTTAATATATAATATAGGAATACAGTGGAACTTCCCTTTAACGAAGTTTTCTACTTAACGAAATTTTCTGCAGAACTTTGACTTTGAACACCATTAGCATATAAATTAATCTCCATATTACAAAAAATATATTCTATATAACGAAGTTTAATCCACTTTTGTACTTGTACAGAATTCAAACTAAGAGGTTGCTGTTGCGATGGATATACGAATATATTTCAGCGGATTGTAAGAAAATGAATACATTTTAATAATTTCCATTCTACTTGGTGCTAAATAAAACAATTTTTTTTTTCACACTAAGAAAAACACTTGTTATCATTATTCTTCCACACCGAGACTCCAGCGCTGACAGTCAGGGGAAGTCAAAATCCTCTTTTTACATTCAATGATATAGAAGATGCAGTGATGCAATGGCATCGGATGCATTAAAACAAAAAATATCAATTATAGTCAGACAGTTACCATTCTAACCTTCCATTGCTGATAGACAATTTCTTTGTACATCCACAAGAATGTGCTTCAAAATGCAAATCGAAGAACATAAAAGTTATTTGTGTTCCTGCCAATACAACTTCTAAACTTCAGCCATTAATCCTAGGAATAATAAAAAATCTTGAAGTACATTATCGAAAAAGACAGTGTAGTGAAAACATTAGTTTGTGAACTTGTGTATCAGAACTAATGAAAGCTTGAGCCAAAGCTTTGGAATGTGACGCGATATCATCGACTGTACACTACTGTTTTGTAAAAGACGGCTTCATAATAGAAACTGAATCAAATGCTTCTGAATCCAGCACCTGTTTGTCATATCTGAAGGAAAATTTTCATGAATTTAAGTTGATTTCTATTTAACGAATTTTCTTCATAACGAAGTTTTTAAGTGTAACGATGAGACTTCGTTAAATGGAAGATTCACTGGATATTTAAATAATAACTCTCCCAAGGTTTGTATTTTCTCAAATACATCAAATACATTAAAATATATTGAGACGATCAAATGTTTCTTCCATCACAAAATATTTAGCTTTGTAAAATCGCACTGAAAAGCGATTCCATTTCTATTCAGAAAATGCAGTAAACTCTGTCTAAGGTGGACTCTCTGCAAGACGGTAATATAGCAAACGCGGTAAGATTTTAAAGTTTTGTATAACAATTTTCAGCATAAACTGAGGCGGAATAACTGTCTACGACGGAATTCTTTCTCGCCCCTGATCGATTTCGCTTTAGACAGAGTTTACAGTCTCCCGCGGAGCAAGAGCATCAGTTGAACACCTCAACCCCGTAAATGAGAATGACATCATGTCCTCTGAGTCTGAGTCACACTTTTCATTCGATATAATCAACTTATTACAACCCCGAGAGCCCTTTCATTCACCCTATTTCATTTTCTCCCCTCTTAAGTTACAAGTAATGCATTTTATTGTGTTTTATTTTATTTCTTTGTTCACGAAAACGTGGATTTATTTGTGCAAAGCTAAACTTATTTTTTTTTTTTTATGAATTACAAAAAGTTAATTTGTCGCTCTTTTATGCTAAATTAAATAAGAGATTAATAGGTTCTGCGTGACATTAAAATGCCCTATCAAAAAGATTAAAATAACTGAATAGGAAATATTTCTTTACTTGTTGAAAAATATTAATTTCTTGTGTATCAAGAAAAGAAAAAGTACGGATCAGCATCAACAGCATACGTGTTTGGAGCACATTTGTTGATTGAATTCTCATTTTTTTTATGAATGTTTGAAATACAGTTGCATATTGAATTTATCCTAGCTCTTTGTAATGACAATAATAGCAGTGGTATAATTATAGGGTAGCTGAAATGGGGCAAATTAAACGGGTCTTGAGATTCAGGAGGTAGAGGAGTGGGGACGTATCTTGGGAAGAAAATTCTTAAAGAAAAAATCAATAGCTATGATTTTTTTTTCTTCAAGTATGTAATTGATTGGAAGCTGCAACGATCTTCTTTATTTAAAATTCAAATCGAAAAAATTCAGACATATGTGGCCGCTATGTTTATTCTCTCGAATATCATTCCCGTAGGTGAATATTTGCTGTAAATATTTGTGAATGCAATAGTGTATAAAAAGTGAGAATATTCGCGTACGAGAATGCTCGTATTTGCGAAAAATATTCGTATTCGCGTTTGTGAATGGCAAAAATCAAGTAGTGATTAAACCGAGTATTCTCGTATGCTAATATTCGCACAATTTTTCAATTTTCGTGTTCGCGAATGCCAAAAATCAAGTAATGATGAATACGAACATTCTCCTATACGCGAATATTCCCACGTTTTTTACACTTTTGCTAATAGCACTCACAAATATTTACAGCAAATATTCGCCTACACGGGAATGACACAAATCAGACATTTGTTAAGTTTTTAACACTTATTTATCAATAAGTTCAATATTTATCAATTCCTTGGCACTTTTTTTCCGATTCCTTTTTTCCGATTACTTTTTTTCCGGTCACTTTTCATTGATGAATATGAAATGGATATGAACTCCACTTGCCTTGTTATTTATTGAAGGTCTACGCTGCACTAGGTGCTTAGGACAACGCTAATGTCATAAACAGTTTTTACCTCATTTCTCGAAATTTGAAATTTGTAGTATAGGCCCTTTTTTCCAGACCACCCATTCATATGTCTAATTAAAACTTAAGCAGCAACCATTGCACTGTAAATCATAATCAAATAGTTTTTGGTTTATTTCTGAAATTAAAGAAATAAAAGCAATCTAAATTTAATCTTCTTCGGAGCTTTGAAAAACATTAAGATAAAGTCAATGCACTAAGATTTTTGGGTACTTTCGTGTTCCCTAGTATGAATCGCCAAGTGACCAAAATTTATCGCCAAATTATAAAGCATATATGACATTATATTAATATATGATGAATTTAAGATTTATGACGTATATGGCCAAGTTATAGTCATATATGAAGCATATATGATGCATTACGTGTTTATATAAGACGTATATGATGTATATGTCATATTAGACGTAAATAAGATGTATATAATGACGTATATGATGTATATTATGTTATATTAGACGTAAATAATATGTATACAATGACGTAATATAGCACATTTACCAGTGTTTGAAGTATAAATATGCGTATATATGACGCATATATAAGCTTTGCGATGATTTCGGCGAAATCGTAGCTGCAACCTTGACGTAATTGTAATTGGGGGGAGGGGGTCCGCTATAACACGAAAGTACCGATTTTTGACATAATTCCAGATAATTGGACTCATAAACTATTTTTTCTTTACAGTGCAATATCTAAAAAGAAATCAAAGAATAACAAATTTATCAATAAATTAAAAAACAATAACAAAATAAAATTAGCTTCATTAAGCAATAAAAGACTTCTGAAAAATATTTAAAGATTTTTAAAAGTTAGGAAGCATAATAGAAACTGAATACTTTTATATTGTAAAATAAAGTATTAAATGATCTTGTTAGTGCATAATTTAACCTTTCTTCTTGAACAATATTAGAATTAGACAGATACGGAATTTATGATATTGCGGAAATAGCCTACAAAATTGAACATTAACGTAGAACTAAAATATTTTAAAAACTGAAACTTTATACTTTAGCATTAACGAAACTCAATACGTTATGCATATTTTTAGCCATCTCATCGTACGTTACTAAGAAAATTGACTTTGACTTATGATTGAGCTTAATTAGTTCAGTAGATATAATAACGGCCTCGTTCTTAGAAGCGTATCTAATGTCTCGTGATCTATCATCTCTGCTCATCGTCTTGGGCGAATCCATCCAGAAATAGGTGCTTAAATTGGTTCATTCATTAAGGGTCCTGCCAAACTAACAATAACATCCCCTTTTTTTATGTAAAAAGAAAGATAAAAATTTACTTATAAAACATTAATTTTATTTTTGACTTTTATTTTCTTATTATCTTAGTTTATTAACACTTTCGGGTTAAAAAAAAAAATTAAAAGTAACTATCCAAGTGGCAAAAATTAAGGTTTATCAAAATCTAACGATTATGTATATAGTTATGTTGCATAATGACAACTTAGCTGTAGAAGAATTTTTAAAAACAGTTCGATAGTATTGTTTTATTACTTATAAAGGATTAAATAAGCCTTCCTGATATTTTTTTTTCTTCTTTTATCATAAATGATTGGTTCGACCAAGCAGTCACTATTTTTACTTTCAGAACACACAGTATTGTAATGATGATTTGTATGTGTGTGTGTGTGTGTGTGGAGCCCCAGTGGCGAATATGTTATAAACCACTGTAGCAAGAACTGCATTAGAGTTATTATAAATCGTCTGACGGATTAGGTATGTAATCCCTTTTTTTTAATTCAACTGTTTTACAACCGATTCTGCAGGGAAAATCACGAAGGAAATGTGACAAAATATAAGTGATAAATATTGCGTCGATGTAACAAAGCATTAGTAGAGCAGAGGTAACGTCTACAGTTTCAAAACGGGAAGTCGGCTCAGTCTTCGAATCCAACCTATTCCATTGTGCCAGAAATTTATGCATATATATATATAAGCACACATTTGAAATAAAAGTCTCAGCAACAGTGTAAAAAGCTTTAAACGATTTTTGTTGGTACTTTTGTGTTATAGCGGCCGCCGAGGATGAATCGCCAAGCGATTAAGATTTACTGCCAAATTGTAAAGCCTGTCTACTTATAATAAAATCCGAAGGCAAGAAATGTCTGTAACCTTTCCGGGCGCGACCACTCTGACCTGCGAATCGACGGTAGTTAAACGCCATGTTAGGCTTAATGAAAAACCTATGCTAGCTACAGCTAAATGAAATAATATCTTCTACTTGAAATCATGCCTGTTCAGCATATTTTCCTATAAAACATGTATATCATATCCTATTATAATGTTTTAAGTTCTTAATTAAAAATTCAGATTAAACATCGGAATCCCAGATATAAACAAACGAACACTGTTATCCAGTATTATATTACGCTTTCTTTTTAAATATTCTGGCGCCATCTACCGGCAGATAATACAACATGCATGAAAGAGTTCCTTCTAAAGGAGGAATTCTACCTTTTTAAAAGAAATTTTGGACATTCTCTGGATTGAAGCAAAAATGTAAAGAAAATTGTAAGGGGGGGGGGGGGGGTGTCTGAAAAATTTCATAATCAGACATTTCGTCTACTCAAATCCTTGGAGTTTGTTTTTGAATTGCTGTGCAAAAGAGCCATCAAATGAAAGGCGAGCTTATATTATAAGTATCTGAAAGTCATGTATATAAATGAAGTTGTTTAAAGTATCTTTGCAGAGTGAAATTTCTTTTAAAGAAAGTTTTCATAAGGTTATCTTTTTAATAGAATAAATTGTCTTATTTATACAATTTATTATTATTATTATTTGGATAATTTCACTGATGCATTTTTGAAGATTTATTTCGGGAGCAAAGATTGACTTGACGTGTAAATATTTAGCATGGGGAATTTTTTTTTTCTTTTGGAAAAAGGGGAAAATCTTGAACAGCCAAATCATCCAGAATAATATTTGTTTTGAAAAATTAATCATTGTACATAAGTTGATCAGATATATTTGGATTTATACCTTTAGCAAACTGTATTCAGTTTTATTTTTTGATGCAATGATGCTATGCATTTATTGTTAGTTTAATTTTTTTTTTGGTACTTTCTAAGTTATGGAAACAAATAACAATCATATGTACAGTTATAGTGCATTTTATTGTATAAATAACTGTTAAAACGTGTCTAAATTATAAGAGTTTGGTTCCATTGTATTGATGGAAAAAATTCTCCAACTTTTTTCCTGTTTCCCACTTTCATGCCTGATACAAACAAATTTTGAAATTTTGTTTCCATCGTAAATAAAAAGATTTTTTTCTTATGAAACGTAATTAAAATATAAAGAATAAATAGTACCGAGTAATTTCCATTTAATTTTGCTTATATAATCAAAAAATGAGCTATTTGGTGAGTCAAGCTCTTTAGAAACTCATTGATAACACTTATTTACAAAAACTTTCGCACATGGGTTATTTTTTAATATTTAATTTGAATATTTTGTCCAATCATTGAACTATTTCAAAAAATAAATAAATAAATAAAAAATCCTCATTATTTGTATTTGTAGAAATCATTTGTCATTTTTAAAGTGTACTTTTCTATAATACATACCTTTCAATAATAAAATCTTCATGCTGTTTGTTTGTATGAAGTCTTTTCAAAATGCAGCGCAGATCAACTATCTGTCATTTTTGACGGAGGTTATATACTATAATTTCATATAAAGCATGTATTCTGCACTGCAAATTCTTAAACACAAAAATAAACACATTTAAGAACACTTTTTTGTCACCAAATTAACAACACATTACATGTGTTGTGAATTAGAACACTTCATATACAACACAATTTGTATGTTGTGATTGTGTTCTTAATGTGTTGCTATCTAGAAATGTGTTCTAAATATAGTGTTGTTAATTGAGTTGAAATATTGTTGCAAATAGTGTTGATGAAAATGTGTTCTTACACTAGTGTTGTGCTGCACAACACTTTGTCACCAAATTAACAACGCATTGTAAACACCACACACATTTAGAACACTATAAAACAACATATTTAGAACGTTTTCAAAACCCTTTTTACACGGTGCCCTGAAAATTACAGTTTTAAAAATGAAATAAGAGACAGTTTGCTTTACAGAAAAAAAAATTGTAGGAGATCACTGAGTGAGTTTACTAATTTTTACCAATAAATATCAATTTATGAATTTCTGGAAAAGTTATGAAATTTGTATTTCTTAGGCATCATCTATATACTCTCTCTTCCATCATTGAAGAATAATTTATTTTATTTAATATATAAAACCTGGAAGATGTATAAAAATATTAGATTTTTTACTTTTTTAGAAAATATTTTACTTACCCAATCTAAGTGCTAAGAAAAATTAATAACTTCATGCATTAATATCCTGGAAAATAATTACTTTTAATAATTATTGGCATTTGCTTTTCATTTTTAAAACTGTCATTTCAACTTTTTTCAACAAACACTTTTTTTTTTCAAAAATTGCGGTGATTTCTTCCTTAGGGAGGCTTTGCGGTGATCGATCCAGTATTACGCTTCTGTTTTAAATATTGTTTTGGCGCCATCTACCGGCTTTAAAATGTACTTTTCTACAATACAAACCTTTCAATAATAAAATCTTCATGCTGTTTGTTTGTATAAAATCTTATGAAAATGAAACGCAGATCAACAATCCGTCATTTTTGACGGGGGTTATATACTAGTATGACATTATAATGATATATAATGTATATAACTTTTTGTGACGTATATAGCCAAGTTATAGTCATTTACGACGCATATATGACATGTGATTAAGACTCATATTATGTAGATATGACACATGAGACATAATTAGTATGCATATAAAGATGTGTATGGCACATATTTGAGCGTTTGGAGTATATATGTAAGCTTATATATTATGTATATATTAGCTTTGCGATGATCGTGACGAAATTATAACTGCACCCTTGGCATAATCGTGATTGTAGGGGTCGCTATAACTTAGAAGTACCATTTTTAAAAAATATTATTAAATGCTGGAACTTAAATAAAGGGGTAATAGAAAATGTAAAGACATATATTACCATTATTACATACAAATAATAACTGTAAAGATGAAATGCCAGTAAAGGTAAAGACATGTGCTGTTATTACAGGACACCAGACATGAAAGGGTTAAACAAAATCATAGAGGAAATTCTAGAAATTTGTTTCCTACACTTTTTGTGGATATTGTGGATAATGGATACTGTATCATTATTTGTATTCAAATTTAAAGGAAAAAGAACAAAATAAAAATATCACATTTTGTTTTACATAAAAAATGATAAACACCAATGATATTTCCTTTCTTTATACATATATTCAAGTATATTAAGGAGACTCGTCAATTTTAAACCTTCAAAAATTGATTTTTGTTTTCCGTATTTAAAAGAAAATTATACAATTCTGAATCGAAACAAACAAATTGCACGAAATATTAAAATTAGAACCGGGTCAATTTGAAGTTGAAAATGTGTACTTTAACACAGACGGGCTGCAATTGATTTTTAACATTAATTTTTTGCACCCGCTTTTCTGAAAACTCTATATACATACCTTTAAGTATTTTCCCCACTTATTAGGTAGCTTTCAATACAAAAAAGTATAAAGCTACCTATTGTAGCCGTTCGGAGGAAAGCAGTTCCGGAAAATTTCGATATATTTTCCTGATCATGACCCCCAGACCCCAAAACCACCCTCCGTTCAAATGTTGATTTATATATATATATATATATATATATATATATATATATATATATATATATATATATATATATATATATATATATATATATATATCTGACCTATGTCATACGATAACGCTCGTATTTATAAATCAATTTTTATGGAACTAATTGTGTGTATTAAGCTCACCAATGTCTCGACCGAGTTCGTTGGCCAGCTTGGTCCGTCATTTTGTTTCAAGATGGCGGCCATTTAAAAATTTAAAACTAAAATAAATATACAAAAAAGTTAAAAAATCAAATTTATTTTTTAATTACGTGTTAGGCCTTGATACAAGGATTCCAGAGCATTTTTTGGTTTACCTCTATCTTAAAAAATGGCTGAGATAGAGCAGTTTGAAATTCTAGGGTGGCTGACATTTTGAAACAAAACAGCACATTAACGCGATTACTCGCAAATTATTTTCTTTCATTGCTGTAATAATTTTCCCAATCATACGCATAAAACTAAAATTTCATATCCGTTAGCGCCAAATTCTCGCTAAAATTGGCGACATTTGATGAAATATCGCCAAAATTGGCGACCATATTAAGTCTTCATAAATGAAGCCAATTTGGCTATTGCTCAATAATTTGGCGAATTTCTTATTCAAATTCAGTATTAACGAATCTTTTGTAAACGTTTCTTTGCATTTTAACTTGCTGTTTTCATGTAACATTAGCTAAAATTTTAAAACGAAGATATAGGAAAGCTACCTTTTCCTCCCGGTACAGGCCGGAAGGACTTTTTTAATTTTGAGAATCTTTAATTTTTGGATATATTTATGTATTGTATTGTAATTATCAGTTTATCTATTGTCGATTATTTATGAGGTTTAATGGTTATTATTTACAAAAGTTTTATTATATATGTGTGTGTGTGTGTGTATGTTACTTGCGCGAAGCAAAAAAATCGTTTGCAGACAGATTGTTTATTTATTTATTTATCTGTTTGTTTATTTTGCACTTATATGTATAAAATGATCATATCTACAATCTTCACTTGTCAGTTAAACAACTAAAATTTTATTTGTTGCGATTAGAATGTGTTTTAGAAATGCAAATACACCTTAATAAGCACATTTAAATCGCAACAAATAAAATTTAAATCGTTTAACCGACGAAACAGCATGTTTAAATCAATGTGAAAAAATATATACATCTGTCAGCAAACGTTGTTTTTTTTCCCCCCTTTACACCTTCTTAGCGAGCAGAAGCAGCAAAAACAGTTTTCAGAAAAGCGGATGCAACGTTTATAGAAAACATTTGGTGCCTGTGTTAAAGAAGACGTATCAATTTCAAATCGACCCGGTTGTAATTTGAATATTTTCATGTCGTTTGTTTTGCTCAATTAAAATTTGTATAATTTTTTTTTAAATGTGAAAAACAAAAAATCTATTTTTTTTTTTTAAGTTTATAACTGATTAATATCCTTAAGTATTATTATTTATTTATTTAATAGCATCATTAAGCGTCTGTAGATTATTAATATTACACAAACTTTCTGTAATTAGTAATTAGTATACAAAGTTTCTGGAAAACAGGTGCATGTAGAACAAAAATAAAATTGATTTCATTTTCTAAATGGCGTTAACAAAAGCAGTAGCTTTATAAATTATCAACATTTTAAAAACATTACGAGACATTAAATAAAAGAACTCCTACGTGACTTCAAAACATTGATATAAAAATTGTCATATTTTAAAGGGGGTTTCAATTAAGATTTTTATGAACATTCTACACATTTCTTTAGAAGATAATTTGATAAAAAAAAAAAAAGATAAGCTTTTAAATTTTTTACGTCATGATATTTAGTATATAAAAAATAAATAGCATAATTAATATAATAACGTTAGTAATGGTAATTATTAATGTTAATAGTTTATAATAAAATTATTAAAGAACTGACTAACGTACAAACATGTATCTTTTTTTTTTCTTTAAAAAATATCATAAAATTTCCAAGGTATGAATCAGTTAAATATGCTCGATTACGAAAGTTATTTAAGTTATTTTAATTGTGTTGAACTTCTTACGTGAAAAACCCCAAAAGAAACAACGAAAAGAAAAGTAAACGAAAATAACTCTCTTCATTAACACAAACATTCTTTTCAAACGAACGATAATAGTATCCCTACTGTTTTCAAATAAAAGCGATCTAAAAGATAAGGCCATTATTTTCTTAGCTTTTAAGATATGTTATTACTCTGTGTTTTTTGTTTGAAGTGGGAGGGGTAGGATATCTCATACCAGGTGGATCATTTCCCTGGAAAAGGGGAAAAACAAAGAACCCTCGTTGTCAACAGACAAGGATGAGGGCACAGCTTATATGAAAAGTAATACTGTCAACGAAAGTGTGGCGCCCATTTGGCGTACACCTGGTTCATAAAGGCATTTCGCCGTAACTTCATTGATGGTGCACAGTTTGTAAGACATTAAATACACCGCTAAAATTTTCTAAACAAAAAAGTCACTAAGATGGCAAGTGTAAAAGATTCTTTGCAGTAAAATAAATATTAAAAAAAAAATCTTTGCGAATTTGCGATACCATGTGATATAGTGGCGTAGTGGAGTGGATTAAGGAGGGCGTGGGATCCACCGCAAACCGAAATAAAACTATTTAAAATGTGCTTTTTTGAACAAATAAAATTAATTTCTACCCAATCTGCAGCAATGCGCGTGATGCATGCAAATGCATGTGTATCGTTGCGATGGGGCCACATTGAACATAATTAAGTTGATTCGCTTATCAAAATAAATTGTATCTTGTTTACATGTGTTAATTTTATTAGCAAACTAGCAACACGCCCTGCGTTGCTCGGGCCCAGAGAAAGATCCCATCTATGCATGTGTATTCTGTGTTTTTCGTCTTTCTATCCGGGACACGTGGATGATAATTTTAAACTGTAAAAAAAAATGGAAAATATTAAAACGACCCCCACAAATTTTTTAAATTGCAAATATTAATTTTTTCTAATGAAATGTACGCTCAGTACCACGAAAGTACCTTCCAAACGTAGGCTTTTTAAAAATTATTTATAACTCCATCCAGGCCCCGGCAATTGCGGTTTCTATATGCACAAAAAACAGAAAATATGATAAAAACCGTCAAAAAATATTTTTTTAAAAAATAAATAGTCTTTTTTTTTTTTTTTTTTTTTTTTTTTTTAAGTTAATGAAAGATATTCTCAGTACCGTACCGTCGAAACATAGGTATCTTATATATATATATATATATATATATATAACTCTAACCGAGCCCGATAATTCTGATTGAAAAATGCAAAAAAATTAAATCCGTCTGCACGCTATGTGCTTGAAAAACAAAGTTTTCCCCGGACATGTGCGGAAGCGATCATAACGTCGGCGAACTGGTAAAAATTGAAGCTCGTTCATTAGCGTTCGATGACTGTTTTTAATTAATGTTCAGGCTAATTATCAGAAAAGGAAAAATCTAAGTCTCAGGTGCATTTAGTCTTGTCTTCGTCTATCCTTATCCAATTTTTTAGACCAATACGTGCGATAGATTATTTCCCAAGCCATCGCCAAGAGACAGACACACAACAGAGAGACAAACATTTTTTTTTTTTTTTTTTTTTTTTTTTTTTTAATTTCGACGTGTTTCTTTATTAATACAGACGTGCTTTTTTATTAATATATACGTAGTATACCGTACTTCTACAAACGATTATGGCACTGGGTATCGAAAAACTTACATTTCGGGGCTTCTAATAAAGTTAATTTTACATGTAAAACACCGTTTATACTAAATTGATAGATTGAGTCAATAACTTCTAAATGTCGCCATCAGGGGCGCGGCAATCGCTTTCACATGATAACACATAGATGATTTACTATAGGTAGACATTTGTTCCACAACTCTAGTTCAACCGCTATTTGAGTGTATCCAGACTTTGGTTTGGACCACTTATTACGTGACTTTTCTTATGTTCTCTCTCATCTGCTCAATAATTTTAAATCCATTTCTATTAGAAAATAAATAAAAAATTACAAGACATTTTTGCTAGCATATTGTTAATATCAGCACAATGTATATGCGGTCCGAGACATTTTTTTTCCTCTGAAGTGCGGCCCGAGACATATTTTACCTCGCAAATGTGGCCAAAGAAAGAAAAAAGGTTGGACACCCCTGTGCCTTAAGTGTAAAATTTATGAGAGTCTTTATTTTAATTAAAATAAAATCTCTTAACTTATCCTTTAATCGCTTTTTTCTTTTTTCTTTACAGTTATCCTGTGCAAAGTCGATGTCTCTTTGGATGGGCGAGATGGCGGTTTTTTCCTGCGAACACACCATCTCGAAGACCGTCTTTCGGGAAGCACTGACGAAGACGACGAAGAGATTCACCGATTTACCCTCCTCCATTCTAACACTCCTACTACTATTAAATCTCAGTTTGGACCATTCGTAGCCAAACAAGTGGTCCATCCTACCTTAAGTCGTCCGAAATCTAACGATAGTAGCTCCGGGGATGCCAGGATAGAATCTATCTTGCAGTTTCCTGGAGATGTAACTGCAAGGTTAGTCACAAGAGAAGTACGGAGAGACAGGCCAGTTCTAAGGGTACTATTTCACAGTGCAAGAGCATCCGATCCCAAAAGAAGACAGAGTGTCGAAGATTCCACTGAAGCAGGAAAGTCGGATTCTTTGTGTATCGTGCTTTATGTTCACAACAGGGACCAACATCTCATGGCGGCTTGCAGTCCAAGTGATAGCAGGGATGGTGTTTGTCTTGCACAAGCCACGCTGCCAGTTTCTTGGTGGCCCCCTTTAGAATCTCCTGCATGGAAAAGTCCAAAAACTCAGAAAACTTGGGTCCGTGTGGAATATGCTGTTCTCCAAAGTGGTAGCTTCGACTGTTCGGATATGGCAGCCTTGCCCGTGTCCGTACCAGCGGGACTCCCGAGTGTTTATTTAGATGATGTTCCACTCTCTGTAGCTCACGGAAGTTACGAGGAAGTAAAAAGTGATGATGTTGTTAGAATATTGGTGCCTCAAGGTCCTGTGTACCCCAGATCAAAAGTGTATGTTCCTGTGTATCTACAACCAAATCCTGTTTATCCACCTTATGTTTTTGTAATTAGGTAAGTCTTACCATCATTTATTTACTTTGATTAATTTTTCAAAATTACTTTACATAATACAATGAAACTCCGCTCAATGGCGTTTCTCATATGCTTTTACCATTATAAAAAACATGTAACATTTTTATATTTTTTCAAGAGACCGTGTTAAATTAGCATGTACCCTAGTAATCCCCTCCACCCTCCACCCTCAAAAAAACTCCTGCTTCATTGGGTTTTTTATTCTTTTTTGCACGAGATAGTGGCTAATCTTAATACGTTTTAATTTTTATATTCCCTCTATACTTTAATCCCTTAACAACGTTGCTAGTGTTCTCTCTTTCTAAGTATAATTAGAATAATAAGAAAATAGAGAAATGTATATTTGAATATGCAATGAAGGAAAACTAACTGAATTGGGTCTTTATGTAAATCAATTAAATAGCGTCAAAATCAGTTTTCATTTGAATAATCACAAAGAGCGTAAGTTTGAGTTACGTACACTGAATTCGGGTGACACTGGTACATCTCAATACTTAAATTCTTTTAACTCCATACTTAATACTTTATAAGCACATCTATCCTTACTCATATACTTATATTCATACATCTCACATGCATTCATTTTTATATACAAATGCATCTTACATTATATACATCTTACTTTTTACATAAGCTTATAATGCATGCATGCAACATACAACCACACATACTATATAAGAAATACTTACAATACAGGGTTGTCATACAGGAAAAATAGCTATTATATGAGACACTGGCAACCATGCCGTTGAAGGAAAAAAGATACCATTCTGCTGCAGATATTTTAAAGTGTGATGGGCTTAAGAATAATCGAACTCTCACAGTTACGGTTAATGACAAAATTTTATCAATTTCAAAAGGCAACATGAGTGAGTGACAGCACAGTGAAAAATCCTAAATGGCGTTGAAACAGTACCCATAGCACTAGAAACGGCGACTTAAAACAAACACAAAGAAGAACAGTGATACCAACAAATGAGCTCCTACTAGTGACAAAAAAAAACAAAATATTTTAGTCGAATTACAAAAATTTTCAAATGCCACCTTTATACACGATGACGCGTCGTATGCGGAGATTGTGCCAAGAAGAAATCTTCGCATGAAAACAATGCAGAATCGCGCTCTTAATAGTATTTTTCATGCCAGACACATTTTAACATTTTAAATACCGCAAGAGGCAGAAACTCACTGAGGTGTGTTTGGGTGAACGATCAAAAAAATTTTTATTATATTTCTTTTTAACTTTTGAATACGATCACGGAAACGCGAAATGGAGGTAGATTGCAATGACACCGGAGTATTCTTACACACATAGAGCACTAAATGCTCTTATTTTACGTTTCTTTTAAGTCGCCGTTTCTAGAGCTACATATATCGTTTGAACGCTATTTATGGTTTTTCACAGTAAAGATCATTTTACGACGAGAAAAAAAAAATCGGTGTTGCCATTTACAGTTTTCAAAATTTTGTCACTATAACCTTAAATGTGAGAAATCGATTGTTGTTCTTCACCTTCCTCTTGAACCGATACCTTAAAACTAGTGATGGGCATAACGAAACACATTTTTCATTTTTATCTGGCGTCTAATCTAATTCTAATTAAAATAAGAAACCTTTTTTTTTTCAAAATTTCTGGTAGTAATTGAATAATAATTAAAAAAAAAAGAAAAAAAGACAGATATGCTTCTGCGCATGTCCGAATGATTCATTCGAATAATCAAAATAATCGTTATGCCTATCACTACTTAAAAGACCTACACCCTAAACAGCAACTAGTTCAGTAACGTATTGGCAGGAGGGTCATATATCGGCAAGTGTTTTCATGACCACCCTACAACAAATGCGCGCAACAATACTTTTAAAAAAATGAAAATAAGAGCGACTACTTTGTCGCTATTGAGGAATCTTTTATAATCCTAATTCATATAAAATTAAATAAATATGCATTTAAATGCAGGAATTTTCCACAATTAGACTATCTGTAATTTTTTTATAACAATGCTTTTTCAAACCTAAACAGCTAATCTTTTTCTTTAAACAGAAAATATCCTACAAATTAAAATTAATTTTTACATAGTATGGTACATAATAAAGAGCCATAAATACAATCAATCACTCCAAATATTGAGACATAATAAGCAGACGAAACTCACTAATATAAAAACGAATATCATTCATAAAAGAAAAAAGCGAAAACGAAAAATCATGCTTTACAGTATATATTATTAAACACTTTCTAGCACTATCGAAATATTGTTAGAAATTTTATTTTTGTATATATTGCTGAGCAACAGCAACCTTTTGAGTAAGAAAGTGAGTCAAAAGGTTGCTGTTGCTCAGCACCTTTTTGACTCACTTTCTTAGTCAAAAGGTTGCTGTTGCTCAGCAATACAATGACATGAGATATCTAAATAAACATATAAAAAAACAGAACGCAGTAAAAATTCATTTTCAGCAATTGCAGTCCATAGCCCTGTTACTGTGTGCGAATTCTTTCATGCAGCCATGTATATGGGACACCTAACATACACACCTAATACTACACACCTAATAATACACTAAAAATTAGTTGAGTTGTAACATGCATATCACAGCTGAAAACGCACATCCAGCCGTTATGGATCATAGTCAGTCCTGTAACCGAATTATTTTGAGTGTAAATAAACGATAAATTCTACGTGCTCAATAATCTAAAAGAAAATTGTTTTTTAAATATTGTAAGGGCACCTAATGCATATCAATTTCATTATGTTTGAAACAGTGCAACATCATTAAAATACACTGCAAACAATTTTTACCCATTAACCGTAATGTAACGGAATACTTTTTAGCGTCCCTGTAAACGAACTATAATTGCTACTTATTCTATACTTGATTAAAAAGAAAAAACATTTTGTCGTCCACTTTATTGATGTATATCAATTTCAATATGTTTGAAAAAGTTTAACATTATTAAATTGCAGAGAAAACGATTTTCCTCCCATTGAATGTAATGTAACGGAATATTTGAATATCCCTGTAAACTAACTATAAATGGTACATACTTCATTTTTAATACTGAACATGCCATGGTAAACATCAGTAACGTATATCAAATATATGGCAATCCGAGTATATTTACGCATGGACAGACGGACAGACAAACCGAATTTATTAAAACTTTTTAACTATGTTTGAAAATGTTGAAATCAGGTTAGTCTAGATATATATTGGAACGTTTAAAATTATATTTAAAAAAAATTATTAAGTTCGTTTCCTTTCGTTTTCAGATAATAAAGTTAGGTCGGAGAAGTTTTAAGACATAAAGGAAAAATTATGTAATGTAATGTTATATTTATTTGTTAATTCAAATTTTTCGAATAACAATAAAAACAGTGATAATAACATTAATACTGATAAAACTTAAGTGTTTATAATTTATTCAAATGGTCAAAACTTATAAAAGCATATTTTACAGAAATTCTCTTGTGTTTTCATTTTGCTAGAAATATCATATCTACTACACGTAAAATAATAAACAGGCCCATTTAATGGTACATATTTATGTCATCGAAATAAAAGTCCAATAAACTAAACCTTGCAGCCACTTCATGTAAACCAATCAGCCTCCTTTTCTTCAAACATATTACATTAATTAAACTAAGGATACATTTTTAAAAATGAGTTAGAGGTTTGTTTTCTCTCTCTCAGTAGATACATCAGTGCTCACAAACACAGTTGAAAGAAAATAAAAAGAAAAGTTTTTTACTTTGTGGGGTTAAGTTTGGGAAAAAATTAAGTATCGTATTCTAAATTACCAACCTTTTTTTTTTTCCTTTCCTGCGACATGTTTTAAAAGAGAATTCGTCTTCTCTCAAAAAAAAAAAAAAAAAAAAAAAAAAAATGCGGCAAGATCTAATAATATTCTTAACTGTCTCAAAAAAAAAAGTGCAGACTATTAAAAGGCGGAAAGTTAAATTAAAAAAAAAAATTAAATTCTAAATTTTTTTTTATATATATATAGAATTTAGCTACGTAACCAATGTGGATTATTATTCTTTTTCTTTTTTTAGCTATTCAACATGAATATTGTGGAGTTTCCTCACAAAATTGCAACAGTTCCTTCTGTTTTATTATTATTATTATTACTATTATTCAAATACTTATACGCTGGCACTGTTATTATGGGGTAGAATCTTGGTTTTCGAACGCCCAATTTGTTGAACAATTCAGTTCTCGAACAACAACAAAAAAAAAATGAGTGAAATTTTGATTTGGTTTTCGAACAGAAATTCGGATTTCAACGAGTGAATGTCATCAGAAAATCGACCGAACGAAAAAATGTATGGAAAAGCGAGTAAATTGACGTTTTTCATTTTATTATTATTATTTTTTTTTTCTCATTGGCGTGAAGCCCACATTCATGAAATGATCACAGTGTTAACGAAATTCTTGCATTTTGACACTCCTGGTAGAGCGAAGGTGATAAATTCCCTATTTTTTTTTTCTCCTAAATTTTTCCCTCATATTTTTTGTTCGCACGCTCGCGAAGCGCACGTTCACGCAATATAGTGATCTCGATGCTAAAGTATTTCATACATTTTGAAATAAGTTTAGTAATTTTGATTGGTAGAGAATTGTCCCAGAGGTCTAAAAAGATAAGAATGAAACCCTGTCCACTTCCCATCCTGCTCTTCAATCTGAACCCTATCTGAGGTTCCGCCAGGTGAAGGTGGTATGTGTACGGTTTTTGTTAGAGTTTTAAACTTGACATAGTCTCGTGTAATGTATAGTACTGTAACGTGTTTGTTGTATTCACTATAATACAACACAATGCAATGTTTGAAACAGGTAAATGAGTAACTTGGCGTGTGGAAACTAATTAATCGTATTTTTAGTGATAAAGTCCGGACTTTATCTTCAGAAATTTGTAGGCCGGCTGTCAATAAACCGGTTGCTATTTTTATCGCTCATACATTTTATCGCTCATACAAATTCTAACGTATTCTTAACGTATTCTTAGTATTACATAATTTAAATTTTTAAATCAACGAATAAGGGGAAAATATGCTTTCGAGTGCCAGCTTTCTTCCGCTTGGTCTTTATTCGATTCCTATAGAAACTCCTATTTTTCGTAGCAAAACTATTGATCAGTCTTTCTAAGCACAATGAGAAAAAATACATGGTTATATAAATTTAAGAAAATTATAAATAAATAAAATGCTTTTGATCATACTTATGGATGATATAGATATATATATCCCTAATCTTGCACCTTTTTAGCTTATTTTAGCTCCTGCAGGGATGAAATCGTGCATGTTTTGTGGAATCTATAGTAATTTGGTTTTTGGATAATTTATCATAAAACATATGAGTTTCAACTTTCACTCCCCCCCCCCCAAACACACCAACCCCTTTGTGTAATGATGAATTACATGTCGTCTATATTATGATTATATATTATATATACATACACACATGCATACATACATATGTGTATATAGTATACACACGCACACATATATATATGTATATACAGTTTTAACTTAAAAATTTTACATTTTAATAGATTTAAGGAGAAATAAAACTAAATATACGCTGTTCATATTATAGAATTCACAAAATTTTGCTTTAAAAATATTTGCTGTCATTCACACAAATAAACTATTTTTTTCAGCGAAATAATTAAATTAAGTTGCATAAATTAAAATACGTTTAATCTAGATATTTTTTCCATTATCCTAATAATTTATTTTTTCAAAGATTTTTTTTTTAAACTTTGCTTTTTAATTTTAAACGTGCGCTCTTTTTTAACACTTTCCAACCTAGTTGAAAAGTGTTTATGACTTCGGTTTGTCTGGCCGTCTGCCGTCTGCCGTCTGTCCGTGCTCTAACTCCCGTAAATATGCTCGGATTGCCCTGCAATTTTTATATGTTATAATCATTATCTATAGCATGTTCCCTATTTCAACGGAAGTATGTAGCACTTATAGTTTTTTACAGGGACACTCAAAAGAATTCCGTTACATTGCGGTCTATGGGGAAAAATCATTTGCGGTTTATTTAAATAATGTTTCACTATTTTAAACGCATTGAAATTTATATATATCACTAAGGTGCATTAGAAGAAGCTTAATATGGAATAGGGTGTGCATAGCACTTATACTTACTTTACAGGGACAGTCAAAAGAATTCCGTTACATTACGTCTATGGAGAAAAATCGTCTGCGCTTTATTTAAACAATGTTTCCCTATTTTAAACGCATTGAAATTTATATAAGGTTCATTACAAGAGACTTACTACAGAATATTGTGTGTATAGCAGTCATCGTTCATTTACAGGGACACACAAAAGAATTCTCTACTGTATGTTAACAATAATTCCTGGAAGTGCGGTTTAAGTTACTAAACGCGATTTTAATTTTAAATCGCTTTTTGTCTTTACGTGGTGTGTATAAATTCTGTAGATCCTATACAGGGAAGCACAAAAGTTCGGGAAAACATTTCCGTATTATTTAACTCCAGACGGAGAATTTTAAACTGTGCTACGTGTTTTCTAACTGAACTAAAATTTAGCATCCTATGTAGTATATATACAAATCTATAGATCCTATACAGGGCTGAATAAAAGTATTTGGATTACTTAGATGTTATCTTTTAGCTTATTGAAGAGTATGATTCGTAAAATTATTTTGGAAGCGTTGGAAAGTGTTACATAATCTATGCTTGACGCATGATTTTTCGTTCTTGTTATTAAATGTACTAGCAATTAGAATAACTGTATACATTATTAATAAAACTTCCTTAAAAGAGATTTTGAATTGCTAAAAACATTTATTCTGATTGCGAACACATGATGTTGAGATATAATAATAATAATAAATAATACATTTACAATTTAAAATCATTTAAAAAAAAAATCATAAATATTTTAAGTGGATGCACAAAGGCTCACCTCAACTCTTTTTCCTATCTCGTATCCTCCCCTTGTCATATACAAAGTTGTGATTTCAGTTATTTAAAAAAAAAAAAAAAAAAAAAAAAAAAAAAAAAAAACAATAAGCGAAAAAAAAAATCCAAGGTTTTTTTTTTTTTTTTTTTTTTGGTGGAAGGGTTTCTTTTTCATAAGACTTCACGTTGAAGATTACTTTATTTCTGCTTTTGCTGTTACATTTATGTGTTTAAAATAGGGCTGTAGTGAGTAGCCGCCCTGGCTGGGTATAAAAAAACGGTTTTTTTACAACCATAAGGATTGTAGTAGGTAGCTGGGCGAGTACCCATCCGGGCTGGGTTTTTTACAACCCTTGTTTAAAAGTTATCTTAATCGGGCTGTTCAAGGGTTTGGAGCCAATCTGCCAAAAGAATATTTCAGTTCTTCATTAACAAATAATAAAAAAAAAAAAAAAAGAAAAGAAAAGAAAAGGAAAACCGCAGAAGATTAATTTTTTAAAATTTTTAACATTTCTATTTTGTTGTATTGCTTTTTTATGGTGATATGTTTAAAATTTTCTTACACTAGTATTCTGTCAAAAAATTCTTAGCTTATTCTTAGTTAGAATATTTATATTCTCTATTTTAATTAACTCGGCTTTTGCAGCGGACTACAAGCATATATTCTCGAAAATCTTTCTCCTCCCTGGATTTCATTCTCAGGGACGTTCCTGGGCTGAGGCCAGGGGTGCCACCTGCATCTCTTTTAAAAGAAAAATATATATATATATATTATTCTAATAGAAAGCATCGCTTTATTTAATCGTTGAAAATCGCGATTTAAAGAAACAGAAATTTACTGTTAAATAAAAGAAGAATGATGACACCCCTAGTCTCATCCTAGGGCACCCATGCTCTGTCTTTCTGCTGGCGCCTAAGCGCGCAGCGATTAAGAACACAAATCGAACCTGAATACAACAATGAATAAAATTATTTTTGAAGCCCCCATTTCGATATTAACACCAAGTTGAATATGTTGCATGTCTACAACACAATGATATATAATATATAGAATTAATGAGGAATAATTATTTATCAAAATAAATTAGACACTTTTGTATGAAAGTTTTCAGCAATGTTTTGAATGAGTCGTGATTTAATGGTTAATGAAGATAGTATATTGTAAGATTATTTTCTTGAGCTCTTATGATGCGCCGCTTTACATTCTTTTTTATCTTGAACATTTTTATTCTCTTAGCGCATTATCGTATTCTAATCCTCTTAAATGTATCTGTCATCCATTTAATGCTGAGATAGAGCTCATTATGCAAATCCCTCGGAAAACTCAAACACCACGTAGCGGTTACGGAGACAGAATTTATTCTAACATGAGTCGGTAATGTACTAGTTACGTTGAGATGTGATCGGGATACAAAGAAAGTGTTGTGATGAATCAACAAAACTGGCAACATCTGTCTATAAATTGCTATAGAGAGTGTCAAATTGCCAAGAAAGGGAATTAAAGGGATTATATTTGATTTCTAAAAGAACTGTGGAAGATGCACTTTGGAGTAATGCAATATAAAATTGTTAAATAACTATATATATATATACTAGCTGACCACCCGGCGTTACAAGGGCTCGTGATAATAAAATTAAACAAACGTAAAGTTTGGTTGATTTTATATCTTTAACCCGATTTTGTATGAAATTATTTATTTAAAAGTGCTGCGCAGGCAACAGAAAATCCTTTATTTTTACCTTTCGTCAACAGGGGGCGCATTCTGATTTAAACGAACATCCGACACGTGTTTGCGCTGCATGCGGTAATGTATAATAGGCGTGCTGCGCATGCGCTGCAAAATCTTTTAGTTCCACCTTCCGCCACCAGGGGGCGCACTCTGTTCCAAACAAATTACCTTCCGAACGAAACTCCGACACGTGTACCCGCTGCCTACGGAACCCTGTAGCAGGCGTGATCATTCAGTTCCACATTCCATGCCCAGGGGACGCAATTTGTTCTATACGAACATACTACACGGATACTTGTTGTATCAAGGGAGTTGAATGAACCAATTCCCGTCGAAATCGGGCCCACAGAGCTCGAGAAAATAATGCGCCTCCTTGCGGTGGAAGGTGGAACTGAAATCTGTAACGCGATCGAAAACCAAGTCGAGTCATCCAAACCTCGTTGTGATCGGGACTTTAGAACCCGAGATAAGAATGCACAGCTGGAGAAGAAAAAACCTTGTAGGATTGCCCGCTAGTGGGCACTTGGTCAAGTTCACAACAACAAATCAATTACTTTGATTGTTGGTATACATCAATTGAATACGGGTTGTGCACTTTTATTAGGAACATAAATGTAATTTTTACGAAAATCATTATTTGAAATTTCCGTTATTATCTATATATAACATTTATAAAACGCTACCGGGTGAAGCTAAAAATGTTAAATTTCGTAAATTGAATTTCTTTTGTCTAAATCAGAGCAAAATAAATTATTTGTATACAATAAATGATTTCTTATACAATAAATGATTTCTTATACAATAAATGATTTTTACAGTGTCCTGTACCAACCGACTGTAAAAAATCATTTATTGTATAAGACACCAGAATCAAAAATATATTTATTTAGTCAAAATTACAGGGCGTCTCACTCCAATCCGAAGTCGCGTTTTCGTTCATAACTTTAACAGTAGAGAAGATATTTTAACAAAATCCGCAACAGACTCATTTTCGTGTGAATTGTAAGCATATTGTAAGGATTTCGTTAAAATATATTCAGTACTGTTAAAGTTATCAACGAAAACGCGACTTCGGATTGGAGTGAGACACCCTGTATTTTTGACTATATAAATGGATTTCCGACCCTGGTTTACTATACAAAAATTGTTTGTTACAGTGTCCTGTAACAACCCTTAAAATTTGTACCATGAATTCATGATCATCCTGTATAAATAAAGTATGTATATGCGTTTATATGGGAAAGTCGTGCATGCGCCCACTAAGATTGTTACAAAATTTAAATACGCTTATGATGGTTAAAAGGTGAGCTATCTCTGGTTTAATAATAATTTAGCTGAGACTGAGAGGTAGAGGGGGAAGGGTATTTTTTAAACCTATCAGTTCTAATCTGCTTATAATGAATTCTTCATTAATTTATTTAGTATAAAATTTATCATATTATTTCCTATTATATATATATATATATATATATATATATATATGTATGTATCGCTTTTTTTGAAAGTTTGCATTAGATTAGACTGCATAAAATGTCCGAAAATCCTTTAACATTATTTTATTTTTTAATTTTGTTTATTTTAATAATATAAGCTGTGCCACCTGCTTACCCGTCAAACTGGCATCTGCAATGCTCCAGTTATTTCCGCAGCTGGTAGAAATGGTGGTCAATTTTCTTACAAGGGGGGGGGGGGGAAGAAAACATCTTATATGAAGAGGATTCTCTTGTCATATATCTTGAGTTTTATGGACGCGCAACATCTGCTCTTTCGTACTTGTTTCGCTTTCAGGGTTTCAGGTAGTCAATTTTACCTGCTGATAAGTAACTACCAAGGTTGCTATGGCAAGAACAAGGAATAAATCAGTCTTTAAAAATATGTTTATATTGCTTAGGTATACAAATCTGTGTATTTGTCTTTATAGCCGTCAGCTTATTATCAGAATTAATTAATTTTATTTATTTACTTTTTATTTATTTATTTAATTTTTATTTATTATTATTATTATTATTATTATTTTGTGAAAATCGGGCGACTTTTTACCCGTTTGTACCACTTGAGAATTTATAAATCTGGTGATTCATCCCTATTTACGAAATAAATAAAGATGTTTTTTTTTCTTTTATTTTCGAAAATTATTACCTCTCTCTAAAAAATTAAAAATGTTCGTAGAAAAAGTAATTTACAAGAAGTGTTTAGAGCCATTGTTTATAAATGAAATTTTAACACATAGATAAGTAACCTTTACTCCTTCATGACAAGCGTCCCGTATATATTTTTTTTAATTTTTAATACCACTATTTCATTTACATTATCTATAAGTAATCTTCGCATTTATTCTCAGGAATCTGGCTATTAGGTAAGGCAAGAAATACTATTTGCAAATAGTGATACTCAAAAAGAAGTTGCGTACACTTGACGCTCGTCTCAAAGAGGTTAAATTTAATCTTAATTAAAATTAGTAACAAAAAGTTAATTAGCGTCAGACTAGTTTAGAACATTTTAGATTTATTCATTAAAATTAAATTAAATGAGTTTTAGAATAATTGTTATTATTATTATTATTATTTTATTTTTATTTTATTTATTTATTTATTTGAAAAAATTTCTATTAACATTTTTTTTTTTTTTTTTTTTGCCGCCTCAAATCTGTTTTAAAAAATAATAAATGTGTTTCAATCTCGAAACCCATCCATTTTGTCATCTATCAAATTAAAATCTAAATTACTAAAGATATTATTAAAGACTCGGTAATTTTATGAAAACAACCCAATCGATCATCATCAATAATATATTGGAACATGCATTAATGGTGTTATTCTTGTAAGAGAAATCCCATCTAATCCATTAACTGGTTTCAGAACATTTTGCATCAGGTTAACATCTAAATTGAATTGCCGTCCCTAAGTTCAAACACGGTCATTAATTTCTACAAATGAAAATAATTTTGCTTCGTGACGAATCTGCCTTTCAATTCTGAAAACCGATCAAAATCATTAGAGAGAATCGTTGTGCCAAATCGCAAATTAAAATGTTAATACGTTATCCACTAACAGAACTTAAGAAATATAGCGATTTTCTAATTCATTAAGTCGTTTCATTTCCAAAAGCTTTGGAAATTGCTTTATTTATATTTAAGTGGTGAATTTAAAGTTTTTGCCTTTTTGCTATATTGCTGAGATTCATAAAAATTCCTATTAACTGTCAAATGGGATGTATTTAAATAAAAATTTTGTTTGGATTCTCAGATTAATTTTATGTTAAATATAGCAACAGAATTTTATAATTACTCTTAACTCAGGGCTGAAGCAATGCCACATCAGGAATTTAAAATGTTGTTAAGAGTCCTGTTTCAAGTCGGGTTGGTTTTTATGCGAGTTGGGTTGGTTCGATTTATTGCAGTTCTTTGTTTTATCAGACCATAAATTTCCTTAAAAAAAAAAAAAAAATATATATATATATATATATATATATATATATATATACGCAAGCACCATATTTATGGAGGGATGAGACATGTTCAGAGCCCATATCCGCTAATCACAGGCCCCTGATTAGCAGAATCTGGGTTAAGGGTTTAGGTTTTCTTATATTGGCAACTACAGAACATATGCAAAAATTAGATAGGCTAAACTCAACTCAACATTTTTATGCTGGTGCCATCGTATAGCGGAATATTAGGAAATTAATTAATTTTTTTTTCCCGGTAGTTTTTCTATTTCGTCTTATTTAAATTAACTAGGTCAGGTCAAATTTTACTCAGCTTTTTTACGCTGATATCGTCATGTAGCAGGATATTAGAGAATTAAAATTTAAATATAGGTACATTTGTACCTATGTACATTTTTTAAATATATGTACGATCTACATATATTATATTTAGCTAGCACAGGTTGATCCGTTTTTATACTCTTCGCATAAGAAATAGGATAAATAAATATTTGAATAATGATTTATTACGTTTTCTATACGAAGATTCGAACCCGGGTTAAAACTCGCCAGCATAGTAGTTTACATTGTTTTTATTTTTTATTCCATCGAAATACAAGTGAATTTAGCTATAGGAACAGGGATATACTAGATGAACAGATGGTTTTTAGCATGTATAGGTTAATTTGTACTACGTTTATGATGATTTTCATACATTTTTCTCGACTTATTTTTGATATTTCTACATAAGTTTTCTAGTCAGCTAACATTAGCATTTAATGAATAACTAGATAGTACCCGTCAAGATTTGACGGTAAGTAACTTGAAAGTTCATTTAGAAATTATGCTTATATTTTTAATTAGCTGCTTTTAAATTAATGAAGTATTGAAATTTTTATGAATTGTTATATTGTGTAAGCGATTCCTATAGATATAAGACGATAGATTGCGTTTTCAGTCCAGCATACTCAACTAATCAAATGAAATAATTTTAAGCTTGTAATTTGCATTCTGTTATACTTGAATTAATTTAGCACGAATTTAACCAAAAATATTAATTGAATGATTTATTTTTACTTACTTTTGTCTCGAAAAAAAAAAATTAATATCAATATCTGGTATTTTCTAAATTTTTTTTAATTACACGAGCTTAAATTTTTTTAGTAATTTTATTTTTATCAGTCTGACTCTAAAACTCAGATAAACCATGAATATCAAGGTGATTTCTTTTATAATTCTTATATGGATATTTTTGCTTGATTCTATTTTCTCTTCTTTTCTTCTTTTTTTTTTTATTTTAAGGAGAATAATCATATACTTTTCTTAGTTATACAAATATATCTTTTTGATAATGGTCATACAAAATATAGATAAAAGTTTAGATCACTTTATTTAATCGATAACTACATGCAAAATCTTTTAATTTAAATATTTAAAATATACAATAAGTAATTAAAAAAATATTGTCGATTGTTAAATTTTATTTACCACAGTCCCAATATTTTGAAAAATAACAATATTTAGATTTCTGACCTTTTTTTTTTTTTTTTTTTTTTTTTTTTTTTAAGTACACGACCTTTTAAAATTTTTCATTAAATAATTTTTTTTTATCAGTCTGATTCTAAAACCCCGTATTTAAAATTTGCTGTTTGCAGCTAACGATTTATAATACATATTTTTTAATTACTCGAATTTGTATTTTCCATTTTCATACATTGTTTAATTGTTAAATCATGGATAGCAAGATAATTTTGAGTTCCTATATGAATATTTTTCGTTCTTTTTGTTTTCTCTCCTTTTATTTTTCCTTTTTTAACGAAAAATAATCACATACTTATCTTATTATATATATGACATCTTGATAATGGTCATTCCATATAGGGCAGACCGGGGTGATTCTTGGTCACTTGCAACATGGGGTGATTATTGATCAATTAAATTTTCATTAATACTAATGATAAAATCAAAAGAAAAAAAATACTGGATGTTAGACAATTTCATTGTTATTCAGTAACACAAACGATTTTTTGGTTCAAAACATAATTTAATGAGAAAAAATATTTTAACTAGACATATGTATAAAACTTGAGCAAAAAATAAGGGATTACAAAATCATGCTTTTTTTTTTCATAAGGTGCCTGTAATATGAAATTTAGCTACATGATGATCTAGAAGGGTTATATAGAAAGAGAAATATGCATAGAATACGTATGTATGTATATGAACACTGTATGAGTACATACATTAGGGAAATAGAGGGCTAAACATCACCCTATATACATGGGGTGATTCTTGGTCAACATGGGGTGATTCTTGGTCATGTAATTTTAGCTTAAAAATTACTTATAAACTCACAAATAGTGCAAAAATGTTTAATATATGTCAGTTTTAGATGGCAGCGTCTGCATTCAAAAGTTTTTTCAAGTTCATGTGGCAACACTTTAAGAGTGAACCAGATTGTTTTGATTTTTTCAGCAACTCATAACACAAATTACATTTGAAATAACTGAACCTTTGTTTATCCATTTCTTGAAGAGATATTGGGGTGAGTTTGAAAATTTAACTTGTATATTTAGATAATGAACATCTTTTACAGTACAAATGCAGCAGTTATCACCAACGAGGATTTCATTAAGTTGTGTGAAAAAGTTGTAAAAGAAAAAGATGAAAAAGAATAAAAAAGAATTAACATTAAAAATTAAACAAGAATACAGCTGAAGATGCAGTAGCATCATCCTCTGAGACTAGAAAGAAAACACAGGAATGCACACAAGATACGGATATAGATATAGAAGTAGAAACGGGTGAAGCTGAAGAAATTCCGCAACTGCAAAAAAAAAAAAAAAAAAGATTCTGATATTTCAGCTACAAATAAATTAAGGAAAATACATAAAGCCATATGTGTAGAGAAGTACTATGCTGTCTACTTAGAACAGATGCCATACATCGGGCGTGTTATTAGTATTCAGGATGATATTTTGTCTTGCAAATTTTTGGAAAAATCTGCAGAAATTATCGCTGGCCAAAGAAAACGGATCTTGCGCCAGTGAAGCACTCCTTTGTGTTTTATGGACCAGTTACACTCTATGGTACAGGACCATTTCAGATTGAGGAAGATGAAATGCAAGCTGCATAACTTTAAATACAAAAGTCTTTTGTAAATAAATGTATTATTTTGTGAAATATATTTGAAGTTCCAACCATTAATTTCTTTATTTTATAACATTTTTCATAACTCTGTTTATATTTACAAACAATATAAAGTATTGAATTTATTCCAAGAATGTTTCATTTAATCATTTATTAAATTTTTGAGTGTTTAAAATGTTGGTATTTGATCATAAAACAATGACCAATAATCACCCCATCCCTGACCAATAATCACACCATTGCCGGGATGATTATTGGTCAGACATTTTTTAATTTTATTAATATTATATATAATTTAAAAAAAGTAAAACTGATTAAGATTGTTAGGGATTAGATTTTCTTTCTGCAAGTATAAAATTTTTGTTTCAATTTAATTTAGTTACGGAGTTATATGGATCTTTATGAAAAGTGACCAATAATCACCCCACTCTGCCCTACAATAAAAAAATGTAGACCAGCTCAATTTATTTAATCGATAATTACATGCACGATCTTTCAATTTAAATACTTTTAATCTAAATTTAGTAATTAAAACAAAATATTATTGGGTGTTAAATTTTAATTATAAAGCATTCGAATAAAAAAAAAATACAAATTATACAACTTTTCCTCCTGAATTAAATATGGTATTATTAAAATGAATTATTGCTAATAAAATAAGAAAGAAAATCATTCTGTCCAAGCCATTCTGTCCCTTATACCACTCGGCCATACCCTTTTCTCGTTCCAGTGTACTCTAAAACTAGTTAGCTTCTAGATTTAAGTTTACGCATGCGCAAATGGATCATTTTCGTGTGAAAAGTGGATTTGTCGGAAATCCCTTTTCGTTTTAATATATAGGATTATTTTTAGTAATTTCTATGCTTTAGAATATATGTTTTAATTACAATATATAATAATTAACTATTCCCATACACTTTATATCTACCCTATATATATAAAATCCTAATGAAACGAATTTGTGAAACGATTTTATGAAACGAATTTATGAAACGATTTTATGAAACGACTGATTAAACGACTGATTATGTTTCAGGGCTATTTTTAATAAAATATTAAACGCTTGATGGTGAAATTAATACGAATTGTCCATAAGAATCCGCGGATGTCAAAACCGGTAATAGAATTTTGAAATTGGAATTAGTTTTCGAGATATTAATTTTTTTCTGATTTTAATGATATTTCTGTAATGATGGCAACTAATTACTCAGTTTTTTTGTGACAAAAAAGGGAAAAAAATTGAAAAGGATCCCGATAGGGATTATTGATTTCTTTTTATTCGTCATTTTCAAATTGAAATTGAATTTATCTTTTATTTCAATCGATAATGAAGACAAGATTGTGATTAAATTATGTTTTTCAGGAAAATCTGAAAAAAAAAAAAATCACATTTCTATCGTCAGGATTCAATCGTCTGTCAGCATTTAATTTAATTTATAAACTGAAAATATTTTGAATAAATTCGTCCAAATGACGTCATTTATGTAAACGCAAAAGAAAGGGGGGAAAGGAATTAATAGTAATTAATATTTATTGATATCATTTTGTTATTTTTTTGTAAAATTTAATTAAACGAATTTATAAAATCACTAATTCGGATATTTGAAACGAATATATAAAATAATAATTGCCCAACTGAACGGAAGGAGAATAAAATATCCTGCTTGGTTTTCTATCCTGCCTGGTTTTTTCCCGCCAAGCTTTTTAAAAAAGCGTCAAAGACCCCTATAATAGAAAAGCACCAAAAGTTCATTGGGTTTGTTTTCATAACTTTTGGCAACAAATCTATATATATTAACGAATCTATCCCTTTTTGAAGCTCGAATTACGCCAAACCTAAAAGCAAAGGATCCTATACTGGAAAAGTACCCGATTTTCTTATGAACAATATTCAAGTGACATAACATGGTGTAAAATTATCGCTGATACAAATTTGTTTAAATATCTCATCAATTGATGCCGAATAAATGCAGGCCTGCATGCACAAAATATTTAATTAATTTTGTATGATACATAATTATTAGAAAATTCGTATATACATATTAATTAAAATAAATAATTTACGTATTTAAAATAACATGAAAATATGCATGATAATGCACTAAAATAGAGAAAAAATTAAAACCTGTTAATGAAAATGTGTATAACATAGTACTTTTCAATACCGTGGTTCTTAATGTTATTCACAAGCAGATGGAATTTTTCTCATCTTTAAACGCAAAGGAAGAATATAATACAGATCGTTGTTATAAAAGTCCGAGAGGTAGCCACAATTTAAACCTAACCATTTTATACAAGCTGGTTTTCAAGTTGTAATTGATTTTACTTATCAATCCCGAAAACAGTCGTCAGTTGCCGCAACAGCTGTGTATGAGACCATGGTAATCAAAAAATGCCCCATTAAAACGTTAAAAGCATGGCAACCCAATTACAGATTTACCAATACCTTAAAAATAAAACACGCTGTCATGTTTTTAGAGGCCTCAAAGTCTGAGCGGGGGTTGGCGAGCGTAGCTCGCAGGGGGTAGGCCCCCTAGTATATATATATATATATATAATTATAATATCTTTGAATTTAAAAAAACATATCAAGTTCTTGTAACAATCTAATTAAATCTCCTAAGATATATATATATATATATATATATATATATATTTACATGATTAGATTAAATTTTTACATGTACTAACCATTATTTATTTTACTTTTAATTACGCTATTACAAATATACAGGTAAATGAACTACATACTAGTATCTAAAAACTCTACTTTATGCATGTATTTAGACATGTGGTTGTGAATTTTGAAATACTCGGTAGTAAATATTAGCTATCTTTTTAACAACCGATAACTCACACATGTTTTCGACGTTTTGAAGTTTTTTTTCGACGAGAGAATTTTGTATATTATAGACAGTACTTTTAGGAAAGATTAGATATTTTTCTAAGATTAATTTTTAATTTTATTCACATGAGAGAGGAATTTTGTTAAGCATCAACCAATGTTTTCCATATTGCTAGAAGAGGAATTGCCTTCAGGGAGGACTTTTGAAGGGAAAGTGACCCGAATTATTTGTTTTGTACATGGAAAATCCTGTAAACCTGGTATAGTGACCTTGCACAGACCACACCGGTTTTGAAACTGCGAGAATAAGCCCGAGCTCCTCATTTTGTGACTAACATGTTAACCATTAGGACCCCGTTGTTTACTCACATGAATATTAATACAATTTTTAAGTTTTGCAGTTTTCATAGAGCATGCATGATCATAATTATTTATTATCTAAACACTTTTCATCTAAAATCCCTAGTTTATGCATACATTAATTTAAAAACATTCTGACATTATTTAAGATTGCCTTGCTTATATAATAGTGTCTTATACTCTGGTGTCCAGAAATTAAGGGGCAGTGACCAATTTCAGACGTTTCGTCGAATATCTTACTGAAACTCGTGAGGAAATGCCCGGAATGTCCTTGAACTTTGAGGATGTAAAGAACATGTTTGACTTCATGTTTTTCAGTGAAGATTTTGTTGCAAGGACAATTAAGAGGGGGGGGGGCAATAATAATTTTAATAATAAAATAATATTTTCAATCACCCAAGTAGCAAAAAATGCTAAAAATGGTCTGTCACTGTAGCAAATGACTATGTAGGTCCTGTTCAACATTTGTATGCATTTGTGTAAGCATAGCATGTATATTCGCGAAGATGTTAATGTTTCTGTGAAAAATTCAAAAGATTTTTTTTTTTAATAGCATGCAGAGTTTTTAGCCAAATTTAACACGCTTTCCAAAAACTTAATAGTATACTGTGATTAAAATATTGAATATTTGTGAGATATAGGTATTTTTATGAAATAAATTTTAAATGCGCATGCGCGAACTACAGCAAAGATTTTTTGTCATGATTTGATAGTCAATACGATAAGGCATGAGATGTCCTCCTCAATTTTTCAATTATTGCTGTAACTTTTTGAGTTTTTACGCTATTTCACTGGTCTTTTTATATGAGTTGCTCAATCGTATTGACTATCAAATCATGACAAAAAAAGCTTTGCTGTAGTTCGCGCAATTCGCTTCAAAATTGTTAAAGTTGTGAACGAAAATTCGAGTTCAGCTTGTAATGAAACGCCCTAAATTTTTGATTGAATAAATGAATTGCGATGCTGATTTTCTGCGCAGAAAATGTTTGTCTTGATCACATTATATACCCTGAAAGCTTGTTCTAAAATTTTAGGGACACTCTGTCCATTCCCAACCTCTGAAAATAATCATTCACTTTAAGACCTTCTGGTACATTCAAAAACTTTCTTGCTAAGTTGCCACCATTTGAGGTTTTTCTTTTAATACTCTCTTCCTGGCAAATAAACACTGTATGATTGTAAAATATTCATTCAAAATTTCTTTTTTGATTTTAATATGTTTATTTTAGAACATAAGAATTTTATTCATTTATTTTAATTCACAGAAGAAGCTGTGGAGTTAATTTTTTTATTAATTAAAAAAGTTTTAAGACTATTCTTCTTAAATAATAATTCAAAGCATAGATTGTTTTTTTATTGTCAAGTTTAAATGTGAAATATTTTGTTCATCAAAATTGTCTTTGTAGAATGTTAAATATGATGTAAAATTATTTTAAAATTTAACTTTTTAAAACTTTTAAACACTGAAATTAGTCGAATATCCGGTATTCGGCCGAATATTCGGTATTCCGTTCACCTGTGTGCCGAATATTCGGTATTCGGGCAAAATCATTGTTCGGTGAATCCCTAAATTTGACTAATTGTGTTTCGATGTCCAATTTATGTGACTGCGTCACAGTAATTGTTTTTTTTTTCTTCATTTTTAATTATGAAATCTCATAGATATTTCAACTGACACCTGCCTAGACAAATAACGTTGTGTGTAAGTTATCTACTGCGGCAGATGTTAGACGTTTGAAGAAAAAAAAAATTCTTTCGGACGAGAAGGGGGGGGGGGGAGAAGAGAGACGGATAAAAAGTTCTGAAAGTAAAAATTAGTGAAGGAATTTGCCCTCACACGTGTGGACGGCAACATCTGCCGAGTGGTGACAGTGTCATGCCCCCCCTGAGAGAAGAAGAGATGCGCGGCTGTGTTCTATCCATCAACGAGGACAGGAAGCAGAGAATCACCACGGAGATTAGGAATGAAACAGTGAGTGCGCATATGATGGGGCTGAAGCAGTTAGTTCCCGACTTTCAGATTAGATTATGAGTTGATGCATTTATGTCATTGCCAAAGCAATGTTTGATATGATACTTGTCATTGAGAATAACTACAGGAAATGTTTATGTATGTTATTATGTAGTGCATAAGCACAGGGCTTCAAAGAGGGCATGCGCGGGCGCCGGTATTGATTCAAATTAGAGTTCTGCGTGGATCGGGTTATATTCAACCCGAACTCGCAAATTATTTTAAAGCCAACATGAAACCCGACTCGAACCAGAGAAAAGAGATTTCGCTGATCCGCGACTCGAACCAGAGAAAAGAGATTTCGCTGATCCGCGACTCGACCGGAACTCGCCAAAAACATTCCCGTCGACCCGCAACCCGAAATCAAGGAAAACTGAAATTATGGAAAAATAGTCTGTATTCATATCTCTAATATCAGTTTTATCACTTACGTAAAAAAATGAACGTATCAAAACTCATTCATATTCAAATACTATAAACTATCCGATCAAGCGCAGAACATCTGCGCTTTAGTGTCTACTCTTTTAAATATATATGCATATTAGAATACACGAATTTCAGCATTATATGTATAAATATTAGGCATAAAAACGTCTCCATTTAGAACTAGGTACTTTGAAATAAAATATATATACGTATCATCAGATATGGACACTATTTAGAAATATGAAAACAGAGATATTTTTTCAGCATCATGCATATCAGGAAGATAGATCTATCTCCCTGATGCATATAAAAACCTTTGCATGCGCACAATATTATTGGATACTTTTTGAAATTAAAAGAGTGGATACATATTATATTGAAAGTATCTACACCATTTACATTACAACACCATTACTTTATATACACAACTGTAAATTTCATAGCTCACCGATACTACAGTAACTGAATAAAACGATCTAACTCTTGAAAGACCCACATACAACTGACCATAGCTGAAAACTGGTTTTGACAAAGCTAAGCAAATTTTTTCAAACGTTTGACTCTGGGCTTTATTTATAGTCATTGAAAAAGCTAATTGGGTAGAAAATTGTATACACTTAAATGTAAAAGCCATATTATTGTCTCATGAAATAAGTGGTATTCGAGGAGGAAAAAAGTTTCATTAATATTGGAATCTTTTTTTTTTTTTTTTGCTTTAGCAACATTATTCTGCAAGTTACTAACACTATAATTCTTGTACTATTGCTCAGACCTTTAAAAAGTACTAAATTTATTAATAACATTATGCTAGCTCCTGGATTTAATTTCAGTTTATGAGATGGCATTCCAGTTGGTGTTAAAGTATTTAAAAATTTCTTCAGTATATGCAAGTTGATGTTGTGGATCATCACTTATGATGATGTCAATGCTTTCGTAAACAATTCCAGTTCCTGTCATACATTGTAAAATAAGACTATTAATTTTAATTGACAAATTGTTTGCCACTGTTAGTATGGCGCGTCCTTTAAGCTTTTGAGGTGTCACCGTCTTAAAATCGATGTCACTGAAAAGTTGTTGCACAACATCTTGTTTATCTAGATAGCAAATTGGGGGCAACCTAATAGTTTTCCAACTTTGATATTCGCCATCATGTAGCAGCCAACTTGCTAACTTTGTCTCTGTTTGAAGGGCACGCATATTTTCTGTAAATTTCGTAATGTAAAATTCAGACCAAAGTCTATGCCTTTTCATGCAACTTCTTTTTGAAACTGTTAACGATGTTGAACATCTAAAAATGACAGGTAGGACTTGACGGAAATCTCCACCTAATAAGATTATTTTATTTATTTATTATTGTAGGAGAGATTTGGAGTTAAAATTATAAAATTATGGAGTTACTGAAAACCTATATTTCTCTCCTCCAGACAGTGAATCACCAATTACTTTAGAGACAATTTTGGTCGCCTATAATAAAAAAGAGGTAAGGTGATCCTGCAACCTGGGACAAACATATGGAAACAGCTAGGGTTTATGATAATTAAATAATAATAATAAGATCGGATAGCTATCTCCCTAAAAAAAATGTACAGCGTTGTGAATATTTTTCGTTGAAAAATTTGCGAAACTCGACAAATAAAATTCCGTCGACCCGCAACCCATAATCAAGGAAAACTACAATAATGGTAAAATAGTCTATAATCATATCTCTACTATCATTTTTATCATTTATGTAGAAAAATTAACATGTTAAAATTTATTCATATTCAAATACTAAAAATGTTTACATTTGAAACAATATTCTAGACTTTCTTTTGAAAAATCGGGTGACCCCGAATTCGACCCGCAAGAATCAAAACTCAACTCGAAAGAATTAAAGTCAACCCGACGCACAAAGAGAAAGCGCCAAACCGGGTGCGTGTAAAATCGGGTTACCCGACTCCAATGCAGGACTCTAATTTTAATTCGAACCCTTAAGTATAAGTTTCTATAAAATATAATTCTGGAATAATTATTTTTTTAGTAATATATATTTAGTAATATATATTTTCTTCAAATTTAAACACCACTATAATAACAAAATAGATAAACCCATGGTCAGTCAAAGCCCATTGGTCTTATACCAGTTTTTATTTACTACCCTTTGAAACTAGAGACCCCTCGTATTTCGCCAGCTTAGCTATCCCATAGTTGCATTGCACCACTGCTGATGATTTATTAGAAGAAGGCAATTTTTGTTTCAGTTGTGTTTTTTGAATCGCTGTATAATTATATTTATATGCACAACTTATACAACTCATAAGTTCTGACTTTTTCTTTTTATTTACTTTTTAGCCAATTTAACTTGAAAATTTTATGTTAAATAAATAAATAGGTTCGGGAATCTATTCCTTTTCCTATTTTATTTTAAAAATAGGACCCAAGATTAACCCTTTCGCGACGAACGTCCTTTGCAGAATTTTCAATCTTTTATCACCGGCTTTTAAAAACAGAAATTTAGCCTAATTCAATCCCAGAAATATTCTGATTTAGATAAGTCAAGTTTACAATTAAAAATAACTGGTGGAGATTATCAAGGATTCTGAGCCCTTATGAGTCATCTATACTTGACGCTCGTCCCGAAGGGATTAAGAGAACAAGGCCCCGTAAATTTTGTACCGGCTCAACCCCCCCCCCCCCTTTTCCCTCTTTGCGACCCTATATATACAATTTAATCTTGAATGGGAAAACTTCATGACCCTATTGAAAAGAATACGAATGAATTAACGGTGTACCTGCTAAAACAAAAACTCTTCTAAATAAGAAGTTTTTTTTTTTTGGTTCATTGCGATGCCATTTTAGTAGAATTTAAACTGTATTATGGAAAAGCTAAAACATTTTAAAGTATTTTTTACAGAAAAGGATGCTAACTATAACTTCTAATTTCTGAAAAATGTATACATCCATTATTGAATAATGCAACATCGTTTGGAAGTTGAGTATATGTTTATATAAAACCACAAGGGATAGAAAAAGTTTGATTACATATTTACATTTAGCACTTTGAATTCATTTAAAGGACTTTTTTTTCTGTAGAGCAGTGTTACTAGAAAAGATGACACGAAATGTACATAAATAATACGAAAGAGAATCAATTTATTCCTCTTGAATGAATTTTGAACTCGAAACTCAATTTTTAAAAAACATTTTAATGAAATTAAGTAACATTTTATAAGTAGAAAACATAGGGATAAATTGGGATGCAAGTTTAAAAGAATTAAAAAAAAAAAAAAAGGAAGTAAGAAACATATAAATGGTGTTTGAGATTTAAATATAAAAATATTTCAATTTATATGCGTGTGCAATTTTCGACTCGTGAAGTACTGGGTAATTCTTTTCATTAGGATAATAGTGTATCTAACAATTAGTTAATTGTTATTAAATAAAAAGAAAAAAATGAGTTTTCAACATATCCTTCGTTGACATTTAATCTTGATGTCAGTGTAAAAAATAAAAAATGCTCTCTTTAACCGGAATAATAATGAATCGTGTTCATGTTAACCCTTTTTTCTGTATTAACTACACAGGAGGCACACTTAAAGCCTGTTAAATGTTAAAAAGAAATAAAATATAAAGAACTAAAATGAAACGAAATAAATTACTAAAATGAGGATACACATGCGTCTACTTGTGTGAAAAAAAAAATGAAATTTCAGTATGTAAGGTCATTCTCTGCAGGAGTCTTAAATACTCTTTTTTTTTTTTTCTTATCTTAATTTCGATTCATTTCTCGTACCATGCTTTGATCTTTATACTGAACTCAATATTATTTTTTTTCTTTTTCGTCGTCTGCTCAAGAAATAGCTCAAGAAAAAAACTTCGATAATTGGCGTGGGAGAAAACAGTGCAACGACATGCTATGCTTGACATCTACAATCACCTTTTAAAGAAATATATATGTATGGTAAACGAAATCGTATCTGATCGCCAACAAAGTGGTAACATATGAAAATATCAGATGAATGTGGAAACTAATTAAAGACATTTTATTAGTTTAAGTTTTTTTAATGGCATACATTCAAACGGTTAGTTAGTATTAATGTAAACTTCCTGTGCCTTTTATTTACTCTCTTTCTTCAACATATTGTTTTCAAAAACGCTATAGACATACACGGGTCATTCTCACAAAAAGATACAAAAAAGCAAAAAAAAAAAAAAAAAAATTATATTTTATAAAAGTATGTAAAAAATCTTGAAATTTGCATGGATGTTTTCATTTATGCTTAATAAATAATCTATATATTAGTGGTCAAGTTTTCTATTTTATTTTTTACAAGTTTTTGATTTTTTTAAAATTCTGACATGGCCACGAAGGCCAAGGGAAGGGGCATTTACATTTCAAAAAATTAAATCAAGACATAATTGTGTAGTTATTGGGCGTAGTTGACACGTATTTATTTTTTATAATTAAACTGTTAATTTCATTCTCACAAAAAAAAAAAAAAAAAAAAAAAAAGGCAAAATTGGCTAAAAAAACCTTTTGAATTTACAGAATATATATCGCACACAATGCTTGATAAGTGACCGATAAACTGCAAAATATCAGTAAAATTGGACATGCCAAGTCCACGGAGGTGAAAAAAATTAAGTTTTCAATTTTTAACTACTTTAGTTTTTACTTTGCTAAAATGTTGCATTTATTTTTATTAAATGCAAGGTTAAAGCTGTCTAAAATTTGTATTGTAATTATAAATTAGCTTTTGCTTACCTTATTTATGATGCCTACGGAACACTGAGAACTTTGCTAAACTCCAAAAAAAAAAAAAAAAAACTAATAAATTGGAAACGATTCAATAATTTCACAACAGAACAAAGAGTTACATCTGAAAAACAAAAAGCTTTCTTTCTCCCGAACTACCTAATGATAATTTGGCATGTACTGTCATCTACGACACTTTTTGTTATTATTATTATTTATTTTCTGTGTCCAAGGCTATTTTGGCCAGGGAGAAAGTTTATAAGTTAATTCCTTAGTAAAAATAAAACCATTAAAAAGAAATAGTAAGTTAGAACTTAACTAAAGACTTTTAATGTGTTATTATTAAAAAAGAAAATTTTAAATTAAACTGTTTAAATGTCAGTGAAATGAATGTTGGGTTTTAGATGTTAGGGACGTCCACGGAGGGGACTTTCGACTTATACACGAAAAAAAAAAAGGGTTGATTTTACGGTATAATACTGGTACCCCAGCTGCCAGTATTATACCGTAATATTAACAATTAACAGTAATAAACAGTAAAATAAGCAGTAATGAAAGCAGTTTAATTTCACTCTCGCACATTTATCTCGAATTGCTGTACAGCAAATTATGCTTGAATTAAAACAAAAAGTTTCCACCTTTTTATTAGCAACAAAGTGTTATTTCTTTTTCTTTCAACATGCACCTAAAACATCAGAAATGTGCAGACCATTTAATATTAGAAATATACCCTAAAACGTAGTACAGTATGCTTATGTCATATCGATAATGGCAACGACCTGCGCCATCGCTTTAACTTTTATCGCTCATACATTCTCTTCTAAATATCGAAAAATTTCAATTTTAACATCATCACATGGAGATGTACTATAGCGTTATTTAATTATTTTTATAGCTTTTTTTTTTTTTTTTAGCATCTATTTCATCAGTAAAACATTTGTTTGCTACAGTAACTTTAAAAAAACTAAGGAGAAAGTGGCGGTCTTATCACAATTGGCAATTGATTCCTCGTGCTTGTTTAGAAAAAAGAAAAAAAAAAGCATTTTATTTTTTGTTATTTTCTTTCTTTCTTTTTTTTTTTTCTTGTTTAATATTGATCTATAAATCTTCCATAATTGGGTTCGATTCCAAGTGTTATCATCATGGCTACAATGTCCTTTAAAGAGAATGTTAATGCCATTAATGGTTTTAAGTAATACTCTCTTGCACCAAATCATATTTTCTTAAATATGCCATTTGGCTATGGACCTGATTACGGAAGATTAATTTATAGCGTTGTGAGTACCGTTCTGAATAACAAAATTCCGCTGTCAGTTCATTTTCGCGAATTTTAAGAAAGTATTGTTTTTTTTTTTGGAAATCTTTAAATTAGAATAAGTTATTTTGTGACTTTTTTTAAATAAAAATTTGTATATATTTAACTAATAAAATATTCTTTATTGTAAGCTATTTGATGTTTTGGAAGGGGGTTTTATATGTTATTCAAATTCAGTGCGTATCAAAATACAAGGTGACTATTAGACCGGGAGGCTGCAGCACAGACAATCATCACCTCATCGAGTTCAAGGCTGAAATTCCAGAATTAGTTAAAACTTGATTCGCATATTAAAACGCAATCGGTCTGCCAAGTCATATCTTGGTGGAAAACACCTGAAAACCCGATTTTAGTGGTTGACTCGTAGGTTTACCATTTTGTTTTCCTGCACCCAAAGGTATGAAAACATGGAGACTGGGAGCAGGAACACACAATGGTAAACCTACGAGCCAACCGCTAAAATGGGGTTTTCGGGTGTTTTCCACCAAGATATGACTTGGCAGACCGATTGCGTTTCAATATGCGAATCAAGTTTTAACTAATTCTGGAATTTCAGCCGTGAACTCGATGAGGTGATTGTCTGTGCTGCTGCCTTACGGTCTATATGAATAAGTAACTTTATTTAGAGCGTACGCAAGTTGTAACCAAGATGTCGCCGCGATATCTACATGAAATCAGGGACCGATTTACAAATTTGGGGGCCCTGGGCACAGATGCTTATGGGGGCTCCCCTTGCACCGATGCTTTCAGCGGTTTTGGGTTAAGAAAACATATCATTGAAAGTGGTAATTATTAAGATAACCACTGCTGACTTTAATAATTTTGTAAGGGGTTTTTATATGTTATTCAAATTCAGTGCGTATCAAAATACAAGGTGACTATTAATAATTATTAAGATAACCACTGCTGACTTTAATAATTTTGTGATATTAATTGATTTTTTTATAAGCTTTCTTCTCAATTTTTTAGCAGTAAAAGTTTTTATAACATCATAATCAATCTTTAGTATTCGATCCCGCTGATGATTTTTCGAAATCGGTTCCGAAAGTGAAAGTATCCAAATTAAAAAAAAAAAACTGTAAACAAAACCGAAAAAGTTACAAACGGCCTTTGTAGAGATTGACCTCAACTATCCAATGGAATTTTTTTTTTTTTTTTTTTTTTTTTTGAAATGCAAACGGGATACTAAAAAAAATTCCCCCATAGAATTAATTAGCGAGCAGGTGTTTTCGCGGGAGTGAAGTAGTTATTTTTAAACTAGCCGCCACTGGCAACCAGTTTGGTCTCCCTTAAATGTATGTTAAACATTGCAACACGTTACATTTATTCATAATTTAATTTTCCCTTAATCCTTCGCCAAATCGGAAGATTCTAATAGACAAATCATGAACTTTTGCGATTATGGTAGCATTTCGCATATTTTTTGGGCACAGGTGTCACATACGCACGTTGGCGCGATTTTTCCCCCCGCCAATTTGGCGAAATTTTTTTATGGAAATTGTTGTTTATTTACTTTTATTTTTTTTTTAGTTCTATAAATTATTTTTGATATGTATATCAATATTTATTTACATCAAACTATCATTTATTTATTTTTATTTCCTTTTTTAATTGTGAGTATTTTTGTTAGCCGGGAGCAGATGATAAATCGCCAAATATCGTTCCCATCACCATCATTCATATTACATTAATTTAATTTTAAATTATAAACCTGTCACTCATTTCATTTAAAATACTTAACTTTAATCCAAAATGCTTATATTACATAAATTTAAAATACTTCACACTTTTCATTTAAATAGAAAATAAATAAATAAATAAGAAATAGTATCATAAATCAAAACATTTGATTTCAAAATCAAAGTATCGTTTCTAATTTGTACACGCGATAAATAAGAGCTGTATTAGCGATTTTAAAAATGCTAAAAATTTGATTCATTAAATATTATTACATGAGTTCAATTTACGTCAAGAAAAGCTCCGGAAGAAGTTGAGTTTTATTAGCATAATTATTATTGAGCATAATTATGGTAAACTTTGATTGTCTCACTGGTGCGAATTATTTTTTTGAGGCGAGGCAGCGGTCCAAAAATTCATTCGCGGAGAACTTGCTTTGCGAATTATTACCTCCATGATTTAATATTTTAAATGTTCACGACGAATCAATCTTTTTTTTCTTTTTTTGTTTACTTTCATGAATAGAGAATTTGAACTGTGAACCCAATTTCGACTGAAGTTATTGCAGAATATATACATAATTGAACGTAAGTCATCTCTCAAATATTAATTTATTTTGAACGATCTTTCTTAAAATGTAACTTTTATGCAGTTTTATTCGAAAAAATAATTTTGAATAAAAATGGTCGCCTGGCATATGAAAAAGTGAAACGGCCATCCCGGAACTGTTGATGACAGTCACATGACTTACGCTTTTATTTTATAAGATGAAAAAATAAACAGATTTTTCCATATTAGTTTTGTTTTATAATAGTTAAAACTTCATTAGATTTTGGGCAATAATTGAAAAATCTTCAGCAGCATTTGGGGGCCCCTGAAAATCGGGGGCCCGAATGCCCTGCCATAAATCAGGCACTGCATGAAATGGCCCATGAAATGTGATATATAATATATATGAAATAACCCATAAAGACATAAAGATGCCATTGCTAGATTTAAATTTGCAAGGGAAAAAAAGTTAAAGTTTTCGACTAGAAAAGGGTAAAATGTGGTGCTACATGCGTTTCAACATTTTCAGCTAGATTTGAACTAACGTACGAATTTCGTACTGAATAAAACCTGCAATAGCTATGCTGTTAATAAATTCCTGTTATCGTAAATTTGTATTTGTGTAATTATTCTTTCGACTAGTAGCGTCAAATTCCACCCTGGTGGCCTAAATATGAATTATTTTTTAAGCTACAAATTGCATTCCCGTGGTCTATTTATCTCAAGTCTCATGACAATATCTTGTCTAGACATTTTTCTAGATCGCTCGTCATTTAATTTTATGTTCACTTGCAGTTTATAATAAAGCGACAGAAACTAATGAAAATTTTTAAAAAACAATTTATACATACTACAACATCATCATTATCGATTTTTTTTTCTTTTTTAATTTGCATTGAAAATTACTTTTTCCTTGATTATCTTTTTTTTTTCTTAAGTTTGCCTGGAAATTTATTTTACACGAGAAGATTAAAAACTGTTAGTAAAAGGCATTTAACACCGACGAATTTTTTTACTTTCCAAGCCTTTTTATATTCCTGGTAACACACTAAAGCAACAGGTTACTTGATTCAAAATTTAATTAAGTTTTCCATCTCTTTCCTCTTATTTTTTTTCTATTATCTTTACGATAATTGTCAAAGTATACTGAAGGTTTGCACTTCTTGATCTGAACAAATATTTTCTTTGGAATAAGGACTTGTTTTTCATTCATGTCTGTATATTTGTATCAATAAAAGCTCAGGCTTTAAATCTTCGTATATTTTCTTTTGTGAATGACGCTGTTTACTTTATTCGTCTAATCCACTTTCTTAATTAACAATCTCACGAGATAAAATTATAAGGGGGAAAAAAACCTCGTTTCTGCGCTCTGACGAAGTCTATCGAATCGAATTCGATGAATGAGATTCTCTGTGCGAATATCGTATAATGTAACCACGTTTGTTATTTCTTTCTTATATCCTTCTGTTCGATGTCATGTCTTGCTAGGGAGAAAAAAAAAATATATATATATATATATATATATAAAGATACGTAAGATAAGTGTTAGTGTAAACTAAAAGATAAAAATAAATGAACTCTCTTTCTTTCTTGATATTCAACAAGCGATATCGGCTCAAATCAATTTTGTAATCGATCTTACTCAATTCTAGAATTATAAAAATTACGTTCAAAGGTGTGTTGACAATACAACATTTTAAATTTTTAGAATTTAATTATAAATTAATTCATTATTTTTAAGGTATTTTTCTGTTATCCCACCACAGGTGATAAATCGCCAAATATACTCTGTAATTCGTACAATTGTAAACGAACGGAATTGTAAACAATGGATTTAATGATACGGCAATAAACGCTCGCCAAAATATGCCAAATGCCTATGAAACTGCAACAAACATTTTTAAAGCTAACAGTAGAAAATAAATTATAAATAAAAAATAAAGAGTGTAATTTTTTTAAATTAAATATTACATTCTTACACGCTTTTATCAATCCATAGTTTAATATTAATTATAAATAAAAAATAAAGAGTGTAATGTTTTATTAAATATTACACTCTTTACACGCTTGTATCAATCCATAGTTTAATATTAATTATTTTACGATTATACGATGAGAAATCAATTTAGAAATCTTAAAAAGATAGTTTAAATAATGTTCAATTTATTTCTTTCCTGTTGCCCTATCTTAAAAAAGAAACATAGCAATAATTGTTTTTTTTTTTAATAAATTCGCTTGCTTGCGCTTTCTACCAGACATAAAAAAGCCGTGAATTTTTTATAATCAAGTTTGGTTCCCACGTCAAATTAATGTAATGCAACGGAAATTTTTGCGGAAAAACATTAATTGCAGTCATAAAATTAGGCGTGATTTTCAAGATGAACATTGAATGTTTATAAAAGAGTGTCTTTAAAAAACTATTTTACTTTTGTACTTTTTTAGTCTCAGTTTCCCTTATACGATGATTATATGTATTAAATAATTGTTTTTCATTATTCAAGTAATGCAGCGGAATTATTCACCTTTATTCGGGAAAAGAAAGAAAATATTAGATGCTTGCACATAGATTGTGTATGTCTCCAGTCAGTCACATTTTACTACGTTATACACATCAGGACCAGGTTGAGGGGTTTGTGCAGCTCGGGGATTTGGCGGGGGGGGGGGGGGCGGAATTTGCCTTTCTAGATCATAATTAGCATACCTAAATCTTCGGAGAGCATTTTGATGATCCGGGGAGAATACCCTCTTCCCTTGCCAAATGCAAAATTCATCACAAATGGCACCCTTGGGCGCACTCTTTTATTGACGCCCCTGTACACCCTTTTTATCCATGAAAAGTAATCGAAAAGAAAAAGAAAAATACTTTATTACAGGGTTCGTATGGATCAGGGAATTTTCCAGGAGTTTCACCAGTATTTTCTTTATAGAAAAAGAAAACTATAGATTAAACTCGCGAAACTTCGTATTTTTTTAAGGAGATATTTTCTGTAAGAAAATACTGGTACCAAAGAATATCCTGGTCGCAAAATTCCAGGGGCCGTACGAGCCCTGTTATTAGAACCGTAAAGAGGAACTCCTTATACCTGGCATGGCAAACCTATGACACACGTGCGAAGAGTAGCACGCCACAAAATAGTGTTTTCGGCACGGTATTGATTGATGTTCTAAATAAAAATACAGTGAAATTACACAAAATGCACGAATTTATATCAACTGATCATCGGCTCAATTCAAATTGGAGAAATTGAAATGAAGCTTATTTAATTTCAATCTAGTTCAATATAAGTTCAATTTTTTTTTTTTTATCAAACGAAAATTTGAAGGCTGTCGAAAATGAAAGAATATAAGGCATCATAAAAAAAAAAAAAAAAAAAAAAAAAACTGCTGATGATAAAATTATGATAACTCTGAATTTAATTCCAGATGCGTATAAGTTTAAAGATACTGATGCTAGCCCCTTTGACAAATTTTTCTTCTACCTATGTTTACGAATCGTTATTTTTTAAAATGGATAATATAAAAAACTCAAATAATCACATGATTCTAGTTCAGCTTGCATTCTAATAAAAGTAACTAACTATGAACCTGATATTAACTAATTGGCATTCAAGATGTATAACTGCAGAAATCGCATTTTTTTAATTACTTTTTAAAATATAACTCCTGTATATATCTTATTCGTATAATTTTAATCTTAATAACAAAATTTCAAGTAAATTTTATTTGTTATTGTTTGTTATTTAATTTTTTTTTATTGGTGGTGGTGGTGGTGTGTGTGTGTGTGTGGTGAGGGGGGGGGGGTTGGCACGTTAAGGTTACTTAAAATATGTTTTGGTAACATTTGGCACGCGGATGTCTGCCATCCCTGCCTTATGAAAAGACGTCTCTAATGCATATCTGTCAACTTTTATCCCTTTTTCCTTACCACTATTTTTGAATAGAATTTTTTTCTTTATTTAATCGCAGAATTTCAGCGATTAATAAGGCGAAGATTACTATTCAGAAGTAGTAGTAGTAAAAAAAAAACCTTAAATGTGGTAGCTATACACTAAGGCAGCAGTTCTTAATCTCTTATTTACCACGAACGCCGTTTAGTATTTCCTCTATCTTCGCATATAAATTAATGAGACAATACAGACAATGAATTAATAATAAGCTCCTCCCTCTTGTATAATAATAAGATTTCAAAGAAAATAAAAAGTCTTAAAATATCAGTTAATAATCGATTTTCCTGATAACATTCTTACGAGTTAAATCTCCCGAAACTTCTTGAAATCTCACTTGCAGTAATGCTAATATAAAAGGTATAAACTATGATTTGAAAGTTTCAAAATAAAAATGCAACTTGCTGAGTAGACAGACGTTCAGGCCTCTGATCTCCAGGTTTACTAGTTAGAAGAGTACTCGATACATAGTACTTCCTTATGTACATTGTTGTGGTTGTTGTTATTATTGTTTTCAGAGATGAATTATCAAACATTAGAGATACAAAATAACAGTTTTTGAATCAGCTCATGTGACTTTAACCACGTAACAGTTTTGCCCGACTCCGCACGGGCAGGAAGAGTTTGCTAGCTTCGTTACTAAAAGCTTTTGGATAACACTAATTTTTAACTGTAATATTTACTTTATTAATTTGCAGACATTTTTCGATTATATAAGGCAAATATTTTAGTACGGAAAAAATGGTGTTTGTCCTTATTTTTAGTTCATTATTTCAGAAAAACGAAACTGTTAAGAGGTTAAAAAAAGAAAATGTCTTTATTTGAATGCGGAGGGCTTGAGTCCCATGAGCCCTTCACTTTCAATTGCCCTTGAACACTTATGCAAATCAACATAAGAGTTCTCATAATTTTCTGGAAGTATGGTATTAATGACAGTTTGGTGTCCCGTGCAGGGGGCGCCAAACTGTCATTAATACCCTACTTCTGGATTCTATTTTGACTTCTATTGTGAAAGAGCATTTCGTCAGAGCGCATGGGATAGATTTGAAAGGCAAGTGCTCTGCTTATACTAAAATTTCGTGCAAGCTTTACTAATGCTGTATTTCTTTTGAAGAGTAAAATAATCAAAAGTTCATTAGATTATTTCCAGAGTAAGTTGCTTTAAAGCAATAATATTAATGTTTTATATATACGAATGCAAGATCAAAAAAAAAAAAAATACTATAAAAAATTTTTTTTCGAACTTTAAGCATTTTTGTTCAACGTTGTATACATTTTAATGAAAAAACTATTTATATTTTAAAATGTTTGTACAGGAACAAATAAATCCTAGTTACAATATTTTTATCATTATGGTAATCTGAACATAACTATGATAACAAAAAAACCTGACATCGATTATTGTAAATTAAGTTACAGGAACTCTACCACATTATAGAATCCACCCTTTTCTGAAATTTCAACTTTTATCGTCATTTCATCCTTGTCCACAGCATCTCTAAAAATGAAAAGATTATTATTCCGTCAAACGTCATTTCGCAAAAAGCTGAAAAATAAATACCATTTAAAGTTAAACTACCAAATATACTATTTCTAAAATGTTTTTGTTTCCCTATGTCTACTTATATTTTCCATGTTCTTGGCGATTTGCCAATCAATTCCTTCACGTTCCAAGGCTTTTCCTATTGATCCTTTTCCAGGTTTTCTCTTCCTGTAAAAGCTAGTGGGGCGGTAGAGGGTGAAAATAAATTGCACTCTTTAGTCCCACATTTCACAATTTCCAAAATATATGAAAGAGTCATCTGGTTCGAACATGAACTCCGTTCTAAAGCATTCATCAAAGGCGGGAAGAACTTGCCCCATTATCATGGTCGTTCTGATTTCAGAATGATAAGATATCTACGAAAGAGTGATCGAAGATTTAAAAACTGTTTTCCAGTAAATGTTTCGAATTACATACAATGCCTTAAGCCTCAGGAAATAAAACTTGTCTTACTTGTTTTTAAACATTTGGTATGCCTTTTTATTCTATTTACTAAACAAAAGAAAATAATATACGAAATGTGGAAATTTTAAACAGCAAACTGAACAGCATTCTTTTAAACAGCAAACTGAAAATTTAAAAAATATGTATCAAAATAAATATGCAAATGGTCTCCACGTTAACCCGTAACCGAAAAACTTCTCAACCCGTAATCTATGTCATTGAAACCCAGGTACTCCTCTGTATATACTTTACAATGGACAAAAAAATGACGTCGCGACAAATGTAAAATTGTAAAAAGATTCATTATATTTATTGCTTTTATCCAGAAGTACAAAATTCTGTTCATATGTGGCCATAAATAGAGGTATGAAAGAAAAACGTATTACGAGATTATCTATAAATCTAAAAGCTAAAAAAAAAAAAAAAAAAAAAAAAATCTCATAAGCAAAAAGTATTTTGTGTTATCTTTTCTACTTTTAACCCTTTTCGCTCTGGTGGGTTAATTTCTTCTCACTTAATTTAATTTCCCAAATGCACAATGGCACCGGAATTTTTAAACAAAAGTTTCGGTTTACTATGTACACGAATAAAGGCATTTAGTTATTTACAAACAAATTTGATCGAAAATTCCTGTTCTATTCTGACATTTGGAGATTAAAATTAAGTGGGAAGAAATTCACCCACCAGAGCGAAAAGGGAACAGCAAACTGAAAATTTAAAAATATGTATCAAAATAAATATGCAAATGGTCTCTATGTTAACCCGTAATCTATGTCATTGAAACCCAGATACTCCTATGTATATACTTTACAATGGACAGATAAATGACGTCGCGACAAACGCCTCAACAAAATATTAAGGGTTATGATCCCTTAATATCCGAAAAGAACATGTAGTTTCTAAACTAACGATTTGTTTTGATTTTGTTGTAACTAATTTCTAATAATGCCAAGTGTACTGTTTTTCCTCTTTTTTTCTTTATTTTTGACTAATACTGCACTGCGCATTATAAATTCTAAGTTTAAATGTTGTTAAATAATTCCATTCAGTCACTAACTTGACAATTCTCCTGGCTGAAGAGCCCGACTTACGCAGTTTGGGACCTAAAGTGCATCATTTGTTCTGAAGCTCCCACTTATATTTACTTGCCTGTCGTAGTACAGAATGTATTTAAAGTTGGATATTCGTAACTGGCCAACAGTTTTGCGCAGTCTTTTTGATTATTAAGAATTAAAAATAATTCAATATTTATTAAATACATCCCGTTCGCAAGTAAACTTTACATTATAAACTAATAAGTACATTTAAAAAATAAATAAACTAAGTCAATTTCGGGACCCAAAAAACTTTTAACCCCAAGACCTGGCGAAAATTAGACCCTGTCCTGTCTGCTTTTCGTGACGTTTTTCGATTACGAGAGTCACTGAAAAATATTCAATTACTTTGTTTCTTTGGCAACAGATGTATTGTTGCAGAAAAACAGATTTACAGGTAAAGCAGGACTGTCGCATATGAGAGAGAGATCATATTGCTTATCGTGGCATAAAAACCATTTGAGAGGTAAGACAAAAAAAAAAAAGTAATAATTTATCACATAAACAAAGACTGTGAAGAACAACTTGCAAATAAAATCTTTTATGAATATTAATGAATTTGCATTGAATTTTATTAATGTTTAACGAATACTGATTACTAAGGCCCGCTTTTATATAAGATTTAAAAAAAAAAGTATAGAAAAGTTTTTCATTACTAAAATAAAAACTGGTAACGCTAACTTTTAAGTAGTTTATTATCAATAAAAGATAGTTCTGATGTTCTGAATAATTAATTCTGAATCTATGATATTATATGCTTTAAGCAGTTCGTTTCCTAAGATTGGGTAACTTTGTCTTATCACTAGTTGTCAGTTTATATGTTTATGAAAACGTTAAAAATCATTAAAGCAGTTCTTAAATCAAAATTTTATCAGATTTTTTTAAGACCACCCTGTCTACATCGATTAATTATGATGTGCAAGGAAAAAAAAGAGACACAAAGAAAGAAATAGTATTCAATGTATTAATCATATATATATTTTTTTAATGTATAAAATTTGAAAGCGTAGATTTCCATATTTAAAGTATAAATTACATTTAAATGTATTTTTTATTCAAAATAACTTATTTAGCATCTTTTGTTTACTAGTGGCGCTAAGCATGTTTCACATTTGCGAACATATCCCCGAATTTCATGATATATTAAATGCATAAAAATTCAAATAATCTACGCGAAACAAATCAGCTCACAAAACCTTAATCTTTTCTTATCTTTTATTGTTGAAACAAACCTTGCAATTTTTGTTATGTCCTGATTTGCATATAAATTTGAAAAATGAATAAAAAAACACATGGCAATAATAAATAATTCTGAATCTTAGAAAACCGATGTTTGTTACGGTTTCAAGTTCTGACTGTCCTTTTGATTACTGCTAGTGATTTATTACGTTTACTTAAACATTTCCGCTACACTTAAAATAATTATCTTTAGTTAAATTTTTTATTTGTTTGGCAGTTTTCCAGCTGTTTTCCAATGATTCACTGACACTTAATAAAGAATGCTTTCATAGAAGTATTTTTCTTTTTTTCTGTAGAAAAATCTTCGTGATATGATGTTTCCTCATTGTAATAAATACTTGAAATAGTGTTTGTTAACCACTACTGCAAATTTTCTTTTTTAATCTTATACGTTAGCTTTTTTTTTAACCTACTTCCAACAAATGTGGTTATACAATTCGTTTGCATCCACAACTATTTCAATAATTCACTATCTTCAATTTTCATTTATCTTTTCTTAATTATATATATATATATATATATATATATATTCCTTCTTTTTATGGATATTATTCAAAAAAGGTATGGTTCATTTTTCAGTTTATGACTTTTATTCCCGCATTCGTGTATGATGTATCTGTGTTGTCTTATACTGGTTTTATGTTAATATATATATATATATATATATATATATACAGTTGACGCTCGATATAACGACCGTCCATTATAGCGACCGTTCCATTATAACGACCGATGCAAAATGTCTCGAAATATATCCCCTTTATGCTATGTTATTTTTGCATCCAATATAACGACCGACCAGCTGCTTATTTCCCAATACAGCGACCGAATGGACCTTTCCTCCTGATTTTTTATAAGAATTTTTTTATAAAGTATGATTATGTTTTGACTGACTGTGATGTAAACTGTGGGGAAAATCTGACGGAAAATGACATAATTTCTCGCTATTCTATACAAGAAGAAATAGAGTCATCGGATGAAGAAAGTATGCCGTTAATCGCCGATACCTGATGTAAAAAGTGTTTAAAATGCTATTGATACTTTAAAACATTTTCTTGAAAGACAAGAAAACACAAGAAAGTTACTTACATCTCTAACCGAGATGGAACATTTTGTTTTAAGAAAACATCAAATGCACAAAAAAAAACAAAAAAAAAAAACAAAAAAAAACAGCAATTTTGAATCATTTTTGTAGAAAATAAAAGTTAATACGCAAGTAACTATTTTTTTTTGTGATGTAACTTTAATTTAAAATGTTATTTTAGAAATATGTATTTATTCTCTTAAATTGATTTTTTATAATTTTTCATTGTCAATGTTTATCTGATACAAAAGTAAACAAAAGTTTGTAAAAAGATTGTATTATAGAATTTCCTTTGAAACCTTAATTTTACTGCACCTGATTAGTTTTTTACGTTCACTATCGTTATAGCGACCTCCCATTATAACGACCCTTTTCTTTGGCACGTAAGGGGTCGTTATAACGAGCGTTGACTGTATATATACATATATATATATATATATATATATAATTATAATTCTTTGAATTTCAAAAAACATATCAAGTTCTTGTAACATTCTAATTAAATCTCCTAAGAGATAATTAGTAATAAAGTGTAGACAGAATACCACATAGTTAATAAATTAACAAGTGCAATCATAATTTTACCATAGCATTTGCTTCAATGGTAATTGGCCAAAAATACTGAAAATATGAAGAATATTTAAAAAGAGAGAGAGAGAAAAAAATTATACAGTAATCCCTTAACATTCGCGAGGGTTACGTTCCAGGAAAACCTCGCGAATGTTGAGTCTATCTATCTGCACTAAAATATGAGTTACGTTCTATAAAATTTTAATTGGAGTGGCACAGCATTTCAAAGAACTAAAGGATAATATGTATTAACAATACATTCTGCATAGCATGTATGTAGAAGGTGAATGTTCACACATGTTCATAAACATGAAATTTATTGATTGAAGATAATTCAAATTAACTGACTGGAGAAATACTTACAGCTAAAAAAGCCTAGGTTTTTATGTAAAGTAATTTCGACTCTCTCTATTCACAAATCGCAAAGAGATGATAATGTATTAGTGACTCAGTATGCGATACAATATTAAAATACGATATTTAAATACAGTTAAATGATTCAGAAATTCTTTTATTTCCTATCTAAGTGCAGCTTTAGCTCCATCTCTACGAGAACTTTCGCATTTTAAATTAATAGATTGAAGATGCCGTTGACCCCCTTTACAACTTTTTATTATATCACCTTTGCAATGAGTATTCTGCTGTTGTTATTATTTTGCTTTTCTACAACACTCGCTCCTTTTTCAGTTGACAATTGAAAATTGATTTGTAAATATTTACTCAAAAAACAGGGGAAATAAACTTTAAAAACTATAAATTCTGAAAAAGAAAGCGATTATAATAATTTTAAAAAAATCGCAAAGAATCAAGTCAGATTCTCTTCAATGTTAAGTTTTTCCGCATTTTCATATTCGCGAATAATCGAAACTCGCGAATGTTGAGGGATTACTGTATAATAAACCATAAAATGTTAATAATTTGAAGTTGATATCAAGTGAATACAAATGGATTTTGAAATGAAATGTGAACTAAATATAATGGAAAATTGGATAACAAGAGATTTAAATTAGAATTGGATATGAAAAAACACGTGTAGATATAATCATCAGCCTGGATGTATCCACACGTGTTTTAAAAATAATACAGTATTTCATAAATATACTGGCATTTATGCTAAGATCAGTATATTCATCCAGGTATACTGTATTATTACCAGAAAACAATTGGAAATAGCAAAATTGGAAATAAAAAACTTGTAAAGAATAGATAAAATATTTTACTCACAATAATTATCCAAAATTCCGTGAACATCACAAGACATTTTATAGACTTTTTATAACTGATCATTAGTATCACTTAATATAAAGGTGATCGGCTAAACGCACATTCACCATGACTATATAAAGTGTAAACATTGTTCAACCAGCTTAATAATAGTCCATATATATGTTTTAATTGTATTATTTGCTATATCATTTGCTATATTTTATCGCACACTAAAACAAAATAAATTATTACATAACATGTTTATATTTATATAATGTAATAAATGTTATTTAAAAGAGTTGATAATTGAATTTATCAAAATAATAGGATAACCATATAGTTTTGCTTGATTTCGTATAAATCATATTTTTGTTTTTATTTATATCTGAGCATAGATATTTTATACGATGAAGTTAATTGATAATTATATTTTTATAAACTGATTTATGTAAATATGAAGCAAAATTGGTAAAAATATTTACTTTAAATGGAAAGTCAAATCTTTTATCATAAATATCAAATATTAATTTATAATTATCATTAATATTAATTTTTAAGTCAGGAAAATTTATATTATTATTAATCAAATCATTTCCGCTTAATGTAAGCTGATTAGGATAAAAATTGAGTGGTGATGTGCAATTTTTATCATTGAAATAAAAAATGATAATGTCATCAATATAGCGATAAAATACATAATCATTGTTCGGACCAATATTTCTTTCATAATAATATAAGTAAAGGTCAGAGAGAATACTAGAAGCGGTCCCACCCTGCGGTATTCCCTGGCATTGTTTATAAATAATATTGTCATATATGATGTAATTATTATGCAATGTAAAGTTTAATAAAGTTTTTAAAAAAATTACGGAAATATGATCTTTTAATTTTAATTGAGATTTTAATTCTTTAAATAATATACACATTGTTTTATGTAAGTCTTTTACATCAATGTTATTAAATAAATCATTAAAATCCAATAATTTTATTAATTTTACCGGATTGATATTATGTATTTTATTAATAAGCTGAAAACTGTTTTTTAGGCAATGTTGGTTATTATGTTTTATCGTTATATCATATATCTGCTTTAAAATATTAAGAAGTAAATTGCTTGCATTATTATTATATGTGTTACACCCGATGGTAACTGTGCGAAATTTAATTGGATTTTTATGAAATTTTGGAATTATAACAAGATAAGGATAATTTAGATTATTACATTTGATTTTTAGTAATTTGTGATAATTTAATAATTTTCTATTATTAATTTCAATATTTAATTTAGTTTTATTAAAAATATTACTTGTGTTAATTGCATTGTGAATTAACACTTTATAGTACTCTTTACAAATAATAGCATAATTATTTGGAGATTTATCTACATAAGTAATTATAAATTTGTTTTGTAGTTCTGATATATGTTTATTTATATTTTTAAAAGGTGCATGTGTAATATGTTGATATTTTTTTATAATTTCATTTTTAAATTTATCTATTACAGAAAATCTCCATTCACTAAAATGCTCGATAGGTTTAGTGTAATCAATAGCAATTTTATATATAAATAAATCAATATCTTGAATAAACTGCAATATTATAGATTTGATTTTACACATGTATGGAAGGCGAAATTTTGTGCCATTATGCATTAAGTTTTGTAAAATAGGTTGTTCTACAATATTAAGATCACCAGTAACAATATGATATATATATATATATATATATATATATATATATATATATATATATATATATATATATATATATATATATATATGTATGTATATTATATACATATAATATATATATCTATACACTTGTTCTGGTAGTGATCCCGTTTTAATTTTATTGGGATCCAAAAATGGTATGTTCATGGATCGCAGCGTCCTATATTTTTTATATATTTGCTACCAGTACTTCCAAACAATTATTTTTGTAGTAGATTTACTTAACATGTATAATAAAAATCTACCATAAAGATTACCGTTTGAAAAAAGTAGCAGCAAATATTAAAAAAACAAAAAAAAAAACATACAACGCTGCGGCACACAGTGGAGTATTTGAAGCAAAATCCTGGTCAAAATTACTTTTTTTGTTTTGAAGTTTAAACCATTGCTGTTGACTTACTATTAGTAAATACACTGAATTAATGTTATATATGCATAAATGTATGCATTTATTTAAAATATATACATATAATGCAACGTTCCTTAATTGTTTACAGTTTATAAGAGGAAAGTAATTCTTGATAGGTTTGTTTTATTTGCAAGTAATATATGATTAAATTAAATGAGGTTAATTTTACTAGACATAAAAGTTTAATTATTTATATAAACTAATGTATATAATATATATATATATATATATTACTTGCATTTTGTTTTTAGCAATGTTGCGCCTCTATAGTATAGAGAAGCTGTTTTTTGAGTGTTTTTAGTAGATTACCAGTCCCACAAAAAAACATTGATATAAAAAAAATGACAACAATTTGTGGAACATTTCTTTTTAAAAATTTATCTTCAAAACTATAATCAATATGATTATAATTAAAAAATGGTCCGACAAACCAAGGCACAGCTTTGAAAAGCTTCAAATATATTAGATAATATATTTCAATAAATACATTTCAATAAATTACATCTAAAAATACTTAAAAATACCAATTTTTTTTATTATATGGAAAATAAAACTATTTAAATGCACGTGTAAAAGATTACATTTAAGCACAATCAAAAACTGAAAGATAACAATAAAACACTTCTCCTCACAAGGAAACTTTCACATCATCTGAGGCTAGGAGCCGCCGGATATGACTCAGATCCTGAAATAGACATAGTTCGACACACCAGTTAGTCAGCGATTATAAAATATGCTTTTTAAAATTGTTGAGCAGATTGTAATTTTTGCCTTTTTGGACAGGATGTTGCATCAAATAATCCACATACTACACTTTGCAGCCCTTGTAATGTTTTCCCTTCTATCTGCTTTCTTGTATTTTTTCTGACTTTATAGGCTCTAGCTTTTTTTTTAATTTAGGCAATCGTCACGAAACTTTAATGTGGCATAAAGCTCACAGTACTACTTTACTTATTAAAATAGTCTTCCTATTAAGTATATATGTATTTTTTTGCAGGATCATGTCAAAAATGCTAATATTTCATCTTCTACACTGTAAAAAAAATTCCTGAGGTTACTAACACTTTTTTAGTACATTTGTATTCCACAGAATTTTTTATTAACCGGTATTATAAACCGGAATCGCTGCTAGCTGTTTTCTAGTAATTCTTACAGATTTTCTTGCAACTGAGTAAGAATTCAAAACAATTTTTAGTGATTGCAACGATCAATGAGAAAAACTAAAAATTTTTTAATTGATCGACCTTTTTTTTTTTTTTTTTTTTTTTTTTTTTTTAACAATGTACTAGGCATCAAAAAACGCGATATTGGCAATAATAGAATTTAAAATGAATGTGGATAACTATCAAAACTCGAATTGTTTTTTTTTATTTTTTCAGTTTTTTTTCGAGGACAAATTAATAGGCAGAAGAGTGAACTGCGTGACTAAATAATTGGAGTATTGTACTATTTAATTGTAGCACTAACTGTTAGATTTTAATAGAAAAAAGACTCTTTTGAAATGTTTTCTCTTATTTTTTGTCGATTTTTTTTAACTATCATTTCCAAATGAAGTATTAAAAATTAGAATGCGTGTGTTACACGAGGTAATAAATTTATCAAGTTCGTACAAAAATTGGCAGTACTTCCTTTTTATTTGAGGTGAATGGTATATAGAAATTAATTAATGTAGAATCTCCTTCACAATAGCTTTTTTAACTCCAGGATTAAGTAGTTTTTATGATAAATTAGCTCTTTATACTTACTAATACAGTTTTTAAAATTAAAATAAATAAGTTGTAAATGAAAAAACGGTACATGTAATTATTAGCATTTTTAGATTTCAATTAGATCTTTCAATCGTCGTAAGATTGCTTAAAGTATAGAAGCTCCTTCACAACACAACAGCTGCTACAACCTTTTTTTTATTTCCGGGATTGAGAGGTTATTATCATAAATTAGCTCTTTAAATTTACAGTTTTTAAAATTAAAATGAATAAGTTTCATACTAAAAATCGATAGACGTATAATTGTCATCATTTATAGATTATAATTAGATCTTTCAATCGGCGTAAGATGCTTTAAGGCAGGGCGCGAAATTTCCGCTCGCCAGCTCGCCATTGGCGAGCAAATATTTAATGTTGGCCAGTAAGTTTCGTCTTTTGAAATGTTGCGCTTTAATTCAAACTGTGTACGCTCAGAATATCGTGCTTTAATACAGCGACACGCGGAAATGTTTTAAAATAAAGCGACGGTATATATCTTCCAAAAGAAGGAAAAATGCGGCGTCACCCACTTCCATTTCTCTCATACGGAGGAACGTACTTCCCCCTTCTGCATTCGTTCAACCGCTTTAGAACCGCGCAAGCGCCAAAGCCGCTTTTTTCGCTTCCGAGGCCGAATCTGATCGCTCTTCACTTATACGCGAAGTGAATCAGGTTTCGCCACCTAAGCGCAGCTGCTTGAAACACGGTAAAAATTATTAGCTTTCTCCCAAATTTTTAACATTTAAAAAATTGTTCATATTTTTCATGAATGTAAAATATTTTAGATTTAACAGACAGCTCCTTCTAACAATGGTCAATTTAAATTCAGTGTGTCATAAATAGTTCAATATCCGGGCATGTGTGCTGGCCGACGTTTCTGTCAGAATGAATGTAAAATAGTGACGAGCAAACATTTTAGTCTGGCTAGTACTTTTTCAACTGAAATTTCATGCCCTGCCTTAAAGTATAGAAGCTTCTTCACAACGCTACTACAACAGTTTTTTTTTTAATCCCCGAGATTGAGATGTTATTATCATAAATTAGCTCTTTATACTTACAGTTTTAAAAATTAAAACGAAGAAATTGCAAACTAAAAATCGATAGACTATATAATTATTATCATTTATAGATTATAATTAGATATTTAAATCGCCGTAAGATGCCTTAAAGTATAGAAGCTCCTTCAGAACACAACAGCTGCTATAATTTTTTTTTTTTATCTCCGCGATTGAGAGGTTGTTATAATAAATTAGCTCTTTATACTTACAGTTTTAAAAATTAAAACGAAGAAATTGCAAACGAAAAATCGATAGACTATATAATTATTATCATTTATAGATTATAATTAGATATTTAAATCGCCGTAAGATGCCTTAAAGTATAGAAGCTCCTTCAGAACACAACAGCTGCTATAATTTTTTTTTTTTTTTTATCTCCGCGATTGAGAGGTTGTTATAATAAATTAGCTCTTTATACTTACAGTTTTAAAAATTAAAACGAAGAAATTGCAAACTAAAAATCGATAGACTATATAACTAGTAAATCTGCAGATCAGGAGCCTCAACGTCAGCTCAAGTCACTATTTTTTAATCTCACTTTTCATATTATTTAGCATCTTACAATCCGCAATTTAATTTTTTTCTATTGCATATATATTTATAGGCATATAAAATTCTTCGGAGGTTTCAGAAATTAGAAACGTTCAATTAAACACGGTTTATACAATGATATTTTGAAATTCTTATGAATTTCTTATTCATGCAACATTTTAGACTAAAACAAAAACTTGTATTAAAATAAAGTCTTCATTTATGTCAATAGAATACAAAAATAATTTATTTTGCTAATAAATTATTGGAACGAAATAGTGCAAGTTCCTTCAATTTTATTATTTTTATCTTCTTTGAAATATCGTTGCTAGGCAACTGATAAATTAAAGAGCAAAGTAAAAAGAAATGCATTTTAAAATTTGTAAAAAATAGGAAAATAAAAGTTTTATATTTTCGGAACAGATGCAAAAAAATTTCCAATAATTTAAACAATTAATATCTCAATTCTAATAAATGTATCGGCAATTTTTCAAAATTATTGGATATATTTAAAACCTCCATATCGAAAATCAACATCCATAATTGCCGAAACGTCAGTGAAGGCTTACTGTTGAGACCCGAAAAGTTTTTGGTTTCTGTCTGTCTGTCTGTCTGTCTGTCTGTTTGTCTGTCTGTTTGTCTGTCTGTCTGTTCCGCGATAACTGCCGTAAAAATGATCTGATTAGGTTGATTTTTGGTGGGTATGTTGGTGAGATACCCGGAATTAGCTGTATAGTTTTTGGTTAAATTTGGTTCATTCGTTCGAAAAATATAGAACAATTCTTTTTAAATTATAATGCTTTCCTATGGGACTGCAGACGATTTTCAAATTTAATTTTTAACTGAAATGGAAATCGCATATTTGAATAATGGATTTCAACGTAAAATTATGGATGTTGATTTTCGATATGGAGGTTTTAAATATATCCAATAATTTTGAAAAATTGACGATACATTTATTAGAATTGAGATATTAATTGTTTAAATGATTGGAAATTTTTTTGCATTTGTTCCGGAAATATAAAACTTTTATTTTCATGTTTTTTACAAATTTTAAAATGCATTTCTTTTTACTTTGGTCTTTAATTTATCAGTTGCCTAGCAACGATATTTCAAAGAGGATAAAAATAATAAAAGCAACACGCACTATTTTGTTCCAATAATTTATTAGCAAAATAAATTTTTGTATTCTATTGACATAAATGAAGAATTTATTTTAATAAAAGTTTTTTTTTTTTATCTAAAAAGTTACAAGAATAAGAAGTTCATAAGAATTTCAGAATATCATTGCACAAACCGTGTTTAATTTAACGTTTCTAATTTCTGAAACCTCCGAAGAATTATATGCCTGTAAATATGTATACAATAGAAAAAAATTAAATTGCGGATTGTAAGATGCTAAATAATATGAAAAGTGAGATTAAAAAACAGTGACTTGAGCTGACGTTGAGGCTCCTGATCTGTAGATTTACTAGTTTTATGTTGAAATCCATTATTCAAATATGCGATTTCCATTTCAGTTTAAAATGAAATTTGAAAATCGCCTGCAATCCCATAGGAAAGCATTATGACCTAAAAAGAAATGTTCTATATTTCTCGAACGAATGAACCAAATGTAACTAAAAACTATACAGCTAATTCCGGGTACCTCACCATAATACCTACCAAAAATCAACGTAATCGGATCATTTTTACGGCAGTTATCGCGGAACAGACAGACAGACAGACAAACAAACAAACAAACAGACAGAAACCAAAAACTTTTCGGGTCTCAACAGTAAGCCTTCACTGACGTTTCGGCAATTATGATCATTTATAGATTATAATTAGATATTTAAATCGCCGTAAGATGCCTTAAAGTATAGTACCAATTATAAAGTAAAGTAAAAAAAAAAAATTGTATCCCCAGGAATGAGAGGTTATCAGACTTTTATACTTACGTAATATACTTTTTAAAATTAAAAATAATAAATTGTAAACTAAAAATAGGTACGACATATAATTATTATGATTTATTGATTTTAATTAGATTTTTCAATAGCCTTAAGGTTCCTTAAAATTGATCAATTCATTCTTTCCCTGTTTCCTCAAACGATATTTTAGATATCAGAATGGAATAAACGATGGATTGTAACCAAAAACATTCTATTTCTGCAACTAATAAACTTATTATTGCAGAAATTTAGTTGTACAATTTTTCGTAACCTATTCCAAACACGAATACACACATAGCACAGTGTGGTATTTAGTCCCAAAAATGATTATTTTGAAAATCGGTTTCCTACCCTGTATATTATTTCTCAAAAAGTTGGATAGTTACTGAATCCAAAGGCGAAACGTGCAATGCACTAGCACGACACAGCGCTCCACGCGATCAGTCCGAAGTTGCCGTTCGCTTCCAGTGGTCCTGTGATTTTACGATGCGCACTGATTTTAGTGTTTTAAAATCTTTTGTAGTTTTGTGTCTAAACAATTTAGTGGTTGTTGTTGTGATGAATTATTCTGAACCGGGTATGTACTTTATACACACTACATTTACCTAATGAATATCCTGCGGATTTTTTGTTTATAGGGTCGACAACTTAGGTATAGTTATTAGTGGCATAATTAATTATTTATAATATTTAGAAAGGATTTTGTTATATTTTTAAACATATTTAAACGATGAAAACTATTGTGTATTATGCAGTACGTAGTATACAAGGCAATTATAAAAAAAGCAGCCGCCCGAAACCGCCCCCTTATTTTTAACGGAATTTTTTGTTGGTTCCTACAATTTTTTATATAAATTACTGCTATTTATTTTTTTATTTATTTTGGTAACAGAGCCTTCTGAATTAAGATCTATGACTCGAAATGAGTTGTATACCATCATGCAATGCTCAAATGAGTCAACGTTTGATGGAAATCATCAATTTATGGAGTAAGAATTATTGAGAAATTATTCTGAAGGTGATCCAAGGATAGCTGAGATGAAGCAAGTTCTCCTAAGCTTAACTCTGCGTTATTAAAAATCAGTTCAAACAAAAATGGGTAGCTACTCATAAAAACAAGGACAATATTTGGAGAAAACAATACTGATACAAAATTAATACAGAAGAATTTGAAAAATATTGCTGAAAGACAACTGAACTGTATGTGTCGCTATATGGTTTTTATCCCATGTCCCCTACAATGCACAATGTACTTCGTCATGGAGCAGACGTTATGAAAGAAGCTATTCTGCCAATAGGCCAACTATCTGAAGAGGCTGCAAAAGCTCGCAATAAACATATTAGGTCATTTAAATTAAACTACAGAAGAAAGTTTTTGCGAGTGGCCTGTACATTGATGTCCTGAATAGGCTTCTTTTAACTTCTGACCCCCTAATAACTGGCCTGAAATGCAACACAAACAAGAAAAGAAAGCCCTTATCTTCTGAAGTTTTACATCTGTTATCAGAAAATGATATTACAAATGTTAATATTCTTAAAGACAGTAATAGTCATGAAACTGATGAATAAATACTTTCATTTATAAATAATACTTTATTTTACCGATTTCACTCTACAGTTCAAATAAAAAAGAAAACTGTTCAGTTAAACTGAGGACATTGAGCGCACAGGCTTTTCACACTAATTGTATATTATACTCTTGCCTCTGGAAAAATAAAGAAATCGACTATATATTAAGGGGGATCATTCCCCCATTCCTCCCTTTATATTTAACCAATGAACCCCCAAAGCTAATCAGAGAAGTGCCTTATTACAACGAATATATATACAAAATTTGAAGAAAATCGGATAATTCTGCATAAAAAACTCATTTATCTAAATTAAGGGGGGGGGGGGGTTAGCCCTCCGTTCCCCCTTTATACTTATACCAACGAGCCCCCAAAACTAATCAGAGAAGCGCCTTATCACAATGGACCTATAAACAAAATTTGAAGCAAAACGGTTATTTCTATCAAGAGTTATCGCGTTACGTAAATACATACGTACATACATACATACATACGTACGTACGTACATACAGAACCTTCGGGCACATTAGCTCTCAGGCTTTGATAGCCTGTGAGCTAATAAAAACGTAGATGTGTCGCTTTTAGAGGTATAAAATAATTTTGGCCAGGTTTTGGGACTAAATACCACACTGTGCATAGGCCAAAAAAGAAAAAGTTTATTTTGGACTATTCATCACCTAAATAGTCAAATAAACTTAGATGTTTTTTGTGGAAATCTTAGACACTCGAATTATATATATTATATGCATAACGCGATGTTTTTCCGGAGATTCAAATCAATAAGAACTATGTCATCTAAAATGCAAATCAATCTTAATTGATGAATAAAATTACTCATTTTCATTATATCTTAATTAAATCTTGCAGACATTCTGAATAAAATTGCTATGTTGTCTTGCAAAACCTAAATCATGTATGTTATGAAAGTCTGTACAAGAGAATAGAAAACTATTCATACCAGAATTATCAAATTATTATCTTCTGGAAATTTCCTAAACATGAAATTAGTTGAAAAGTAATTTCGCCCAATCTCATTAGAACACGTTTCGGTGAGTTATATAATTCTGTATTATCACTAAAAATAATACTCTCTCTATACAAACACACGCACAAACAAGGGAAGCAGTTTAATAAATTCCAAACTGAATCTTGGTCTCCTAAATTTCATGAATTTCTTTAGCTAAAAATAAATAATTTCTTAAGTGCATATAAGTGAACCGATGAAATTAAATTTAATCTCGTTTTTGATATTCTGTTATTTTTAATTTTTAATTGAATATTTCAGGAAATTTGTATATTGCAGAGTTTTTTTTTAAGGGTTCAATATTACCATTTATTGAATACTAGCATGCTACGCCCGCTGCGCTGGGCCATTTTTCTAAATGTACCTTAAATCAAACGAAATGGCTTTGTATTTTAAAGGAATGTGGATCTTCACCTACAGATGCTACCTTAGTAAATATTTTCAAACGAACTTTGAATCAAACGAATTATATCAATGGATTTTAGCATGTATTTTAAAGCAATACGGACGTTCACCTGGATTTCCCTTCAATATTGCTGTAAACGATGTGAACGACATTGTGTTATATTATATTATACATTGGACAAAATTTGGGCTAAAAGAAGAAACTCATTTAGTTGATCATTTATAGTAGAGTTTGGTAGGGAAATGAGGCCATTATGAGATTATGGCAACATGAACTAACATGTTTTCTAGTCAACATACTACTAAAAAAGAAAGCATTACAATGATTGCATAGATTGACCATTGAACTTAAATAATGTTCGGTTGATTCATTTTCGTCTGTAAGTTCTTGAACTCCATCCCTCTTTCTTGTGTTCATGTAAGATTCTGGTAACGTAAGTACAATCTCACTCTATGTTACGTTATATTTCGCAATATACGTCCTCTTCTGTAAGGCTACTACGGTTTTTCATCTTTCGATTCCAGCAGAGTAAATACAATGAAAATTGTAATAGATTGTTTGCACATAAAGAACAGTGTTTAACTTTCATATTTAAAAAAATGGTGAAACATAAAAAAGTGCATTTTTAAAGCTGAATATGAATAAAATTAAAATGACGCCATTTTCACTGTCTTTCCATTTTTTAGACCAGTTGCATTCGTGTAATCGTTAATCTGCAAAACCCCCGCAATGATTAACTCTGGTCGAAGAATAAACCTCTAGTTTGTATCCAACAAAATCTTCCTAATCTTACATAATCTTGCCGATATCCAAGTTTGACGTCAAACATTAGAAGTGCTTGAAACGATATGGTTACTAATGTACCAGAGTTAGTTACAAAACGAAGTTATTTACGCGCCAAATTATGTTCCATTAACTAATGTCAAATTACTGTTAATTCAATTATAGATCTTTCATTAACAAAATTCCTTACCTTAAATAAAAGTGACAATGATAAAGTTAGTTATGCAAAATGTTTAGTAATATTATTTTTGGTGAATACTTAAACCGAAGATTTTTTTTCATTTCTCTAAAGAGCATAATAACACGCAGAAATAAATTCATTTCTCACTATGTTTAGCTGCTAGGGATGTGTGTAGGTCGAAAAGTCTTTATAATGATTGGAAAATTATCTAATCAGAATTTCAGGTACTCGTTTTTTCTTATCCAGCTTGAAATGATAAATCGACAAATATTATTTATTCCATTCGCCCTCCTTGACATTACAATTTTTTTTCCGTACATTGAAAGTGCCAAAACAGTGGCTCAGATGTTCTGCTCTCAAATCTGGCATACGGGAAGTACTGGGTTCAAACCCCTGTCGCGCTCGTTGACCTAATCGTTCGGAGTTTAACGTGGTTTTCTTCGAACCTTGCCGTAAATACGGGTTAGGATCCCTTAGAAAGACCCCCACGGAGGGCACTCCCCCCAGGGTCTATATCCCTCGTGTAGATAATCGGCCGTCATAAAATCAACCAACCGTACATTTGAAGCATTGCTTTTTTGGTAAAACTTTGCTTCATAATGAAAAAACCCATAAATTTAGCAATCGCTAATTTCAAAAGTCATCTAATCTTCTGCAATCTGAATCGTCGTCCAGAGTAACCTTCAAACATAAACGAAACATCCAACAATATAGGTCCGGAATACGGACAATTAGTCCAATGTCTTTTAAAAACCTTCCTGAAAGAAGGGAAGAAAGATACGCAGAAAAAACTAAAAAGAAATGACGAATCAAAAAGAGCATCGAAAATTTATTTCAGCAAACAATTTTTATTGCAAAATGTAGCCTTTTGTGATAGTATAAAGCATAAATGCACACATGTCCATAAGAATATTCTTTGGTTCCTAACTTTTGAAACAGTGAATATTTCTATAAGTGAAATTGGCGATATATTTAAAAAATAATAAAATAAAAATAAAATAATAGACAATATTCGCTGGTCTGAGTTCGAGGCTATAAAAATAATGTGTTTGCTGAAAACAAACCGGCATGTTTCCGTAGTAAATTTTTAAATGTATAAAATCTAATTATTTTACAATGTGTGTTTGAGTGGCAGACATTCACTAAAATTTAAATATTTGATCCCATATTCATAACAATAACTGCTATTTATTAACACTTTCCAACCTAGTTGAAAAGTGTTTATGACTTCGGTTTGTCTGCCGTCTGCCGTCTGTCCGTGCTCTAACTCCCGTAAATATGCTCGGATTACCTTGCAATTTTTATATGTTATTGTCGTTATCTATAGCACGTTCCCGATTTCAACTGAAGTGTGTAGCACTTATAGTTTTTTTACAGCGACACTCAAAAGAATTCCGTTACATTACGGTCTATGGGGAAAAATCATTTGCGGTTTATTTTAATGATGTTACACAATTGCAAACACATTGTAATTGATATATATCACTAAGGTGTATTACAAGAAGCTTAATATGGAATAGGGTATTCATAGCACTTATAGTTAATTTATTACAAGGACAGTCAAAAGAATTCCGTTACATTACGTCTATGGAGAAAAATCGTCTGCGGTTTATTTAAATAATGTTTTACTATTTTAAACGCATTGAAATTTAAATATATCACTAAGGTGCATTATAAGAGGCTTACTACAGAATATTGTGTGTATAGCGGTCGTCGTTCATTGACAGGGACACACAAAAGAATGCTCTACTGTCTGTTAACAATAATTCCTGGAAGTGCGTTTTATTAAGTTACTGAACGCGATTTTAAAATTAACTTACTTTTTGTTTATTACGTGGTGTGTATAAATTCTGTAGATCCTATACAAGGAAGCACAAAAGTTCGCGAACACATTTCGGTTTATTGACAGAAACTGCAGAAGGAGAATTTTAAAGTGTGCTACGCGTTTCTTAACTGAACTAAAATTTAGCATTCTATGTAGTATATATACAAATCTATAGATCCTATACAGGGCTGAATAAAAGTATTCGGATATTTTTCCGAATATTGTATACGTTGGAAATTCCTGAAATTATGTGTTTAAATATGTTATGCGTTTTCCAAATTGTTTACTTAGATGTTATCTTTCTGCTTATTAAACGGTATGATTTGTAAAATTATTTTGGAAGCGTTGGAAAGTGTTACATAATCTATGCTTGACGCATGATTTTTCGTTCTTGTATAATTTGCATTTGAATATAAAAATTTACTCCAAAAAGGATCTTGTATACACGAAAAAACACTATTATTGCTAATACCGCTCAAGCTGATGTCACGCTTATGCATTTTTGGCTTAAAATCACATTTCTTGGCGACAAAAGTAAAATCAAAACCGTAAATAAACAAATAACATGTAACTCATAAATGCAGTCATTTTTACAATTACATTTGCTAGTTCCTCCTGTAAGACACATGATAGGGGTGTTACATAAAAAAAATTAGCAGAAAGAAAAAAAGGAAAAAAATTACTCATATTTTATTAAATCAAATTATCAGATGCATCTTTGTTAATCTGACGCAAACGGTAAATCGCCAAATATTGACTTAATCTGAATTGCGATCTCATGCATTGCAAATATTTTTAAGCATTACAAACTATTACAAATTATATTTTTAAGCATTAAATTAAATATTATGCCTCATTAAAACAGTTTTTTTTCTTTCTTTTTCTTTTCTTTTTTTTTTTTTTTTTTTTTTTTTGCAGGGAGGGGGGGGGGGGTTAAATAAAATTAATAACAGAATTTTTCTTTTATTTTTCTATGTGTTTGCATTATTTTCTAATATAGCCGTTTCAATTCTTTCGCCAACGATAATGGTCGCCAAAAAATGACCTATGGTAACCTAATCGTCCAAAATAACAGAACTTTCCATCATAATTCTATAACCAATATACGTAGAACTATGTGTTATATACTAAAACCTTCCCTGAAAAATTATCTATCCAACAGTGCAAGTTCCATCAAATTCCATTCAGCAGAACTCGAGTTATAAAGGAACGGAACGAAATTTCCGTTTGTGTTTTATATATATAGTAGATTGGCACATCTCGAGACATATTTCAGTTTATTTGAAAATGTTTTCAGACTTTATTTATACCTTTACATACAAGAAAATGAAAAATATATAAAAATATAACAAAAGGATATCGTCAAAGACAACGTTACAAGGTAAATATTACCAGTATAAGTTCAACCGATTTTTTTTTTTTTCGGGTGGTGGGGAGGGAAAAGAAAGGAGTTTTTTCAGGAAAACCCGCTTAAAAATATTTTTTAATGGTTAATTCGGAAATTGAGACTTTTGTTAAATAATATTAGACTATCGGTAAAAACAAAATTTCTGAAAACTCCATGTATGCTTTTGAAAAAGCATAATTTTTTTAGGGAGAAGGGAGAGGTTCCAAGTATGATTTTTTAAAAGCACGGTTATCGTTTGAAGAATTTCAGTTTAAAATTTACAAAAAGCAAGTTTATCAAACACATTTTGACTTTATATCAATTAAAATAATTTAACAAAATTTCCATCTGATCTTACAAAACATAAATTCTTTACAGAAGTTGTATAGTGAAAGCCTCTTCAATAGAACATGCAAATTTTACTTGCAAGAATTGAATTATACAATTATTATCTTCTCGAAATTCTCCAAACATGGAATTAGTCGAAAAGTAATTTTTCCTAATTACATTAGAACAACACTATTTGATGAATTAAGCGATTACATATTGTCATAGAAAAGTATACTCTCTGCCGACAAAAAATTTAAAAAAATGTTACTATGTATTTAATAAATTCCAAAACTAAATATGGCCTCATAAATATCATGCAAAATTCTTCAGCTAAAAATAGCATAGAATCATTTTCATATCTATTAAAAATAAGCCATTTCTTAACCCTGGATCACTAAGACATTTTAAGAATGACGTCATTACTAACCCTCTGTAAATTTGACGACATGCCAAATTTTAAACTTAGCTTTTAAAATGTATGGCTTTCCCCCCCCCCCCCCCGAAGAATAAAACATATCAGTATAATTCTTTATCAAAATGTATTATTTATGAGCTCCACGCAAGAAAGGAAGTACAATGTGTAATGTACAACTGGCACAAATCAGTTGTTACACCAAAAAAGCGCATCCTAAATATTAACAAAGGGTAACTGAATATAAATGAGCAGATGAAATTTAGTTACATATTTTAGGTAATTCTGCTATTTTATACTCATAATTGAATATTTTAGGGTATTTGCATACGACAGAATTTTTTGATATGGTTTGAAATGATGTTGTTAATTAATAAATGATTTAATTTACGCTTTATTTTTAAAAAAAATGCATTTATGGGATATACAATATTTTAAATGCTTTAACTCTCCTAACGTGAAGGGAAATTATTCATCTAAATTAGAACAGAAATAGCTTCATACTGTAAACGGGTTGCTTACATCTCTTTTTCTACAGCCAGCATTTCGCCAAAAGACATTTTCATTGAAATAATAAACATTCATATATTACTATTACATTTAGTTTTTTTTTAAAGGCATATTTTAAGGGGCCGTATTCACTGAAACTCCCTGATTGCTAAATCCCATGTTAACCTACGGAATATCTTAGAAGCGCGATTACTCATTACTTAATATAATTATTAGAATACGCTTTTCAGCATCAGCAAATACACGTCAGATGCCGACGGCACGCGTTTTAAAAAAATTGTCTCCTTAAACTGTAAGTATTTAAAAAATCCGTACAAACTTTGAAATTTCCACTTGAAGAAATTTTATCATCTTCTTAAAAATACTTAAAATTTACGAAGACAATTTTTAAAAACGCGCGTCGTCGGCATCTGACGTCTACTTTATGACGGTGAAAACCGTATTTTAATAATTATATTAGGTAATGAGTAATCAATCACGCTTCTCAGTTTTCCCATGCGATCGGGGAGTCTCAGTGAAGCGGCCACTTTTATTTTATAAATAGATCGCTTTCAAAAAGTTTTTTTTTAAATGGATTTAGAGTGATATTGCTTATTGCTTTTAAAATTAGTAACGCACTATTTCTTCTGGCGGAGACTTACGGTTTCTCCAACTGTAGACGGCGTCAAAAAATTTGAAGATGTTAATGTTAAATTAAACGTAGCGAATTTCAATTTATATTTTCTAGAAAAATTAAAATATTTCTTTTTTTAATGAGATACAATGATTGAACACAAACATAATGTACGCATTTTTAAAAAAATACATTTTTAATTACGAAAACTATGTAATCCCGCGTTAGTCGCATTTGTATCTCTGCGATACAAGCCGTCCTTTTCCTCTTGTAAGTTCTGAATCGAGGTAAAGAAATTTATTTTCTGTCGGTTTAAGGAATGGTCCTGTTATCCTTAATTCATTGTAATACCGAATCATAATAAAAATTCTGTCCCACACGAATTCCTAAAATATTTAATTATAAGTATAAAGTAACAGAATTCCAAAGAGGATATTGAATTGAATTTTACCTGTTCACTTCTACGAAGAAGGTTTAGAGAGCAACTGCCTTGGGGTAAAAAATTGATATTTGTGGGAGGAAGGTAGAGAAAGCCAAAGGTTCTGAATCTACTTGGTTAAAACTTACAAGAAGAAAATGGCGGCTTGTATCACAGAGATACACATGCGAGTAACGCGAGGTTAAATTCATATTTAAGAAATGTATGGAATTTGACTCACATACAAGGTCCGATACATGAACTACATACGACATTCCTTTACATAAAAAGAATCAGCATCGTCAAAATAATGGCTATGTGAATTAACGACACATTCATATTCGAGGTACAAAGAAATTTTACTTTCTGTCGGGTTAAGGAATCGTTGTGGTTATCCTTAATTCATGGTAATACCGAACCATAATGAAAATCCTGTCGCATACAAATTCCTAAAATATTCAATTATAAGTATAAAGTAACAGAATTCCGAAAATGAGTAAATTGAATTTTATCTGTTCACTTCAACGAAGAAGCAGTTAAGAAGTGACTTCTTTTGAACAAATATATGAAAATGGTTCTATGTTATTTTTATCAAAAGAATTTGCATAAGACTTAGAGCAGATTGAGTTTTGGAATTTATCAAATGCCTTTATTAGCACTTTCCAACCTAGTTGAAAAGTGCTTATGACTTCGGTTTGTCTGGCCGTCTGCCGTCTGGCCGTGCTCTAACTCCCGCAAATATGCTCAGATTGCTCTGCAATTTTTATATGTTATTGTCGTTATCTATAGAATGTTCCCTATTTCAACGGAAGTGTGTAGCACTTATAGTTTTATTGCAGGGACACTCAAAAGAATTCCGTTACATTGCGGTCTATGGGGAAAAATCATTTGCGGTTTATTTAAATAATGTTTCACTATTTTAAACGCATTGAAATTTATATATATATATATCTAAGGTGCATTACAAGAGGTTTACTACAGAATAGTGTGTGTATAGCAGTCATCGTTCATTTACAGGGACACACAAAAGAATTCTCTACTGTCTGTTAACACTAATTCCTGGAAGTGCGCTTTAAGTTACTAAACGCAATTTTAATTTTAACTCGCTTTTTGTCTATTAAGTGGTGTGTATAAATTCTGTAGATCCTATACAGGGCAGCACAAAAGTTCGCGAACACATTTCCGTTTATTGACAGAAACTCCAGAAAGATAATTTTAAACTGTGCTACGCGTTTCCTAACTAAACTAAAATTTAGCATCCTAGCATATACAAATCTGTAGATCATATACAGGGCTGAATAAAAGTATTCGGATATTTTTCCGAATATTGTATCTGTTGGAAATTCCTGAAATTATGTTTTTAAATATGTTATGCGTTTTCCAAATTGTTTACTTAGATGTAATCTTTTAGCTTATTAAACGGTATGTTTTGTAAAATTATTTTGGAAGCGTTGGAAAGTGCTACATAATCTATACTTGACGCATGATTTTTCGTTCTTGTTTTTTCTTTTCGTGTAGAGAGAGTATCGTTTTTCGTGATAATATGTAATTCCGCAACTCATCTAAACATGTTCTAATGAGATTAGGCGAAATAATTTTTCGACTAATTCCATGCTTGAGAAGATAATTGGATAAATCCTGAAAGTTTTTAAATTTTTTGAATATTCGAATAACGAAGCTTTTAGAACATCTGCAGTAAATGATTTGTGTTTTGTAAGAGTTGTTAGGGGAACCGTCGGTAGCGTAATGAATTTTCTTATTTTTATAAATAGTTAAATCAGTCTTCAAATTTAATATACATTTTCATCTTTTGATATGTTAAAGAAGTTTGTTCAGCTTACCTGAGATTTTCCTTATGCGCTGAATATACCCACAGTAGTAATCCAAAGTGTTGTAGCGATATTTATCTGATCCATTGATTCACTTATATTGGAAGAATAATAAATAGTATTAGTAGAAAATGACAATTGTGTGAAATAAACAGAAGATTCATTTTCCTTTGAATATAATATAATTCTTGGCTAGATGTACATGTTTAAAATCGCATTTTGGAGGCTGCGTATAAGTGCTCCAATTTTACATTAAATATATTTACATCATATATATACAAGAGCGTCTTAACTGCTCGGAAACATTTTGGAAACTGAAGGGAGATTGTTATTTGAGTTCTGTGCACACGCGCGGGACAAACAGCTGTACTTTGAAGGAGGGACATCTGCAGTATTTCTCCAATTAGTTAGTTTCGACAGTCTCTGGTTTTGTTCACTATGTTTTTCAGCTGCGGCACTTGAAGTACTTATTGGTAATTGGGGTCTGGTTTTTAACATGTTTTTCAATCGTTCGCTGCACGTGGAGATTAATTAACTGCATATAAAAGGTTTCTCCGTCACTCCCCCGTAATCTCCTGTGTGGGGAATGGTTGAAGATTCAGTTTCTTACGGTGTTTCTCGTACACAGATTTGGGAGTGGGCTTCGTGAGAGTGTCGGCTATCATTTCTTCAGTGGGACAGTATTGTAAATCGATTTTTCCTTCTTCTTTCATCAGTTTGATGTTGTGGAAACGTATGTCGATATGTTTGGATCGCTTAGTATCTTTATCGTTTTCAGTCATTTTTATACAGGACATATTATCCTCAAATATCGTGATGGGTGATTTTTGTGGAATGTTGAGATCGCTTAGCAAGTTTGTTATCCAACTTAATTCTTGTGCTGCGTTGCTAGCTGAAACGTATTCAGCTTCGGCTGACGAAAGTGCAATGCAATTTTGCCTTTTTGTAATCCAGTAAATCGGTGATTTTCCTAGCATGAATAGATTTCCTGATGTTGATTTACGTGTTTTCAAGTCACCTGCCCAGTCTGCATCGGCGTATGCTGTTAGGATGGGCTTGCTGTTTGCGTTAAGAGTTAAATTCAAATTTTCTGTAGTTTTAAGGTATGAAATGATTCTTTTCACTGCTGTCCAGTCCTTTTGGAGTGGTGTTTCATTTCTACGACATAATATGTTGACTGCTGCGGATATGTCAGGACGCGTGATTGTTGATATGTAAAGTAATGTGCCTGTGGCTTGTCGATATTTCGTGTTATTAGGTAAAAGATTATCATCGTCCTCAAGTCAGTTGAATCTTGCAATCATTGGTGTGTAATGAGGTTTCATGTCGTTTAAATTTAGTTTTTTCACTAGTTCCTGTATTTTATTGTTTTGATTTAGGTAATATGTATCGTTGATTTTATTAATGTTTATGCCTAGGTAATTATTCACTTCTCCTAAGTTTTTCAGTTCATATTCTTTCTTAAGTTGGTTTATTGTTTCTTCGATATCACTGTCTTTTCCTGCTATCAGGATATCATCTACATAAATGATGATGTATATCGGATTTTCTTGATTTGATTTAAAGTACAGACATGGATCATTTTTGCTCTGTATGAAATTATTGTTTTTGAGTGTTTCCGATATTTTGGTGTACCAGGCTTTTGCGGCTTGCTTAAGACCGTAGATGGCTTTTTTAAGTTTACAAACTTTTCTTTCATCGCCGGGTTTAATATACCCGTCTGGTTGACTCATATAAACAGTTTCAGTTAATTCATCGTGCAAGAATGCTGTGGTTATGTCAACATGTTTCACGTTCAAATTTTTGTGCAATGCAGAGATGAGAAATGCTCGTATTGTAGCGTGCGAAACTACAGGTGCGAAAGTTTGATCATAGTCAATCCCGAATCTTTGACTATATCCTTGTGCTACTAGACGCGCTTTATAGCTTTGAATATTTCCTAAATTGTCCTTTTTTAGTTTAAAAGTCCATTTTGAGCCGATAATTTTTGTTCCGGGTGGTGGATCTGTTAAAGTCCAAGTGTTATTTTTTCTTAGGCATTGTATTTCATTTTGTGTTGCTTTTATCCAATTTTGTTTATCATTAGGATTTTTCATTTTTTCGATATCTTCCCAATTTTCGGGAATGTTTTCAGATGAACTATTTGTGAGACAAACATATCTGTCAGGAGGAACGCCTCTATTTGTCCTATTAGACCTTCTTGGTTCAATTGGTTGCTGTTTGGGCACGGATGGTGTCTCCTCGCTGTCAAGTTTTATTTCTAAGTGATTTTCATGTCTATCCGGTAATTGTGTATTGTCATCTGATGTTTTTGTGGTGATTTGTATCTCCTCAATGTTATCTGAGTGTACATTTTCATTCTCAAGAAATTTTACCGTTCTCGCTATTATAATTTGTTTTCCTTGTGTGTGAATTCTATAACCAGTCGATCGTGTATCATAACCTACAAACGTTCCGGTTTGAGCCCTGTTATCGAGTTTTCCTCTATTTACTTTATCGACGTAAAATAGCGCTTTACAACCGAATGTTCTTAAGTGTTTTAAATTCGGTTTAATTCCTTTCCATAATTCGTAAGGTGTTCTGTTGTTGTTTGCTTTAGTTGGGAGTCGGTTTTGTAAATATGTTGCAGTGTTTATGGCTTCACCCCAAAAATGTTTGCTTAATTTTGCTTGTGATAGCATGCTTCTAGTCATATCTAATAAACTTTTATTTTTTCTCTCCGCAACTCCATTCTGGCTCGGATTATGCGGGACAGTCAATTGGTGTAAAATTCCGTTCTGTTTTAAGTATTCATCTATCTCTTGATTTACATATTCACGACCGTTATCCGATCTAATTTCCTTAGGTTTTTTACCGAACTGATTGTATATCATCGTTATATACTCTTTTATCTTTTCAGCAACTTCGCACTTTTTAGATAATAAATATATTGTAGTATATCGGGAATAGTCATCAATAAGAGTCATAAAATAAATTTTTCCGCCTAAAGTCGGTGTATCTAGAGGTCCACACACGTCACTGTGGATCAAATCCGCAATATTAGTAGCTCGATTTGTTGCTGATTTAGGATACGGCATGTTAGTTAATTTGGTTTCGATACAAGTTACGCATGTTTTATTTTGATGTTTAGATTTTCCTATCTTTATTCCGTCCGCAAGTTGATTTGTTATCATTGATTTAATCGCGTCATAATCTCTGTGACCTAGTCTGCGATGCCAGAGATCTATGCATTGTTTGCTGTCACAGTTATACGTTATGTTTACATAATTTTGTGGTTCTTCCACATCGTCTATTTCCTCAATAATGTATAAATTTTTTTCATTTTTCGCCCTAATATATATTTCTTCATCAAAGATCAAATCGCATTTATTATCGTCGAAGATTAGTTTACACCCGTTTTTAGCGGCTTTACTAACCGAAATTAGGTTCGACTCTAAGTCTGGGACATAAAGCACTTCGCGTAATTTCGTTAGTTTTTCTTTTCCTTCGGGGGTTAATGTTTTTATAAAAACTTCTCCTGAACCTAACGCTGTCAGTTTATTACCATTCGCGATCGTTACTGAAGTTTTATTATAATCAATAAATTTACTAAATAGGCTTTTATCATTACAAATGTGCGAGGTAGATCCTGAATCGAGAATCCAGTTATTTTTGCCTACTTTTTGAGTGATTAATGCTTTATTTTGCGTTTGATCATTTGCGTATTTTCTTTCGTTTGGAACTTTGTTTTCCCTATGAGTTTCGTTTTTTTCATAACATAATGAAGATGAGAAATTCTTTTTATTTTTGAATTGATTGTTACGAGGATTTCCGGATTGTACCGTGTTTCTGCTCTTGTAGTGCCAGCATTCGTAAGTGGAATGATTTTTCATTTTACAGTTATTGCAATATTTTTGTTCTCTCCTATTTTCAGTGTGTGTATATCTCCTATTTGTTTTAAATGCTCTCTCATTGTTGTTATATCCGCTATGTGATTGTTCTGACATTTCATGTCTACGATTATATTCATCAGTTAATTTGTTTTTGATAAAATCAGGGGTGAGCTCATTTTCCGGTCTCGCCTCCAACGCAGTTATCAAAGTATTGTAACTGGGGGGAAGAGAACACAGAAATAGCGCGGAAATATGTGAATCGCTAATATTTTCTCCAATGGCATTAAGTTTATCTATAATTTGCAAGATATTAGTGATATGTGTGATCATGTTTGCACCCTCAGCTAATTTAGTACTGTATAGTTTCCGTAACAGGTAAAGCTTACTAGATAAATTGCTTCTCTCATGTATATTTTTCAGAGCTTCCCATGTTAATTTGGCAGTTTCTAAGTTTTTTACATTTACGATTTGAGAATCATCAATGCTTAAGTTAATTAAAGCTCTAGTCTTGCGGTCTCTTTTGTGCCATGCGGGGTCGGGTGGAGCTGGTGGATCTTGTACTATAATATCGTCGAGTTCCTCTTTAATCAGGAACATCTGCATCTTGAACTTCCATGTACTATAATTCGTAGAATTGAGTTTTTCAATAAATTGAGTATTTTCTTTTATCGCATTCATTTTTTTTCTTTTTTTCTTTAGTGTTCTTTTATTTATTATTATATTTTTAGAAATTTGTTAAATTATCGTTTTTGATACTGGGATAATATTCTTTTTTCAGAATCAGTCTTTCATAATCTTTGTTAGGGGAACCGTCGGTAGCGTAATGAATTTTCTTATTTTTATAAATAGTTAAATCAGTCTTCAAATTTAATATACATTTTCATCTTTTGATATGTTAAAGAAGTTTGTTCAGCTTACCTGAGATTTTCCTTATGCGCTGAATATACCCACAGTAGTATAATCCAAAGTGTTGTAGAGATATTTATCTGATCCATTGATTCACTTATATTGGAAGAATAATAAATAGTATTAGTAGAAAATGACAATTGTGTGAAATAAACAGAAGATTCATTTTCCTTTGAATATAATATAATTCTTGGCTAGATGTACATGTTTAAAATCGCATTTTGGAGGCTGCGTATAAGTGCTCCAATTTTACATTAAATATATTTACATCATATATATACAAGAGCGTCTTAACTGCTCGGAAACATTTTGGAAACTGAAGGGAGATTGTTATTTGAGTTCTGTGCACACGCGCGGGACAAACAGCTGTACTTTGAAGGAGGGACATCTGCAGTATTTCTCCAATTAGTTAGTTTCGACAGTCTCTGGTTTTGTTCACTATGTTTTTCAGCTGCGGCACTTGAAGTACTTATTGGTAATTGGGGTCTGGTTTTTAACATGTTTTTCAATCGTTCGCTGCACGTGGAGATTAATTAACTGCATATAAAAGGTTTCTCCGTCAAGAGTGAACGGCGTTTTTATTCAGAATGTCTGTAAGGTATAATTGAGAGAAGGTGAAAACGAGTAATTTTATTAACCGTGTTCGACTGCTTTGCTTTTTTAGCTCACAGGCTATCAAAGCCTGAGAGCTAATGTGCCCGCCCGTTCTGTATGTATGTACGTATGTACATATGTACGTAACGCGATAACTCTTGATAGAAATATGCGATTTGATTAAAATTTTGGTTATAGGTTCCTTGTGATAAGGCGCTTCCCTGATTAGTTTTGGGGATTCATTGGTTAAGTATAAAGGGGGGAACGGGGGGCTAATCCCCCCTTAATTTATATAAATGGGTTTTTCATGCAGAATTATCCGATTTGATTCAAATTTTGTTTATAGACACATTGAGATAAGGTGCTTCCCTGATTAGTTTTGAAGGTTCATTGGTTAAGTATAAAGGGGGGAGCGGGGGGGCTAACCCCCCTTAATTTAGATAAATGGGTTTTTCGTGCAGAATTATCCCATTTTCTTCAAATTTTGTATATAGGTTGATTTTGATAATGCGCTTCTGTGAATAGTTTTGGGGGTTCATTGGTTAAGTACAGGGTGTTTTTTTTTAAACTGACGCTATTCAGAGCCGCCTGTAGCTCGTTCTAATAACTGGATTGACACAAAATTTTGTAAATGGACTAAGAAAACCATGGGAAAAAAGATTCCAACAACAAAAAAAAAAAAATTAGTTCCAATCACCGCCGATAGGGGGAAATGTGGTGCTGTACACTGAAAAAAACCCCATCAGAAACAGACGAAATTAATAATTTGGATAAAATGCCATGTTTTATTCATCATTTACACTTTCCCTTTCGTCGATCGCAGTTGAAACATCCATTATCACTTTTTCTGCCACCGGTTTACGTCCTGTGCCTGACCGAACTGCTAGCGAGCCTGTTTCTTCGAATTTCAGAATCATTGCTTTCAATACATTAACGGATAAAGGTCCTTTGCGCAGTTTATGGCGTGTTCTAAGTAAACGAAGAGCGGCTGGTGCATTAATCATTGCTTTCAATACATTAACGGATAAAGGTCCTTTGCGCAGTTAATGGCGTGTTCTAAGTAAACGAAGAGCGGCTGGTGCATTGCACTGGTTACAATAATAGAACTTCACAAGTAACGCGCGCTGCGGTAACGTGAGATTCATTTTCAACCTGAGCTGAAATTGTTTCTCGATGTTTTTCGCATGCATTTATAACTTAAACTATTGGCGCTACTGTCGCTTGCGTAAGTAAAAATTTGCATTTTCATTTATTGCCCGTATTTTATACTAATTCTCAGTTGCATAAATTACCACAGCGCCACATTTCCCCTATCGGTGGTGATTGGAACTATTTTTTTTTGTTGGAATCTTTTTTCCCATGGTTTTCTTAGTCCATTCACAAAATTTTGTGTCAATCCAGTTATCAGAACGAGCTATAGGGGGCTCTGAATAGCGTCAGTTAAAAAAAAAAAACACCCTGTATAAGGGGGGATAATCACCCCCCCCCCCTTAATTTAGATAAATGAGTTTTTCATGCAGAATGATCAGATTTTCTTCAAATTTTGTATATATATATTCATTGTCATTAAAGGGTTCCCTGATTAGTTTAAGGGGTTCATTAGTTAACTATGAGGGGGGTAACGGGAGATGACCCCCTTAATATATTGTCAATTATTTTATTTTTCGAGGAGTTTATTTCAAATTCTCTGAAATAAGAGTATAATATACAATTAGTGTGAATAGCCTGTGAGCTCAGTGCCCTCAGTTTAACTGGACAGTTTTCTTTTTATTATAATCTTTAAATGAAGAGTACAAACAAAACTTCTTAAAATAATAAGTATCCTTAAGGCAAGAGGGGGGGGGGGGGTAGGGACTTGCTTGGCGCCCTCAAGGACACATACCTTTTCCAAAAGCATCATCTAATTAAAAAAAAAAAAAAAAAACTTATAATAATAATAATAATAATAATAATAATAATAATAATATATATATATATATATATATATATATATCAATGAATATTTGTACATTTTTCAACATGTTAGATGACCTTTTATGAAACTATAACTTAAATATAATTATAGAGAAATTTCTACATATGAAAACTGTATTTTTATTTATTCTTGAATCAATTGGAAATGAAATTATTATAGCCTCGCAAAGCATGCTTTTTCAAATACCGCGTGTGCCACAAATTCGTTAAAACTTAAAAAAAAAAAAAAAAAAAAAAAAAACCATTAAAAAGGAACAAATAATGGTAAAAAATTGCAGTTTGCGTGAATGGGATTAGAGAGAGATCGAATTTTTTTAATAACAAAAAAGTTGTCGTTAAAAAAATTACCAATAGAGGACGCTGGCATGGAAAATATGAAGTATATATATATATATATATATATATATATATATATATTATAAGTATTGTTTGAAAGAGTTTTCTTGTTAAATTTACAATTTTCCAGTGGACTCATGCAAAAAATTCGCATTGCAGGTCTAATATATTTTAGAAATATCTAATATTTTTTAAATACAGGTTTCAACTTGAAAAAAAAAAAGGGGGGGGGGGGCTAAAATATCTGCAAACATCATTATTCAAGCCAGAATATCATCAAATTTATTCCATCAAAGTTACAGTAAAAACTGACCGAAGCTAGCTAACGCATATATATATAACCATTAATAAAACATTACCGAAACACCAACAAAAACTATGAAATTATGAATTAGAATGTAATAATTAATTGACAACAATAGTGTTCCTATATATATATATATATATATATATATATATATATATATATATATATATTTTAATTTAACTATAGAGGGAGCTATTGCTTGTATATTAATTTTGCTTTCAGGAATTAAAATTAGATGGAGTAATTATATATTCACGGATATAATTTTGTTATAAGAGTATTATCAACAGAATAGTTTTGTGTGTTTTTGAATTATTTTGTGTTGGGGTGTCATTGATCGAGTTGTGTTTAAAAAAAAAAAAAAATGAGCTCTCAACTTGTCTTTCAAATCATTTCTCTCAACTCGACTCGAATGTCAACATGTTTGATACGTGCCATGTGGAATTGATCATTATGCAGAAGTTGCTATATTTTGAGGATTCTGGATCATTCTTGTGAGTAAAACATTTTTTCTACAATTTAAGGGTTCTAATTTCCAATATTATTTCAAAAATGATATCTGGTGGTAATTTAGTGTGGTGATTTATAAAGATTTTAGGATAATCGTTGTAAGTGATATATTATATATTTCTTAATGGTTTTTTATTTACATTTTACATATTTCCAATTTAAAATTTTTCCAATTGTTGTCTGGTAATAATTCAGTATACTTGGCTAATTCTACTGTTCTTAGCATCATGCCAGTAGAATTATGAAATACTGAATTATTTTTAAAACACATGTGGGTGCAGCCAAGCTGACGAGTACATCCACATATGTTTTTTCATATCCAATTCTTGATTGGTTCTCTTGTGGTCCAGTTTTTCCACTGAATAATGTTCATAATTAATTTATTAATCCATTTGTGTTTACTTAATAGCAACTCCAATTTATAATTTTTTTTTCCCCTTTCTCTCTCTTTCTTTTTAAATGTTCTTCAGGTATGAGTAAATTTGGCTAATTACCATTGAAGCACATGCTATGGTAATTTTATGATTGCACAAGTTAATTATTAGCTATGTGGTATTCTGATTACACAATATCATTAATTATCTCTTTGTAGATTTTGGTAGAATGTTATTAGAACTTGATATGTTTTTGAAATTCATAGATATTATAATTATATATATATATATATATATATATATATATATATATATATATATATATATATATATATATATATATATATATATATATATATTTATTTAAAAATGAAAACACTTGTGAAAAATGGAGACATTATAAAAATCAATGGAATGGACACTGAAGGAATTATACTTAAAAGGATGAAAAAGCAAAAATTGAAAAACTATGAATATCTTATAGAATCTTCAGAAGGGCTTTATAAGAATATTCATAGTAAATATATGTTATTTCATCAAATATTGTCAGCATTATGCCCAAAATCGACAATATTAAGCCCCTAATAACATATGTAAATGAAACAAGAAAATTAAAAACCGACATGAGGTTCAAATAACAAAATAAATAAATATGCAACTGAAATAGAAACTAGATAAATAAACAATTATTCAACTTAAATAGTAAGTAGAACATAAAATAATGTTCAAGACTTATCAAAAAGGACAAATTTGACTGTAGGTGGAAAAGGATTGTAAGAACTTGACAATCAGCCAGACATCAATTCAAAAATGGCTGCATATCGATGTGCAAACATTGCTGAGAAAAATGATACTATAAAATAAATTATGTAGTGCTGCCATCTATCCCAGAAAAATGTAAGTCAAAGCTGAAATTGTAGACAAGTTAAATAAAAATGCTAGTGATGCGATCTATTATGGATGACGATAAAATAGAATAAAAAGAAAGAAAAAAAATCTATTGACAAAGCGAATAATATTTGAAATGTGAGGAAACTAAAATAAGTAAATAAAATTTAAATATAATAAAGATGATATGGGAAGACAAATACAATAATTAGCAATGTATGATGAGACATTGTGTGAGTAAAAGGAAGAGTATTATTTATGTTGTAGAAATGATTATATGATGTAAATAAAATGATTAAATGCATTATATATATATCGTATTTTTACTACATCCTCTGTTAAGAAAAAAGAAAAAAACCCCGCAAAGAAAAATAAATTGAGCATTTAATTTAAATTTGTCTTTTTAATCATAAACATAAAATAAACCCGTGCAGTAACTATGTCCCACGACTTTATCGTTATTGAACTCTCTCTCTCTCTCTTCCTCTCCCCCCCCCCCTTTTTTTTAAATAATTGTTGTTGCGTTATTTTATTTTTGTGGCAACACTGATTTGAGAAAAACCTTTCATTCCATTTATGGAAACAATGCTGATTTAATTTTTAATTAACTGCAATTTTTAATCCAAAAACATGTTTTAACGAAATAGGAGTGTACTATGTCAGAAGCCTGTTCAAAATCCTTTCATATGCTATCTCATTCATCGTTCTGCGTTTTTTATTTGCTTAGAAAAAGAGATGTTGATAACAGAAATAATATATATGATTAAAAGTTGTTGCAGAAAGAGAGAAAATTATCCCTCTGCTGTCAAGGTCATTTTTCCAGCACGCGCTGTAACCCTTTCGTTGCGTGCGCATCTTTTGTATGCAATAGTCGACGCACCAGACAGTCGCTTAAGAACTCTTCTCAGATCAACATGTAAATAAAAGTTTTGTTCTGTTTTTAACTATCGGCTGCTTTTCTTTCCCGGCCTTTGGAATTATTTCTTTTTAGTTTAAGTACGTACGTCACATTCTGGCATCCCACTACCGAGATGAGTGTTGATTATGACATTCTTATTTTGCCGATAGTTAAATGTTAAGTTTAAGTAAGTTTAAATTAAGTATTTAAGTATTTTTTACGAAAAAAAAAATATGACGGATCTAGAAAGTACAAAGCAGCAGAGAAAAGCCACTAGATCATCTTTTACGAAGACGTCTAACAAGCTACAAGAACTAATAAGTGCCGCTGCTCCGGATTTAGATGATGTGGAAATACTGCTAGATCAACTACAAGAAAAATATAAAATGCTCCGAACTATAGATGAAAAATTTTTAGAATTTTTTCAAAAACAAAGCTGCTCTCAAGAAGATTACGAAAAGGAATATGAGGCAGCTCAGGAATATTACGAGAAGATGTCTACGTTAAAGGTGAAATGTAACAGGTTAAAAACGAAGCTTAGTTACAATACAGTAAATGCTGTTTCCTCTTCTTCAATTATGGCGTCACCGGTTGCTAAACAGAAACTCCCTGAAATAGAACTCTTTAAATTTGACGGCAACCCAAGAAATTGGCTCACCTTTTGGACGCAGTTTAGCAAAATCGATGAAGACCCAAGAATAGATGTCCGCGACAAGTTTCAGTACCTACTACAGTCTACTAAGCCTGAATCAGTAGCTCGACAAATCGTGGAGAGTTTTCCTGCTACAGAAGCTAATTATGAAAAGGCATTGAACTATTTAAAAGAACGTTTTGGAAAAGAAAGTGTCCTTATACAGATTTACGTTAGAGAACTTTTAAAGCTGGTTATTACGGACAAAACTCAAGTGAATTTGTTGACTCTCTATGACAAGCTTCAAACACAACTGCGTGCCTTAGAATCTCTGGGAGTTACTCAAGATAAGTTTTCGCATATGTTACTCCCATTAATAGAATCTGCACTCCCCACCGATTTAATTAAAATTTGGGAGCGACAGAAAAGTACATTAGCTGAAACAGGTAAGACCGATTTAGATCTCTTAATGGATTTTGTTAAAAATGAAGTAGAAACTGAATTTAGACTTAAAATCACTCGTGATTGCTTAAATTCTGAAAAATTAACTGTTAAGAAAAATAAGCCCTCTGAACCTAAAAGCAGTGTGTCAACTGCTTATGAATTACTTAATGCCAATAACGGCAACAATAGTAGTAATTTTCAAGAAAATTCTAAGTTTAAAAAATTTGATTGTATTTTTTGTAGTAAATTTCATAATTCAGAGAACTGTAACGATGCTTTTGCTATGAGTTTAGATTGTAAAAAAGACATAGTTAAGAAAAAGAATGCTTGTTTTGTATGTTTAAAACGAAATCATAAGGCTAATCAATGTAAGTCAAAACATCGATGCCCAATTTGCAAAAATCGGCACTTTGTAATTTTGTGTCCGGATTTAGTTTCTCACAAAGTTGATAATATCTCGATTGGAGATAAAAGTGAAAACAAAACAAGCACTCTGAATAATTACATTAAAATTTCAGATGTACTCTTGCAAACTTTAATTGTAAAAATTCATAATGGTTCTAAAACAATGTTTATTCGTGCTATTTATGATAGTGGTTCAATGAAGTCTTATATTTGTGAAGATGTTGGACAAAGTATGAAATTTAAGTGTATTGGTGAAACGAAAATTAAGCAATCTCTATTTGGTGGTGTTGAAACACCAGAAAATGTATATAGAAATTATTTAATTGAATTAAGTGATGTAAATGATAAATATAAGTGTAAATTAGAAGTACTTAGTCAGAAACGTATTTGTTCTGAAATTAAGCAAATTCCTTCTGGTCCTTGGTTAAATGAACTTAAGTTACACGGAATTAAAATAAATGATTCAGAAAACAAACATTTTAAAGTTGATAAGGAAATAAAATTGTTAATTGGTGCAGACGTTGCAGGTAAGCTTTTAACAGGAAACATTGCAAGTCTTAAATGTGGCATAACAGCGATAAATACGAAATTAGGATGGACATTAATGGGTAGATTTAATCCTGGCACTGAGCCAAATTCTCAGAGTACAGCTTCTCTTATTATTTCTTCTCTTTTAGTTAAAAATCGGTGTATAAGTGATCTTTGGAAGTTAGATGTTTTGGGAATTAAGGAACCCCCAATAAGTAAAACGAAAGCTGAATTGCAGGAGGATACACAGAAATATTTTGAAGAGACTCTAAGTATAAATAGTGAGGGGCGATATGAAGTTGCGTTGCCTTGGGTTCTGGACAACACTCTTTTACCGGATAATAAAATAAATGCGGAAAAATCTATTTTAAATACTAAAAGAAAATTGATGAATTCCGGAAAGTTTAATGATTATTGTGATATTTTTGAAAACTGGTTAGCTCTCGGCATAATCGAAAAGACATCGTCTGAGAAACTAAAGGGTGTTCATTATTTACCTCATAGGGCGGTAATAAAGGAGAACAGCACCACGAATATAAGGCCAGTGTTCAACGCTAGTTTTCATTTACCTGGTTTTCCATCTTTAAATGATTGTCTGGCTACGGGTCCAAATTTAATAGAAATGATCCCCTCAATTTTGAATCGTTTTCGTATGAATTATGTAGGCGTCACCGCTGATATTGAAAAGGCGTTTTTGCAGATTGCGATAAAAGAAAGAGACCGAGATTTTTTGCGGTTTCTGTGGTTTGATAAAGAAAATCAAGAACAGGTGAATGTATATCGGCATCAAAGGGTAGTTTTCGGCGTTACATGCAGCCCTTATTTATTGGCCGCAACTTTACTGTATCATTTAAATACGGTTCCAGAAAATTTAAAGCACTCTGCAGATATTTTGAAAACAGCCTTCTACGTAGATAACTGCGTAACAAGTTTAAACTCCGAGATAGAAATGAGAAAGTTTTTCTTAGAATCAAAATTAATCATGTCTTTAGGTCATTTTAATCTAAGATGTTGGAAATCCAATTTAATTAATGAAATATTTGAGGAGGATTCCTCCACGAAAGAGGATGTTTCCCTATTAGGTCTCGTATGGAATACACATACGGATACACTATCGTGTAAAATAGAACAGGCTATAAATCCATTAGAATCAGTCACAAAAAGAATAGTTTTGGCAGTAGCACACCAAGTTTTTGATATTGTTGGTTATACAACTCCAGTGATGCTAATTCCGAAACTAATCTTACAGGAAACATGGAATTCAAAACTAAAATGGGATGACAACCTACCCGATGATTTGGCAAAGAAATTTAAATCGTGGAGAAAAAACTTAAATTTACTCTCATTGATAAATATACCTAGATGGTTTGGGCTTAAACAAAGTGATCAAAAAATAAGCTTGCATTTATTCTGCGACGGCAGTAAAAAAGCATACGGTACCTGTGTTTTCTTAAGAGTAGAAGACGACGATGGGGTAAAAATTAATCTAGTACAAGCAAGATCTAGGGTAGCTCCTTTAAAACCCATTACAATTCCTCGCTTAGAGCTTTTGTCTTGCAATATTGGCTCTAGGTTGTTATCTAACATAATTAAAGATCTAAATTTATCAGGGGTTGATATTTATTGCTGGACCGATTCTACAACAGCCTTATGTTGGATTCAGCGAAAGCAAAATTGGGGAATATTCATTCAAAATCGGGTTACAGAAATTAACTCATTGACTTCGCCTCATTGGTGGCATCACATCTCAGGTTCTCTTAACCCTGCCGATTTGCTTTCAAGGGGGTGTTCTGCTGAACAGTTAGTTGAGAGGAAATGGTGGGAGGGACCTGATTGGTTGCACGAAAAAAAAGAAAATTGGCCTAAATCGAATGATGAGCCAAATGAGGATTTAGTCAATTCTGAGATTCGTAAAACAGTTATAACAACGTTAGTAAAAAATGATGAAGATGCTAAGTGGTATTATAAATATTTTTCTTCATTTAAGAAAATTGTAAGGATGTTAGCTTGGATTTTTAGGTTTTACGACAAGGTAAGAAAAGTTGACAAAAATCTTTCAGGGGACTTATCTGTACAAGAAATTGAAAAAGGGGAAAAGGCTTTAATGGTACTAATTCAGAAAGAATCCTTTAAGGGAGAAAATGATGAGAAATTAAGACAACTTAGACCAATAGTTGATTGTGACGGCCTTATAAGAGCTAAATCAAATGTTGTTTATCGGGATGATAAATACGATTTTAAATATCCTATTATATTACCATCTGATCATTCTGTTGTAAAATTGTTGATAATGAGTGTACATAATGATTTATTACATGCTGGTACTTCATTGTTAATGTCAAATTTAAGAGAAAAGTATTGGATTTTAAAATCTCGTAAGACCATAAGAAATTGTATTAGTAAGTGTCTAAAATGTCAAAAGTTTAAAGCGAAAAAATGTGAGGTCATCCCAGGAATTTTACCAAATGATAGGGTCCGCGATGCTTGTGTATTTGAAATTATAGGATGTGATCTGGCTGGACCACTTTATTTGAAAGATGGTAGAAAAGCATATATTGTACTGTTTACTTGTGCAGTCTATCGTACCGTCCACTTGGAATTAATCACTTCCTTATCGACCGAATCCTTCTTTCAATCTTTAAGACGTTTTATCGCACGCCGTGGACGACCTTCTACCATATATTCAGATAATGGAAAAAATTTCATAGGCGCGGAGAAATTTTTGCAAACTGTAGACTGGGATGGTCTCCGTTTTAAAGCTGCTGAACAAAAAATTCAGTGGAAGTTTAATCCTCCATCCGCAGCCTGGTGGGGCGGATGGTGGGAGCGTTTGATTCAGATTGTAAAACAAAGCTTAAGAAAAATATTGGGTCGTGCTTCTCTTGATTATGAAGAACTAATAACTGTATTGTGTGACTGTGAGAGAGTTGTTAATTCCAGACCACTTACTTACTTATCAGAGGACATTGATGAGGACTTTGCTATAACACCAGAGAAATTTTTACATGAAACTCCACAGTCAGGTGTACCTGATATTGATAATGTAGATAAAGTGAAATTGAGTAAAAGAACTAAGTATCTGCAGTGGATAAGAGAAACTTTAAGGCTTAGGTTTCGTACAGAGTATTTAGGGCAGTTACGACAGCAGTCTATAAAATGCTATAAAAACAAATCACTTAAAGTAGGAGAAATTGTCCTACTTGAAGATACTAATAAAAAACGTTCCTATTGGAACCTAGCTCGCGTATTAAAAGTTATACCAGGTCGAGATGGTCAAATAAGACTTGCGCTTATAAAAACAAACAATTCTGAGTTATTACGGCCAGTTCAGCGATTGTTCAGATTAGAATTGGAAAATCCAATACAAGAAACAAATGATGAGGCTATGCCTTTAACGACCAGTAGCGGCAGAATTGTCAAAACACCTGTAAGGTAAATTTTAAATTCAGAATATTTAATTTCAGTAATTATTTTACTTAATTTCACTTCTCTTCTTTATATGTATTCCAGTGTTTATTGTTATTTTGCATATATTATATACTGTATTTATGTTGTAATTTGTAAGGTTGTATTTTGATTGTATAAGTGATTTCTTATGTAAGTACTATGTAATGTGTATTTTGTGCATAATATAAGTAAAGATTTTGAGTGTTTAGCTGCCCACTCAAAAGGTGGGAGAATGTTGCAGAAAGAGAGAAAATTATCCCTCTGCTGTCAAGGTCATTTTTCCAGCACGCGCTGTAACCCTTTCGTTGCGTGCGCATCTTTTGTATGCAATAGTCGACGCACCAGACAGTCGCTTAAGAACTCTTCTCAGATCAACATGTAAATAAAAGTTTTGTTCTGTTTTTAACTATCGGCTGCTTTTCTTTCCCGGCCTTTGGAATTATTTCTTTTTAGTTTAAGTACGTACGTCACAAAAGTAAATCAATCGAACCATAAATGAATAAAATTACTCATCTCATCTTAAAGCTCTCTCAATTAAATTGTACAGACCTTCTGAATAGAATCGTCGACTAAACTTACAAAACCTAAATCATTTATGTCATGAAAGGCACTTTAACAGAACACAAAAACTTTTTCTTGCTAGAATTATCCAATTATTATCTTCTGAAAATTTTCAAAACATGGAATTAGTCGGAAAGTAATTTCGCCTAATCCCATTAGAACACGTTTCGATGAATTACGGAATTGCATATTATCACGGAAAACGATATTCTCTCTACCCAAAAAGAAAAAAAAAATAAAGGCATTTAATAAATTCTAAAAGTGAATCTGGTTTCATAAATATCATGCAAATTCTTCTGCTGAAAATAGCGTAGAACCATTTTCATACCTAATGAAAAGAAGTCATTTTTTAAGTGTATATAAGTGAGCGGATGAAATTTAATTCAATTCCATTTTAAGTATTCTATTATTATATATTTGCATATGAAGTAATTTTTGTAATCATTTGAAATACTGTTGTTGTTAATTAATAAAGATTCAATATATACTTTATTTCAAAAAGTATTAAAGAAGATACGCAATAAGTTAAATGCATTTTGTCACTTTAAATTTTGAATTTATTTTATTTTTTACAAATATTTTTAATTATTAATAATTTACAAAACGAGTTTAAAAAGAAACAAGGAAGAAAAATATCCTGTCAAGCATAGATTATGGATCGCTTTCCGACACTTCCAGAATACTTTAACAAAACTTATTCTCCGTTTAATAAGGTAAATAAAATACCTAAGTAAACATTTCAGGAAACGCATAACACATTCGAATACCTGATTTCAACAATTACCACCCATAGCCGGAAAGGTCCTTTAAATTTTTGTGCAGTTCTGTGTATGATATATATATTTGTATATATTGTACGGAAAATGCTAAAATTTAGTATAGTAAGAAAACTCATAACACATTCGAAAGTTCACCTTCAACAATTTCTTACTAATAGACGGAAACTTACTAGAATTCTTCTGTACAGCACTTATCTACAGATTTTTATACACGCCACATTCACTATTATCATCTTTAGAATTTTATATTTTTGGTTAATAAAGATTAGAAGTATATATAAAATAAAAACAACTGAAATTCAAAGAAAGGGCAATCATTTATCGCTAAATCTATGCGACATTTATGGTTTTTATATCAAATAACATACTTTGGAACATTTTCTTATCCAATGTCTACTTGGGGTACGCTGGACCACCTCAGAAAGGGGCACAGTGGACCGCTCTTTTATACTGATTTTATACTGAAATTTTTAATCGAAAAACTTAACAGTTACAACAAAATTCCTCTTTTCATTTAAAGTAAAAATTGCAGTTAAGAAAATAAATATTCTAGTATATTTTGTTGTGATATAATAATAATAAAAAAATACTTTTGTGTTCTACGCAATTTTAATATCTTGAAGAATACGGCTACTAATTCATATTAAACTGAAAGAAAAATATTTAGAAGGTTATTTTCTTTATTTTCTTTTATTTTACTTTTAAGAACATAATAATTATACCACTTAAATCATAAATTGTTAAGTCTAACTGCGTACTTTTTTAACTTGCTGTAACATCAGGATGTTGCAAAGAAAATTGTTCTTATTTACATATTGTTTAACACATACTAAACAATCTTCATTTAAAATTAAATAATCTAAGTAAAACTTTGATAAATAAATCTATTTATGCATATAATGTCATTCTGCACAGAAATTCTTTTAAAACTCTTTGAGCGTCTGAGGGCTTCCCAGCATTTTCATAAAAATATTTGTAAAACTTAAAATAATTTAAATTTTCTTTCCCCGTTTGTTTCTAAAATACATTTCATATCTCTTTATTTTACATATATCCAGAAATACAATTTTGTTAAAATTGTTTTTGTCTAGAGCCGATTTAAGTTGTTTTTGGGAAACGGAAAAATGCAGGCAAAACGCTTAGAGGGTTAAATGTTTTTATACATGTAAAGTAATTTATTTTTTCCCTGTGCATTGAAAACATGGCTAAAGATTCTAACAAAGTACTTTACCTTTTAAATGTGTATTAATATTGCAATTTACGTTTCACTACACTACTGTAAAAAATTTGCAGCAAACTGGCCAGTCATACAACCGTTTTTATAGTAAACGGTTATGCATCGTAATTTACCTCTATTCTAAACAATGAAAACGATTCTTAATATTATCACGTGTCACGTAACCGTTATCTATAAAAACGGTTGAGTGACTGGACAGTTTTCTGATTTTTTTTTTTTTTTTTTTTTTTACCGTATATGCATGATTGACTATGTCCCATGCGGTTCACCCCATGTCTGGGGTACAGTGAGACACACTTTTAAGTCCTGAAAAGATTTTTTTTTTTTTTTTAACTATTAAGACTTATGCTTTAAGAAAATTAATAAATGAAGACAAGGAACTAAAGTACATTCAGGAATTTTTTCATGTAGACTGATCTGTAAATTTCAGAATAAAATAATAAAAACTTCAAAAGCAATCCACTGCGCCCCATCTTTCCCTTAGCGTGTTAACAAGTAATTTATAAGAAAAAAAGAAAGAAAAAACGTCAAGAGACTGTCGCTTATCGCTAGCGGGGGAAAGCCTGAAGAAAGTGGACGAAAGCTTGACAGAGCCTGTTTACTCCCTTGGCGTTAATTTAACTGCCATATCGGGCAATATAGTGGTCATTTTAAAATTATTTTAGGATTCCAGTAGTAAAAATATACCAGGGCATTTTTTTTTCTTTTCAACAATATTTAAATTAGAATAACATATACGTTATTTTTCAAGAAATGCTGACCTTAGAAAGTAATCTTGAGCATTTGAATATTTTGAAAAACAAAAACAAAAAAAAATTATAATAATTTAAAAAATAATAAAACAGAAATAAACATATTGTTGTAATTTAACATCACCTATAACTTTTTATTTATTTATTTTTTAAAGCACATTAATTATTTTTTAGTTCAGAATTGTATTTTGTAAGTAATGCAAATATATTTTTAATCAAGTTTATAATTGCACTGAAACTTTACTTATTCCACGCCAGATAGCTTATTTTGGTGAGAGTAGTTTGCCATAACGTGTTTTTGTGGTAACCATTAACTTGTGACAACAATACACATTGGCGGAAACTCCAAAAATGATGCCGAAAGTTACACTCTTTCTAAGTACAATTTTACATAATTATATATCAATGTCCTTAAAATATGTATAACTCACCTTTATTGCGAGTAAAGGCTATTATAATTTTTTGTAGCTCACATCATAGTGATATGATGTTTAATATTTCCAAAATTAATGATGCACATTGTTAAAAAGATTCAAAGAAAGTCAATCATTTCTGGAGATAATTTTTAGTATTACATGATAGGATGTGTTTCAGAAAAGATATATCAGTAGGATTTTGACCGTAAGCGTTTAGGAAGTTTTGAAAAAAACCACAACAGAACGAGGTATTTCATATTTATTTACATATATTTATGAAAAAAGTTTGAGATCCAACTAAATCCAGTCGAATTAATAAATGAGAGAAACAGTTTGTAATCTTATATTTACAATATGATTAATCAGTACTTTTGCTTCATTGAGAAAAAATTGCTGTTTTATTATTTAATTATTTCCCTTAATAAATGCGCGAAATGGCTTGAATTTTGCACAGGAGCTCGCAAAATTATACTATATGATAGCTGTGAGCTCTGAGTTTCATAAAATACAGACACTCTAATTATTTAGTTACGCAATTCATAAAGTGCAGACACTCCAATTATTTAGCTACGCAATTCATAACATACAGACACTCCAATTATTTACTTACGCAATTCATAAAATGCAGGTATTCATGCTGTATTTCATCATGGTTTTGTAAATTATATTACAAAATTTTCACGTAATGATTTTATGCAGCGACCAACGTTTCATATATACAGAATAAGTTAAATCCCAAAAACTCGTCATATAATATACTCATATATATCACGAGCATCTCAATTTTTTGTGGTAAGACATTACGCTCCACATAGACAGGCACACGTATTAATCGTCCTTGATCTTTGATCAATATTTTAAGTAAACTAGATGGAGCCCTTCAAAACTTGACGGAAAAAAATTACTATAACAATAAAGGTAAAATAGGCTTTTTTTATTATTTAAGAGGGGGAGAGTATATATAAAAAAAAAGTTCCCCCCCCCCCCAAGGAAATGCAGCATTTTTCAATGCTCCAGTACTATTTTCGAAACTCCAAACAAACAATCCGCAAATAACTATGTAATGCAAATCAGTTCGACATTACCGCCATATTCACCACTTTAAGAAAGAAAATTTCATGCACGTATAAAGTATCATACAATAGTATATTCCTACGTCCATATCATATCTCTATAATAAAACCGTAAGTCATGTGACTGTCATCAACAGTTCCGGGATGCCCGCTTCACTTTTTCATATGCCAGGCGGCCATTTTTATTCAAAATTATTTTTTCGAATAAAACTGCATAAAAGTTACATTTTTAGAAAGATCGTTCAAAAAAAATTAATGTTTGAGAGATGATTTACGTTCAATTATGTATACATTCTGCAATAACTTCAGTGTAAATTAGGTTCGCAGTTCAAATTCTCTATCCATGAAAGTAAACAAAAAAAAAAAAAAGAAAAAAAAAAAGATTCATTCGTTGTGAACGTTTAAAATATTAAACCATGAATTTTTGCCTGGTGTAAAAATACAATCCGCACCAGTGAGACAGTCAGTGTTTACCATAATTATATTCTATACAACTCAACTTCCTTCCGGATCTTTTCTTGACGTAAGTTGAACTCACGTAATAATATTTAATGGATCAAATTTCGAAACGAATTGTCAGCTTTTATTTTTCGCGTGTGCAAAATAGAAACGCTACTTTAATTTTGAAATCAAATGTTTTGATTTATGATATTTTTTCTTATTTATCTATTTTCTATTTTAAAGAAAAATGTGAACGTCATGTATTTTAAATTGGAACAGCTGTCACGGACGCACCGGGGTTGGCGCGATTTTTGTTTTGTGCCATTTTGGCGAGAAAATCCCATTTTCAGGTACCTATTAGAGATTACTAAAACAGCATGTACTTTTATTTTATTATGAAATAGTTTATTTTATATTAAAAAACACACAATTTTATTATAAAACACACACACAATGATTAATTTATTATAAAGTGGGTTAAGCGGCTTTTGTCAAGAAAGATGAAATACATAACAAAAAATATGCGAAATGCTACCACGATCGCAAAAGTTCTTGATTTGTCTATTAGATTTTTACGGTTTGGCGAAGGATTAAGGAAAAAAATAAATTATGAATAAAAATAATTTGTTACAATGCTTAACATACATTTAAGGGCGACCAAACTGGTCGCCAGTGGCGGCTAGTCAGTAAATAACAGAGCATAGTAAATAAAGCACGCATAGCTCCCCCTGTGATAATGCAACCGAGTGAGCCATTATGCGCATGTGCATTGCAACTGCCCAAAGGCACCGTCCAAATTCGACGTTAAAAAAAGTTTTAAAATGTTTAAATAACAAAATTTAAAATGTCCTTTTTAATTATTGTTCGTTTCAAATCCATATCTTCTAAAACGCATCCATTGTTTTAAGCTAATCAATTTTTATGTGAAGATGTAGACAATAGTAATATACAGTCTGCAGATGAAGCACATTTTTAATGTTTTCAAGTGTAATTTATTTGTATGGTTTCTTCGGTTCCTTTCCATAATCAGGATGATTATCCCATTTCCATAATCGGGGATAAATATATAGATAACTGCTGATGAAGCAGTCCTTTTTGGCGATTTTTCTGAAATTTCCGATCGATCAAATAATTTTATTTTGTTTCGCAAAAAAAAATCGCACCAATCCCGGTACGTCTGCGACATCTATTCCATTAAATCATGTTATGGTATTTTTTATTTAATAAATAAAATTTATTAATGTTTAAAAACAAATTTATGAGTAATTTAATATATTTTAATCTTTTTGTATTAGTTTTATTGTTTCAGCAAATGTTAAAAGTAAATAAATTGATGATATTGATATTTTTATAATGAAATCCGTCTTTGTTTACAATTCTACCTTGCCCAGATAGCTTGAAGTTATAGTCAAAGTCAGACTTCAATTTTGTAGAGTTGCAGCATCCTCTGGCGATTGACTTTATGATGTCATATGCAGAAGTAAAAGTTTAATTTAAAATTTCGACAATTAATAAAACTTTCGAACAAATGAATGAACGATAACAAATCTGTGTCCAAATATCTTTCATTAAAAAAAATGATGTAATTTGATGCAGTTGTTTGTTCTCACGGACTGTCGAAAGAAAACGCTTAGCGTTTTAAATATATAGATTTTGAGGGGAAAAGACCGGGTGACATACATGGAAAAAAAATGGGATAATTATTTTAAGAATAAATAAATAAAAATCTGCCACAGGGGCAGTTTATTATTATTATTATTTGTTTCATACTTCTAATCTGCGGTTGATAAATTTTATAAAATGAAGTTTTTTGTTTACTGGTGCATTTTTTTTAATGCAATCTTCTTTCCTCAGAGCTAAAGTCAAAAGTGGTCTTCGCATCCTGGGTGCCCAGGTGTCTCCTCCGTCTCAGTGGAGCATCACCGTGGAGATCAATCCCAGGCAAACCCTAGCAACTGTCACGGCATTCGTCAAGGACACCTCCACCAAAGCCCCGCAGGAGGAGACCGAGATCAGGTGAGAACTCGCTTTACATGAATTCAATTGTCAGTATGGAGGAGTATAAATATTTTGGGAAAATCATGAATTGCAGTCATGAAACTAGGCTTTATTTTCAAGATAAACATTGCATGCTTATAAAAATATAGTGTTTTAAAAAATATATATTTTTTTTTTACTTGTATACTTATTTAGACTGTCCTAATACCCCGTGCAGACCAGATATTTAAGATATCTTAAACCCTAATTTTGGATACTAGAATTAGAGCACCTATTCACACCGCAAAACTCATCTAAGATAACTCATTGAAAGTCACTCTGTCTGAGATCTGAACAAATGGAAAGTGTGCGTTGCGCATAAGTTAAAACCATCTTCAGCAGCCAATCAGTTAAAGCGAAGCTCCACAGCCAATCAGAGTGAGTGATAGTGGCCGTTTCTAGTCGTAGAAAGTCCGGCGGTCTGAGATATATTAAATATTCGGTCTGAACGGAGTATTAGAAGGAAAGATAGTTTCTAGTAAAGAGATCTGTGAATAATCTTGTAGATCCAAAACGTTTTCTGAAAATTTTACATTTGCTAAATTTTCAATAAAAAGTGTTCGCTGGCTACCATCATTTACAATAACTCTAGTTAATTCAGAATTAATAGTAAATAAGGCATGCTAATTAATTACCAGAATTATTAACCAGTAGTGATATTTGCTTATATTTGAGTTTCAAAATTTTTTTTTTAAACAGCTGCAATTTTGAAACACTAGTCTAAAACCTAATAAAAAATTATCGCAGTCGATAAATTAATAAACGATCTAGCCTATTTAATCTATTAAAAGGCATAAAACCAACGTTAAAAATGCACAAATAATACACAAAAAAGCAGCAAACAGCTGTTTCGAATCCACAAGCGAGATTCTTGTTCAGTGCGATAAAGAGCAAAGCACGGTGTGCTAGAAAAAGTAAGACGTGGAAAAACGACAGAGAGGCGGTGTGTATTATTTGTGCATTTTTAGCCATTGGTTTTCTGCCTTTTAATATTCTTGCTCAAAAGTTTTATTTGCTATTTTAATTTAATCTAGTTCAAAATACTGGTGAAAAAACGAACTGTACGAAAGATGAACTGGCTTATCGAAACGAACTATATTGCCAATTCCTATAGTACACAGGGTATTTTGATGGACGTTTTCCAACAAGGAATATGAACAGTTTATATTATTATAATAATAAACTATACAGGGTGCCCCTTCTTATCGTTGACAAATGTTTAATTTCTTAATTGTTAGTTTTGGAGTTTTTTTTTTTTTTTTTTTTTTTTTTTTTTTTGTGACAGAAAAAGCCGAAATGATGACTCATGAAATTTAAAATATCATAAGTCGGTCAGTTTTGCTCCTCCAAAAATGGAATTTTTTGCTGTTTTGTTTGCTTGAACGTAGTGAGAATTTTTCTAAGTTATAAAACCCAAGGGCCGTATATATATATATATTTTTTTTTTTTTGTGACTTTAGAAAAAACTATTTTGAAGTTAATTGATTATTCATATAATGAAGAACAAACATTTAAAACATTTTTGTATTTGGAACTATATATCTAAAAAAACACAGCTTAGGAATTAACTATACTGGTCAAGATATGAAGGGACACTCAGTATGAATCTACATACATTTTTGAAGCCACATTTTTACAATGTATCATTTAAAATAATATTTTAAAAGAGATGTTTTTCGGATGTATAGCTTTTTCAATTACTGAATCTTCTTTTCCAACGGAAAACACAAGGGAGCAGAAAAGTATCTAAGACATTTGAAGGGAGGAAAAAGGCATGCATAGGCGATTATGTTTTCTAAATATGGTTCGTAATCTAATACTTTAACTTTCAATGCTTCTACGGTTTCTTTCCGTCACTTTCAATTAATTTCACAGGAATTATTATTTTTATTTGGCTTGCATTCTATTTTATTTATTCTTATTTATTTTATCCCCTTCTTTTATTATTTCTCCGATGCTAAAATTTGGAGGGTAACAAGCACGCAAATTCTTTTAAGGAATACTGGTTCATATTATTTTCTTCTTCTTCAAGTGCAATATTTAAGATAAATTTAATAAATGAAAAGAGTAATATTAAATGAAGTGTATTACGAGTTTGAATATACCGTATTTCAGGGTGCGAAATTTCTGATCGCAGGGTCACCTAGTTGATCAGAAATTTAAAGTTGGCGGCTAGAAGGCAACGTACATAAGTACGCCATAATTTTTGGATCTTGAAGAAACATTTTACTCGTGCCAAAAAATGGTAATCATCATTCTCTACGCTCCTCCCCCCTTTTTTTTCTATTTTTCGCAAAAAAAAAAAAAAAAAAAAAAAAAAAAAAAAAAATGTGTCACTCTTTAATCTCATAATTTACTCAATGATTGACTAAACATATGTTTTTATGCAAAAGCTATTTCTATTACCTTGTTAATAGACGTCAAAGAACTTCATAAAATATGCTTATTTTTCAAGCCTCCTCAATAACATACCTAAAGGGAATCTATTATATTAAAATCTGACTGTCTAAGTATTTCACAACTAATCCCCCTAGAATATGGAAAGCAGTGTGGTGAATTTAACACCAGTTGTTTGCATGCATCTGAGGATGTCACATAAGCTCTTGTAATTTTAAAATTTGACTTAGTTTCCAATATATTATTATTTTTCTTTATAACTTTTAACTTAGTTTCTCTAAAAATGGCAACTAAATTACTCCATTTTTGTAAAAAAATAAAAATAAATAAATAATGGGATGTTGTCTGCTATCCGAAATGATAAACATATATTTTTATTTTTGTTTTGTTTGAATAAATCGATTTAATGAATTTTAGTTTACATTCTTTTTCTTTTTTTATGTAATGTAAAGAATATTTATATGACTTAAATAATCACATTTGCTAAAATTATTATAAAAAAGCTAAAAGATGTTAATATTATTGATCCTTACGAAATATTTTCCGATTTTTCTTTAACCCATTTTAGGCCAAGCATAGAAATTTTATAAAATGTGGTATTATTTGCATTGAAATTTGCTTGAATTACATTCATTAAGACACCAAAAAAGTTTCGTGCATGAAAAATAATATTTTATTTAATTTGACGTTACCATTATTAATTTACCATTAATAATTTACCCTTAAATTTAAATAAAAAAATTTTAAATTTCTTATGGCATTTGTTTTATTTTTATTTTATTTACAGAACTTGCAACTTTACTCCATTATAAAAACATATGATTAATCTCAAGTGGAATAATTATACATTTTCAAAAAGTCGAATTTGTCAATAACCGTTTCAAGTAAAAAAACCAGCGTATTTTGAAAATTTCTCAACAGAAAGTGATTACTTCAATATAATTATTAATATTTTATAGATGTCTCCAGAACCCTTAAAAATAGCAGAAAAATAAAATTAGTGAAAAATATACGTCACAGTGTTAATAAAAATATATCTAATGAAATGGTGCGTTTACGCACCTTTGGCCGAAAATGGGTTAATGTAAATAAATGGACTGTGCACTGTAAAAAAAAATTCGGAAAAGTTTCCGGTAGGAATAGGATTTCCAGTTGCCCGTATAGTACAGGAAACTTTTCCAAAAAAAAACGGAAAAAAACGAAAGTTTTTTCTTTCCGTCAGGAAACTTTTCCCGTTTGATTCCATTCACATAAAGAAACGTTTTGGAAGAATGGAAGAATAGATAGAAAGTATTCCGTTTAAAAAAGGAAAACTTTCCATTCACATAAAGAAACGTTTTGGAAGAATGGAAGAATAGATAGAAAGTATTCCGTTTTAAAAAGGAAAACTTTCCATTCACATAAAGAAACGTTTTGGAAGAATGGGAGAATAGATAGAAAGTATTCCGTTTTAAAAAGGAAACTTTTGCGAATCAGTCAGTAAACTAATCTTGAAAAAATTAAAAATTCCTGTGTAGAATAGAAACTTTTTCTTTGCTTTACGGAATTTTTTTTCATTATGATCGGAAAATTTTCTGTATTGTAAAGAAACTTTTGTTTTGAAGAGTAGGAACATTAACGGATGAAAATATTGCTTTTGGACACTGTTTTGATTTCCTTTTATCTCAATTAAATATTATTAAGAACTTTTTTTGAATACATACACACATTTTAAGTATTTGTTATCATAAAATGCATTACATGTAATGCATTTTATGATAACAAAATGCATTTTATGATACGAAATGTGTGTATATATTCAAAAAAGTTCTTAGTAATATTTAATTGAGATAAAAGGAAATCAAAATAGTGTCCAAAAGCAATATTTTCATCTGTTATTGGTCCTACTCTTTATAACAAAAGTTTCTTTACAATACAGAATCAGCTTGAAATGTTATTTATTTGTTACAAGTATACTGATGCGCTCATGGGTATAATATAACTAAATATTCAGATGATGCTAAACCAGTGTTGAATTCAGAGCCTTTTCTGCGGCTCCGGCGGGGAGGAATTATATATTTCCTTTTTGGAAATTGCACTTTTTAACCATTAAAAGCATAATATCTCAAATCTCCTGGGGGGGGGATTTCAATGTTCCAGGGGGGTCCCAGCGGGCCACCCCCTGAATTCAATACTGTGCCAAACAACTGTTCAATATTACTAAAAAAAAGGGACAAGCCTGTATCCTCAAAAAGCTCAAATTTATTCCACTGGGTGTAGCACAAGTATGAAACATGTTCTATGCATATGAGGTGTATGCAACTACTTTGAAGTTTATTGTTGCTGGAAAGAATTTCTATAGCTATATTTCTAAAACAAAGGACATACAAAACCTATCTTTTTAAATCATAATATTGCCCCACCCCTCCTTAAAAAACAGAAATAGCTATATTTGACTGAAAATTATCTTCTTCCAATAATAGGTTTTAAAAAAATAAGCTTAGGGGGTCGTCATCATTCTTAAATTGTACCAAACTCCAACTTTTCAATACATACACCTAATTTTGACGTTATACATTTTTTTTTTCTGTAAATTTCTCCCAAGGATACGAAACAAGAAATCACTTGGTCAAGTGGTTTAAGAAATATGAAGGTTTAAAATTTGGAAGTCTTAATGTGAAATTAATTTGCAATTGATGAAAAACAAATTGCAATGCGGGTAGCTTTTTAAGCGTAATTCAAAAACTACTTGACATAATAATTTTGGATTCGCTTATTTGAAGATTTTCAAAATCTATTTGTTAAAATTGTATAGATGATGTTTAGTTCTCTCTTATTAAAAAAAAAAAAAAAAAAAATGTATTTTTACATTCATTTCAAAAAAGAAAAAAAATATCCTATGAATTTTTAATAGAGGTGGATTTCTGGAGGCTTCAAATATGCAAATCCAAAATCACAGATAGTTGGTAAGTAGTTTTTGAGTTATGCTTAAAACATAGAATTATATGAGACTTATTTCTCAATTTATCAATGTATTTATCAATGCTGTAACTATTTGAGTTTTCACGATAGTTCACTGGTCTTTTTATATGAGTTGCCCTATAGTATTTCTATCAAATCATAACAAAAATGTTTGCTGTAGTTTGCGCATGCGCAGTTAAAATTAATTTCATAAAAATACCTATATCTCATCAAATATTCAATATATTAATATTTTAATCACAGTATACTATTTCTACGATTCTTTGTCAAGTTTTTGGAAAGTGGTGTATAATTTGGCTGAAAACTCTGCATGTTATAAAAAAAACTTTTGAATTTTTCACAGAAACGTTAATATATTCACGAATATACATGCTATACTTACAAAAAATGCACACAAATGTTGAACAGAACCTACATAGTCATTTACTACAGTGACAGACCATTTTTAGCATTTTTCGTTACTTGGGTGATCGAAAATATTATTTTATTATTAAAGTTATTATCCCCCCCCCCATAGTTGTCCTCGCGATAAAATATTCACTGAAAAACATCAAGTCAAACATGTTCTTTACATCCTCAAAGCTTAAGGGCATTCCGGGCATTTACTCACGAGTTTCAGTAAGATAATTGACGAAACGTCTGAAATCGGTCACTGCCCCTTAATTTCTGGACACCAGTGTAATATTAATAAAGTAAATCTAAAAACTTTTGAAGCCATGTAACTTATAAGAATATATATACAGAATTCAGCTAATCCTAATACATAGCTTGATGATAAACAATTTTTAGAAGCCGTGCAATTTGAAAATGTAACAAGACTTTGAACTTGAAGCTCAACTGAAAATTATATAACAAAAAGCCTTGCTAAATGAAAATCCTTTTTAAAAACAGGGTTCGTGATTTTACTTACTTATTTAATCAAAAAATCATATATGTTTTTAATTATTTAAATCAGCTATTTTTTTTTAATTCAAAATACAATTTTAAAATTATACATTTTACAGTAAAATAAACTTTACTAAATAATTAAAATTAACAATTAGAAGTGTCCATTTAAATATATTTGAAATTAAAAAAATATATAGAAACTCATTCACTTGGTTAAATTAAAATATTTTAATCATATAAATAGTTAAAAATATACAGTTTAAAAAAATGGAGCTACAGAAAAAGATTTAATTTAGAAATGTGAATTCTCTTTTACTTTTGAAAACATGAAATAAATAAAACAAATTGTCTTGTGTCATCACTTATTTACAAAAACTGCAATTTAACAGATATCCTATTCTGTATAAAATACATATACCACCTTGAATTATCCCTTTGATAAAATAAAAAGCATATGCACTCTGCATTACTAAAAGCTAAAGCTTTTTGTTCTGACCAAATTTCTTTATTCATTTAATGAATTTAGAGCATATATTAAACACACTTAAGATGGTTATGATTATATTTTATAAATTTCAATGGATATGAAAAAAATATTCTTTGTTATTAAAATGTTTGAAAAGAAACACCAATTTTCCAGCTTTATGAGTTCCTAAGCGATTACAGAGTTTACAGTGAATTAAAGTTTGATTTATTTGAATTTAAAATAAAAATAATTAAATCAGGCCTTTTTTTAAGATTTTAAAACTTTAGTTGTTTATGAGTTTACATTTGCAAGTAATTGAAATTGTATGAAAAAAAAATATATAACATTTCAAAGTATATTACTTACCATGCAATCTTTATTTTCCGAATCTTTCCATAAATAAATTACGTTGGAATATTGAACCATTTGTTATTTACATGTGCACAATGAAGTCATGAGATATCTACATAAATATCAATAAATATACTGTTGACTGACCTATATTCATTTTACTATATTTATGAAGTCTAGTTGCCTATAAAAATTTATGTATATTTAAAGGCAAAATTTTATCATCATTAATGACAAAGAAAGAAATGTTTGTGAGTCTTTTATTCTTCAATGGCAGATCACTTAATAGAAGAATATTAAAAATTACAAATAATTCAGGAAAAATATATAAAAATTAAGTGTATATTTAATAAAAAATCTGACTTCGCAAATGTGGTATGTGCTGTTTTTTTTAAACTTAAACTTAGTAAAATAAATCAATCGCATTTAATCTGCACAAACATTAAATTGCACATACTAACAAAATACTATTTAAAAAAATATATATAAGTTACTCGATTTTTTTTTCTGGCTAACTACAAAAGACAGAAAAAATAAAACAAACATTTATACTGAAAAATAACATTTATTTGCAACAAAACTATAAATCAAAATGTTATAATGAATAAAAATTACAGCAATACTGAAATTACTTCCATTGACAGTTCTTTCCTTCGAATAGCTGCACTTAGTAAAAAAGTAGGCCTAGATTCTTTAATTTCTTCCAGGCCTTAATTGATTACACAATATGATGCTACCAAAACAAAATTGTCCTAGGACATTTCTCCGAAAAAACTGTCAAACCATCAATATTATTCGAGAACAGCATGATTTCCTTTCTTACATCATCATTCGCTATTAAGCAAGGATGATATGCTCTAGCTGGAATGCGACACTGATCACTGCAGTATTATCCTGCAATAATAACAATAATAATATTAATATATTTTTATTTTACTAATTTCTAGTGATCATGTATATTTAATGGGACAAAAACAGCACAACAGCAATGAATGATTAAGAGGACTCTTCGTCTTCAGCGATAAGTATTTTTAAGAGCATAAAATTTGAAAATTTTCCTTTCAGTAAAAATTTCAAATTTCATAAGTTTTTAAAATACTTAAAAATTAAGGAAAATTATTAAAATGTACAATTTAAAAATGTTAATTTAAAGATGCACATTGGACATCTGTTTCCTGCTGGTGAAAGCTATATTTTGATAACTGTATAAGGGAATTTACTACCTCTTTAAAATTTACATAGGTTACCATGGGATTTCACGATCAGCATTAAATGAAAAAAAAAAAAGCGTGCCACAGTAATATAATAGAACTAGTGGGTAAGTGTGATCGAACATCGCTCAAAGGGTTTCGTTTAATATTCCTTTCAAAACACTTTGTCCTTTCTTTAATAAATCCAAATAAATTTCATTTAGCATCAACAACAAAAAAAACTCATGTTTTTTATAAAGTAAAAATTTACCGGTTCTGCAGGAAAACCCATTTTTTTAAATTAGGGGGTGGAGAATAGCCCCGTTCCCTCTCTTTATACTTCACCAATTAAACTTCAAAACTGATCAGGGAAGCACCTTATCAAACTGAACCTATATACAAAATTTGAAGCAAATCGGATAATTCTGTATGAAAAACCCATTTATCTAAATTAAGGAGGGGAGATTAGCCTCCCGATCCCCCCTTTATACTTTACCATTGAACCCCCAAAACTAATCAAGGAAGCGCCTTATAACAATGAACCTATATACAGAAAAAGCAAATTGGATAATTCTGCATGGAAAACATACTTATCTAAATTAAGGGAGGGATTGAACCTTGTTCCCCCTTTCTATACTTAACCAATGAACCCCCAAAACTAAACAGAGAAGCAACTTGTCACATTGAACCTATTTACAAAATTTGAAGCAAATCGGATAATTCTGCATGAAATACCCATTTATCTAATTTAAGGAGGGGGATTTGCCTCCCTTCCCTACCCTTTATACTTAACCAATGAACCCCCAAAACTGATCAGGGAAGCGCCTTATCAGAATGAACCTATGTACAAAATTTGACACAAATCGGATAATTCTGCATTAAAAACCCATTTATTTAAATTAACGGGGGATTGGACACTGTTCCCCCTTTATGCTTAATCAATGAACCCCCAAAATTGATAAGGAGAAGCGTCGTATCACAATTAACCAATATAAAAAAATTGAAGCAAATCGGATAATTCTGAATAAAAAAAATCCCTGACGGCTCGGCCTACAGGCACAGGTAGATTTCGAAGACGCAGACCGTGGGGCGCCTGTTTGTCGGGAATTGCGGAAGAAATGACCTTTTTGCGATGATGCTGCAATTGGAACCGCCTACTTCGAAACCAAACTTGTTTGCAGGCGGAGCCAGCAAGGATTTTTTTTTTTTCTATAAGAGTTGGTCCTATAAAAAACATGTCACTATAAAAGTTTTAGATAATATTAAGAGGATTTATAATAAATTTAAGCGGATTTGAAATCTTGGGAATTGACGAAGTTATGATTTTTTTTCTTCTAAAACCCTCCTCCCCACCCCTTAAGGCAATTTTTAATTATATCAAAATCTGTCATACATAAATTTTCGGCCCTTCTCCTAGAAGTAATAACAACTTCAAACGGATTCGATACGTATCATAATTAAGAAATTATGGGGGGGTTTCTGTTTTCACAAAAAGTCCCCCCCCCCTTGGTTCGATTTTGCCCATTAACGAACTTGACCGAGATTTTATGCCCCTTGATTTTATGTATCAGTTTCGAAAAGAAGCGGGAGTTGGAACCGCCTACTTCGAAAAATAACTTGTTTGCAGGCGGAGCCGGCAGGGTTTTTTTTTTTTGTTTTTAACTTTTTTTGCTATAACGGTTGGTCCTATAAAAAACTTGTCAATATACAAGTTTTAGATAATATTAAGAGGATTTATAATAAATTTAAGCGGATTTGAAATCTTGGGAATTGACTAAGTTCTGATTTTTTTTCTTCTAAAACCCCCCATCCCTCCCCCCCCCCCTTAAGGCAATTTTTAATTATATCAAAAATCTGTCATACATAAGTTTTTGGCCCTGTTCCTAGAAGTAATAATAACTTTAAACGGATTCGATACGTATCGTAATTAAGAAATTACGGGTTTTTTTTCTGTTTTCACAAAAAGCCCCCCCCCCCACCCCCCCCCCCTTGGTTCGATTTTGCCCATTAACAAACTTGACCGAGATTTTATGCCCCTTGATTTTATGTATCAGTATGGAAAAGATGCAGGAGTTGGAACTGCCTACTTTGAAAAATAACTTGTTTGCAGGCGGAGCCAGCAGGGATTTTTTTTGTTTTTAATTATTGTTTGCTATAACGGTTGGTCCTATAAAAAACTTGTCAATATAAAAGTTTTAGATAATAGTAAGAGGATTAATAATAAATTTACGCGGATTTGATATCTTGTGAATTGACGAAGCTATGATTTTTTTTCTTCTAATAACCCCCCTTTTTCCCCCCCTTGGGGCCATTTTTAATTATATCAAAAATCTGTCATACATAAATTTTCGGCCTTTTTCCTAGAAGTAATAATAACTTTAAACGGATTCGATACGTATAAAAATAAAGAAATTATGAGGGTTTTTCTGTTTTCACAAAAAGCCCCCCATTTCCCCCCCCCCCCCTTGGTTCGATTTTGCCCATTAACGAACTTGACCGATATTTTATGACCCTTGATTTTATGTATGAGTTTGGAAGAGATTTATGCAGAATTTTTCCAGTTATCGTGGTCAGAAAAAAGTGACATAGATAGATAGATAGATAAATATAGATAGATAGATAGATAGATAGATAGATAAAGTTTTGAACTGGGGGTGGTTTTGGGTTCTGGGAGTCATGATCGGCGTAGATCTGCAAAAATTTTTCAAAATTTCCAACTTAGGTGAGAATGTAATAGGTAGTATTTCTTACGAAATCTACCTAAAAAAACCATTTATTTAAATTAAGAGGGGGGATTGGCCCCCTGGTTTCCCCTTTATACTTAACCAATGAACCCGAAAACTAATCAGGGAAGCGACTTATCACAATGAGCCTATGTACAAAATATGAAGCAAATTGGATAATTCTGCATTAAAAACCCATTTATCTAAATTAAGGGGGCGATTGGACACCGTTCTGTTATTTATACTTAATCAAGGACCCCCAAAACTGATATAAGGAAGCGTCTTATCACAATTAACCTATATACAAAATTTGAAGCAAATCGGATAATTCTGCATAAAAACCCATTTATCTAAATTAAGGGGGGGGGGAAATTAGCCACTGTCCATAATTAATTTAATTTCACTTTGAATTGTCCAAAAAACAAGCTAGACACTGAGTCAAGTCGGCCAGTTTTTTAGCGACACCGAATTCCCCCCCCCCCCCCCCCACAAAAAAAAAAAAAAAAAAAAAAAAAAAAAAAAAAAAAAAAAAAAAAACGTGCCTGACTTATACTCAGACTCCACAGCCCTGGAAGAAATGATTGGATGAGGACGTATCACAAAAATTCTAAGCTTTGAGATTACTTAAGAGTAGTGCTTGGAAGGGCACGCAAAAATGCTGTGCCTAGGACTCTGAAGTTTAAAGTTGGGTTCTAGTGACATTTATGATTTATATGTTGACATCATGACTCTTTTGAACATTTTTTTTTCTTTAAATTTGAACAGTATTAACACGTGCATTTAAATACATGACAAGATTTAGTTAAATGAAAGCAGAAATATGAAATAAAATCAAGTAAGAATTTTTTTTTGCTAAAACACCACATTTTTTTTTTTTTTTTTTTTTTTTTTAATGAATGAATGAATGAAGAATTGAAGCTTTATATTTTTGAAGAAAAAAAATCAAGCCTTTTGAGTGTTTATTCTCCCTGAAGCCCATTCAATATAATTTTTCAAGACATGAGCACGAAATAAAAATCAGAACAAAAAATTGTCTTCCTTTCCACATGTGACATGATGTTCAGCAGTGGAGATCTCCCCCATCCATCTCTACTGACAAAAATTCCCTGTTTGCTTTTTTTCTTTTTCTGTTTATTTTAAATTATTAGAAAAGATTAAATGTCATTTTTTATTTTCAAAATAATGTAAGAAAAATAAAATTTAGCCAATTAAACTTGAATATCCAGGGCGAGGCAGTTGATCTCTGCTGCCCAAGATGTAAGCTTCTGCATGCAAGCTTTTACAGCATGAATATAGATAATATCAACCTCAAGATATTCAGCATATTCAACTTTACGTTTGTTACAACTAAAATTTTGTCCGATATGCAAAGAATACTGAAATTTATTTTACCATATACCAATACAAATTTCATTATATCGTCCTAACATAAAGTTCTCAATTTATTAATTAACATTATAGAATTTAAAGGATTCCCCTTTTCAATTGAATTTTAATACACTACAAATAATTAGGAATGTAAAGAATATTCGACCACTATTCGGTATTCGGCTTAATGGGCCCTTTTGCCGAATATTGAACAGATATTCTGCCGAATACCTGTAGCCGAATATATTTAGATATATTGTCGAATACTTGCTTATTTGGCCGAATATTCTAAGATATTTGGTTAAATAAGTTCCAGAAAAAAAAATGTGATTTTAAATATTTTTAACAAACAATATTAAAGAATGATATCTAAATACATTAATTATTATAAGAAAAATAAATCCTAATACTTACTCAATTTTAAAGCTTCATGACAACTTATAAATAACTGTATATAATGAAATTAAAAAATATTTTTCTTGCTGCATATTTAGGCATCATATGAATTTAAGTAAGTATTGCAACATTAATTTATTTTACATTAAAATGCAAAATATATACTGCATTTAAAGTTTAAATTTCTCTCTCTCTCTCTCTCTCTCTCTCTCTCTCTCTCTCTCTCTCTCTCTCTCTCTCTCTCTCTCTCTCTCTCTCTCTCTCTCTCATCAGTGAATTAAAAAAAATTCACTTTATATCTATTTTTTTAATCTGATTTATAATGATGATAAGTTTCTTAAACAATAAAATTCATAAATATTAAAAACAAATATTTTACTGTCTTGTAAAAATGCTTAATCTTTCACAAATTAAATCATTTTTCTAGCTTTTAGTTTTACTTTTAAATAATAAATATATGACTATATAATTACTTTACTAATTAAAAATTAAACATTAGATGTTGATTAAACGAACTAATGAGTTTGATACATTGAAAAGAAAAAAACTATTACCTATACTGAAAAAACATTTAATGAGTTACTTCAAAATAACATACAGGGGTAACAAAATTATTTATCACTGTAAAGCTTGAAATTGTGATGCAAAAATAACTTTTCAGCATTTTCAGGAAGAAGTCTGTTTCGTTTGGTTTCATATATATTACCAGCTTCAGAAAACAAACGTTCACTATATACCGTGCTTACATACATTCAGCTGTCATGATTTTTGAACACTCAAACAAAAAATTTATTTCAATTAGTCCTTAATTTAATTTTTGATTTTAAAATTGGAAAAAAAATAAATAAACAAATTAAATAATTTTTTTTAAAGTCAGTATTCGGCCGCCGAACATTCGGTATTCGGCTAAAACTTGGCCGAATATTCGGTATTCGGCTATTCGGCCAAATCACTATTCGTTACATCCCTACAAATAATAAAATGTAAAATTGATTCTATAATAATGCAGTACCTGAAAAAAGACAATATGATTCTGATATAGCATCGAACATAGAAAAATATCATCAATTTATTTTAAGATCATAGGTATGTTATTGATGTCTTCAGTGTTGAATTCAGACATTTTTCTCCGGGAGGGATTTCTGTGGTTCCGGGGGGGGGGGATATTATAGAGTTCCGGGGGGGATTGCACTTTTTGATTATTAAAAGCATAAAATGTGAAATCTTCCGATGGGACATTTCAATGCTCCGGGGGGGGACTGTCCCCCCACCCCCTGAATTCAACACTGGATGTCTTACAGAATTAAAGAAATAAACAAGGAATTTAATTTAGAATAAGTTAAAAACTATTTAAAAAAACAGCCTACAAAAACTAAGTTTCATTAAGATAATATCTAAGTTAGAAATTTCTGGCACATCAAAATATTTTTTACTTCGGGGATATTTTTCTCATAAAAAATAAACTGAGCGAGAAATAAGATAACATGCATTTTATTTCAGGCTACGCAGCTCCTTAAACATGTTATTCGATTTGATAATCATGCACTATAAATATATGTACATATCAAATCCAAAATATTAAAAATCACATAAATTTTAGTACTTACCATTGCGAAGTTGTTGTTGTTGTTGTTGGTTTGGCCCATGGGCAGCAGCTTTTTATTCCTATACAGCTGTCTTACTCCGCAAAAACCAGACTCCTACCAGAGGTAAAACTATTGCGAAGTTAGAAGTACGTAGAGCAGTTGTCCAATATTTAAAAACATGGCGCCCATCTTCATCCAAAAACTCGATTCTGTTCTGTTATCAATCACGTGACGCAACGCCTTTCATACGTCAGCAGAGAACGAGACTGCGCAGTAAGTCCGGAGAAAGCTGTTTTCCATCCTTTTGGAAACTAATCCGATATAAATAGATTATTTTTATGACTGTAGAAAACCTTTCTGTTGTGATTCGGAATAATTATTTTATCGGTTGTTTTCCGTATCGTAAAGGAAATTTATCTTTTACGAAACGGAAAAGGATTGGAAATTTTTTACAGTGTGGTAGATCATGGAGCTTTGGGCATGGACTCGAACATACGTACAGAGCATATTCTCCGATTAAAATATTTATTCAAACCATAGCAGCCCACTCGCACACTACAGAAGTTAAACGAAACTCACCTGGACGAAATCGCTTAGACGAGCTGCATGAATAAAATAAACGTTAACTTGGCAATAATTGCAAGCTCTAGAAAATTTTATCCATAATCATCTCGCCCAATGGAATTTTATTGCCCGTTTGTCACCACACTGAAAAAATAAATAAATAAAATAAAATAAAAAATAAATAAAAATTATTTTACAGTATAATACTGGTTGCGCGGTAGCGTATTACTGCTTATTTTACTGTTTGTTACTGTTAATTTTACGGTATAATACTGTCAGCTGGGGTGCCAGTGCTATACTGTAAAATCAACATTTCTTTCTTTTCTTTTCTTTTCTTTTTTTTTCAGTGCATTTGCTTACAAAAACATTTTGCTATAATTGCATAGAAATCATGTAACTAGCAAAATGTAATTTTCGTAATTTTCAGTTCATTTACATTGTAAACATGATTTCTTGCTGATATTAAGAAGTTTGATAAAATTTATGTTATAAATCTTTTCTGAATGTAGATTAAATTAGATTTATCCCCCCCCACCCCCACCCCCCCAAAAAAAATCGAAAGATCCGATACCATGAGAATCCCACACATCGGCTAATAATTGTATAATAGTTGAATTAAATATATTCATAAGGTACCAATTTCCTTACATAGAAACAATCCATTCTCTTTAAAGTAATTCCGTCCTTTTTTTTTTTAAAAAAAAATCATTAGGAACAATAAAAATATTTTTTTTTCTTAAAGATAACTGTGTCTTTGTATGCGTGATTCAATTAATATTTATGTTGAGATTATTTGAATTCAATTTAGGTTAATCCTTTCATTATCTATTAACCGTCTCTCTACTTCACTTAAACATTTTGCTTAAACTCGTGTAATTTAAATCTTCGCGACTGCTTTCCTAATATCGCATTACTTTCATTTATTCGAGCGAGAAGGAGAAGAAAAAAAGTTGAATATAAAGCTACAAAAATACAGGGGAGGGGGGGAGAAGAAAATAAAAAGAATGAAATAAAATAAATGGAAGGCTGCATTACAGAGCCTCCTTCTTACGAGAAGGCATTCTCGCTTACTCATTTCGCATTATAAGCTCTAGCGCCTTCAAAGAAGTCTTTCACTTTATTTTTCTTCAATATATTTTTTTTTCTCCATCGCCCCTGCCGTGATGAGGCGAATTCAGGGTCTCTTTTTAGGTAGGCACATTTCTAGTAAAGTTACAGGAGCGTAAGATTTTCTCGCATCTAACTTTTTTTCCTACTCGTAAATACCTTTATCGTATTAAAAAAGATATATTCGGAAATTTCATTTACAAGAATTTGAATAAGACAGTTATTTCTTTATGTATTTAGTTTTTCTTTTATTAGAGAACATATCTTTTTCTTTGTCGGTAATACATCGTTCTTACTTTTTTTTTTTTTTAATTCTTTTATGTTTATAAGGGAGTATTGGATCGAGTTTTGATGACTGGCTGATTTCGATTTTTGATGATGAAACGTGTAAAACTTACACGTTTTGGGATGCCCTGGATACAATTTGATTATTTTCGGACCGGTGTCTGTCTGGCTGTGACTTACACAAATTTTGTGAGCGCTGTAACTCAAAAATTAATGCACGGAATTCCTGGTAACTTTATATTTAGTTAGATTTTGACATGAATGAGTGCTGATTTGATTCCAGTTTGTATCGTTTTGCAGGTTGCGCTGCCATACCGTGTTTTTCACGATATCTTACTGTGTTTTTCACTATGTACATCTCAGTATCTATGAAATGGAATCACACCAAACTTGATGCGCAAGATGCTGAAAAGATTATAAAAAACTATGTTGGTCCAAATTTGACCTTGATTAGTCTTTCTGGAGCATTTAGCATTGTATGATTTTTGAGATGAACATTAAAACTGCACCTCAGGTACTGTTGCACCATATTATATATTTGAGGTTATTAATTAAAAATGTACAGAGTATCCAAAAAAGATCGATTTATTTTTTTACCAGTTGGAAATACTTAACAAATGTAAATTTCAAAAATATTCAAATAAGGATTTAAGATTACTATATTGATGAAATAATCCTGAATGATGAAATAATTTTCAAAAAGTTACACCTTTAAGTTTTTGTAGGATTCCTGGATCACATATAAGTTATAGCTAAAAAAAAAAATTAACTATGCTCTGACAAGTAAAACAGTAAACATTCCATTCTTCTACGACCAAATTTCACCAATTTATTATATTTTGAATTTTATGAAATTTTAGAGCTTTCTGGCATTAAAAACGTATTTTTCTGTTTTAGTTTCAATTTATGTTTAAAAACGTATAGGTTACAATTTATTTATTTATTGCAGCTAATTTTGAAAAAAATATATTTTTTAAATTAATTAATTTTCGAAAAAAATATGAACTTGTAACCTGTAATCCCCCCCCCCCCCCCTACAGAAATTGATTTTTTTTTTTTTTTTTTTTTTTTTTTTTTTAACAGAGATCGATGTTTAGAAGCTTCAAATATGAGAATCCAAAATTAAAACCCAATCATTCAAGTAGTTTTTAACACTTTTCAACTAAGTTGAAAAGTGTTTATGAATTCGGTTTGTCTGCCTTGCCTGCCTGTCTGCACATCTGTCTGTCTGTCCGTGTTCTTCTAACTCGCGTAAATATAATCGGATTGCTATGCAATTGATATATGTTATTGTGGTTTACTGTAGCAAGCTCGGCATTGAAAATGAAGTGCATATCGTTTATAGTTCGTTAACAAGGACACCGAAGATAATTCCGTTACATTACGTTCTATGGGGAAAATCCTTCGCGATGTATTTTAATGATGTTACTCGATTTTCTGATATATATCACAGAGGTGTACTACAAGATGTAGAATATGGTGCGCTTAGCATTCTTCGTTCATTTACAGGGACACAAAAAAATAATTCGATTACAGTACTGCACATGAATAATAATTGCTAGAAGTGCGTTTTATTTTCTGGTACGCGTTTTTAAATTTAACGAATATTTTGCATATTAAGGGAAACTGTCCCAAAATGGCATACTTAGGTAAAATGACATACCTTATGTTGCTCAATATTGTCGGTAGAGGCAAGCACTTAACGATAAGCAGTTATGTTTTTGATTCGATCACCTATTCCAAGAAATAGATTGCCTGAGGCATTTAATCTTTGGAAAATTCGCCTACAAAAGTGCATTAAGTTTAACTTGTACCATTTAGTCGTATTTCAAATATTTCGTATTAAAACAATCAAAACATCTTAGGGGAAAAAAAGAGAAAAACGATCCTATCAAAGGGCCAAAAATTAATGTTTATCTACCCATCTCCACTATTATTCCTTTAAAAATAAACTACTGTTGCGTGAAGCATGAAATATGTTATTAAAAATTATTCTAGGAAATAAAATATCATTTTTCCAGTAAACGAATTCCCCCTTCCAACAGAAGCACTAAGTAGCGAGCCCTTTAAATGCCCTCTAACAAAAGTTCAAGCTACATTAACAATAATGTCTGAATGTCCTATTGCGAAGAAATGAAACCCATCTCAGCTAGCATGAACACCATAATTATTAAAGAATTTCGTGTGGCGAAGTACTTTTTTTCATTATTATTCCTGCAGGAAATGATAAAATAAAAGATAAAACTGAAAAAAAAGGGTTAAAGGGGAAGAAAAACAAATCTGAAACAATGAATTATTCTAGTATGATTTAATACATTTTCTTCACGGCTCTGGTGAAAAAAAAAAGAGAAAAACATGATGTCGTAAATTCACCGTAACAAATCTGAAGCACTTGAAAGAAAAAACATTATTGTTTTCCATAAAGTACTAAAAAAGGAAGTCGTGTCGCTATGTGATCAAAATCCTCCTATCATTAAAAAAGCATCTCTTTCTTTTCTTTACTAAATTAATTATTTGGTTTATGTTTTCTCATTATATGTGGAGAAATCAAAAATATACTTTTTGGAGAAAGTTTTTTGAAGATAAAGCATTATAGAACTTTTGCTAGCTAGAACACTGAATTTCTAAAGAAAATAAAGTTATTGAAAATAAATCAAGCAAAGTAATGAAATTTCTTGTAACTGCAGGAAAAGAAAGTATGCTGGCTTCCAAAATTTAGGGTACAACCAGTTTTTTGTTTCTAATTTGGAAACAAATGAACATAAAAACATGAAATTTCAAAGAGTTGTCCTTTAAACAGTTATTTGTCGAATTTTATACTTAATATCAAGCGTGATTTGCAAATAAAAAATGGCATTTTTTTTGAAAAACTCCTCTGTTTGATAAAAAAAATAAATGGCAGTTTTTTGTGAAAAAATAAATAAATAAACGGATTTTAATATGGCCGAATTTTAATCCGTCACTACTTGTAATGCATTTGTGGCATCGACTTTCCATACTGTTAATTAAGTTGTCGAACACTGGAATGGAAAACAACGCCCATACATGGAGCAACTCTTGTTCTAGCTCATTTAACGACTTCGGAGGACTTACAGCAGCCACCAGTCTGACGAGATAGTCCCAAAGATACTCTATAGGATTAAGTCCCGAAGATATTGAGCTGGCCATTCCATTCGCTCCAAACCTTGATCCTCAAGATATTCATTAACGACTCTAGCTCAATACGATCGGACACTATCATCCATTAAGATTAATTCATCGCCAATAGCACCACCATACGATGTGACAAACAAAGCAAGGATCTTGTCCCGATGTTTCAGAGCAGTCAGAGTTCTTCAATGGCACACATAGAGGCTACTGTGACCACCAGAGATATTCCAGCCCAAAACATGATTCCACCTTCTTTATAACTTATCTTTCAACAATGATACATAGGGTAGAATCTGATGTCTTGTTTTTTCCAGATCTGCACACGGACTGAATTACTCTCCAAAGCAAACCGAGAGTTGTCTGTGAGCAGTGCGGAAGCGCATTGTTGTTTGTTCCAGGTAACGTGCTGTCTCGACCAACATAAACAAACACTTCTGTGTTTTCGATTAAGAGAGATAGATATAACAGGTAGTCTTGAATAGAGTTCTTAATTGCCAAGACCTCGGTTCTGTCGGCGGCGCAGTTAATTGAATGTGTAAAATAGTTTCTTTAATTGTATAAAAACATTTCTTCAAAAATAGAGTTAAGTAAGCATGCATTCGCTTACCTGATTGGGCGATGAAAGCATTTAGTATATCCAATAAATAGATTGGTGACGTGTTGCAACTTCCTCACGTATATTATTATCCGTTAGAGTATTCCGGATTATCTATAAGATCACTTCTGCAAAATAATAAAATTAGTTTCGTTGAATAATCACTGTAGAATTAATAGAGTATTTCCTTTCGATTAAATTTAGGTTTAATATACGTTTTTTGATTACATAATTACACAGAGCATTTACATCGCTCTGACATTTTCACACACTACATTTTATAAAGAAATTCACACAACAACTGACTAAAATCTAAAGAGTTTTTTTCATGTCCTTGGTAGCCTTGGATGACGTCACTGGGAAAAAGCACATGATAGCACGTGATAATCATTCTTTCACGTGGGCGTTTATTCCATGTACTTAGCTGAGTTGAAAACAGTTTATGAGTTGGTATATCCGACGAGATAATTAAAGTTGTTTACTGCAAATTTAAAGTACTTTATTATTATCTGACGATTGAAGAGTAGTTGATTCCGAATAGAAGATTACCCTTTAATTGCAATTTCCGTCACTCCCCCTTAATCTTCTATGTAGGATAAGGAAGTAAGTTCAGATTGTTTCGGTGTTTAATGAATTCAGGTTTGGGGTTGGGCTTGGTGAGTGAATCTGCGGTCATAAATTCTGTGGGACAATACTTTAAATCTATTATTCCATCTTCCTTGAGTTGTCTTATCGCGTGGAATCTGATATCTATATGTTTACTTTTTCGAGTATGTTTTTCACTTTCAACCATTTTTATACATGGCTGATTGTCCTCGTATATTGTTATGGGTTTCTGTTGTGGTAATTTTAAATCTTCCAGGAGTTTTATCATCCATAGTATTTCCTGTGCTGCGTTACTTACAGAAATGTATTCCGCTTCTGCTGATGACAGAGCAACGCATGTCTGTCTTTTCGTTGTCCAATGTATGGGACATTTTCCTAACATAAATATATTTCCGCTGGTGGATCGTCTAGTTTCTGGATCACCTCCCCAATCTGCATCTGCGTAAACTTCGAGAATAGGCTTATTTTTCGAACTTAGCGTCAGGTTGAGGTGTTTTGTGTTGTTTAAGTATGTTACGATTCTTTTGACTGCTTTCCAGTCTTTTTCTCGAGGGGTTTCATTTCTACGGCTGAGTATGTTGACCGCTGCTGAAATATCGGGCCTGGTTAATGTTGAGATGTAGAGTAATGTTCCCGTTGCTTGTCTGAATTTAATATTGTTAGGTAATAGATTTTCATCATCGTTGAGTCGATTGTAACCTGCTTCCATAGGTGTGCTGTAAGGTTTTGCGTTTTGAAGATTGAGTTTATCTACCAATTCTTCAATTTTTGAATTTTGGTTTAAGTAGAAATTTTTATCGTCTCTTTTTATATTTATTCCGAGATAGTTATTGACTTCTCCCAAATCTTTCAATTCATATTCCCTTTTGAGATTGTTTATTAATTCAATTATATCTTCGTTTTTTCCGGCAATTAACAAATCGTCCACATATACTATAATGTATGTCCAGTTTTCACCATTTTCGCGTATAAAAAGACATGAGTCAGATGTACTTTGTACAAAATTTAATGCTTTAAGACTCTCGGAGATTTTCGTGTGCCATGCTCTGGCGGCTTGTTTGAGCCCGTATATTGCTTTTTGTAATTTACATACTTTGTTTTGTTGATTTGGAGCTATATAGCCTTCCGGCTGTTTCATGTATACCTCTTCTTGTAGGTTTCCGTGTAAAAACGCTGTATTCACGTCGATATGATTAACTTTAAGATTATGATTTAATGCTGCTATGAGAAATGCACGGATTGTGGTATGAGAGACAACTGGAGCAAAGGTCTCGTCATAATCTACTCCGAATTTCTGACTGTATCCCTGTGCCACGAGTCGTGCTTTATAGGTTTGCACTTGGTTTAGGTTGTCGCGTTTTAATTTAAAAGTCCATTTTGAACCTATCACTTTCTTGCCTGGTGGCGGATCGACTAATGTCCAAGTTTTATTTTTAGCTAGGCACTTGATTTCATTTTCGGTGGCTTTGAGCCAATTTTCCCTATCGTGTGGATTTTTCATTTCCATGATATCGTTCCAATTCTTTGGTTCATTTGATTGTGTGTCTTTAACTAAACAGACAAATCTATCTGGTGGTACTCCTCTGTTAGATCTATTTGACCTTCTTGGTTCTATTTGTGTTTGTTTGGACTCGCATGGTTGTTTTTCATTATCATTAATGTCAATTTCAATGTAATTTTTATTCTTCTCTTCTTGATTTCTATCATCAGTGGAGATTTCTTCGAGATTTGAATCTTCCTCAATGTTGTTTGAGTGTTTTATTTCATGTTCTATGAATTTTACAGTCCTGGCAATATTTGTTTGTCTTTTGTGTGTATGCGATATCCTTTGGAACGTGTGTCGTAACCTAGAAAAATACCTTCTTGCGCTCTATTATCTAGTTTTCCTCGATGTATTTTATTAATGTAAACAAATGCTTTACATCCAAAGGTTCTTAAGTGTTTGAGATCAGGTTTGATACCTTTCCATAGTTCGTATGGAGTTTTGTCGTTCGCTCTTGTTGGCAATCTGTTTTGTAAATATGTCGCTGTGTGTATTGCCTCTCCCCAAAATTGTTTATTTAAATTTGCTTCTAAAAGCATGCTACGTGTCATATCGAGTAGGCTTTTATTCTTCCTTTCTGCCATGCCGTTCTGGCTCGGGTTGTGTGGAATTGTGAATTGGTGTAATATCCCGTTTTCCTTTAGATAATTGTCTATTTCGTTGCTATTATATTCTCCTCCATTATCGGATCTTATTTCTTTTGGTTTTCTACCGAATTGATTATTTACCATTGCAATGTATTCTTTTAATTTATCAATTACTTCGCTTTTCTTAGATAGTAAGTATATAGTTGTATATCTCGAGTAATCGTCGATGAATGTGAGAAAATATTGTTTTTCTCCTAGTGTTGGTGTACTTATAGGTCCACAGACGTCGCTGTGTATTAAATCGAGAACTTTGTTTGCTCTATTTGTAGCCGATTTTGGATATGGCGCGTCGTTTAATTTAGATTTGATGCAGGTTTCGCATAATTTATTATTGTGTCTGCAGTTTTTAATTTTTATTCCGGTAGCTAGCTGTTTGTTAACAATTGTTTTGATTGCTTCATAATCACGGTGCCCTAGTCTTCGATGCCATACTTCTAAACATTCTTTATTATTATTACAGCTTAGTGTGACGTTTGCATAGTTTTCTGCATTTTCTGAGTGGTTTGTTTGTTCGATTATGTATAAATTATTTTTGTTCTTCGCTCTTATATAAATTTCACCGTCGAACGTTAAATCGCATTTGTCATTTTCAAAGATTAATTTGCATCCATTTTTAGTTGCTTTGCTTACGGATATTAAATTGGATTCTAGTTCTGGGACGTATAGGACTTCCTGTAGTCTTGTGAGTTTTATTTCTCCATTTGGGGATTTCGTTTTTATTAAAACGTCGCCTGAACCGAATGCTTCGAGTTTGTTGCCGTTTGCGATGGTGACTGATGATTTTTCAAAATTGTTAAATTTATCAAATAACCTTTTATCATTTGCAATGTGTGAGGTACTGCCACTGTCGAGTATCCAGTTTTGTTTTCCTAATTTTTCTGTTATTAGTACGCGATCTTCTGATTGATTAGTTTTTGAGCTTATTTTCTGATCATTCGCGTTATCGTGACAGTCAGTATTCTCTTTATAATTCTCTGTGTTTTCATAGCATAGTGATGATGAAAAAGGTTTAGCTTTATTTTTATTATTAAAGTTATTCACATTTTGATATGTGTGTTTGTTTTTGTTGTGCTGTGTGTATCTGCTCTTGAGGTGATAGCACTCGCTATTATTATGATTCGTCATCTTACAGTGACTGCAATATTTTGAATTTCTTTTGTAGTCGTTATAAGTGTGTTTTCTTTGTGTTTTAAATGCCTTTTCAGAGCTGTTGTTTTGTTCAGACATTTCTTGTCTGCGATTATACTCATCTATGAGTTTACTTCTGATAAAATCTGGGGATAATTCGGCTTCGGGCCTTGCCTCTAATGCTGTGATAAGCGTGTTGTAGCTGGGCGGTAATGAGCATAGAAATAGTGCGGATATGTGTGAGTCATTTATATTCTCGCCTATGGCGGATAATTTATCTACTATTTGTAGAATATTTGTTATATGATTTATCATATTACCGTTTTCGGGCAGTTTAGTACTGTACAGTTTTCTCAATAAATACAGTTTGCTACTCAGATTTGCTCTTTCATGCGTACGTTTGAGAACTTCCCAGGTTTGCCTGGCTGTGGTAGAATTTTTTACATGCACAATTTGTGCGTCATCTATGCTTAGATTAATTAAAGCTCTTGCTTTTCTATCTTTTTTGTTCCAATCCTCATTTAAAGGAGTTGGTGGTTGATCACTTATTACTTCAAATAAATCTTCTTTAATGAGAAGCATTTCGAGCTTAAATTTCCAGTTGGAATAATTGCTCGAATTTAGTTTCTCGATGAATTGGCTTTCTTTAAATGTAGCCATTTTTATTTTCTATCTTTAATTATTTTTAAAGATATTCAATTTAATTTTATACGAATCGCTTTTCTTTGCGTTCGTTTTTTATTTTCTATAAAGCGAGTTTTTCCAGCATATAGCTAATGTGCTTAAAATTTTTATTTAATACATACTATCAGTCTTTCATAATCTGTCGGCGGCGCAGTTAATTGAATGTGTAAAATAGTTTCTTTAATTGTATAAAAACATTTCTTCAAAAATAGAGTTAAGTAAGCATGCATTCGCTTACCTGATTGGGCGATGAAAGCATTTAGTATATCCAATAAATAGATTGGTGACGTGTTGCAACTTCCTCACGTATATTATTATCCGTTAGAGTATTCCGGATTATCTATAAGATCACTTCTGCAAAATAATAAAATTAGTTTCGTTGAATAATCACTGTAGAATTAATAGAGTATTTCCTTTCGATTAAATTTAGGTTTAATATACGTTTTTTGATTACATAATTACACAGAGCATTTACATCGCTCTGACATTTTCACACACTACATTTTATAAAGAAATTCACACAACAACTGACTAAAATCTAAAGAGTTTTTTTCATGTCCTTGGTAGCCTTGGATGACGTCACTGGGAAAAAGCACATGATAGCACGTGATAATCATTCTTTCACGTGGGCGTTTATTCCATGTACTTAGCTGAGTTGAAAACAGTTTATGAGTTGGTATATCCGACGAGATAATTAAAGTTGTTTACTGCAAATTTAAAGTACTTTATTATTATCTGACGATTGAAGAGTAGTTGATTCCGAATAGAAGATTACCCTTTAATTGCAATTTCCGTCAGGTTCACCGTAGTATCAAATATTATCATCCATGTTGCGTTACGATTATGATGTTCTGAAATGAGCTGAACCACAGTAGGTTTATCTTCCTTCGGGCCAAAAGAAGTGTGAAGCGATCTTGTGCAGAGTGATCCCGTGAGTGATCTGGAACAAGTCTTCTTGATACTAAATTTTCGGATTCAAATTGATCATAGAGTCTCTGGACCCAGCACCAGCTTGTGATAACCCCATTTCCATCCATCCGATTGCCCGCTATCTTAACTAATCAGGTAAACGACATCTCCTATATATGGACAACACTATTTTAGTACCAACAATTCAAGATCAACAACCATAAAAAAATAAATCCACACAAATTGCAAAAGTGGAATATTCGTAGTTTCCTCCAACTGACATGTGTCCAATTCTTTTTAAAATATAGAGATGGGCATAACTATTTCGTAAGGTTTTATTAAAGTTACTTATGATCATTCATATAAACCACATTTTCTACCTTTATTTTCATTCTTTTAATAGTGAGCGTCAAAAAATTGGTTGTACCTTAACTTTTGGAGGTCAGTGTATTTTAGTAACGCATTATTGATTTTTCTTTTCTTTCCTTTCTTTTATTTTTTAGGTGGAAGAGAACGTCGTTGCACTTTTTTAAAGAACCGCAAAATTACTATTACTATTCGGATTAAGATTACTATTCGGAAATTGTGGCATTCAAAATCCGTAATCCTTGGCTTGGCACCTATGCATATTGTTAATATCTGCAATAAATTAGTTTCCAAACCTATAAACTGATTAACAATTTAAAAAAGAATATGAATATCAGTATTCTTTAAAAGAGCTTGCGTGTTTGTCACCCTTCAAGTTTTAGAACCGAATAAATGATAAAAACAAAGTGAAAAAAGATATATGAGAATAAATAAGATAGTATGCAGTACGGGGCAAGTAATTAGAGATTCACATGAAATTAATTGAAAGTGACGGTAGGAAACCGTAGAAGAATTGAAAGTTAAAGTATCAGATTACGAACCTTACTTAGAAAACAAAATCACGTACACCTGCTTTTTACTTTCCGTACACATACACAGGGTAAGGAAAGTATTGTAATCACAATAAAAACCCGATTGTGGAACCATTGGTATATTTTTATATTTTGAGGTTCCCTGAATCAATCTTCGTTATTTTTAAATGTATTATTCCATATGTACGTATGTGTATACGTATATTAGAATTTCCTCGCGTGGTTTTTCCTTTGGTGTTTCTTCGATGATGTCGCTCAGTATGAATGAGTGAACACGATAGCGCCAAAAATATTCTTTCAATTGAGCTCCCATTTGCTGAATATATTACAGACCATTGTCGCAAGAACTGTATACATTTTCGAAAAAAATCGGCCGACGGGTTCGTTATCTTAACCTTTTTCCAACCATTTTTACTTTCTTCTATCTATAATAGAAGAAAGTATTGTAATCGAAATTTTTTTCGACGGATTTACACGTTTTAGGGGTCAGAGATTCCGAAAAACACGTTTTTACAAAATGTCTGTCTGTCCGTCTGTCCGTCCGTGCGTCTGTCCGTCTGTGTGTCTTCATTGTATCATCGAAAAGTGTATGAAGTTATGCTTCAAATTGAACCTAATTCTTTTTCTATGTTTTTGGCTATGGCAAGCAGGTTCTATTAGAATTTGGGGATATTTCGAAGAAAGGGGGCGCTGTGATCGATATTTTTGTTCCATTTTCACTATTGTACCATCTAAAAGTGTATGAAGTTATGCTTCAAATTGAACCTAATTTTTTTTCTATGTTTTTGGCTATGACAAGCAGATTCTATCAGAATTTGGAGATATTTCGACGAAAGGGGGCGCTGTGATCGATATTTTTGTTCCATTTTCACTATTGTACCATCTAAAAGTGTATGAAGTTATGCTTCAAATTGAACATAATTTTTTTTTCTATGTTTTTGGCTATGGCAAGCAGATTCTATCAGACTTTGGGGATATTTCGACGAAAGGGGGCGCTGTGATCGATATTTTTGTTCCATTTTCACTATTGTACCATCGAAAAGTGTATGAAGTTATGCTTCAAATTGAACCACATTCTTTTTCTATGGTTTTGGCTATGGAAAGCAAGTTCTATCAGAATTTGGGGATATTTCGACGAAAGGGGGCGCTGTGATCGATATTTTTGTCCCATTTTCACTATTGTATCATCGAAAAGTGTATGAAGTTATGCAGATAATTGAACCAATTTTTTTTCTATGTTTTTGACCATAGCCTGCAGGTCCAGGTTGAATTCGGGGATATTTCGACGAAAGGGGGCGCTGCCATCGCGATTTTTGTTCGATTTTCACTATTGTATCATCGAAAAGTGTATGGTGTTATGCAGATAATTAAACCAAAAATTTTTAATATGTTTTTGGCTGTAGCCAGCAGGTCCTACTAGATATTCCGCCGGAAGGGGGCGCTGTGATAGCCATTTAAAGATTTCAAATTCAAAAAGATGTATAAAAAAATTAGAAATCCTAAAAGTTTTTTCCGTTAAATGTTCGGCCTTAAATGTTCCGGAGAATCCGGAGCAGTTTTTGTTTTGTCTCTATATAAAAAAATGGCGGAGATATAGCGGTTTGAAATTTTAGGGTGGTTGACACTTTCAAACAAGACAGCAGAATTCATCCATAAACGGGTTTAATTTATGAGTTTTAGTTAACAGGGTTTCAGAAAATTTTCTTTCATTGTTGTAACCATTGTTCCTATTCTTAAATGCTTAACACTATATATTTATATTCGCCAACGTCAAATTCTCGCCAAGCTTGGCGGCAATTGACGAAATATCGCCGAATTTGGCGACAAAAATAGGTTGCCACAAATGAACCCAACTTGGCTATAGAAGACTAATTTGGCGATATTCTTATTCAAATTGAATGTTGACGAGAACTGGGAATGAATCTTCTTTAATTGGGTTCCACGCATTTAGCTTCGTGTTTTACAGTAAAATTAGCTAAAATCGTAAAACCAAGGAATAGGGAGGCTATCTGTTCCGGTCGGTACAGGCTAAAAGAACTTTTCGTAGTTTAGTATACATCAGTTGATTGCATCCCGGTACCCGATGATTCGCAAGCAGCTGACGTACAACAGAATGACGAAAAATATTGATTTTATTGGCGATGTGAGGACGAAAATAGAAGTATTAACATGATTGAGATAGAAGAAAGTTTTGGGATTGGCACATCCGACTAGTTCATTATTATATCAACCATTCAAAACTAGAGAATTCAACCCGGGCATTCTGGTTTGCTGAACTTGCTGGCCAGTGTACATGGATAAATATCCTTTTTTAGGTTGTTTTCTTTAGAAATAGACCTATTACAATCACTTCGTTTATATATATATATATATATATATATGTGTGTGTGTGTGTGTGTGTGTGTGTGTGTGTGTGTGTGTGTGTGTGTGTGTGTGTGTGTAATAGAAATCTTTTCATCACGATAATGTCCAAATCACGATAACGAACGAATTCAAACCTATTTGGGACAGTGTATTTTCATACCAGCATTTTAAAAGAGTTTGTTAATCAAATATGTAGCTCTGAGACTACTTGACAGGGACACACAAAAGCAAAACAAGCCAAACACGTAAACAAAGTCTGATTTATTTAAACTGTGCAAGGTACAAACGAGTTAATATTTTTTAATCGAGCTGCTTGCAATACAGATAGATTTTTTTTAAAAATTATTTTAAAAACCATAAAAAACCAGTAATTCAAACAAATTACAATTGAAAGTACATTTTTTTTCGGCGACGTAAAAATTTAAATTATTCAATATTTAGAAGTAATTAAATTTGCTTTAAAAAAAAAAAAAAAAAAAAAAAAAATTGGGAAATGGATTGCTTAAATTGTTGCTGCCGTCAATTGTTATGACGTCAGCGTCTCACGGGCATGTTTTGACTTTATGATATAGATTTTATGGGTATAGAGCATGAAAAATACAAGTTTCGTCAGAATTATAACAATAAAGCAGATATGGGCGTTTTTCATGTCTGTTACCTTGGCAATAAAAGAGAGCGCAAAAGTTAGAGAAATACAACTTTTCGTTCTACTCACCTATATATTGGTTAATTCGTAACCATAATGACTTTGTAACAGTAATACTCTCGCTCTTTCTTCAAACAAAATGTTCGTCTCGTTCAACGTTCCGTAGCTAATAAAAATATTTTTTACGTTTTGATGGATGAAGTCAGGCTGTTTTTAATTATGTTTTCAAAAGTACTAAAAAGTGAGTTAATACTTTTATTCTCAAAAGGAAAAGAAGGACGGGAGTCTTAAATAAATAGATGCTAAATTAAACTAAAATAGTTTTACTACATTTTGTCGGTTCACGAGCATTATAATTAAATTGGCGTAACAATAATTATCATAATTGACAACAAGGGCATGGGATGCCGGGGGAAGGCCATTCCTTTGCCTATATTTTGAAATTTAATTAACTAAATAGTTTTGAGTGCGTTCGTAATTATATAAATACGTAGCACCTATAGTCGTCGTCAGGTTCACCCGTGTCTGTCCGTCCGTCCGCATATAATAGCGGAAAAAACTATCCAACCGAATGGCTTGAAATTTAATATATATAATTCTTGTAGAATTTTGTCGAGTCTTTTCAAATTTTATGAAAATCGAATCAAAACTTAAAAAGATATTAATAAAAATATATTTTAAGTAATTTGATTTTTTTTAAAATCGGTACTTCTTTAGCAGCTTCCTAGGATTAATCGTCAAGCGACCGAGATATATCGCCGAGTTATCTGACATGCATGAATGACGTTATAGTCATATATGATGTATATGACATTTTATAATCTCTACTAATATATAACGTCCGTCAAAAGTGAAGGAATGTTGATCTGCGTTTCATTTTCATAAGACTTCATACAAACAAACAGCATGAAGATTTTGCTATTGAAAGATTTGTATTGTAGAAAAGTACATTTTAAGAATGACAAATGATTTCTACAAATACAAATGATGAGGATTTTTTTTTACTCAATATTCAATTTCTGAAATAGTTCAACGATTGGACAAAACATCAAAAAATATTTTAAAAATAATCCATGTGCGAAAGTTTTGAAAAAAAATATTAATGAGTTTCTCAAGAGCTTGACTTACAGCTCATTGTTTGGTTACATAAGAAAAATTAAATGCAAATTCTGAAATGTTTTAACAATTGCACAAAACATTAAAATTTTGTTCGCTTTAAATTGTCTAAGTTAATAGTGTAATAAAGTTGAATTTTAATATTTCTTGAAGAAAAAGTTTTCCAGTCATGAAGAAACAAATACATAGCAGAAAGACATAAAAAAAGACAGAAAATTGCATGTTTATGGATATTAGCTTCTTAATTCACAGTAGGAAAATATCCCATTTAAAATGGCTGAAAAAACAAAGTTTTCCAGTAATGAAGAAATAGTTAAAATAAATACAACGATGAAAGTAGATTATATAACTTTAACTTTTAAAAGTATTAATCAAATTAAAACCTGATTTTGTCTTATTTTTAAAATATGCCTGAAAAATCTATAATAAATTTTGATCATTAAAAATCATCTTATTTTATTTCATAAATAAATTTAAATTATTAAATGCATTAGTATGACTGAAAAAATATCTTTTCACATTCTCTTATTAAATTACAATTTTTTTTCACTATAAAGTTAGGTTTAAATGTTACTATGTTAAAAATCAAAATTTTATCTGCATTGATATAATTAACATATGTGATATGCGGAACTATATATTCCTTATATTTTAATTGTGTTTCATAAGAAATATTCATTTTACAATGCAAGCAAAATTTCAGAATTTAATTGGATATAAACTAGGCGATTAAAATTTGATTTAAACAAGTTAAATTTTTAAGAAAGAAATTATATTAAGCTGAAAGTTTTAAAAGTTGATCTTGAAATAAATCAATACACCCTGAATTTTTTTTAGTTTAAAAATATGCTTATATGCATTTTATGTTATTTTACAACTTTATTATTATGTTATATAATATTTTTTTCCAACAGAAAGATCCTTTGTTTATATTAATTGTCCATAGATGGTGCTAAAACAATATGCAAAGCCTTCCTATGAAATATGTCACCGCTATTTCTGAAAAAAGTGTTTACAGAATAAATTGTTTACAGAAATGTTGATATACATGTTTTATATGAAAATATGCTCATAAGAAATATTCTCTCATTTTCATAAGAAATATTCATTTTACATTGCAAGCAAAATTTCAGAATTTAATTGGATATAAGCTAGGTTCTTAAAAATTGATGTAACCAAATTAACATTTTAAGAAAGAAATAATATTAAGCAGAAGCTTTTAAAAGTTGATCTTAAAATAAATCAATATGTCCTAAATATTTCTTATTTTAAAAATATGCTTATATACATTTTATATTATTTTACAACTTTATTAATATTTTATATAAGATATTTTTTTCAACAGAAACTTCCTGCGTTTATATATATTGCCAATAGATGGCGCCAGAACAGTACTTAGGAACGAAATGTAAAATACTGATGGATCATCGCAAAGCCTCTATGAAAGCTATCACCGCTATTTCTGAAAAAAAAAAGGCTTACAGGAAAAAATGCTAACAAAAATAAATTAATGAAATCCTTTAAAATATTTAAAGATTTTAATATGCTTTTACAAATATTTTAAGAGCATAATCGGATATTTTAATGAAACGTTCAAAGAGTCATTCATTTTTTTTCTAGATATAGGATTTGTGTTTCTGAATGGCAACAGTATTCGTTTGTTTACATCAGGTAATCCGATGTTTAAAAAATCTGTTATTTTTAATTTAAAACTTAAAACATTATAACTGGATATGATATACATGTTTTATACGAAAATATGCTGAACAGACATGATTTCAAGTAGAAAAAATTATCATTTAGCTGTCATATGTTAGCATGTGTTTTTCATTAAGCCTAACATGGCGTTTTAGCTACAGTCGATTCGCAAACCAGAGTGGTCAGAACCGGCATCGTTACACTGTGTTTTATTATATAGAGATGACCAAGTTATAGTAACATTCTTTATTCTATTAAATCCTATCATACCTAATTAATTCAATGATATCCCATGATAGGTAATGATTCTAGATTGCCATGGTGATTACGTCCTATTTAAGATGGAGTCATATTATTTCCGTATTAATGAATTGAAAAACCAAATCTGTATACTAAAATTGTTTAATTATAGAAATCATATAATCAATCTACCGACAGTTTTTTGGATAGATGTTTCCAGAGAAATAGATATTAAATGGAAATAGAGTCTAAATATGGATTTCAAGTTCTTAAAATTTCAAAGTTTTTCAGTAAATGTCAAAAAAAGAAAATGTTGCCAACTTAAAATGTACTTATTCTATTACGGAAATTAATCATCTCATAATAACAGACGATATAATTCATTACATTGAAATAATAACAGTGCGTATATGCACCTCATTTATGACGTTTAACGTACTATTTCCAACTTGTTTTATCTCTGATTATTTTAAAAATAGTAAAAACTCTTCCCAAATGACTTAAAATAATTAAAAGTTAAGACAAAAAAGGAACAGATGTGTCTGTGGTGTGCGATTATTTTCAAATCAACGCGAACATGTCATTTTTGATAGTGATAGTAAAGCTGAAAGTTTATTTGGGAAAATCCCGAAACCAGATTTCAAAATGACGTTCATTTAAAAACTTTCATAAATTCACGCTTTTAAACATGGAGAAGTTAAATATGATAAGGCTAATTAAAAATTTTAATCTGGGAGTCCGAACACTCTGACGAAAAGATAAAAAAAAACTTTTAATACAGCATTTAAAAAATTAAAAAAAAGAAAGAAAGACAAAAAATTAGAAGCTATATATAAAAGCTTCTAATATATATGTATATATAACCGGTTATTATTAATAATGACAGATTAATCATATTGACCGTAATATTTATATATATATATATACACACACTGGTGTCCAGAAATTAAGGGGCAGTGACCCATTTCAGACGTTTCGTCGAATATCTTACTGAAACTCGTGAGGAAATGCCCGGAATGTCCTTGAACTTTGAGGATGTAAAGAACATGTTTGACTTCAGGGGAGATTTTGTCGCGAGCACGAGCACAATTAGGGGGGGTGGGGCAATAATAATTTTAATAATAAAACAATATTTTCCTATGGGAAAATTCTATTTTCATGTAATCCTATGGGATGTTCGCCTCAATTTTTCAATTATTGCTGTAATTTTTTGAGTTTTAACGATATTTCACTGGTCTTTTTATATGTGTTGCCCTATAGTATTGACTATCAAATCATGACAAAAAATCTTTACTGTAGTTCGCGCATGCGCAGTTAAAAATTATTTCATAAAAATACCTATATCTCATCAAATATTTAATATATTAATAGTATTTTAATCACAGTATACTATTTTAATATACAGTATACTAGCGGTCTCCGCTGATTGAAATCCTTGATAATGGCTTAGTTTAGAGCTGAAAGCGCTAGGAAAGTGTTATGTACTATACTAATATCTTGTGTTTTAAAGTTTTTAAGACATTTGTGCATATGTTTTGAAATCGAACGTCTATTTTAGCAATGTGTAAAATAAAATCCTTTTCATAAAAATGTTTTTCTTATCTATACTATTATATAAAGACGAAACGGTGACTGACTGACTGACTGACTGGGTGACTCATCAACGCCCAGCCGAAACTACTAAAGTCAGGGTCACGCAATTTGGACTGTAGATTGCTGTTATGGCCTAGGCAAGCAATAAGAAGGGATTTTTGAAAATTCCCCCCCCCCCCCGAAGGTGGTTAAAGGGGGGTTCGAATGTTTTAGGTCATTTTGCCATATCTCAGCAGTAGTTATAAGTAGGAGCTTGAAATTCCAGAAAACAAATATACTAAAAAAATGATTAAACACCTGTTTCAGCGATTTTAGAAATTCCTCCCAGAAGGGTGTTAAAGGGGAGGTTCGAATGTTTAGGTCATTTTGCCATATTTCAGCAACAGTTATAGGTCGGAGCTTGAAATTCCAGAAAACAAATCTACTAAAAAATGATTAAACCTCTGTTTCAGCGATTTTAGAAATTCCCCCCCAGAAGGGGGTTAAAGGGGGATGGTCGAATGTTTTAAGTCATTTCGCCATGTCTCAGCAGCAGTTATAGGTAGGAGCGCGAAAATCAGGAAAACAAAGCTACTAATAAATGATTAAACACCTGTTTCAGCTATTTTAGAAATTCCCCCCAGAAGGGGGTTAAAGGGGGTGGTCGAATGTTTTAGGTCATTTCGCCATATCTCAGTAGCAGTTATAAGAAGGAATTTGAAATTCCAGAAAACAAATCTACTAAATAAATGATTAAACACCTGTTTCAGCGATTTTAGAAATTCCCCCCAAGAAGGGGGTTAAAAGGGGGGTTCGAATGTTTTAGGTCATTTTGCCATATCTCAGTAGCAATTATAGGTAGGAGCTTGAAATTCCAGAAAACAAATCTACTTAAAAATGATTAAACACCTATTTCAGCGATTTTAGAAATTCCCCCCAGAAAGGGGTTAAAGGGGGGGGGGGAGGTCGAATGTTTTAAGTCATTTCGCCATATCTCAGCAGCAGTTATAGGTAGGAGCTTGAAATTCCAGAAAACAAATCTACTAAAAAATGATTCAACATCTGTCTCAGCGATTTTAGAAATTCCCTCCAGAAGGGGGTGAAAGGGGGGGTTCGAATGTTTTAGGTCATTTTGCCATATTTCAGCAGCAATTATAGGTAGGAGCTTGAAATTCCAGAAAACAAATCTACTAAAAAATGATTCAACACCTTTTTCAGCGATTTTAGAAATTCCCCCCAGAAGGGGGTTAAAGGGGGGGAGGTCGAATGTTTTAAGTTATTTCGCCATATCTCAGCAGCAGTTATAGGTAGGAGCGCGAAAATCAGGAAAACAAAGCTACTAAAAAATGATTAAACACTTATTTCAGCGATTTCAGAAATTCCCCCCAGAAGGGGCTTAAAGGAGGGTGGTCGAATGTTTTATGTCATTTCGCCATATCTCAGCAGCAGTTATAGGTAGGAGCACAAAAATCAGGAAAACAAATCTACTAAAAACATGATTAAACATGTATTTCCACGACTTTAGAAATTCCCCTCCCGGAGGGGGTTAAAGGGTGGTGGTCGTATATTTTAGGTCATTTCGCCATATCTTAGCAGCAGTTATAGGTAGGAGCGCGAAAATCAGGAAAACAAATCTACTAAAAAAATGATTAAACACGTATTTCAACGATTTTAGAAATTCCCCACTGAAGGTGATTAAAGGGGATGGTCGAATGATTTAGGTAATTTCGTCATATCTCAGCCGCTGTTCTATGTCGCTGTTTTAAAGCAGCAGTTTTATGTAGGTGCGCGAAATTCAGGAAAACAAACCTACTAAACAAATAATTAAACACGTAGTTCAGTGAATTTAGAAATCCCCCCCCCCCCCCTGAAGGTGGTTAAAGGGGGATTCGAAAGTTTTCGGTCATTTCGCCGTATCTCAGCAACAGTTTTTGGTAGGAGCGCGAAATTCGGGAAAACAAATGTACTAAAAAAATTACATTGTCTACCCATGCAAAGCCGGGACGGGCCGCTAGTATTAAATAAGTGTAAGAAAAATTTAAATATATGTATCAAGTATGTAAAAGTCCGGAATGAAAGTAATAGGACTTTGTTGCTTATAATGCATTTTCTTTTAGACTGAAAAAAAAATTAATTTAAAGTGCACGGGAGGCTGGCATAATGTCTTTACAAAATCAGAGGGATGGTACTACCCATCAAGATGAACTGCTGCTACTTCTTGAAAAAACCGGTGGGCTGCGGAATCCTAGAACCTTCCTTCAGTTACTGACTGGAGAAGTAGCAAGCATGATCACGGAAGATCCTTCCAGAATTTTTTAAAATCTAAATTTAGTAAGTTTAAGACATAGGGACAATGGGTTCTGGGGAGATGGGCAGTTTAATGCGTCGAACAACCCTGGCGGCTTCGAGCTCTCATCAGTACAAATGTCAATCAAGACACAGGTTGCTGTTCAGAAATGTTCAGGCGGAAATATAATAATTATATCGATATCAAATTATATATTGCTTTTTATACAAAGCAATAATCAAGACTTGGCTGTCATTGAATGTAGCCAAAGCACTACAAAACAGCCAACTCTTCTAATAGGAACTTTCTCTGCAAAATTTAATCGGTCTGGCATTAATTTAGCAATGGAATTTCTATCTGGCAAATTAATTATGGTTTGTCTGATAACAAAAAAAAAACATATTGAAATTTCACTTTTGCTAAAAATGACATGAAGATAATACTTTTTTTCCTCAGAGATGCCAAGTCTCTGGCTCTTTGAATACCAGTATTTTAGTACAGTAAAATTTTGTTTTGTTTAATCAAAAAGTTCTTCAATTTAAAAGATCGATATTTTCTATAAAAAAATACTGGTATTTAAAAAAAAACGGAGATTAGGTAACTCGGCTAGAAATCAGTGTCTGGCACGTTCTTAACAATGTTGAAACCATCTGGCAATGATGGATTAATATCACACATAATTAGCAGAAAGAAATATTATAAACAAAAGTCATGTTATTATAATGTAATTTTGTAATTTTTTCAACTGCTACTAAAAAAATTACATTGCCTACCCGCGCAAAGCCGGGACGGGCCGCTAGTTGGGAATAAACAAAGGCGAATGTTTCGTTTTGAATTTTCTTTTGTTAATGAAAGTTATTTTGGTAACTGCTTATATTGTATTGCGCCAAGTGACATTTTAATTGTAAAGTAATAACGTAATTCTGCTATTATTACTTAGGGCGTTAACCAGTTAAGAAGGAAAAGGAATTCTCACTGACAAAAGAAAACAAGAATGAAAAATCATGCGTCAAGCATAGATTATGAAACACTTTCCAACACTTCCAGAATACTGTAACAAAACATTTCTATTAATAAAGTGAAAGTGATGTCGAAGCAAACAATTTTAAAAACGCATAACACATTTGAAAACCCATTTTCAGCAATTACCATCAGTAATTGGAAAAATATCCGAATTCTTTTATGCAGTCCTACATATGATCTCTAGGTTTCTATATATACTACACAGTATGTTAAAATTTAGTTTAGTTAGGAAACGCATAACACAATTAAAAATTCCTCTTCAGCAATTCCGTCAGTAAACCGAAATGCACTCGATATCTTTTATGCTGTCCTGTATATGATCTATCTATAGCATTTATACGCGCCAAGTAATGTCAAAAATTTGTTAAATTTATTAACACGTACCACAACTAGAGTTGCAAAGGCTGGAAAAAACCGGGTTTATTCCCGGGAATAAACCGGGTTTTTTGGGAAGGAAATTTTGAAAATTTCCGGGAGTTTTCAGAAAGTCTTAGAAATGAAAATTTTTAATTTATTATTATTTTTTTTTTTAATGATTTCAATTTTTGTCTTTTGTCAATTTTGTCTTTTTATTTCCATATTATTTTGTTTAAATACTTCCTACTGCATAGATTTTTTTCAAGAGTTTGAAGAAACATAAACCAGTGTCAGTAAACAAAATTCAGTACATTTGTTGCTGTTGATAAACAAATGGAAATTTGAACCAAAATAACTTTATACATAGCTGCTAATTTTCCTTTTTTCAAATCATATAAAACCAGAGATTTTATTAAAGGAAACAAGTTAATAATCACATAGGAACAAGGAATATTTCTTTTGGGTTAAATTATGTTTGATGCGCAAAAAAAAATAAATAATAATAATAATAATAATTGGAATGTTGGCAGCTATGTTAATAACAAAGTAAAAATTTTAAAAACTGGAAACATTTTTTGACATGTTTAGTTTTTAAAAAATTACATTATATATACATGTACCTCTGTGAAGAAACATATAAAATGTAATGTCTTTTTCAACTGATAGTTTTTAGTTATTAATTTATCTTGGATTAAGTAGTTGTTCCATAAAATATAAAATATTTAAAATCTGATTTAATATGTTACAAGCACATATTATTGATATACTCGACATTAATTTTGTCCAGAGCATATATATTTTTTTTAAATCCAATAGTCATAAAATTTACATCTGAAATATTAAAATTGATATAAACAAACAAAATTTTATGATATGTGGCAGACAGGTGAGGTAGAAAAGTTGAATCGACTTAAAGTGTGTGTTTTAAGTTTTGAAAACTAGCAAAACATTTCTTATTTTAAAAAAGCATTTACAATTAATATGTTCAAAAGAAATATCCAGTGGTAAAACTCCTTCCATAACTCAATCAAAATGTGATGCCTCATAATAGTAACGCAACACTCGACAGTGAAATGTAAACTAAAATTATTAATTTGATCAAAACATGAAAGCCGCCAACCTTCTCTTTTCTTCCCCTCTTCCATATCATTTGTATGTAGGGTATAACCTGGCAAACATTTTTTTTTATCATTTTAGCTAAAATGGTCAACAGATATTTTAGCTATTGGCGGGGGTTATATTATGACATTTCTTGCATAACTTCAGAAAACTTAAATCTAAAATTACAAATTAATATTGCGTAATTTATGACCCTGCTAACATTTGCACTAAAATTAGAAATTCACTTTTCTACATCTTTTATTTTTTCTTTTGTGGCTTTTTAGCTAATATCTTGAGATATTTTTGTAAAATTAAGAAAACAAAATTGCAGTTTAAACCCTGCTTGTATATTTATTATATATTCAAATCAAGCTTGACCAAAATACAAATCTATTATATTAAAAAATAATAATCATGGATAACATAATATTAAAAAAACTTCATATTAATCAATATGTGCAAGCACAGAGTTGAAATTGCACTAATTGTTTTCACATTGTAATTATGATAATTATAAAGGTTTTATTTAAATAACAAAATATTCTCATTTAAGTATGCATATATCCTAAGATCACAATATTCTTCATTTTTATATTTTAAATATAAGTTAATTCATGTCTAATAGCAAAGCAATTTAACATTCTATAATGCTCTGTTTTCTATTTGTTTTTATTTGTCACGAGATTGCTAACACATGCGATTATGCAACTATAATAGATCAGTCTTTAGAACTGTTTGCATATTATGAAACTTACTGATTGAGTACAGAAAAATATTTACGATTACAAATGTAAACAAAACAGCAGAGTTTATATGAAAACTAATGAAATACACGCTTAAGTAGCAGAAATATTCAATAAGAAAAATTTAAATGTATTACTTATAAATAAAAAGTGAGAGTGCAAATGAGATTTATTTATGAATGTAAACAACACACCTCTGTTCTCCGAATCAGCAATGTAAACAAAAAAGAAAATAAACATTACAAAACATGATCAATACAATTTGAAAGAAAATTAATATAGAATATGTCTGAATAGTGGATATGTCAGCTGCCAGCTAACAGAAATTAAACAATTTAAAATTTTAAAGAATAATTCAAATCCTCATTAATTCACAGCCACCATTGTTGTAAAGGTGGTGAGTTTTTAATAAATTATAAAAACTGAAAGTGCAAAATCATAAGTTTTGTGAATTTCTAATGAAATATCCATTTTAAATGTCTCAGAACAGTGCCTAGAATTTCTTAAAATAAAGATTTCCAGTTTAAAAATAGCTGATTTTGTTTTCCTTCAAAACTCCCTCAAAATTTCCAATATTCCCCAAAATTCCGAGTTTATTCCCCAAAAATCTCGGGTTTATTCCCATCTCTCAAAAACTGCGGGTTTTTTGCAACTCTAACCACAACCGAAAACACACTTCCAGCAATTATTGTCCATTGACAGTGCTGTAAACGAATCCCTTTGTGTGTCCCTGTACATGAACGATGCTACTATGCCCACCATATTCTATAGTAAACCGCTTTTAGTGAACCTCAGTTATATATATATAAATTTCAATATGTTTGAAATAGTGTAACATCATTAAAATACCCGCAAACGAGTTTTCCCCATAGATCCTAATGGAACGGAATTCTTTTGAGTGTCCCTGTAAATGAACTATAAAGGCTACACTGTTCTTTTTCAACACCAAACATGCCATAGTAAATCTCAATAACATATATCAATTGCGTGGCAATCTGAGTATATTTACGCGAGTTAGAGCACGGACAGACAGACAGACAAACAGAATTAATACAGAAATGACGTTTTGGCGCGATTTCGGAGAAATTTTTTTTTACCAAGCTTAGGCTGCAGACCACAGACACATCTGTTTCAAAATCTGACTCCTTGGATTTCAAATTATAGTGTTTCGCTTATTAGAAGTCTGAAAATTTCTAGTTTGCCTGTAAAAGTACTTTTACAAAAGGGGACTCGAATTGCAGAGAAAAAAAAAAGACACGTGCGTTAGGGCTTGCACTCTGAGGGTTCCATACCGTTATGTCATATTACCGTAAAGCTTAGTAAGTACTACCTAGTTTCTTGACAAATAAACAAAAATAAAAACTGTCTACTTATTACCTAGATGTTCTTTGTAACTTTTGCATCGTAAAACTGCAATTTATTTAATTACCTATTAAAACTTAACCAGATTTGTTTCTGGCGGCTGAAGCAAGAGTGCATTACACCACATTGTGCGTCGAAATTAGAAAAACATTGTTTATAATTGTATTGCTTTTAGTACCACTTTCGCTTATTTGGCTGCATGCATACAAAAGAGAAATGTAAACAATATATCGACTACAATACGTTAATTTGGCGTGGGTCCCGATTATAAAAAACTCAAATATTGAAAAATGATGTTTGACCGTAACTTTTTTGTTGCATTAATTTAGAAGCTCTAAATTTTTACAGAACAATAGGACCATAGATCTTATTATTTAATATTAAATTCAACTTTATACATTTGGCCGTTCCCGAAAAAAACGGTCTTCACAGACAGAAGGACAAAAAATCCTATAAGGTTATTTTTTTTAACACAATTATTTCAAATTGGTAAAGTAATCAGACAAGTTGTAAATTTCCAACTGGACGAAAAATGTCCGGGCCTAGATTCGAACCTGGGATCGCTTGGCTCCTTGGCTGACAAGCGATCCCAGGTTCGAATCCTGGCCCGGACATTTTTCGTCCAGTTGGAAATTTACAACTTGTCTGATTACTTTACCAATTTGAAATAATTGTGTTAAAAAAATAATCTAGTGTATCCAGCGTTTACTGGAGTTCCTTTACCTGCGATCTTTTCTGTTGAGCTGATTAAAATATCAGACCAGATGCTTTGATCAATAAGGTTAACTGGATGAATTATGCCCTCCAGACTCGACCGGGATAGCTCAGTGGTAGAGCGTGGCGGCTTCAGCCAAGCGATCCCAGGTTCGAATCCTGGCCCGGACATTTTTCGTCCAGTTGGAAATTTACAACTTAATCCTATAAGGGTTCCAATATGAAGTTATTTTCGCAAGGAAATTATTTCAGTTTAGTAAAATTGGAATATTTTTACTTTTTTCTATAATATGCAAGAAGATAGCCTTGGAATTGTGAAAATCGTCGACCTCCATTGTTTGGTAGATTTACAGTTTTTAGTATAACCTGAACATGATTTGACTATTGTTTACTCATAATCTAGTCTATCTTGAGGATTCTTCCTTAATTGAATCATAGCTAAATGCAAACTGGTTAATCTTCCGTAACTGGAATGCATGCAGATTTAAAAAGATTCACGTTTAAAGTTTATTTTAAAAACCATAAAAATCCGTAAATTGAGATACAGTTTTCAAACAAATTGCACTTGAAAGTACATTTTGTTTCTATTTGACGATGTAAAAATTCAGATTTTGCGATGTTTTGATAAATTGCAGCAAAAGCGAAATTTATGGTCAGGTCTTTGCCACCATCAATGTGACATCAGTGTTACTCAAGGACATGTTTTGGCTTTAGAATATAGACATCGCCATATGTTAATTAACCACTTAACAGTAAAATAATTTCGTACCACACATTTTATTCATCTGTACGTTCAATTATACATTCATAGGGCTACTAAAATAATCATCTCATTTTGAACATATTATGATAGTTGCTAAGTCAAGTTATAAAGCATTAAAATATCTAATAGCATTTCAGCTCAATTATATATATATAAAAACATATTTTTTAAAAAAATCAAAACATTTCTTATGATACAAGAATTTTTCAATTATTATAAAAGTAGAGCTGAAGAGTTCTCCTCTTTTAAAGAGCCGACTACTTTTCCTCCTAAAAGAAAATATCCTTAACAACGTCAAGAATAATTTCTCATCTATGCAGTGATAAAATCATATTCTGTAGTTTATATATAATTTAAGCTGAAATTTACGAGCTAAATGAACTTTATAAACTGATTTATTATTTAATGTGTACTAAAAAAAAAAAAAAAAAAGAAAGAAAGAAAAGAAAAGAAAAGGTAATGTTAATGTTAATAATTTAAAAAATTATATCCTTGGAATCATGACATTAAAAATTCTTTATATAAACCCCCAAATTGTAATGTCCTTGTAAAACAATCTAATTTTTTTCTTTTTGGGGGTGGGGTTGGGCGTGGGAGTGAGGGGAAGCTTCAATAAATCGAGATTCTTCCCTGGCTGGTTTCTCACTCGATTAGCTGAGAATAGATAGATCCTTCCTTCAGGTTTTCAGATATATTACCGGCTTTAAACCCAATGGGTCGGCCGCCCAGGACGGTGTCCCCTGTATTGTCAAAAATGAACACTATTTTGATAAATATTTTTATATTGAAATCGATTATATGAATTGAAAGTAACCATCAAAATTTTAAGCATTGGGCGATTCCACCGTTACGCGTGTGACTTTTAGAAAGTGTTTTTTTGCACATTGAGATAAATTTGGAAGTGAAATTATTCAGATAACAATTTTACTTTTTTAATTGCTATTACAGAACACATAGAGAATCATTTTTGTAGTGACACCTTTAGTCTAAAGTAATAATATATATATTTTTAATAGTAAAGTCGTTGTTACGTCTGTGACTCGGAAAAATCACACACGTAACAACGACTTTACTATTTAAAAAAAAAAAAAAAAAAAAAAAAAAAAAAACTGTTATAACTTTAGATTTAAGGTGTCACTACAAAAATGATTATGTATGTGTCCGGTAATAGCAATAAAAAAAGTAAAACGTTATCTAAATAATTTCACTTCCAAATTTGTCTCAATTTGCAAAAAAACACTCTCTAAAAGTCACACACGTAACGGTGGAATCGCCCCATTGAATTTATCAATTTATACTTATTTTTATTAACAACCAAAGAAAAAATAAAATAAAATAAAATAAAACCTGAATGTTTATAGGCACATTATTTAATTAGTGTTGAAGAAATGTTTACCGAGTATATTCCGGCAAAACTGTTAAGAGGTTAAGTGAGAGTATTTCGCTGTTTGTAAATCTTAAAATTTCTATTTTGCCTGTAAAACTCTTTTTACAACAAAGCGACTCGAAGTGCAGAAAAACAAAAAATCAGCTTCTAATGATAATGTTACGCTGCTGCATTTTCTGGTTTATTAGTGGAACAACAGACTGCTTTTAATTTCTGAGATTTTATTAACACATGTTAAAAATTAAAGTAATAAAAATTACATATTGTATTTTTAAAGAAATACCTATTTTGCCTACTTAATTTTCTAAACGTAATAAAAAATACTATTTTTGTTGTTACCTATTAGGTTCTTTATATTTTGGCATTTTCGTGTAACTTCGTAAAATCTTGATAGAACATGGCTCAAAATTTTGAACAGCACACTGGTTGAGAATGAATGTTCTAAGTTAAGCTAACGTCGCGCGTGGTTGGAATGGTTGGGTTCTGATCTCTATAAAAGCACATGTTTTGCTGCTATTTCAATTTGTTTTGTTCTCTCTTTCTCATTTATTGATTGTTTTTTTTTCATATTAGCATCTTTTTTTTTTCTTTTCTTTTTTTTTATATATATATACAAATTTTGATCTGAAAACTGTTACAAATGCCGCCATCTTATTTGTCTTTCCTATTATTGCTGTTTTACAGTGCTCAAGAAGTGTTCACATGGTTGTTCGAAGTAGAAGAAGGGGCTACTTACAACGACAACGGTCGCATTACATGGCAACTCAGGTACATGTTGGATTCCAGCATGGCAGAACAATACGATTTCGACGACGACAACGCTAAAATAACATCGCGGCTGGACATACAGAAAGATGATGTTCAAGCAGTTCTTCCTATCGCTAAAGTGAGTAGCACTTTTTATACAAGAAAAAAAAAAGTTCGGTTTGGGATTCTTTCAGTTAAATGTGAGAAGACCTGACCCAGAGCGTCCAAAGAGAGGAATGCAGCAGCATAGCTAATGCCTGTTTTTAATTATAGTGAATTTAAATTAATATATGTATATCCAAATTTTAATTCTATAATTCACAAAAAATGTGCAATTTTTTGTTTGTTTTTAAAAATATTCTTATTTTTATTATTATACTTTAAGCCGGATATTTACTTTCATCATGTAATTTGTACAGAGATCAGTAAAATAATTCATAGATGTAAATATTTTTGTTTAAAGTGATAATAATCTAACATAATGTTAGTCAATTTAATTTAATTCAAATAAAGGTAATGATGACCATTTCAGCTGAACATTTAATTTCGTGTGTATGAATGTAGCGAAAATAAAAAATCACTAATGTAATATAACTTACAATTATAAATGTTATCATTCGAGCACTAAGCTCAATTCAGAAAATTTGCCTTTTTTCAGTGTACTGAATTGCAAACTATTACACTGTGTTTAATAACAATATTTATATCAGTAAATTCTGTTATATGAATATTATATATATGTGGGAGTGATTTTTATATAAGCTACCTTTGTACTACTAAAATAAAATATTCAGCTAAATTGTTCTCGATTATTTTTATTTGAAACAATAATAATAATAATACACAGTATTTGTTATTATTTTAAGTGTCAAACACAGCCGTACTCAACCTTTTATTCTCGCGTGCCGCAAACGTATATTTGCGACGTTAGGCGGGCCGCAACACACACTTGTATAGTAATGTAAAAAATATATAGATTTCTATAGCAAATGCCGCGAAGATTTTTGTTTTGAAATAGTGGTATAAAACTTTTTGCTGCCAATTTTTTCTGCGATAAATATTTATCCCTAATAAGCCTTATCAGCTATATGATAAATATAAAACGCAACAATATAATTATGCAACAATTCAAAATTAAAAAAAAAAAAAAAAAGAAAGAAAGAAAGAAAGAAAAAAATATATATAAGGGATTTTTTCTAATAAATCATTTTTTTTTTCATCAAATTTTTTTGTTAATGCAAAAACTTTTTTTTAATGTAGAAATATATAGTGCAAATTAAATTAATTTGGAGTAATGTTTGTTTAGTGTTCAGGATTGTATACACCATTATAGCACAAATAGAATTACATGTAAAAAGAACTTTTGACTAAGGAAACGAAATTTAAGATAATTTAAGGTAATTTTAAATTAGTAATTATAAATAACAGGTTATTTATACAGGTGTTCCCATGAAAATATATAAAAGAGTAGTGAAAATATAAAAAACTTTTTACACACATCTTAATTTTATAAATAGTGATTAATGATTGTGTCTCGGGTCGCACATAAAAGGTCGCCTGGTCACATGCGGCCCGCGGGCCGCAGGTTGAGTATGGCTGGTCTAACATGTCTTTGGACTATTAATTATTACTTCAAAATTTTTAATGTTGTTCCACCCACTCAGGGTGTCCGAAAAGTCTGGAAATGGTCGAATAACTCCAGAAATATACATCGCATTGAAAAATGGAAACATAATATGTGTTCAATATTTTTTGAAAATCTATTTATGGATATAAAAATTGCCCCCCCCCCAACTCTGCCCCTGGGGGAAAAGGGGAACAACTTTGAAATCTGAAATGATACCCCCCCCCCTTTTTTTTTATTTGTCCGTTTCTAGACTTTTCGGACACCCTGTATATATATTTTTTTAATTCAAGGGTATTTTATTTATTATATATATATATTTCTTTGGGATTTGACTTAACCGTAATGTCCCCATGCTAGGCAGTTTAACCTTCCTACCCTGAATGGGTCGAATCGACCCACTTCTATAACTTATTTAATTCGATTGGAACCAGATTTTTTTTCATAAAGTAAGTAAAATAAATGCTACAGAGAACTACGTTAAATAAATATGTTAAATCATTTTCAAAAACAAATTCTGGTGGGAAATGTTTTTATCAACGTTGAGTAAAATTTCAACAGGGTACGAAGGTTAAAAAATAGAAATTATGCATTATTCAAACAATGGTCGATCTTAGCGATAGTATATATTAAGTTTTTTGATGTATGAAAACATTACGAAAGATATGGAGAGCATTTTGAAAGAAAAATATACAGTAACTCCGTTTCAACAATGTATTCAAATTTTGCAGGTTCTGCATAATTTTACAAAGGATCGGAACTCAAATAGATAGATAAATAGATACACAAACAGACAAGTCATAATCACATTCTAAAAAAAAATCAGAAAACCACCTAAAGACATTCTTTCCATCGAAAAAAAAAATTCAAAATCAGTGCATCCATACCAAAGTTATGTAAAAGTATATATAAAAAAATCTACAGGCACAGGTAGATTTCGAAAACGCAGATCGTGGGGCCCCTGTTTGTTGGGAATTGAGGAAGAAATGACCTTTTTGCCATGATGCGGCAGTTGGAACCGCCTACTTCGAAACCTAACTTGTTTGCAGGCGGAGCCAGCAGGGAAATTTTTTTTTTTTTTTTTTTTTTTTTTTTTTTTTTTTGTTATAAGAGTTGGTCCTATAAAAAACTTGTCAATATAAAAGTTTTAGATAATATTAAGAGGATTTATAATAAATTGAAGCGGATTTGAAATCTTGTGAATTGACGAAGTTATGAATTTTTTTCTTCTAAAATCCCCCTTTCCCCCTCCCCTTGGGGCCATTTTTAATTATATCAAAAAGCTGTCATACATAAAATTTTGGCCCTTCTACTAGAAGTAATAATAATTTCAAACGGATTCGATACGTATCATAATTAAGAAATTATGGGTTTTTTTCTGTTTTCACCAAAAGCCCCCCCCCCCCCCCCCCTTGGTTCGATTTTGCCCATTAACGAACTTGACCGAGATTTTATGCCCCTTGATTTTATATATATGAGTTTCGAAGAGATTTGTGCAGAATTATTGCAGTTATCGTGTCCATTAAAAAGTGACATAGATAGATAGATAGATAGATAGATAGATAAAGATTTGAACTGGGGGTGGTTTTGGGTTCTGGGAGTCATGATCGGCGTAGATCTGCATTTTTTTTCAAAATTTCCAACTTAGGTGAGAATGTAATAGGTAGTATTTCTTACGAAATCTACTTAAAATAAACACTTATAGAATCAAGAATCGTCTTTCATTGTCTTCCCTTTTTCTTTGTCGGTGAAAAAAAGGTATTTATCAACATGGCATATTATAACGTGCGAACATAATGTCTACATAAGAATAATGAGATTGACAGATTGGTATTCTGAAGTGAAGCCATGCAATCAGTACTTCGGACAATGGAAGCAGTTTTCAACTCAAGATTAAACGTGTTGTTCTTATTTTATGATAAAACTGCTTACTTACTAATACTCTCTTAAATCAGGTCGATAGTTTAGCAGGATGGCTAAGCATACTGAAGAAAAAATATTTTTACTGATTCTTCTAACGTACTGATATAAAAAATGCATAATACTGATATCTTTATATGTATGATTTTAAATGGCATGGAAATCTGCCACGTATCGACTATATGTCATTTTTAAGGCTATAAGTAAACCAAAGTTTAACCAAATAGTTTATATAATAATTAGTGGCGGTTCGTGGCTGGCTTTATTTGGGGCACTAAATGCATATCTTGCTAAATTTATTCTCTTCTTACGACTATTATTAAAAAGGATTACTTTGTTTTATTTACTGTCAGAAAGTTCTGCCATTAAACAAGGAAAAGATTTCTTGTAAAAAATAATGGTATGAAAATAATATGTTTTTCAGGTATGCATTGAGTGCCCCGAAAATAGACAGTCACGAGTCGCCACTGATGATAATAATAATATAGCTTATAGAATGATAATAGCTTGTATAATATTATAATATATAGCTTAAACCAAACTGGGTGCTTTCTGACACATTGACGAAGTCATTTTCATCCGTAAATGCATAAAATGTGCAGGTCTCTTAATTAGATGGCTCATTCTCCTAAAACCGTACAAAATGATGTCACTGAATATTTATTAAAATGTAATTTCAATTGAAAAAATTTTACAATGGAAATGTGGTTTGGTATAACCGAATAATGTATGTAAATAATTAAATAACAAACATTTTTTTTTTCATATAAATAAAGTGTCTATATACGTCTACAAATCATGTACGTGACCTGTCACAACCTTATATTGTACCACTTACTGGGTCTATAAAGTTGATTTTATACTTGTTTTTCTTGATAAATTATTTATTTTTAATTCAGTGACGTTTTAAAAGATACACTCGAGTTTAAGTTCAAAGAATAATCTTGTTTATTTATAGTTTCATGTGATAAATAGCTACTTAAAAAAAAAAAAAAATGAGTCATAGACAGCTAAATAGCTCAACGGATGGCAGCAAAGAAAAAAAAAAAAGTGCAAAAGAGAAGCTTTGCTAGTCATTTTAAATATAGCAATACGTTGCATTTGTTATCTGTGCAAAATATGTTTATTTTTTTAAATAACAGTGAAAAAATCATAAATATAAAGATTACACCATGGACAAAATAAAAACGAGATAATATTATTTACACAAAACTTAATTCAGCAACATCATTCAATTCAGTCTAATTTTTAATGTGTTACAAATAACTAGAGATCGACCGAAATTTCGGTTTCGGTTTCGGCACAAAATTGGAGTTTTGCCGAATATTCGTTTTCGGCGAAACTGCTGCCAAAATTTCGGTCTGACCGAAACTCGACCGAAACTATCTGTATTTCAAAATCTCGTTCCTTCTTTCGGAAATTTTCAACTTTACTCATTGATGTGAGTTGTATCAGCTCAAATGAGACATTGTTTATTGCTGTGAACTCCACTGTTTATCATTATCGGTTATGACTGATCCATGATGCGAGTGTAAATTATAAAGCAAGCAATGCATATATGACTAAACTTAAAAGACGCTTATCACGGGATCTTTAAAAGCTGAAAACTTAACAGTAATAGAAAATTTTTACTTTAAAACTCCAGATTGTTTTGAATGATTTATGAGAAAGGTGTTGTTAAAACATATGAAGATTTACGAAATTTATTACAAAACACATATCGAGGTATGTATACTTAAAATATTTTTCTATTAGATGAAATTCTTATAATTGGAAACTATTTCCGTCTTATTGCTAAATTAATTACGTTTTATTTTACAAAAAATAGTTTTGGATAGAGGCACAGAGAGTCAACTTGGCACCGGAGATAAAATTTTCAAACAGGGGTGCCATTTCAATACTTTCTTAGGGAGGCAGGGAGTGGCAAAGCTTTTTTTTTAGGGGGGGGGGGCGGTGAGTGAGCAAATATTTATTTTGATCTTATTGTGCTCATCCTAAAAGAAAATTGACAACTGTTACATTTTTATCCTTATATATATATATATATATATATATATTTAAAATTAGACACAGATAGTACAAAACAGATAGCACAAAATAGTGTTAAACGTGTCTCACTTTGAGAATATTGAAATAGAAAATAAAGTTTATAATTAATAATTTCTAGGCTTAAAATGTTGTCTTAGTGCTAACTTTCCTTTTTTAGTCAAATTGAACAAATTATTTTAGCTTTTGTGCCCTTTATTTAAACTTTTACTTAAACAATTACTTTTACTTAACCAATACTTAACTGTACGCTTAAACAATTTAAATGCAAAATATTAACGAATTGAAAATATGAATATATTTAAAAATTCAATATTCATTATTGAGTTTGTTTTACATTATTTAACTACATTGTTAATTAATTATTGATAAATGCCTGTAATTATTAGTTGTTATAAAATAATAAAATATAAAAGTTGTATTATTCATGTTTCATTTGTGTTTGAAACCTATACACACACATATATATATGTGCGTTTGTTTGTTAGAAATGTGGTTCAATACACGTATAATTAATAAATTAATTAGTAATGTAATTAGTTATTAGTATGTAATTATTACTTATTTGTTATTAATTAATTAATTAATTAATAATTATATGCAGTTATGTATGTATTAATCAGTTTTTAAATTTTTTGACACTTTTGGTTTCGGTTTCGGTTTTGGCCGAAAGTGGGAAGATCACCGAAATTCGGTTTCGGTTTCGGTCTTAAAACCTGTTTCGGTCGATCTCTACAAATAACTTACAAAAATAAAACGTGGACATCATGGTTACGAACATATCATCTGCGGATTGTAAAAATGCAATTTTAATAAAATATATTTTTTTAAATCTTTGAAAAAAATTAGCAGCATGATGCCTGCTAATTTGCATATATATATTGCAACTTATATGTATATACATATATATAAGTTACATACATATATTGCAACTTATATGTATATATATATATATATATATATATAAGTTGCAATATATATATATATTATATGTGTGTGTGTGTACATTTTTAGAAGAATGACCCAAGAGTGCACATGTTTTCTCAAATTTTATGCGCTCAAAATAGTCGACTATTTTATCGTCAGAGCTAAAGTAGGTGATCATATTCTTAGAATAATTGAAAAATATCTAGAGAAATGCTTTACGAATTCTTCTGGAAATTCAGGGATATAAGTAACATGTTTGATCTCATATTTTTCAGCGAAGGTTTAGTCATTAGAGCAATCAGGGGATCAACATCAAATTGAATAAAAAATAATATTTGCAATCACCCTGTAAAATAAAATATTGAAAGGATCTGTAGCTGTAGCAGATAACTATGTGGGTTCTCTACAACATTTGTGTTAGAATAGCATGCTTATTTATGAAACTATGAGAGTTGCTTTAAAAAATGTAAAACAATTCCGAATGCTTTTGTCTTATAGCATGCAAGTGTTTCAACCCCATTTAACACCACTTTATAAAAAAAACTTAACAGCATGCAGCGCAACAATATATTTCAATTAGTACACTGCAAAAAATAATTGTTGATTTTACAGTATAAAACTGGCACCCCAGCTGCCAGTATTATACCGTAAAATTAACAGTATTAAACAGTAAAATAAGCAGTAATTACGCTGCCGTGCAAGCAGTAATACGCTACCGCGCATGCGCGGTAGCATATTACTGATTATTTGAATGTTCACAATATTCGACTGGCCTTTTTATTTGAACTGCCAAATTATGAAAAGAAAATTATCTTTTCCGCATAACAAAATATTTCAAACAAATACTCAAATTTCCTCAAATATTTAATGTATTTGACGGAGAAACCTTTTTTATGCAGTTAATAATCTCCACGTGCAGTGAACGATCGAAAGAACATGTTAAAAACCAGACCCCAATTAACTATAAGTACTTTAAGTGATAACCGCAGATGCAAAACATAGTGAATAAAACCAGAGACTGTCGAAACCAATTAACTGGGAAATATTGCAGACTCCCTACTTCAACCTACAGCTGATATCCCGCGCGCGTGCACTGAACTTAATAACAATTCTCCCTTAGTTTCTAAAATGTATCCGAGCAGTTAAGACGCTCTTGTATATATATGATGTAAATATATCTCAAATATAATGTAAAATTGGAGCACCTATATGCAGTCTCCAAAACGCGATAAAAATGTACATATCTAGCCAAGAATTATAATATTATATTCAAAGGAAAATGGATCTACTTCTTATTTCACACAATGTTATTTTCTAATAATAATGTTTCTTACTATTCAAATGCAGTGACACGACGATCATTCAAAGGGATAAATATTTGGATACACTGTGGATATTCTGTGCGCTAAAGGAAAATCTCAGGTAAGCCGAAACAATATTCTTTACCATTATCGAAAGATGAAAATGTATATTAAAATATGAAGACTGATATAACAATTTATTAAGATAGAAAATTAATTATGCTACCGACGGTTCCCCTAACAAAGATTATGAAAGACTGAAAATAGAAAATCCCAGTATTAAAAACGATAATATAACAATTTCTAAAAATATAATAATAAATAAAAGATCACTAAAAAAGAAATAATGAATGCGATAAAAGAAAATACTCAATTTATTGAGAAACTCAATTCTACAAATTATAGTACATGGAAGTTCAATATGCAGATGTTCCTGATTAAAGAGGAACTCGACGATATTATAGCACAAGATCCACCGGATCCACCCGACCCCGCATGGAACAAAAAGGATCGAAAGACAAGGGCTCTAATAAACTTAAGCATCGATGATACTCAAATCGTAAATGTAAAAAACTTAGATACTGCCAAATTAACATGGGAAGCTCTGAAAAATATACATGAGAGAAGCAATTTATCTAGTAAGCTTTACCTGTTACGGAAACTATACAGTACTAAATTAGCGGAGGGTGGAAACATGATCACGCATATCACTAATATCTTGCAAATTATAGATAAACTTAATGCCATTGGAGAAAATATTAGCGATTCACTTATTTCCGCGCTATTTCTGTGTTCTCTTCCCCCCAGTTACAATACTTTGATAACTGCGTTGGAGGCGAGACCGGAAAATGAGCTCACCCGTGATTTTATCAAAAACAAATTAACGGACGAATATAATCGTAGACATGAAATGTCAGAACAATCACATAGCGGATATAACAACAACGAGAGAGCATTTAAAACAAATAGGAGATATACACACACTGAAAATAGAAGAGAACAAAAATATTGCAATAACTGTAAAATGAAAAATCATTCCACTTACGAATGCTGGCACTACAAGAGCAGAAACACGGTACAATCCGGAAATCCTCGTAATAATCAAAACAAAAATAAAAAGAATTTCTCATCTTCATTATGTTATGAAAAGACCGAAACTCATAGGGAAAATAAAATTCCAAACGAAAAAAAATACGCAAATGATCAGAAGCAAAATAAAGCATTAATCACCGAAAAAGTTGGCAAAAATAACTGGATTCTCGATTCTGGATCTACCTCGCACATTTGTAACGATAAAAGCCTATTTAGTAAATTCATTGATTATAATTGTCTGAGTGCAACGAAGACTCATACACAGCGCAGTATTATTTTGCCCCATATATAGCTACGATGGATATTAAAACCTTTCGTCAAGCATAACTCAAAAAATATTTAACGGATTTCGTTCAAATTTTTACAGCAGGTACCTATAAAGGTGACAACGTCGTCTATTTATTACCAAGAATAAGTGTCAAACCATTTGGAAGTTATATTAAAAAAATAGATAAAAAAGCACAATTAAAGTACATACGTCACTAAATTTTGTGCGTACGTCATTTTCACCGGCGGGAGATTTTCGTAGACAATCGGAATTGAAAAGTTCATGGAATGCATGGAGCAAAAAAATATGCAAGCACTAATATTCAGCACAATAAAATATATTTCAATTTAATAAAAATGGAAAGTTAATCTATTCTTTGATGTTTAAATAAAAGGTTTCGATTTGTGGCATTATTTATTATTTTCTTTTCCTTTTTAGTATTTTAAATGGAATTAGTGAAAGGCGTGTATTTTAAATTAAATGAGTGAAAGACGTGTATTTTTAATGTATGTATTTCAAATGAAATCAGTGAAAGATTTATATTTAAATGAAATGAATGCAATATGAAGATGTTATGAGAAAAATATTTGGCGATTTATCAACTGCGCCAAGTTAACATAAAAGTACCAATACATATGTGGCTACTTCTCTATTATCCCGTCGACCACTTTTCATAACAAAAAACTATCGCCAAATAAACGGGAGAACGTTGTCATTGAAATATCAAAATACATAAATAAATAAAATATAAGAATTTAAGGACACAATTGTTATTTTAATGAATGAAATAACTAATAAATCAGTAAAACATAATGAAAAATACACGCAAATGTCGCGTTAAAAACCACTTGATGACGTAACAAACACGTATAATGCTTCTGATATCAAGTAAATGGGACTGCATTTTTGGCGTTTAATCTAACAGTTTGGCGATAGTTTTTTGTTATGAAAAGTGGTCGACGGGATAATAGAGCAGTACCTCTATGTGAAATGAAACAAGGCACAGATGTCATATACGCACCACGTTGGCGCGATTTTTCCCTCCACCAGCTTGGGGAAAACTTTGTTTTTGAATATTAGTTACAAATAGTGTGACAAATAGTACACGTGATTTTTTATTTCAATATAAAAATAAAATAACGTAATAAATGAAACAGCTTCTATTATTTTAAAAAAGGAAATAAAAATAAATAAATAATAGTTTGATATAAATAAAGGTGCGGATGTCATATACGCACCACATTGGCGCGATTTCAACAAAATGGCAATTTTATGCCTCACATGGTAACCCGGTTATTTTGTTTCAATTGTTGTTTATTAACTTTTATTTTTTATTTTAATTCTATAAATTGTTTTTATTATATATATCAATATTTATTTATATCAAACTATCATTTATTTATTTTTATTTCCCATTTTTGAATAATAGGAGCTATTTCATTTATTACGTTATTTTATTTTTATATTGAAATAAAAAATTACATGCTATTATTGTATGGTATTTGTAACTAATATTCAAAAACAAAGTTTTCGCCAAATTGGCGGGGAAAAAATCGCGCCAATCTGGTGCGTATATGACATCTGTGCCTAAATTAATATTGATATACATATAAAAATAATCTATAGAATTAAAATAAAAAAATAAAAGTAAACAAACACAACAAACAGTTTTCGCCAAAGGGGCGGGGGAAAAATCGCGCCAACGTGGTGAGTATATGGCATCTGTGCCGGGATTTTTACCCTTTTATCTGTGCTTTCGGAAATATAAAAAAATTAAAAAATTCTTGTATCAGGTGTATAATGTTTTGCATTTTTATACGGACCACTTCTCCATTTTAAGATTTTAAATGCTATTTATATCAGATATTTCTTTCTTGAGATTCCCACAAGTTTTTTCCGGTAATTTTTTTAGTTCGCTTATTAATTTTTTACAATTTGCCCCCCTGGCAATAACAATTATTTATCACAAAAAATGGGTACTTCTCTATTATCCCGTCGACCACTTTTCATAACAAAAAACTATCGCCAAACTGTAACGCTAAATAAACGGGAGAACGTTGCCATTGAAATATCAAAATAAATAAAATATAAGAATTTAAGGACACAATTGTTACTTTAATGAATGAAATAACTAATAAATCAGTAAAACATAATGAAAAATACACGCAAATGTCGAATTAAAAACCACTTGATGGCATAACAAATAAGTATAATGCTTCTGGCATCAAGTAAATGGGACTGTATTTTTGGCGTTTAATCTTAGTTTGGCGATAGTTTTTTGTTATGAAAAGTGGTCGACGGGATAATAGAGAAGTACCCAAAAATGGCTTAGTTTTGTTAAATTTGTTTGTTATGTATTTTCATTTCTTATTAAAATATCGAAAATGGCAATAAAATTTTATTTTAGCACCGTACTTAATTTTTTAAAATGGCTCAAAAACATGGTTTAATAAACGTATATTTGTAGATATTTTAAAAAACATGTTTTTCCGCTCTCTAGAAAAATTTGTAAGATTCTACAACTGCCTTTGGCACCAACCAGTACATGATACGGAACTTTTCCCTATTCAGATACACAGAAGAGGTTGGTCACAAACAAGAGTAATGCTAGCAACAATATTGTTTTAACTCTATAAGAGTTAGAAACAATAATGATATTAAATTCCCCGATTAGCTTAGGGCCCGATTACGGAACTTTCTCCTAGAAAAAAAAACTCTAGAAGTCTTTTACATTTGTTTCGAATGAAGCTCGATCAACAAAGTATTAATTGATAATACAAACAACACTAATATTAACATGGGGGCAAAAGTTTGAATTTAAGTGTATATATTTGGAACCCCCCCCCCCCACAACCACCCACCAAAAAAAGAAAAAGAAAGTTACAGAAATGAATTTAAAATGGCGTGAAGCCACCCTTTCAGACATAAGAAATTGGCTGCGAACCCGATTACGAAACTTTCACTTAACTTAATAACATGTATCTAATAGCCCTGAGGACAATTCCCCTTCCCAGTTATACGGACCTTGGGGCTTTTTTAAAAAGCTTGACGCAGTTCGGGTTGAAGAAGTTGAGATTTACTGTCAAATGACATAAACTACTATGAAAATAAAACTGGTGAATTATTATGCTGGTTTATGTATGTATTTAAAAAAATTGCATCTGATTACACTCTTTAGATAAATTACTCCTGTTTGCATTTAATAACAGATAAACGGCTTCCGTTTACTAAATTGTTTAAATATTGGGAAGAGTTGGCGAGAGATAGATAGACGTGTAAACAAACGGGTAGAGAGACGGATAGCGACAGAGATAAGCTAACGGGTAGCAAAACGAATAGACAGACGGGTAGCGAGGCAGGTGCAAAAAAGGGTTGACAGAGGGGTAGTGAGATGGGTAGGGAGACGGGTAGCGTGGTGGATAGAGAGACGACTTGACAGACGGGTAGAGAGAGGGGTATATAGACAGACAGACGTGTTGATAGACGAGTAGTGTAACGGGAAGCGAGACAGGTAGAGACACGATTAAAGAGTCGGGTAGAAAGACAGACGGATACTGAGACGGGTATACAGAAGAGTAGAGAGACAGTAGACAGATGAGTTCGGAGAGAGACACAGCTAAGACATACGAGTAGTTAGACTGGTAGACACGTTTGTGGCAAAGCATGTTATCAATGTGGTTTGAAGTATACGAGTTTCTATAAATAGTTATACAAATAAACAAAGGAAATTTTTTTAATTAAAATATTAAATATTTTATTTAATATTTCAATATTTAATATTTTATTTTTTAATATTTTATTTAGATATTTGTCACAAAGAAAATGTTGCAAAAATTATATTAAATTTGCGTTAAACTACGCTTGCTAAAATACGCTATTGGCTGCAAATCTGATTATGTGACTTTAAAAATATCGTTTTAAAAGATCCAGCGGTTTTTTTTTTAAGTTTTGAGCAATTCCCGCTTAAGAAAATGAGATTATTTGCCAAATGTTATAAAAAAATGCATATGAAAACATAACAGTATATGAATTTATATATGATATTTTGTAATTATATCATTTAATTTGCTATTTTTCATATGTTGTATCTTTATCTATCTCTTGTCTATCATATGCTGTATATTCACTTAGATTCTTGTTGATATCTTCTTTATATCGTAATTGTTAACTTTATGTTCTCAGCAATATCACTCAGACTAATCCCTTTGAGGGAAGTCCTAGTAAAACTTCAGTAACGATCGCGAATGGTAATAAACTGACAGCGTTAGGTTCAGGAGAAGTTTTAATAAAAACATTAACCCCCGAAGGAAAAGAAAAACTAACGAAATTACGCGAAGTGCTTTATGTTCCAGACTTAGAGTCGAACCTAATTTCGGTTAGTAAAGCCGCTAAAAACGGGTGTAAACTAATCTTCGACGATAATAAATGCGATTTGATCTTTGATGAAGAAATATATATTAGGGCGAAAAATGAGAAAATTTTATACATTATTGAGGAAATGGACGATGTGGAAGAACCACAAAATTATGTAAACATAACGCATAACTGTGACAGCAAACAATGCACAGATCTCTGGCATCGCAGACTAGGTCACAGAGATTATGACGCGATTAAATCAATGATAACAAATCAACTTGCGGACGGAATAAAGATAGGAAATTGTAAACATAAAAATAAAACATGCGTAACTTGTATCGAAACTAAATTAACTAACATGCCGTATCCTAAATCAGCAACAAACCGAGCTACTAATATTGTGGATTTGATTCACAGTGACGTATGTGGTCCTTTAGACACACCGACTTTAGGAGGAAAAATTTATTTTATGACTCTTATTGATGATTATTCCCGATATACTACGATATATTTATTATCTAAAAAGAGCGAAGTTGCTGAAAAGATAAAAGAGTATATAGCGATGATATACAATCAGTTCGGTAAAAAACCTAAGCAAATTAGATCGGATAACGGTCGTGAATATGTAAATCACGAGATAGATGAATACTTAAAACAGAACGGAATTTTACACCAATTGACTGTCCCGCATAATCCGAGCCAGAATGGAGTTGCGGAGAGAAAAAATAAAAGTTTATTAGATATGACTATAAGTATGCTATCACAAGCAAAATTAAGCAAACATTTTTGAGGTGAAGCCATAAACACCGGAACATACTTACAAAACCGACTCCCAACCAAAGCAAATAACAACAGAACACCTTACGAATTATGGAAAGGAGTTAAACCGAATTTAAAACACTTAAGAACATTCGGTTGTAAAGCGTTATTTTACGTCGATAAAGTAAATAGAGGAAAACTTGATAACAGGGCTCAAACCGGAACGTTCGTAGGCTATGACACACGATCGACTGGTTATAGAATTCACACACAAGGAAAACAAATTATAATAGCGAGAACGGTGAAATTTCTTGAAAATGAAAATGTACACTCAGAAAACATTGAGGAGATACAAAACACCACAGAAACATCCGATGACAATACACAATTACCGGATAGACATGAAAATCACTTAGAAATAAAACTTGACAGTGAGGAGACACCATCCGTGCCCAAACAGCAACCAATTGAACCAAGAAGGTCTAATAGGACAAATAGAGGCGTTCCTCCTGACAGATATGTTTGTCTCATAAATAGTTCATCTGAAAACATTCCCGAAAATTGGGAAGATATCGAAAAAATGGAAAATATTAATGACAAACAAAATTGGATAAAAGCAACACAAAATGAAATACAATGCCTAAGAAAAAATAACACTTGGACTTTAACAGATCCACCACCCGGAACAAAAATTATCGGTTCAAAATGGACTTTTAAACTAAAAAAGGACAATTTAGGAAATATTCAAAGCTATAAAGCGCGTTTAGTAGCACAAGGATATAGTCAAAGATTCGGGATTGACTATGATCAAACCTTCGCACAGTAGTTTCGCACGCTACAATACGTGCATTTCTCATCTCCGCATTGCACAAAAATTTGAACGTGAAACATGTTGACATCACCACAGCATTCTTGCATGGTGAATTAACTGAAACTGTTTATATGAGTCAACCAGACGGGTATATTAAACCCGGCGATGAGAGAAAAGTTTGTAAACTTCAAAAGGCTATCTACGGTCTTAAGCAAGCCGCAAAGGCCTGGTACACCAAAATATCGGAAACACTCAAAAACAATAATTTCATACAGAGCAAAAATGATCCATGTCTGTACTTTAAATCAAATCAAGAAAATCCGATATACATCATCATCTATGTAGACGATATCCTGATAGCAGGAAAGGACAGTCACATCGAAGAAACAATAAACCAACTTAAGAAAGAATATGAACTGAAAAACTTAGGAGAAGTGAATAATTACCTAGGCATAAACATTAATAAAATCAACGATACATATTACCTAAATCAAAATAATAAAATACACGAACTAGTGAAAAAACTGAATTTAAACGACATGAAACCTCATTACACACCCATGATTGCTGGATTCAACAGACTTGAGGACGATGATTATCTTTTACCTAATAACACGAAATATCGACAAGCCACAGGCACATTACTTTACATATCAACAATCACGCGTCCTGACATATCTGCCGCAGTCAACATATTATGTCGTAGAAACGAAACACCACGCCAAAAGGACTGGACAGCAGTGAAAAGAATCATTTCATACCTTAAAACTACAGAAAATTTGAATTTAACTCTTAGCGCAAACAGCAAGCCCATCCTAACAGCATATGCCGATGCAGACTAGGCTGGTGACTTGAAAACACGTAAATCAACGTCAGGAAATCTATTCATGCTAGGAAAATCGCCGATTTACTGTATCACAAAAAGGCAAAATTGTATTGCACTTTCGCCAGCCGAAGCTGAATACGTTTCAGCTAGCAACGCAGCACAAGAACTAAGTTGGATAACAAACTTGCTTAGCGATCTCAACATTCCACAAAAACTACCAATCACGATGTTTGAGGATAATATATCCTGTATAAAAATGACTGAAAATGATAAAGATACTAAGCGATCCAAACACATCGACATACGTTTCCACAACATCAAACTGATGAAAGAAGAAGGAAAAATTGATTTACAATACTGCCCCAGTGAAGAAATGACAGCCGATACTCTCACCAAACCCACTCCCAAACCTGTATGCGAAAAACACCGTAAGAAACTGAACCTTCAACAATTCCCCACACAGGAGATTACGGGGGAGTGACGGAGAAACCTTTTTTATGCAGTTAATAATCTCCACGTGCAGTGAACGATCGAAAGAACATGTTAAAAACCAGACCCCAATTAACTATAAGTACTTTAAGTGATAACCGCAGATGCAAAACATAGTGAATAAAACCAGAGACTGTCGAAACCAATTAACTGTGAAATATTGCAGACTCCCTACTTCAACCTACAGCTGATATCCCGCGCGCGTGCACTGAACTTAATAACAATTCTCCCTTAGTTTCTAAAATGTATCCGAGCAGTTAAGACGCTCTTGTATATATATGATGTAAATATATCTCAAATATAATGTAAAATTGGAGCACCTATATGCAGTCTCCAAAACGCGATAAAAATGTACATATCTAGCCAAGAATTATAATATTATATTCAAAGGAAAATGGATCTACTTCTTATTTCACACAATGTTATTTTCTAATAATAATGTTTCTTACTATTCAAATGCAGTGACACGACGATCATTCAAAGGGATAAATATTTGGATACACTGTGGATATTCTGTGCGCTAAAGGAAAATCTCAGGTAAGCCGAAACAATATTCTTTACCACTATAGAAAGATGAAAATGTATATTAAAATATGAAGACTGATATAAACCCTAACATTATTCCCCTAACAGTATTCATATTCTATAATTGCAATATATTGTTTCTACTGCATTTTTCACATTTTCTGAAAGTGACGTTAAATTTGGTTAAAACCTCTGTATGGTATAAGCAAAAGAAATGCCGAATTTTTTTGAAAATTTAAAAAATACTTTTATGTTTTCACCAATATACACAAATGTTGTAGAGTACTCTCATAATCATCTGATGCAGCTATAGACCATTTGCAGCGTTTATTTTATAGGGTGATTGCAAAGATGTTTTTATTCAATTTTTGGCTGGTCCCGTAATTACCCCCATGACTGAATATTCGCTGAAAAATATGAGATCAAACATATTCTGTACATTCGTAACTTCCAGAAGAATTCCTCAATAATTTCTCTAGATATTTCATATATTTTCCAATAATTTAATGTGACTCTAATAATATAATCACTCACTTTAGATATAAAAGATTAGAATTTAAAAAGAATTTAAATTAAAAAGTTCAAAATTTTAAAAAAGTAGTTCAAATTTACATGACGCTTTGCCGTCTCAAATTGTTATAATACTCAAACTAACTTGTAAAAATGTGTCAAAAAGTATCAAAAGTCTCTCAGTTTTTACTCTTTATTCTTTTAGCTGTTGAAACGTGAAAACAGAAAAAAAAAAAAAAAGTTTTGCATTATCAAATTTTGAAGTTATTTTGAACATTCTTCCAGTTTGAGATGGAGCAGCGCCACCTATTGACGAAAATTTTAACTATTTTTATATTACTGTACACAAAAATTTTAAGCTACTTGATAAACATTTCACTTATTTCATTTTTATACTTATTAGAGTTAACGGATTACAGAATTTGAAAGTTGATGCAACTGTTTCTGTACACTCTATAACTGCTTCTTTATTAACTATTAAGTTAACCTTCTTTTCTTTTCAACAGTCTAGTCAATTGCTGAACACTGCCGTGCTGAATGGAAGACAAGTGTCTCAACCGATGAAAGTATTTGTTGTAAGTCAGGCTGGTAAAGTAGGCGATGTGACCTTACAATCTTCTTGTCATGCTGCTGACGAATCTATTTTGAAGGTAAGTGCGTTTGCGTACCTGTAATGCATTGAAAATTTACCATAAATTTCTATAAAAATATTGATGCATAGTTAAGATGTTACTGAACTATATATTTTTCTTGTGTTTTTTTTTTCTTCTAACAAATATTCTATTCATTTCTATCTCCTGCCATTCTACAGATGTGCTTTTCAGCATTAAAAAGTAACACTAGATTAGAAATTAACACTAATTAATAACTGCCGCTTTAATAAAAGCGGTCAATATGGCGGGTTCCCTAAGGTGGTAAAATTATACGTATATATTTGATACAGATTTACGATATCTGCATATATTTTTTAAGTATTTATGTCTTCAAAATATAGCGATTCTAATATACATCAACTCGTATAATACTCGTCTAATATATACAACTCGTTTTCTCTGAAGTGAACGAAAGTAAAAAAATAATTAAATTATGCCTTTTAATATTCCTTCAAAGAGATAGATTTGAGTGAAACTTTATCTGTAAATATGTGTTAAAAAATTATATATATATATATATATATATATGTATAACTAAAAAACAAACGAGGAGTATATATATATATGTATACTAGGGGGCCTACCCCCTGCGAGCTACGCTCGCCAACCCCCGCTCAGACTTCGAGGCCTCTAAAAACATGTCGGCGTGCTTTATTTAAAAAATATTGGTAAATCTGTAATTGGGTTGCCATGCTTTTAACGTTTCAATGGGGCATTTTTTGATTATCATGGCCTCATACACAGGTGTTGCGACAGCTGACGACTGTTTTCGGGATTGATAAGTAAAATCAATTACAACTTGAAAACCAGCTTGTATAAAATGGTTAGGTTTAAATTGTGGCTACCTTTCGGACTTTTATAACAACGATCTGTATTCTATTCTTCCTTTGCGTTTAAGGATGAGAAAAATTCCATCTGCTTGTGAATAACATTAAGAACCACGGTATTGAAAAGTACTATCTTATAGACATTTTCAGTAGCAGGTTTTATTTTTCTCTCTATTTTAGTGCACCATCATGCATATTTTCATTTTATTTTAAATATGTAAATTATTTATTTTAATTAATATGTATATACGAATTTTCTAATAATTATTTATCATACAACATTAAATAAATATTTTGTACATGCATGCCTGCATTTATTCGGCATCAATTGATGAGATATTTAAACAAATTTGCTATCCGCGATAATTTTACACCATGTTATGTCACTTGAATATTGTCCATAAGAAAATCGGGTACTTTTCCTGTATAGGATAATTTGCTTTTAGGCTTGGCGTAATTCGAGCTTCGAAAAGGGATAGATTCGTTAATATACATAGATTTATTGCCAAAAGTTATGAAAACAAACCCAATGAACTTTTGGTGCTTTTCTATTATAGGGGTCTTGACGCTTTTTAAAAATATCTTGGCAGAAAAAAACCAAGCAGGATATTTTATTCTCCTTCCGTTCAGTTGGGCAATTATTATTTTATATATTCGTTTCAAATATCCGAATTAGTGATTTTATAAATTCGTTTAATTAAATTTTACAAAAAAAAAATAACAAAATGATATCAATAAATAATAATTACTATTAATTCCTTTTCCTCCCTTTTTTTGCGTTTACATAAATGACGTCATTTGGACGAATTTATTCAAAATATTTTCAGTTTATAAATTAAATTAAATGCTAACAGACGATTGAATCCTGACGATAGAAATGTGATTTTTTTTTCAAATTTTCCTGAAAAACACAATTTAATCACAATCTTGTCTTCATTATCGATTGAAATAAAAGATAAATTCAATTTCAATTTGAAAATGACGAATAAAAAGAAATCAATAATCCCTATCGGGATCCTTTTCATTTTTTCCCCTTTTTTGTCGCAAAAAAACTGAGTAATTAGTTGCCATCATTACAGAAATATCATTAAAATTATAAAAATATTAATATCTCGAAAACTAATTCCAACTTCAAAATTCTATTACCAGTTTTGACATCCGCGGATTTTTATGGACAATTGGTATTAATTTCACCATCAAGCGTTTAATATTTTATTAAAAATAGCCCTGAAACATAATCATTCGTTTAATCAGTCGTTTCATAAAATCGTTTCATAAATTCGTTTCATAAAATCGTTTCACAAATTCGTTTCATTAGGATTTTATATATATAGGGTAGATTATTATTGTTATTATTATTATTATTATTGAAGTACATTAAGACCCCTCATAACCTTACAGTTTGTTGAAGCATATGTTCTTCATAATATTTTTGATTGGGTTTTACTTTTAACATTAGTTTCCACCTAAAACAAATAAAGTTTTTTGCATCTGACGTTACCTCATTCTAGATCACAGAAGTGGGAAGTGGGATTTGCAGACTATTCGATAGAAGTTAACATCCTGTCATTTTGTTCGTTAAAGAATTGTTCATCTGTAAATATATTTTTACCTGTTCACAAAACATTTATGTGCGCACCAATGAGACAATTATGTGAGACAATTTTGTCCTTTGAGTTTTTTTATTCATATTTTTATCTAACAAAGAAAAAAAAATCAATGAGCACTTGAAACACATAACTAAAGACATACATCATCATATAATATTTTTTAAAAATGTGCATATTTAAATATCTAAACAGAAAAACTTATATTTCTTGAGGCACCGAAACTTTTTTCGTATCCTGAATCCTGTAATTGTTTTAATATAAGGGGCGTTCAAATGAAAATGAGACTTTTGCTGTAGCGCCGTTATTTCTAATTGTAGTGGGTTAATGTGTCTGCGAAATATAGCGTGGCATTTTTCCCAGTAGCGCATTTGTAATGAACGGTTTTCCCTCAATTTATTCATTCTTGAAAAGTTTTTTTTTTTGTGCGATCGGATGAACGATAGATTCCTCCAGATTAGCGCAACACGTTGCTGAGACTTAAACAGACCTTCAAAAATAAGCGCAGAGACAAGCTCACTAAAGAAATGGTGTTACTGCAGGCTAATGCTAGGCCACATATGGCCATTGACTCTCGATCTGCTGACAAAATTTCGGTGGGAGGTCTTGAAACATCCTCCATACAGCCCTGATATCTCCCCATATGACTCCCATATTTTTGGCCTCTTAAAAAAGTCGCTGAAAGGTCAACGGATCACATGTGATAAGGAAGTGCAAGACATCGTGGAAACTGGATACATCAGCAACCCCGGAGGTTCTACACTGAAGCCATCCACTCCCTTCCTACGGGCTGTCCGTCAATGGCAATGCGTCGGGCAATGCGTCAATGGCAATGGCAATGGCATTTAGTTGGAGTGTTATACATGAACTGTAATTACAATATTCTGAAATTAAATATGCTTCAAATATAACCGTTGTCTCCTTTTCATTTGAACACCCCTTATAGATTACTGGGATTAAGAATTCCGATCTCAGTAAGTTAAATATGATAGAACGGCTATTGATCCTGGAAAGAGTTTCCTGGAAAGTCATTAGTAAAACTTTGAATTTGTAAATTTATTACCTTATCCGCCAGATATACATGTACTTAAAAAACAAACTGCGTAGTCTTAAAACATCAGGATACCGTTTTATATTCAGCTTAAATTCTATAAGTGAAGCAGCGTGGCACTTCGAGTTTGAATCACTTGCGCCACCGTATTGCATTTCAATTACTGCGATACTTTTATACCCCACAGGCATTTCATTGCGAATATAAAGATACTTTTTATGAGCAAGCGCTTGATTGAATGCATTTTCTACAAAATTTTAACAGTTTCCCTCCATTACTTTTTTAACAAAGACGTATATCTGCAAAGAAGGAAGAATTTTCATAACATACTTTACTCGTTAAAAGATTTTTTTTTGTGTTTGTTTAAGACAAAGAAATTTTTGTAGAGTTATATTCTTAAATTGTGCTCGGAATATTTGAAAAGAAAGATAAAACTTGTAGTTTAATATCTTTAATGGTGCTAAAGAGTTTTTATTTGCTCCAATACATCTTATATCCTTAGGAATTGTAATAGAAGTAAACATTGTTTCAATTTACACTGGTGTACATAAATTAAGGGACAAATATAAAATGTTAATTCTGGAACACAAAAGTTAATCGTGATTGGTCAAAAAAACTTGTCGTTTGGTGACTTGACTCCATTGTGAAGCCGCTATAACAGATGCTTTGTGACGAATCACCAGGCGACGTTACAGTGAGATCACCTCATGTGACCATGTTTTAGAGACTCCACTGGTAAGTGACCATGACAGTTGTTTTGGGAATAATCCTAAAGTGACATCACAATGAAGTTACACGTCACGTCTGTTGTCTTCACAATAGTCTTCAAAGGAAGGTCACTTGAGAATAGCAGGTGACTTCATTCTGACGACACTTGATGACTGGTCACAATGCAACAGTCATGGTGACTTTACAGAGGAGTCTCCAAATGATGGCACAGAGAGCCCCTTTTTCGGCACGAATTTTCGACACTAAAAACGGAAAGCCAGACATTTTTCTAAGTATACGTGCAGAAAGAAAAGGAAGTAATGATAAGATGCAATCTCTTACAAAATAGATGTCATTGCTGAAAGTTAATATTATACCAATGGCAGCATTCTTTTAAAATTTCTCTCTCTTTTTTTTTTTTTTTTTTTTTTTTTTTTTTTCCCTAACTGGGTACTTTCGTACTTTTTCAATTTTGGTTGTAGTTTTTTTTTTTCTTTTTCTTTTGGAAAGTAAAAGTGTCCTAAATAAAATAATAAAATAAAAGAGAACTGTAACCAAAATTGTAAAAGTACGAAAGTACCCTGTTATATATCGAAGTCAGATAATCTATGCAAAAAGAAAAAATATATATATATTTAAAAATATTAAAATGCAAACGAGAAATTTGGAAAGAATTCTTCCATTAGTTTAACATTAGGTAGCAAGTGTTTTCGCGTTACTAGCGTGAGTTCTTAAGAAATAATCGTCTTTATATCTATTTTAAATCTCCCGATATGTTTCATTTATGCACATTTTATTAGATGAAATTACATTTACGGTACTTCACTTGTTCATTCTGCATTTCAGGTGTCACCCTCTTGTACATCTGTGTATCTCGATGGGTCTGAAATTCGTGGTTCCCAAAATGCGTCCATCCTCGTCAAGTACGGCACTTACACGGGTCAAGCCCATTTCTTAGTGTGGATGCCAGAACTGCCTTTGACCATTCGAATCTCGGACACGAAACTTAGCCAAATTAAAGGGTGGAGAACGCCGCATCTGCAGAGAGGGTAGGTTTTGGAAGTCATGTTACTTACCAGAGGCAGACGCCAGTCACCTATCCTTGCCCTGGATTTAAAAATTTAATTAACTAAAATTTATTTTTCTTTGGTGAGTTTAAAAAAAATAGTAAAATTAATTCTTCATAAATGAAAATAATTAAACACTAACAAAAAAGGAACTACGAATTTTTCGTCAGGGGAGCCCCCTGAATCTCACATACAAGTCAATTTCTACTTTTGCTTTCATGTCCATGTGCTTAAAAGTCATCTAAAACGGAGGGTTCAGGGAGGCAGAGCCTCTCTAACTATTGTTTCAATTCTCATGTTTTTGATGGCGAAAAATTATTTTTGAATATGTAATATTCTCTAATTGTTAAATTTCTGTATTGCTTTTCATTTTGATATGTTTTTTTAAATTATCTTGCACGGGGTATTATGACAAAAGAAATCCTTAGTTTAGCTTATATCATGTTTATATTCTCCATTTTAAAAAACGTACCCGAGTAGTGTTGAATTCAGGGGGTGGCCCGGGGGGACATTCCCCCCCGGAACATTGAAATGACACCCCTGAAGATTTAAGATTTTATGCTTTTAATGGTAAAAAAGTTAAATCCCCCCCCCCCCCCGGAACTCTTACAATGTCACTCCCGGAGCCACAGAAATCCCTCCCGTAGAAAAGTGTCTGAATTCAACATTGTACCCGAGGATGCGAACCAGATGCATAATTTTCTAAAATCTTGCCCGTCACTGGATTTCGCTCTTCCAGCGACCATGTTTCTTACGGACTTTTAAAAACATTTCCTTACTTTGGGATGCGATAGTTACAAAAACGTCATCAGGAGGAACCGACTGTCTCCATTTGGTCCTGAGCAAAGCAAACAGCTGGGTTGCAGCTGTATTATACCGTAAAATTAACAGTAATAAACTGTAAAATAAGCAGTAATAAGCTGCCGCGCAACGCGGCAGCATATTACTGCTTATTTTACTGTTTATTACTGTTAATTTTACGGTATAATAATGGCAACTGGAATGTCAGTATTATACTGTAAAAAAAAAAAAAAAAAAAAAAAAAAAAAAAAATTTCAGTGTACTAAAACTTAGTTCAGCTGGAAAATGCATAACAGAGTTAAAAACGCACTTTAGTCAATGAATGCTCATAGACGGCAATATTTACGAATTGTTTTGTGAAGCCCTGTCTATGATCTATACAGTTTATACACAAGTAATACACTAAAATTTAGTTAAACTTTAAAATGCACACAGCTAAAAATCCATATCAGCAATAATTGACAATATTCGATCTTGTGACCCAATCCTCTGGAAATGAACAATAAATGCAATACACTCCATAATCTAAAGAAAGTATGTTGCACTGCACCTCAGTGATCCATATCAATTTTATTATGTTTCAAGTAATGTAACATGATTGAAATACACCACAAACAATGTTTCCCTTTACATCATAACGTAAAGTAATGTTTGTGCGTCCCTGTAAACAAATTTGTATCCCTTTAAACGAACTATAATAGCTACATACTTCATCTTCAATAGGGAATAAGATGCTATAATAAACCTCAACAAGATACATTAATGTCGTGGAAATCAAAGTTTATTTACGAGAGTTGGTTACAGACAGACGGCAGATAAATCCTAGCCATAAACTATATTCAACTTAAAACGGCTGTTGGATCCTTTACCATCTTATAAAAACAGCCTGGAAATTTAATTTATATAGGAATGAAAATAATTTCGTGCCAAAGAGTTTCGCGTTTTTCCACCGAAAGAAAACAGAGAGCACATTTACATAAGAAAACGCACATAAAATCATAAATTATGATCTAAGCTTATTTTAAAAACAGTTTTTAAGTTTAAAAAAAAAAAAAAAATTGCTTTCTTCTCAATTTCCTTTTTTTCTTTTTAGGAAACCTGTTCCAACTCTGGGTTCACAGTCAGGACGTAATAATGGCCACAAAACCAACTTTGCCAGTTCTTCAACAAGGAGCGATCGCTGGTTCGACAGAGAAGTAAATGTCTTATTTTATTTATTAAATATTACGGCAACTATACGAGGGTGGTTGGAAAAGTTCTTGGCCTGATAAAGAAAAAACAAAATGTTTAACATAATTTCATTTTATTTTTCAATGTAGTGCAATTTAATACATTTAAGACACACTCTTGTGTGCGAATTCTTTAGTGCAGCCCAGTATGATTATGCTATCAAAAGATTGGATTTTTTAATTAATATTTTGAGAAACATATGTATATTTCAACAAATCTCGAAACTGACATCTGATAATCTAAAACACTGAAACCTAAATGATATAATGTTCTAGTGTAAATGCCCGTCCTATGCCGGTGGATAGAAATAGTGATTTTCACTTAAAATTTGAAATAGTTGATAAAAATATTCATGTACCATTTATCGACAATAAGGAAAACTGATTTGAAACGTTACGTTCACGGCCTGATTAATGCAAGCCTCTGAGGTTTTAATAAAAAATTGTAATCTGATGTAAATAAGATGACAAAACAGAGGAGAAATTACAGATCTAAGTAAAAGGAAACAGATATAGAGTTAGTGTTGAATTTAGAAAAAAAGGGCTGCCGGGTTAAAATGCAATAAAAAAGGGTATTCTCGTGTGCTGTTCAAAAAACATTTTAACCCTTTCAGGGGCAAAGTACTTTCAGTACTAAAATGTTGAAATAAATGACTGACATCGGAATTATCGTAGTAATTCATTTGGAAATAAGAAAAAGGCAACAAATCACATACGTATTAAATGGAAAAGATTTTAGCAAATTTCTGGTGCCATTGTGGCGTTTGGGAATTAAAATTAAGTGGTTTCATAAACATACCACTGCCCCTGAAAGAGTTAAACGCAAGTTTTTTTTTTTTTTAAACCATTGGAAAAATGTTTGTTGTTTTCCGTCGAGAATGGGACCTCTTGGCGTCGTCACTTTATTTTTTTAAGGGTTTTTAACGAAAATCTGTAACTTTAGAAGAATTTTTAACGAAATTCTGTAACTTTAGAAATTTCTTCCTTAGGCAATAGAAATGCATAAAATCGTTACAAAAAGGATAGATGCAAACTATCAGATATGAAAAAAAGCCGAATTCAAAAATTGACGTCGGATGAGAAATCGTCTTATAAAACAAAAAACGTGGTTTTCAACTTTAATTTCCTCAAAATATCTTTAGCTCAGACATCAATCTAAACAAGAGTTAAAATTATTGTAGGAAGAACCCGATAAAATATTAAGGTATATTGGTTAGCATATATTGTTTAGCAATTTCCCTGAATTTTCACGACTTAATATTACTCAATAGCGTTCAGTTGCTTCTCTTATCAACCTACTCGTTTAAAAAATTCTTTCAGACAGTAATGTTGTTAAATATTATTATGTATCGCGCAACGTTTATCGTTTGCTGGTTGAAACATCTGCGACATCGGCATGCGATGATGTGAAGGCGCATTGCTTACAATCGAATGACGAATGCATTCAACGCTGTCAAAGTGCGATGGAAAGAATGATTGTGTAGATGGTTCCGACGATTAATTTTGCGAGGGCAGAGAATGCCAGGATCTCTTCAACCGTAAGTAATGGAAAATGTGTTTATTTGTAGCAGTATGCAACGATTATGATAACTGCGGCGATGGTTCAGACGAAATGTTTTTACATAGTTGTTCCTCGTTGTTAAATATTATCACGTATCGCGCAACGTTTATCGTTAGCTGGTTGAAACATCTGCGACATCGACATGCGACGATGGAATGGCGCATTGCTTATAATCAAATGACAAATAATTTTTTTTTTTAAGCTTTCGGAACATTTTTTTCAATGGTTGTTGTAATTTGTTAAATTACTTTCTTTCCGCCCCCCCCCCCCCCCCCCCGTGAAACCGCTGGAAGAATTTTGCGATTTTTTTTTCATTGTTCAATACGCGAAAGTTTAAAATGAATCTCTCACCACACAGCTCATTACTTGTTTACATTAACAAAATTAAACACGATGATTTTAATATGAACTATTAAAATATGCAACATTTAAATATTAATACTACAGAGAATAAAAAAACTTATAAAAAACAAAGTACACGTGAAGAAACCTGCAAATTATGGGTTCGCACCGGAATCAACACGCCGTGTTTTAATATAGTATTTAGATTAATACAGAAAACCTGTCAAAATAGAACTTGTCTATAACGAACTTCCGGACTTTATCAGAAAAATTGTCCCGACTGAATAAATACCGTACAACTATTATTTGTAAGACGGAAACTTGTAAATATAGGGCTGTTTTTTTTTTTTTTTTTTTTTTTTTTTTTAAATATTGATATCTTGTTTTTCTATGTATTTTTAAATAATGAAGCGGAATTATTTTCAGATACCTATAGCAATTTCGTTTTTACAGGTACGTATATTACAGAATGTTCACTCTATTGCTGTCCAGTAGCTGATTCCTTAACCGTTAGTTTTAGAAGTATAGCTCCAATTGCAAAAAAATGCTTTAAATATTGTTGTCCATCATAATTAAAAAAACATTTACGTCAAAATTTATTTTTGTAAAAGTTACGACGCTTAATTTTTCATGCGGCCCCTGCCCCTTGGTCCTATAAGTTATATTTAGAAAAACTTTTTCGAAACTCTACCAAGTAAACTAATAACAGAACAAGAACGAAAAATCATGCGTCAAGCATAGATTATGAAACACTTTCCAAAATTTCCAGAATACTTTAACAAAACTTCACCGTTTGATAAGTTAAAAGATGATGCCCAAGTGAACAGGGTCAAAGTCAAACCGGGCGGGGAGGCCTACATTTCGGCTTAAGCTCAACTAGCCCCGCCCAGCAGGTTGTCTAAGTGAACAATTTCGAAAACGCATAACGCTTTTGAAAACCCAATTCCAGGAATTACCACCAATAGTCGAAAAAATATCCAAATTCTTTTGTGCAGCCCTGTATATGATCTGCAGATTTGTATATATAATACATTGTATGCTAAAATTTAGTTCAGTTAGGAAACGCATAGTACAATTGAAAATTCTCCTTCAGCAATTTCTGTCAATAAATGGAAATGTACTGGAGATCTTTTGTGCTACCTTGTATAAGATCTATAGAATTTATACACACCAAGTAAAGTGCAAAAAATTAGTTAATTTAAAAACGCGTACCTCAACTAAAAACGCGTTTCCAGCAATTATTGTTCATAGATAGTACTGTAACAAAATTATTTTGTGTGTCACTGTAAATGAACGATGAATGTTATGCGTACCATATTCTACAGTAAGCCTCTGAAGTGCATTTCGATAATATATATCAATTTCAATTGTTTGAAATAGTGTAACATCATTCAAACACTGCAAATGATTTTTTCCCATAGACTGTAATGTAACAGAATTCTTTTGAATGTCCCTTTAAACAAACTATAAATGCTACAGACTTCATTTTCAATTCCGAACATGCCTTAGTAAATCTCAATAACATATATCCATTACATGACAACCTGAATATATTTACGCTAATTAGAGCACGGGCATACAGGCAGACGCCAGTTAGACAGACAGATGGCCAGACAAACTGAATTCACAAACACTTTTCAACTATGTTGGGAAGTATTAAAATGGATTTTTTTTTCTGCTTAAAGCACTCTTTATGCACACGAAGGTCATATTTTATTAAATAGAAATCAATGTCGAAAGTGAAAGGACAATTTTGGACTGGAGAAGTAAGGACACGCCACAGCGAGTAAACAGTAACAAAAACTTGTAAATTAAACGGATGTACACTGCAAAAAAAAAATGTTGATTTTACAGTATAATACTGGCACCCCAGCTGCCAGTATTATACCGTAAAATTAACAGTAATAAACAGTAAAATAAGCAGTAACACACTGCTGCGCATGCTCGATAGCGCATTATTACTGCTTATTACTGTTACTGCTTATTACTACTTATTTTACTGTTACTGTACTACTTTTATTACTGCTAATTTTACGGTATAATACTGTCAGCTTGGGTACCAGTATTATACTGTAAAATCAACAATTTTTTTTGCAGTGTATCTTCGAATAACATTTTCAGAATGTGTGGTCACTCTAGCTCCGCTATTTTTCGGTCAATCAAATTGAATTTTTTTTTAATTAATCGTTACATATTTTTTCTTTCGAAGTAAGTAATATTTTTTCGAAATATTGATAAAAATTATCTGTGAAAATTTACATTTATTTTAATCGATTCACTATTTCTAAAGGCTGTACGTCACTAACTTTTAGACTAAAAAGCTATTTTTTTTTCTTGTTGTTTCATTGTTCTACGCCAAGTCTACGACGAGTTATCGTGCTCACAGCTTGATCTCTTTTTTTTTTCGAAGTGCCCCCCCCCCCCTCATCAGATGACAAACTGCCATTTTTCAATATATCAACAACAACAACAATAAAAAATCTACTTTAAGTTATGCCTAATAAATTAATCTAAATACGTAGATTTTTATAAACATAAAAAATGCCTTAAATTTTAGTGTATCCAAGTGTTCTTCCTTAAAATTCCGTAAGACCATCCTTAAGAGTCTTGAGATGCATGCAATTTTATCCCAAATCAAGCAATTTATTTTGTTGCACAGCATGTGATTGTATAAAATGTCAATCATCTCAAGTTGCTCAGACGTGTAAATCAGAGTGTAAAACCAGGGCCTCTTTAAAGAGTAGTTTCAAGTTTAAGAAGATTTTGTGAGCCCTAAATTAATTTCGAGTAAAAAAAAAAAAAAAAAAAAAAGTTTTTTTTTTTTTTTTTTGTAATTTCATTCTAGGCCTAAATAAATAATAATAATTAAAAAAAAAATGTTGGCCTTAAATAAGCTATGCATATATTATACATATTTCAAGTAATTTCTAAAATATTTAATGAAGGCTTTTTTTTCCCCCTTTTCTTCGTTTGTAGAACATTATCCATGTATATTTTTGCCCCAAACATTGCGATTATACTTATGTGGGATATTAACATAAAAATTAAACTGAATTTGTTCGAAAATAATCACAACATAACTCTACTTATAACATTAGCCTATTGCATTGTACTTGAAGCATTTTTTAACTTCCAGTATCTTTCTTAATAAATTTATTTCTCCGTTTTGCTCACTTCCAGGATTTTGACATTGTATGCAGACTGAGATACCAGCAAACAAACATAGACGTGTACACCAGATTTTTCAGTGTGGATCACAACTCCGGCAGGGAATCCTACCTACTGAGCAGGAAAGCTGAACTTCAGATCACTGATCTGGTGGCACCTTTTTTGCGGGTCGCCGACATGAGGATCGCTACTCTCCAAGGAACGATAGTCAGAGGCATGCAGAGTGGTCGCACTGAAGTGCAGGTATGGATTTGTACACTATAATTACTATATTGTACGCAGTGCCTGATTTACGGCAGGGCATTCGGGACAGGGGCCCCCAAATGCTACTAAAGATTTTTCAATTATTGGCCAAAACAGTTTTAACTGTCAAAAAACAAAATTAAAATGGAAAAATCTGTTTGTCAGAGATTGTCTATGATATGTCAAAGTAACTTCATTTTTTGCTGATTGTCTTTTAACAATTTATGTGCAGTAATGTACAGAACTCCATTTTTGGGATCGCCATATTATTTCATTTTTATTTATTTTACATGTAAGGCCCTCATGGTTAACATGGACAAAGCCGTGTGGTTCTGTTAGTTACTTGTGTAAATTTAGTTTTTTTTTTTTTTCGTACAAAGCTTGTATTTGAAAGTAAAAGTTGTTTGATTAATATGATATGCTAATATTTTAAATAATTATAGCTTGGTACTGCGGTAAATTTATTATTAGTTGTTGCATACTTTATCATTCCAGATATATAGATCCAGATATAAAGAAAGGTAATCAGCACCACACAGTTTATAATAAAATTCAATTAAAAATTCATAATTATCAAATAATTATTTAAAAGTAAATTAATGATTATCAAATTTAATTTTTTTTATTAATATTTTAAAAAAATTATCAAAGTCAATAGTGGTTATCTTAATATGTACTGCTTTCGATATTATATTTTTTTATTCAAAGAATCTGTGCGAGGGGGCCCCCAAATTTCTAAATCGGTCCCTGATTGTACACTATGTTTTAATGATTGTACACTGTACAGGATGTTCCTTTTCCCCTCCCCATCGCTACCCTATTTTCCGATGTGTAAGTCAAATTTTTAAATCGTTAAAACGTATAGAAAATTCAGGGGTCAACTTTTACTGAGAAAAAAAAAAAAAAAACTGAGGTGCTACAATCATATAAGAATACAGTGCCCAGCCCTGTTTTCTTGATCATGAATCCTGAGGTGATATACAGCACAGGTCAGGTGATCAGCCTAATGCGGAACCCTGGGTCACCCTGGGTGTTTAGTTCCCAAGCAAGCTTAAAACTCATTTTATCGACCCGGAAGGTTTGAAAAATTGAGTATACCTGCAGCACGACTACTAAGCTAATAAATAGACTTCAGTCGACTTATACACCGGATATAAAATTAGACATCTGACAATCACGATTAGTAAATGTAGCGATAGTTACGTGGTAAATATCGATCTATTCCTTATTAATATGATCCACAATACTTATCATTTCTGACATGTTTTGCACAATAATTAAAAAATATTATTGTTATTTTTTATAACATTATGTATTATATATATATATATATAAAAAAAAAAAAAAAAAAAACGAATTTCTTTTTAGAAAAAAAAAATAATAGTTGACTTACAGGAAAATGAATCTAAGAAAAGACAAAGGAAAATATAAATTATAATATTTTCAAATATTTTAAGAAAAAAAAAATAAATAAATAAATCAAAAGAAAGATTTAATTCTACCATGCCACTGATCTTATAAATTATGCAATTGGAAAATCTGAATATTCTTCATCATTGTTAGATTCACAAAATTCTGGCAAATCTTCTACATTTACATAATTGTTGTACAGAGGATCCCAATCTTCAACGGGAGAAAGACTGGTAGGAAATAATGACTAACTTCCAGAAAAATTATTGCAGTAATTTGCTTTTCTTTTGATGATTTTTTTTAATATATATATATATATATATATATATTATTTTTCACTCAACATTTTTTATTTCTTCAAGAAAATAGAACAAAAAAGTATCGTTTCTTTTGTGAATGGATTAAGGCGGCTCCTCATCAGTCAGTTTTGAAATCCCCTTCTCCAAAGTTAAATCTGTGGGCGTGGAATGCATCCATTTTTTTTTTTTTTTTCAAATTTCTCATCAGAAAATTAAAATTTTTAACTTCTTTTTTCTGTATACTGTTCTTGAAGGATGTTTCTTTCTTTTTTATTTGCCAACATAATTCTAAAATATATTCTTAGTTTTATATTTTAAGTGTCCAGGTTGTTCTGAAATCCAAACTGGCTATTTTCAGACACATTTTTCAATTCCTTTTTGCTCGCAAACATATCAAACTGGCAGGTGCTTTCTTATTCAGAAGCTATGTAATCGAGCTGTTTTTTCCGTTTTTTTTTAAAGAAAAATCTTAATCAGAAAATGCTGTCAATGTTTGCGCTTTGAACCGAATTTCGGGACGCAACAGTGCAGGAAAGGGAAAAATTTGCCGTCCTAAGACAATAATCGCTTATAATTCAAGATGTAATTCATTTATCGGAAAATGAAAAATTGTTAGATTACACCCTACTTTATTAATTAGGCCTTCAAGTATCATGTTTTTATGTTTAAAAACATGTCAGAAAGTGTGTCAGAATGTTTCGTGTTAATGAGCGATTTTTTTTTTTTTTTTTTTTTTTTGAGAATTATTCATTTTCCATTTTGTCAAACAAAAAAGAAAGAAAGATTCTTCAAGAAGAATACACAGAAAAAAGAAGTTGAAATTTTTAATTTTCTGATGAGGAATTTGGAAAATAAGGATGCATTCCAAGTCTTTAGGTTTAACAGAGGGAAATTTGCAGTCTGACTGATAAGAGGGCCCAAAGCCATTTCAGATTTTTTTTTTTTTTTTTTTTTTTTTTTTTTTTAAGTTGACTTATATGTCGGATGGACTTACATATCGGAAAATACGATTATTTTCCTAAGCTGTTAGTTTTAGAGGTCTGATAGAGTAGAGAGTCTCATAGAGGTAACAGTTCTAAATGTTTCAAATGTTGTTCTTCATCATATCAAAATCCATATTGTATAAAGAGACTAAATTTAAATTTTTATACACTTCTTGAGTCCTATAAGTTATATTTAGAAAACTTAACTCCATATTCTAACAAGTAAAACACTAAAAATTCTATTATTTTATCACCAAAACTTACCGAATTATGATACTTTGAATTTTACGAATTTTTAATGCCAGAAAAAAACAAAAATTCTTAAAATTGAAAGTATCATAATTCAGCAAGTTTTGGTCATACAAAATGGAATTTTTGCTGTTTTACCTGTTAGAGCATGGAGAAAGTTTTTCTAAACATAATTTGTAGGATCCAGGACCATGTGAAAATTAAAATTTCGTAATACAGTAATCCCTCAACATTCGCGGTTTTAACATTCGCGAGTTTCGATTATTCGCGAATATGAAAATGTGGAAAAACTTAACCTTGGCGAGAATCTGACTTGATTATTCGCGATTTTTTTAAAATTATTATTATCGCTTTGTTTTTTAGAATTTATAGTTGTTAAAGATTATATCCCCTGTTTTCTTAGTATATGTTTACAAATCAATTTTCTGATGTCAACTAAAAAAGGAGTGAGTGTTGTAGGAAAGCAAAATAATAACAACAGCAGAATACTCATTGCAAAGGTGATATAATAAAAAGTTGTAAAGAGGGTCAACGGCATCTTCAATCTATTAATTTAAAATGTGCAGGTTCTCGTAGAGGTGGAGCTAAAGCTGCACTTAGATAGGAAATAAAAGAATTTCTGAATCATTTAGCTGTATTTAAATATCGTATTTTAATAGTATATCGCATACTTACTCACTAATACATTATCATCTCTTTGCGATTTTCGAATAGAGAGAGTCGAAATTACTTTATATAAAAACCTAGGCTTTTTTAGCTGTAAGTATTTCTCCAGTCAGTTAATTTGAATTATCTCCAATCAATAAATTTCATGTTTATGAACATGTGTGAACATTCGCCTTCTACATACATGCTATATGCAGAATGTATTGTTAATACATATTATCATTTAGTTCTTTGAAATGCTGTGCCACTCCAATTAAAATTTTATAGAATATAACTCATATTTTAGTGTAGATAGATAGACTCAACATTCGCGGATTTGACATTCGCGAGGTTTTTCTGGAACGTAACCCTCGCGAATGTTAAGGGATTACTGTATATATATTTTTTTAACAAGTATTTTGACATTAACCGATTTGTACATGATAAAGTGCAACATTTGAAACATTTTTGCAATTGGAAATAAACCTCTAAATTTAACGGTTTAAGAATTAGCTATTGGTTAGTGATAAGAAGAAAGAGCTTGTGCTTCAAGACACCTTCCTATGGCCCTGCACCTGATGTATATGAAACACAAACATTAACTTTGCTTGGAAATATAAGATAGGGGAATATTTTAATTTGTCTTTTCATGTTCAGCCAACAAAAATCTTATGATCAGCTAACTGCATTTTTGAAAAAGTAAAAAATTTAAATTTGTTGAACTGTATTATTGAACTTTTGGATAAACTTTCTGATATCCATTTTTCTATTTCTTGATGCACCTAATTAAAATAGATATTAATAATTCATCCAAATTAAAAAAATACTGTATATTGTTTACCAGTTTGAATTAATTCCAATTATTGTTCTGCTATGATAATTTGGCCAATGACCTTGAAATAGTTTGTGATGCTGCAGGGAAAAAAAGTTGCTAATGGACACAAATGGTGCAGGGAAATGCATGATTTAATTAAAAACTAGATTCTGCTAATTGCTAGTAGCGATTGTCAGTCTCATTCTCAATTTAAGGGATGGTTCTACTTCTTTGGCCTAAAATACAAGTGATTTTTTTTTTCTGTAACAAAGAAAAGAGATACCACTTTCGTACTTGTTGCATTATATTTATTGACATTTCACTTATATATTTAAATTTTTGTGTGTGAAAAGAAAATTAATGTGCAGGAATTACCTGCAGGTGCGTGTCGTAAGCTTCCAATCAGACTGTTTTTCTCCGGCCATAAGAATCTGAAACAAATTGGGTCCTCAAATTATGAAAGGCATTACATTTCTGGAGCTTATACCAACATTTTGTTTAAAAAGTTGATTTTTGATGGTCATTTTAACAAAAAAGATTTTTTAGCCTTTTGTTTCACATTTTGCGAGCTCAAAAAATAAATAATTAATCGATGAAAATTATACTTTTTGGTAGTATAAGCTCCAGCAAAAGCGATTACCTTTCTTTTAAATAAAAAATTAAGAAAATCGGTCAACTAATTCTTGAGAAAAATGGTCGCCCAGTTGGAAAAACATGGCTTTGAAAAAAAAAAACAAGTTTAAAATTTTACAGTAGCATTACGTTCATTGAGCAAAAAAGATTGTAAGGAATTGGAATATCACAAAACCGCAATAGGTCACCAATCTAGACACTTAAAAAAAAAAGTTCGAAAATTTTGACCGAAGTAGAACTCCCCACTCCCGCTAATTAACGACTAAATTAATCTAAATCTGCATCACGCATCGGCCAAGTTATTGTAGGAGGACTATAATTAGTATATTTATTTTCTCATAGTTATGGAAAATAGACTCAGTTTATAATTTTTTTCAATCCAAAGGTACTATCACCCATAACTGGAAGAGTCAGTGGAGCCAAAGAAGTGAGAGTTGGCACAGATAAAGAAACAATAACTCATCTTGAAGTGACTGTTATAACAGGACTGCAACTGACTGTAAAACAAGATGAAAGTTTACCAGGGGTCTTTATTGGTCAGACAAGTGTAAATCATAAGTTAATATCACAATATCAGGTATGCAATTTTATGTAGATTTTTAATTTAAACATTTTTTTATGTGTTAAATGAAAATACTGTAAATCTAAGCATTAAAATTAAATTCTAACCATTAAAATTTTTCATATTATTTTTAATTTAATTTGTTATTTCAATGCGTATTTAGTGCTTGCAACATAACTTCTCTTTTTTGTACCTTTGAGTTCTCACATAATAATTCAAACAAAAATTATATGAAAGGAGAGTGTAAAAGAAATAATAATAATAAATAAATAAAAAATGAAATAAAAAGTATTAAAGTAGTTAAATTTTAATATGTTATCAGAACAAGTTACAAAGCAAGTGCCCGAGAATAGTAGATGAAAAAACTGCTTTATTGTCAGATTATATTTATGTGCCAAAACAAGTTAAGATTAATATATTATTTTTTAATTTTTAAATTATCAGTATTTTAAATATTCTACACTTGTGAATACCTATGTCACAAAAGGTACCTACTGTCTAAATTTCATAATACTGGGCATTAATATGTCTGTCATTATCAGTTGTATGATATTTTTATTACAAATATTGACATAACTCTATAACCATACACCTTACAAATATATTCAACAATCCTCCTTTCAAAATTACCTAACTAATATTGCAAGTACCTTTGAAATCCATTCAGAGAGTAGAAGTTGTGTTATGTTCCTTTTCCATACTGAGCATTCAATGCAGAATCAGAGCTGATCTTCTCTTTAAACGGGCCGATAGTGCAAAAAATTATTTAGAACCCAAAAATTTTTTCAAAGTTTTTTTTTTAAAGAAGTTTTTTAGTTTTGTTAGCTCATGTAAGGACAAGAGCCAGCGAAAAAAATTTGGGACAATAATTTTCTTTTTAAAGGTAAAAAAAAGGCTCTTATTAGGGGCCTCTATAAATGCAAGGCCTTGGTGCATAGCACCTGCCACACTCCCTTTATAACAGGCATCCTTGCACAGGCATGATCCTTGCACACTACGGATAAAACAACCCTTTTTTAGCAAATGAAAGTAGTAGCCACTAATGAGAAATCTTTTAGGATCCTAATCACAACACAATAATCATTATAACAATGATTTATTTCTATGATTGGGATCTTTTATCATAAATGATATATTTTTCCAGTGAGTAAAAGTAATGAATAGCTATGTTGCTTAGGGGGGAAAAAAACCTCCCTTTCTCTTTTTTTAACTAGATACTAGATCAGAAGTGTGTATTTTATATTTACCATTCCTTGAAGGTGTTCTCAAAAAACTATTTTTTACCATGAAACTTTCTGACACATTTTGAAATCTAAAAGCATGACACTTGCAAGCATACTATTAAAATGATTTAGAATCAATTTTTTTTTTTCATTTGTCAATAAATGAATCACATCTCGAGTTATAAGCGGTTTTTGCAAAGATCCACAGCATTTTATTGAAAAAACAGAAAAAACTAGTCGATTTCATAATTTCTGAATAAGAGAGCACCAACTAATCTCATGTGTTTATGAATAAACACAATTCAAGGATGTGTCAAAAGTAGCACATTTAAATTTGAGAACAGCTTTCAAATTTTCAGAAATAAAAATGTTGTTGAATATTTAAAAATAAAATAGCTAACTATTAACTTTAAGTCATAATAATAAAGTAATGAAAACAATCTTCTATTACAGGAAGGATTATTAAGCATCAAAATACACTTTTCTGATGGTACAGCATCGTCACTTGCCGACATTACCGATGTTGACTATCACCTATCGGTGGATACATTTGACAGTGGTGTTGTAGCCTTTGCTCCCATGGCTGGACTTCATCATCCAAGAGTCATTGCTATTGGAAAAGGCAAAGGAGATTTACTTCATGTTACACTGGAATTAGCTGAGAGGTGCCAGAAACGTAGAAGTCAACCACTAGCCATGGCTTATGCCTATATAGATGTTGACTTTTCCAACGAAAAGACTCTTATGAACGATGTACGAGTGAAAAATTCAAAAAACTTAGATTCAAACAGAAAGAAAAGTGACCCTTCAGATAACTTTGCTTCAGCTGGAGGCAATGATATTGGAGATTCGTACATTTCTAATGATGTAAGTTCTATTTTATATCAGGATGCAATAAGTCATCGTGGTAAATCCCATTATGAGCCAGCTGTACAGGCACGACAAAATCTAGTTCATCCATCAGACCTTACTCCCTTGGAAATAGGAATGTATGCTCTTCTAGGGGTGTTTTGTCTTGCAATCCTAGTTTTCCTTGTATCTTGTTCTGTTTTTGCCGTACGGTACCGCAGAAAACAAGAACCACCTGTTCCAACAGCTAGTGATTCTGTTGCCCATGCTCATGACTGGGTATGGCTTGGCAGAGCAACACTTGAACGCAATTCTGTAAATACTCGTTGCTCACAAACTCTAGTACCAATGGCTGATTTCAATGGAAATCACCAGGCTGATAGCTTGGATTCAAACATCAAGGTTCAGAGGCGCGAGAAAAAGAATGGAACACGCCAGATAGGAAGTGGTTGTCGAAGTAGTAATTTATCATTTCCAGAATCAGAAATCAGTATTCGAATTACAACAAATCCACAAGAATTGCGAGAAGAAGAAATAGAAATGTTAGAAAAAGGTACATCAACTGATATCAGAAATAATACACCAAATGGTATAGCACACAATGCAGGTAGCGCAACTATTTCTAGAGAAAAACGGGTTAGAATTGTAACAAACCCTGTTCCACCTCCTTTGCCTCCAGGAAACCCACTAAAACTTTTTCCACCTCATCCTCCTCCACCAGTTCCTCCTCACCGCAATTTCCCACCCCCTATTCCTCCTCACCAACGTCATTTAAGAGATTTTCAAATGGGAAGGTTTCGCGGGCCAGCTAATGATGCAGAATGGGAAACAGTAGCACAAGGTATGAATTATGATCAATTGATTGAGTATTTTGAGAATTTAAAAGAATCCAATGCATGAACCTGTGTAGAAAGACACTGTATTATGTTCTTCAAAAGCTGGCAGCATATACTGCCTCCATAAGCATTATCCCGTGGATTGCCGATGGAGATAAAAGCAAGGCTCAACTTGCTAAAATTCTAGTCTAAGTCAGTCACACATCACTTTTATGTTCATGCCTTGAACAGCTTTGTAAAGATAATTGAAAGTGCATGGTTCTCAATTACTCAAATTTACAACACAAATCATTTTATTTGTTAGTAGAGTCTAGTCTTTTTTTTTTAAATATAAAAATTTCCTTTCGTTTAAATCGCCAAAAAAAATTTAAGTAGTCTATAAAAATAAAATCAATCTATACTTTATTAATTGCCAGATATTCTTTCACTGACAAATTAAATAAATTATTTTATACAACAATAAATAAAATAAAAATATATTACTAAGAGCATGATTACTTACATATATTTCAAATTATAATGTACCCCAAAAATGGTTATACCAAAGTATTAAAGCCAAATACTATAATTAAGCTATGATAAACAGAAATACTAGATCTTTCCCATCAGGTTTGTGTTCTTTTAGTTTGTATGAGAAATGTTCGCAAAGCTCATTCTACTTTAAAATGTCTACTAGCAATTTTGTTTTAGCTATTTATTTCAATGTGTTATTTCTGTTATACTCATTTTTACATCTAATTATTTATGTATATTTTTACTTAATTTTGTATTTATGTATATATATGCATAATAAATCATTTTATTCAGACCTGTAGACTTCAGGTATATTGTCTTAAGAGCTATGTATATCCATAGCTTTGCATTTGAAATAAAAATTAATTTTAACATATTTAATATTGTTTTAAATATTCAGCATTAGGCAAAATGGAACATGATATCTAACAATTAAGAAAATTGGTTTCAAAAATAAAAGAACCTATCTTAATCAGTGTTCTTAGAGTTAATTCTATAATACAACAAGATATGTGTATTGTTTTTCACCCTATAAAATATGAAGGTTTGAAATTTGCTACAAACAATTGTTTTGGTAGCAGAGATATAACAACATTAAATTTGTGATAAAATTATAGATTAAGAAATGAGAGAAAGAAATAAAAATATAAATATCAAGCATGTATGTGTTTACTATTATTCTACCCAAATTTAAAAAGAAGCATAATGAAATATGTTTGAATTTCAAATATATGCTTTAGTTATGCTTCATATGTGTCCATGTGTCATAATAATCTTTGATACATACCATAGAAAGTGTTAGTAAGCCCTCACTTAGCTAGCTATTCAAAATATCAATTTATTGAATGAAAATAAGTTACAAACATTTTAAAAATCTACCCTGTAATTTATTGATTAAATATATTAATTTCTGTATAGTCAATATCAAAAAATTTAAAGTTCTCCATTTTAAAATATATATATTTAGAGTCAAAAATAACTTCAATAGAAAATTTAAAAACTAAATTTTGCCAGTAATAATTTATAATGCATCAATACCAAGAAAATAAACTAGATAACTTCATGAAAATTAACTATCCTATGCTTGTAGCATCAAGAATTTAAGAGAATAATTAGTTGGGAGTAAAAAGCAAAACCATTTTTATTACAGACAAAAAGATGTTTTTATTTCTTTCTCTCTATTAAAATATTTCTGCATGCAGTCAAGGACTATGCCCACTGCTGCGTCTTAAAAGAAACAATACAGATTAAGAAAATAATGTCCCTCTTCTGATATTAATTTTTGTATTATTACTTTATAAACATTAAAATCTCCCTGTGATTTCAATAAAGAAAATTCAAACTGATTCTGATGCCCTTACAATATAGGATTTCAGATCCAAAACTAATTTTTTTTTTTTTTTTTTTTTTTTTTTTTTTTTAAGAAAAAGAAACTTAAAAATATTGCTTCTGATATTCCACAATCTTTTACTTTGTTGTTATCAAATATTCAGTTTCCAAATAATCCAGAGAAAAAAAATTCCAATAAATGATTTTTTTTTTTTGTGCTAGACAAATAAATTGAATAATTAGTTATTCTGAGATTCATATTCATACTGCATTATACTTTTATAGAAAGGGACTATTTCAAGAACTATGCTAACAATAGCGCTTAAAATAGCTGCATGAATGTTTTTCCAACAAACATCTTATTTGTCAATTCAGCAATTTTTTTTTTTTTTCAAATAAGGAATAAAACTGAATCTCTTATCAATGTATTGTTTATATTTCAATTATACATTCCAATAACTTTCCTCTCATACATGTCATGATCACAAAATAAGGAAAATTGTACAGACAGTGTTTTGAAAATATGTAACCAGATATCAGAAAGATAGAGAGATCCTAAATAAACATTTTTATTAAAGCATACTTATTCTAGGTTTCTCTGCCTCTTAAAAATGTTCTATATTATCCATATTAAAAGTCTCAGAGGACCACAGAAGAGAGTATGTGGATTTCGGGAATGATTTGAGTGTGCCCCTTAAGTATAGTTTTAGAGAGTAAACTTGATGAATATTTTTTTTTCTTTAATGTAATGCATATTTAAAATTTAAACATTACTATATTAACAAAATATGGAAGAAAAAATTTAATGGTCTGTAACCGCTTATTTGGAGATAATAGTAAATTTAAAAATGATCTGCCATTAAATAGTAATTAGTAAATTTTAAGATTTTATTTATTTATTTTTTTTAATTTTTTTTTTAGTTGAAACTTTTCAGCAAAAAGGTGATTGAGTCCTTTTTTTTATGCTTTATATATATATATATGTATATATATATAGATGTATAAACAAAACTGATGACAAGCCCTTTAAAAAAGCCAGGCTACAGTAACTTATACCGGCTTTATCCCATCTCTGTGGCCCTGACTTTGAGGCATAATAATCTTTGGTGGAGAGAATTGGGTCGAATTGGTTAGGTCATTCATTAACACTGTTTTTGTAGTATATCATGTCAGGCTAAGCTCATAGTAAACTCTGAATTCATGCAGTGAAGGCTGTGGTGGCATTTTATAACCAAGAAATGATATTACTAACTGATTCAAACAATGCCATTTAAAGAAACTTCTTAAATATACCATAAAAGAAACTAATGTAAATGTGTTTTGAAAGTATGGATCTTTCTTCTTGAGGCACAAAAAGACATCCTACCACTACAAGAGCATAACACTTTTTTAATGGTACATTTAATAGGTTTCTTCAAATGGTATAATATTTTACACCAGTGTGTAAAATTACTGTTTGACCTAAAACTGTTTCTGATAGCATTTTCTCAGTCAAAAAAATGTTTATTTTGGACATTTTTATCACTTTTCTTTTAAATATGGCTAAATATTTTTTAAATGCCTCGGATTTGATCATTTTATTTTATATCATAACTTCATATTAATGGAAGGTTCTTCCAATACACCTTGATTTTTACGGTAGTTTGGGGAAGGTTTTTCTTTTGTCGTCGTTTAAATAATGCATATAAAAAAATGGTTTTTGGCATTGAATTTAGTGTATTTTTGCCTAAATATGTCAATATTTTCATATAAAAATGTTGATATTTTAAATGATCTAAACTCCTCCAGCAAATCAGTGTAGGTGATTGTGTTCTTAATAATCATCTGAAACAAAAAGCTTAAATGGATTTTTAAAATATATTTAATTAGTTGGAAGCCAAACCTAAAATTGACAAAATAAATCAAAGTTTCTAGTTTGAAATCAATTTTTGGCACTAATTTTTCCTTTTTAAAAATGCTTAAATAATCAAAATTATTATTAAAAATAATATATCTTATTATATTTTTTTTATTTTTAAGTTTGTCCTCGAATTAAAAGAATCTAGTTTAATTTGCCAAAAAATTAAATATCAATATCTTGAAGGGTTTAAGCGTGAGAACCTTCACTGATTAAAAAAACAAAACCTTGTTTTTAAAAAAATATGTTTAAAGTTTTGGATCTGCATGTCAGCCATGACACTGGTCCACTAAACTTGATTGTCACAATTTAAGTATTGGGAAAAACAAAAAACAATTTTGAAAGAATATTCTAGACACCTCAAAGTTATAGAGTTCAAAAAGAAATTATTTTTTGGAAGTTTTCTGGAAGAATCTCCCCATTTTAATAAAACATTTTCAAATTAATGGGAATGATATCACTAACAATTGTACTTATAAAATATGTAGGTGTATTTACTAAAAGAAAATTGTTAAAAAATATTTACATTCAAAATGTACTTTAAAATCAAAATATAAACATATTGTTGAATTACTGTAACCAATATATTTAATCAGTTTTTGTGTTAATAATTTTTAGAATATTATGCAATATTCACTGTTACATAAACTAGAATAGAAATTATGATTATGCACTAAAATTATGTATTTTATTTAAATCTGTAATCTATATTTTTCTAGTAGAAGCAGCTATTTCCATTTAATTCTAAAGAAAAAAATAAAAATAAAGGAAGATTAGAAAGGTACTCTGTATGCTAAATAAAATTTGATTTCACCATTGTGACTAACTAAGTAGTCTGTTGCGAATGTATGGAAGGTTCATTATCTGTTAAAACATCTATCATAACTGCATCTGACTGTCATAACTTAATTTGCCAAACTTTTGTTGCATTTATTATGTTTTTTACTTTACATTCTTTTGTAAAAAAATGTTGTCCAGAACTCCTGTTTAAATGTATTTGTAATTATGGATATTAAAATTGTATAAATTATTTATTTTATTTTTCATCATTTCAATTCACATACTTTATTGTATTAAAATAGCATAAAATCCTAAAAAACAATCATACCACACATTTAGCGAGAAGTCATCCAAAAATTACATCATACCAATTTCATGGGGGGTGGGTTGTTATTGTTACACCTCCCTTTACTTTTGTCACAATCATGTGAACCCACCTCCCCTTGTGTAATGCCACATCTTCTGCCCCTTAATTTAGAGATCATTTTGGTTAAAACAACATTGCAAGTATTGTTTTTAAAAAAAGTTATATACCTATCTTATCTCTTAACTACTGAAATAAATACCATGAAACCACTAAGGTCTGTAGTGCTTTTTCTTCAAGTTGTTGCGATTTGAAAGAAAAGGAAATATATATTTACTCAAGTAAAAATAAATACTCAAAGAACTTAAAAATAAATCATGCAGCTACATTAAAAACATATGTTAAAGTATCATGTGTAACTAGCAAGAAGAGGAAAAAGGCAAATACATCCTAGAAAGTCCAGCCTTTTAAACAAACCATCAGCGAATGCTTTGCATAAACATGTTGCCATTTAAAGGTACACAAATTCGTATCCGAAACGCCATTGGCTACTTGCACAGGAAGTTGCGACTAGCCGATTACGGTGAATAACGCAATTCTGAAATCACAGTTACTTACTGTCACCAAGTAACGTATTTTCAATTGAAGATAGTGAACAAAATGTCAGCGCTGGTTGTTTCAGACACGTAAGTATGCTTATTCAAGAGATGTTGAAAACCAGAAATACACCGATGCAAAACTAAATGCCTTTACTTTAAACTTATTTAAAGAAAGCTCTAAATTAAGGATTTATTAAAGATGTATTCTGAATAGATGCATAACAATTATTACAGGAAGAACAGTCAAAAAATAAAACTGAAGAAATATTCAATATTAATTTTATTTATAATCCATGCACTAATGAATAAGAAAAATATACTGAAGTATTTACAAATAATTTCTTAGTATTTTGAAGGTAGCATTTCAGCTTGTTGGAAATAAAAAATATATACACAAGTAAATAAATAAAGACAATATTATATGAAATGCAGTTTTCCAACTGGATGAAAAAATGTCCGGGCCAGGATTCAAACCTGGGATATCCTGGCTGAAACTGCCATGCTCTACCAACTGAGCCATCCCGTTTGAATCTGGAGGACCTGGTATCCCAGGTTAGAATCCTGGCCCAGACATTTTTTCATCCAGTTGGAAAATTACATCTCATATGATTTCTTTACCAATTTGAATAATTGTGTTAAAATTAATCTTGTGTAAAGACAATATTGTTAACAAGATTAATAAATATAAAAAGTCTTGAGGTGGGTAAAATCTGATACAGAATTTGAAAGGGAGGGTGGTGGATCCTCAAGTTGCAAACAATGGTTTCAAAAATTCAGTTTAAATCAAAACTCAGAAAGAAAAATTTCAGAATTGCATATCAATGAAATCTTGTATATAGAAAAATTATGATGATAATAATAATAAGCATTGTTTTTATTACTATTACATTTAAAATACTGTAAACAGCTAATCAACTTAATTATTTTTAAACAAAATTTTATAAGAAATATTTATTATTAAAAGGTTTTATTTCAAATTCAAACTAGGCATTATTATTATTTTAAGAAAAAGAAACAACAAATAAAATAAAACACTTTTTGAAAGGTCCAAGCAATAAATTCAGACAACCAACAAGAATAATTGTAACATCTAATACACACAATAATCTAACAAATTTCATGAAGTAACACATTTATTAAAGTTATATTACATTTTCAAATATCTTACAAAAGACCCTATAAATCAAGAATTTATAGCTTACATTTTGCATTTATATCTAGGGTGTTTTTTAATCACCGGAACTAAAAAAGTATAATGCATAAATTTAACTATTAATCAATAATGCACAATTATTTCATATGTGTTTTGGTATGCAAAAGACAATTGTACTTTTGATAAAACTTTTTCCCACATACTGCACATGCAAATGACTTTTTACCAGTGTGCAACTGAAAATGACGCTTCAAAAGCCAATTCTGACTAAATTCTTTACCACAAACACTGCAAGCATAACTTTTTAGTGTTGCTTTAGACTGATTAAAAGGCAGGCCAGGTGGAACAGTTGCAGATGAAAAAAAATTACCTGTAAAAAAGATTTATTAAATTAAAACACACTTAAAATACATGAGCATTTTTTTATATTTTTTTTAATATATATATATATATATTTGTTGAAAAATTATATAAAAAAAATAAAAGGAATGTTTGCACTTATATTTAGAATTTCAGTAAATTTATGCTTTACTCTTAATTATAAGTCAGGAAAATAATACACATGTGCTTTCATGTTCGTTATTTAGTTTTATAAAAATCAAATTTAACTGTAACAAATTTCTTCATCAAACCATATTATTTAAAGAGCTAATGATTTGTACACTATTTGAAAGACAGTACATTTACAATTAATTAATTGCATAACCTTGTTCCTATATTATCCATGTTAAGCTACTTTCTTTTTCTATTGGAATGGAATGACAGACCAGAGTGGACCAGGTTTTCTTCAAAACATTTTATCATTTTGCTCTCTGTCCTGAAACAGTTCTTCATTGGAAATTCCAATAATTTAAAACACTTTTTGTCTACATAATCAATCCATCAAAGTTGGAGCCTTCCTCTTGATCTATTTCAATTAGGAAAAGTTCATTTAGCATATGTAGCCATTAAACTTTCTGTAGTTAATGGTGATATATTTTAAACATTACTAGCTTTGTACAGTTCTTATAATTCATAATTGTGTATACAGAGTGGTCTGAAAGTTATTAGGTGACCTTAAAATTAATAACTTTTGTTTTAATTATGTTCTTTTCTTTTCTTTTTCAGAGGTCGATACAGGCAAAAATTGGGACCCCTTCACAAAATTCCATTTCATAAAAGGATAGTCTTCACAACTTTTTTTTTTTAATTTGTTAAGATTTCAAATGTGCAATTTACAAACAAAACAAGCTCACTAGAAAGCCAAATTTTAGAATTAAGTCAAAAGTAATTAATTCTTTTAATTACCTAGTAATTTTGGACCACTTTACATAAGCTAATTCAAGTAAAATAGTTTTCAAATTAAAAAAAATACTTAATCTGGTTAAATGAAAGAATAGCATATCTAATTACCTAAATTTTTGCAGAAATCTTGACAATTTTGAAATATTTCATATCTAGTTATATATAAAACAGAAAATACATATAACAACAATAATTTGATATGTAAATGCATATAAGCTAAATTCAAATGAAATAGTTTTCAAATTTAAAAAAAAATCTTTGTTTTTTAAAATCACAGCTACATTTCTGGTCATTAAAAAAATATTCAAACAACTTGTCAAATAATAATAATAATAAGATGGAGATCACTAAAATATATTAAAAATAAAACTTTTAATTTTTCCAATTTGTAAAAAATATTTTCTTATTTAAAAAAAATTGTTTGGTGTTACATAAAAATAATAATAATAATAATCAAATTATTCTTATTGCAGTACAGTGTGTAAAATTGTGTAGAAGATGTTAATTCTCAAAGCAAGTATTTCCAACAAACTTTTAAATAATAAATCTATGTTACAAAGTAATCTTTCAAAAATAATTTTAAACACCAAGCTTTATGATTAGAAAATAATGTTTTCAAAAGTGAAACTAAAATAGATAATATCAGAACACAAATTTACATGATGAAATTTGTTGCAAATTTTATTAAAGTGAGAAAGTAAAAATAGATTCCAAATGTGATTAAAGCAACAATATTTTATCTACCTTTTTCATATATAATATATTTAACTTTACACATAGGTATAGAGAAGAACTCTGGGATAAAGATCTTTGAGAGGTATATATATACAGTAAAACCCCAGTTATCCAAAAATAATGGGACAATCGGTTGACCAGGTTTCCATAGGAATTTTTGGATAACCGGGGGAGCTACCATTTTTTATTCTACCAGTTGGCACTACTTACCAAAAAAATTAAACTTCCCCAGAAGGCTGTTTTTTTTTTTGTTTTGTTTTTTTTAGATAATGCACCATTGCACCCAGCAGAAAATGAGCTTGTGAAGGATGGGATTAAAGCGATTTCCTTGCCTCTGAATATGACTTCTCTAATCCAACCAATGAACCAGTGTGTTATTGAGAGTATTAAGAGGCATTAGAGGGAAAGGTTGATACGGTTTTTGATTGAAGGACTGGCTGATGGAGCAGAAGTTGTTCAACATTTGAAACTTGTAGCTATGAAGAAAGTTGGCAACTGGGTAGCTTCTTCATGGGATGAAGTTCAAAGTAAAACGTAAGTGAAATCTTGGCATAAGTGAGGTTTAGGCCTGACTTGGTTCAACCACTGATGAGCAAGATTTGACAGATGCGGAAATAGTTGTTACAGTGAATCAAGGCGATGCTGAAGAAAAAAAGCCTGAAGACATTGAGAATGCGAAGATTACACACAGTGAGGCTACTAAGATCCTAGATGCAGCATTTTGATATACTGAAGTGCAAGAAGATGCCACAGCGTCAGATGTGTTGTTATTTAAAAGGTGACGTGATAAGGCAGCATTGAAGTGATGCAAAATTGAAAAACAAAGGAAAATTACAACATATTTTGTAAAGAAATGAAGTGTAGTATGTGTCTGTGTAATAAAGTGTCTGCATTTACACAATGGTTCAAATAAGTAAGTTCACTTTGTTTATTCATTTCATAAAGAACATGCTTGTTTAAAAGCACACTTTTTCATGTTTAAAAGAGTTTCAAGGTCTTTCGATTAAGCCGATTTTCGGATAACCGGGGTTCTACTGTATTTTTTTTTTCTTACAAGAACGGAGAGGGAGTTGATTAACTTTAAAAGTAAGGGGTGAAAATCATATGGCTTAGTATAAGTACAGTAAAACACTAATAATTTAAAATAACTCAATCCTCATTTTATAACCAGCTAGTCTCAATAAGAAAGATCTCCATCTAAGGCATATCACCTTAAGGCACACATGAACTTTAGATACAGTTTATGTACAGTGAAATCTCAATTAAATACCAAGCGAACTTGACATTTATACTTCCCGAACAGAAAATTACTATAAAGTTAACAACATTTTAATGAAAACTCAAACAAAAACAAGGCATTATTAAGTATGAATAATAACATTTCAATTTATTAAATTTGAATTAGAATTTTTCAAATAAACAATGAGCACTGTGAGGAGAGAAAACACTTTGAAAATAAAAGGATTTTAGAAGAAGCTTGGAATGCATTACTCAAATTACTTTAAGGCAAAACTTCTCTAAAATCTGTAAAGCTAGATAGATACATTTTGAATGAAAGTGAATTTAATATTCAATTTTATATAACCCTGATGAGTTTGATCCAGAAGAACGTATTCAATATTCAGAAAAAAGCTGTTAAAATGGAAAAATATATGAAGAATTTTGTAAATAGAGATAAAATAAGGGAATATCATAAAAAGAATACTTTTTTGGTACACAAACTATAAGATTTTCAATGAATGTTAATCACCATAGCAGAGTTTAATTACTATACTATATAGTAATTACATCATGTATGTATTTATGGTAAATGTGTAGTATAAACAAACAGTTAACAAAATAAATACACGATATGCACGATTTATCAGTCTCACAATTGCATTCCCATTCCATGAGACTGACCAATCAGTTCATCATAGGCAAAACACATTCTGCCTATAATGATGTCACATTCCCATCATCTACAATGAAATTTCTTTATACTATTTGCATTTGTTTTTAGTAAACAGAGATTTAAAAAAGAAAAATATTTCACTTTAGTCTTTTAATCTCTAATTTACATTTTTTTAAATCTTGTTTTCATTTCATATTGCACCACTTTTTGCTCATAATACTTAAATTTTTTAATTACAAGAATATGTTTAATCAGAAAAAAATAAGACTGTGATCATGTTTATATTCATGTCATAAACATTGCCAGTAATTGGCAAAAGAGAACAATTACAAAAATTAATATCAATATGTGATAACAATTGACACAGCCTTGGTCAAAAGTATAAGGCAGCTCCTATATTTTTAATACTTTATTTTAAAGTAAAAGTTGTTTACAAATGTTTATCTACATACAATCATGGATTTCTTTTTTAAATTATTACAGTTTGTAAAAAGTTAAAAGCAAACAAACAACTTTTAATTAATCATTTTAATCAAATTGCTTGCTTAATTTTTTTTTCTTTTTTTTAATTGCCAAACTAAACTATTTGTTTTACTAGAAATATCGTTGTTGTTTTGTCTTACAAAGATAGGTAGGTAATGATGAAAATTAGAATAATTCTTGCAAAAAATGCCAAAATATAAACACTTAATTTTTGGCAATGGAAAAAAAAAAAAAAAAAAAAAAAAAAAAAATGCAAAGAAAATAATTTTTCATTATTTTAATTCTGACATATGTTAAAACTAAAATATATATCCTAATAATATTATAAATCTGATTGTGTTCAAATGTTAGGCTGAAGCCAGCGTCAAAATGGAACATTTAATAATCCTGTATCTTTGCGTATAGGTTGATAATAACCCTCAAATGAACATAGGCTGGTTTTGTTTATTTTATTCAAATATTTTTCTTAATAATTCAAAATTTCATTATTTTCATAGAGAATAAATGGAAATTTTTCGTATAATATTTTAAAATGGTTAAATTTACTTTACCGTTGCTAGTACTTTATCGTTGCGAAAACTAATTCAAAACCCAGAATAATAATTTTTACTCAACAATTTAGTTTCAACTAAAAATTTTTCACGTGAAAAATGAAAATGAAATAAAAAAATTAAAGAATTAAAAATAAGATAAAATAATATTATTAGAAATAAAACGTACTTTTTTTAGTCTTTGATAATAATACAAGGTCTCAATATGCGTATCCATAGGAAACAGGCGAATATGACGTCATTCATCTAAAATAAAGCGGATATTCATTTAAAATAAAGTGGGGAAATAAAATGATCTTGGGTTTTTTCTTCACTTTTTTTTCTTTTGTATGGTAACAATACTTGACGTTTTACCGTCTGCTCACGGCTAATATAACTAAACCGTATTTTTTATTTAAATTTTTAAAAAATTAAAAGAAGTTTTAAAAGAAAATGGTTAGCAAATGTCATTAATATGCTCCGCAAAATTATCCATGTCGAAAATGATGTCATGGACAGCGAGAAATAGTTATTTCATTCTTAAAACTATTAAGAAATAACTCGATTACCTAAAAAAAATGACAAATGTTAACAGTTCCATTTTTGTTGATAAAACCTAAAGATTTAATATTATTTCGTTAAAATAACTTAATTTCTCCTATGCCAGTATTGAAATTAATTGCCTGGAAAAGAAAATTAACAAGAATTATGTCATTAAAAAGGGATTTCTCTGGTGAAAAAGAGACTTCATATTTGAAATAAAACGGGAATTTTCCAATATGTTTTAAAATGAGTGTGAATTAATTCCTTACATTAATAATACAAGGATCAGTAAGTATAGAAAGTAGATGAGTTTCACGCCATATTTATAACGAAAAATTTAAATGTTTTGTTATCTATACTGATTATTAAGCATGAGTATCCGTTATATACAGATGAGAGTTTTCTGCTAAAAATCACATCATAATTTTAAGAAAAGGAAAATGAACACGAATCTATTATATTAAAATCTGACCGTGTTTTTGTATTTCGCAACTACTCTTAGATTATTGAACGCAATTCGATTTACTTGATCCGAGGATGTCGCACAAACTCTCATAATTAAAAAAATTAAATTAGATTCCAAGATTTTTTTTTTTTGTAAATTTTAACGAAGTTTATCTAAAAACGGAAAGGAAATTAATCCATATTTGTGTATAAAAAAGGAGAAATAAAACATATCAGTATATTTTTTACACCATTTTCTCATTAAAACTGAAAAACAGAATTTATTTTCACTTTGAATAGATGGTGAAAACAAAATCTTGATTTCAGTAAATTATCCGAAAAACAAAAACATATTTTCACATATACAAACTTCATGAATCAATTTATTCTGGAGAACAAAAAGTCCCTGTCAACATACTGTCATTTAGAAAACAAGATTTGTTTCAACTATACATTAAACCAAGAAGGCAGAATTGAATTTAAAGAAAAAGCATATACTATTTCCATTTAAGGTTTTTTTGAAGGATATTAAAACGTTTCACAAAGACTTAAAAGTAAAATTGTTTATCAGGTAAAATTGACATTTGTTTTTACCCAATTCGTCTATTTCCATGATTTTATTTGGCCCTCCTTATTGCATTGGTTGCAATTTTATTTTCGCGATTATTTGGCAAAAAATTTCACTTTTTTAAAACTGGGTTATGTCAAGGTCCCTATAATAAAAAATACCGTATTGTCTCCTATGAAATGTGATAAATAGTTAGTTAATTATTAACGTTTTTAATTATCGGGAATGAAATAATTTTCTTAATTAATGTATTTATTTTTCTTTTAATGTTGCGTGAACGAAGTCACGGGTAACAGCTAGTATATATATATATATATATATGTATATATATATATATATATATACATATATATATATATATATATATATATATATATATACACACACACAACATAATTTCTATTATTTTGTCAATTTTAACAAAATTTGCTTTTTAAAGCAAAGCGACCAATTAAAATTGTTAATTTAAAGTTTAGTTTTTTCATTGCTGTTATTTTTTACAAACTGTAATAAAAAAAATTTTTCAATTATAACTGCATTTATTTGCATCCGGTTATTAAATAAAAGATATATTAAAAAAGGGGGGTAACTAATACTTTTTTCAAAGCTGCATATTTATCACAGTTTTACCTCATAATTAAATTTTGCCAAACATAAAAATGAAAACTTAATTTTGTTTTCAGTAAAATCTTTCAAGAGAACATCAATCACCGCACTGTTTATGACGTTCAAAATGTTTACGATACAAATCCTTTCTTGAGAAACTTTTAAAACAAATTGGACAAAACATCTGATTTTCTTTAGTGTGTTGAACAAAATGTCTCTTCAAAATCCATTTCTGAGTATATGTTTTACCACAAACTGAACACTTAAATGGTTTTTCAACATAATCAGGTCTATGTGAATATTGAACTATACACTTTCCGCTATTTTCTAAACCTTGGAAATCTTCCTCACCTGAAAAGCAATAAAATTTAATTACAACAATTTATATAAATAAACACTTATTACAATTACAACAAAAGGTTAAATTTAAACTTTGACAATCTAATATAATAACAGAAATAATTAGATAGTTTTCTTTTTATTATTATTAAAATCTTTAAGAGTTTAATTTTTTACTAAATGTGAAGGGTTTTTTTTTTTTTTTCCCCAGTAATGGAATAAATTTATGAAAAATAATTTTTCAAACTATTCTTAAATGTATATCAATCATCACTGATTATTAATAATAAAACTGCTTTCCCTTTATTTATAGATTAACCAGCAATAGTATAGTAGTATTTTGAATGCTATATATAAAGAACATTTCATTTTGCAAGAAGTTAGGGGCAATATTCTAAAAAGAATTAAACAACAAGTTAGAAAAATCACCATCGCCAAAAAAATAAAAAGTTGTAATTTTTCTTTTTTTAAATTTTAAATAAAAATAACATTTGTATGATAAAAAAAATAAAACAAAATAGAGAAACTATATAGTACTTACATTCATATGCATAATTTCATGTCTAAACTATGCACATTATACCTCAAACTATTCAAAAACTTTGGACTAGCCATCTTCTGACTTCAGTATATAATTTATCACAAGTAGGGCAGATTTAGATTTAAATATATAAAAAGTAATTAAGCTTTCGTGCATTTTAAAAATCATAATTAATAAATTAATAAGTTAAATAATTTAGTTAACAAATATATATATAATTAATTGGTTAATAAATATTGTATTTTTAAAAAGAAAACAATAGCTAGCAGAGGATAATCACTTAGTAATACTTAGTATATAAGTGAATTATACATTTAATATGACTGCATCTAAGAATGGTTATCATGTGAGACAATATTAAAATAGAATGGCACACAGGTTTAATATTCATGAAAAATTCATAACATTGAAGTTTATTCACATAAAATTCTTGCAGCTTTCTAAAAAGCAAATGTAAGTGCTCATTATATTGCATGAACTATGAAATTTCAATTGTACATCCTCAATGTAATCTTTCATTCACAATTGTACAAAAGGAAATAGGTAGATAAGCAATACTTTTTAGCCCCTAGCAAAGTAAATAAAAATTTCTCCCCTAAGATGTTTCGATAAATTTTTGAAATGACATTTACTGGCTCTATCATTGATTTTTGTTTGAAGATTCTTTAAATATATTATACAGCATCTGAAACATAAATTGTTTAACAAATTTTAATGTATTTTGACCTTTTTTAAAAAAATTCATTTCATCATTTTTTTTTTTTTTTTTTTTTTTGCTATTTCATCAGCATGTCTAAAAGAAGCACTCTAGGGATGTAGTGGAGGGTGTACAGTGGTATGCATTGTATGCCTTCTGGATTCTTTTAAGAAATTCTGTATATCCTTAGTTTTCCAGATAAAGCTCTAGCTCTCTAGAATATATTCTCTTCCTATACTGTATACATCTGGGTTTTTTACAACTACACCACTGAAGCACTTATAACACAATCATAGTTTTTACACATTTTAAAAATAAAGTAAAGCATGTCATAAAATCAGGCTAGTGTTATGAGTACTTCTTATTAAGAATAAAAACACATAAAAATATATTAAAATTTGCTAAATCAATTTATGCTTTTGATCTTGTTTGTATAACACATTTAAACAATCTTCAAACAAAAATAATCAGAGAGGCAGTAAATATAGTACCTAAATTATATTTAAATAAATCAAAATCTCTTAGAAATAATTGGGAGAGGTTGCCAAAAATGAGCATCATCTACCCTTTTATTTTGATTAAATTTGCTCAGGTCACATTACCCTTTAGAGGGCAAGTTAAAATCTTAACCTTTTACAAGCCAGAATATGGATTAAAAAACTCATTAATATTTAAATTTCATTCTTATTGACATGAAAAAGAAAACAATTATAACAGAAAGATGGCAAGATTTTTTTTTTTTTAAGATAGAAATTAGGCTGACCTAAAAATGAGCTGGATGATTTTAAAAACAAGGATGTAGTGGAGGGTATACCTTTATGGATTTTAATAATAAGCTCCATATACCCACTGTTTCTCAAAGAAAGCTATAACATAAAATTTTTAGCGTATACCTTCTGCCAGCGTATACTCTCTGGGTTTTTTTTACAACTACAGCACTGATAACAAGTAAGCAGTGACAGCTGATAACAAATAAGCAGTGACAACTACTGAAGTCATTCTTGCATGAGAGTAATGTGTTAAGTCAGAAATTTCCTTTCTATACTTCAGTGTTTTAGTTTGAAGTATCACTGATAGATGGCACTGAACTGTTTTAAGCTGTAATAATTCAGAGATGCGATGGATATCAATTCATTATAATTTGACGTCAGATATCTGAATGCATGACTGCAGTATGTTTCAATTTCCTTTTTTTTTTTTTTTTTTTTTTTTTTTAAATAAATTGGGTATGGGTTTAGATTAGCTAGTTAATACTACATATTTTCTTTTTGATGTTTTTTTTAAATTTCCTATTCAGTTTCAGTATTAATATTATAATTACATCATTTTAGATCATGAGTTATATCAGCATCACCTAAATAGTTTAGCATGCTTCTGAGGAAAACTTGCATCTGAATATATTCACAAGGAAATATTTAGTACTTTTAATTCCCCCCCCCCTTTTTTTTGACAGAGTATATATAGATGTAATCTCCCCTGATTACTTCTTATTGCTTTTACCATTTAAAAACAAGTTTTGTGTAGTGATAACAGAAAACTTGCTCATGCTTACTTGGAGCTTGTTTGGGTCACAAGCTGAATAGAAGGTGCATGGACATTCTTGTCTACACTGAGTTCTAGATATCTGTCCTTACTTTAAGGGGAAACTAACCTCTGAGTAAAGAAATACAGGAAAAATTGGTTTCTCCCCTTGGCCTCTGCGTGTATACACAGAAAGTAAATGACAGAAGTGTCTGGTGATGAGTGATGTAGTAATATAATACTAGAGGGTGAAAGCATGTCAGAAATGAAGAAGTTTCATTCGATTATACACATTATATTTCCACTCTCTCTCCCTTTAAAAAAATTCACATTAATAACTGAAATTTTAATAACTATTCTAATTTTAATTTCAAGTATTATTGAAATAATTTTTTTATGAGAGTCAATATTTAAAGTGCTATTAAGCTGCTCATTTTATGCTTTGAAATGCATTATATGCATGTATTAAAACCACTTTTATTGATCCAATATATATATATTTAAAGCAAAAAGCACATTCTGTCAAATTCACACTCTTTTCTCCACACGAAAATCGTCTCTTTGCACATGCTTCATTTTTTTTTAAGGTATCTACCCTCAGAAACGGGTTTAGCCCTCACCTGTTTAACCTAGAGCTGTTTAGCCTAGGGGGATTGAAAAGGGATGGGGTAATATGGCCATTGCACTGAAAGCTTTTTTTTAAAAGAACTCATGTTTTCACTACTAAATATGCATATTTTTTCGTAAAATTTTAAAGAGAGTTTTGATAGTTATATTTATAACCAATTGAAATTTCAAAGAGTTCAGAAGATGAAAACTATTTTTTTTTATTGCTATATTAAAGAGTTATATAAGAGTTATAGTGCTATATAAGAGTTCAGATAAAAAGAGCAAGAAAATGAGCACTTTTATCACTAAACATCAATATTTTTTCATGAATTTTTCATTTTAAAATATAATTTCATACGAAATCGGGTTAAAGATATAAAATAATAAAAACTTGATTTTTTTTTTAATTTATTATCACGGACTAGGCAACACTGGCTGGGTCAGCTAGTATATATATATTTATTTATTAGGGTATACGATAGAAAGAAGATACGATTTTTTTTTTTTTTTTTTTGCAAAATTGAATACGCATACACTCTATTTTTTTTCTATTTAACTTCAGTAACATAAATAAAATGCATTATTGCAATAACATAACAGTAACCTGTGCCTACTTTAGGTCAAACTTGAATGTAAAATCTTGCACAAGGAATACTATGGAAAGATTGTAAAATGTATGTTTCTTTGGTACATAAGACACCCTTTTATTCAAAGCAGATATTTATTAACATATTACAGTAAAAGAAACATTACTGAACATATTTTTGTTTCAATGTTTGCTTTTTACAGTCAGGATAGATCTTCGTGTGTTCTTGTACGCAACGTAATAAAAATTGTTTTTATTCCTCCTCAACCGTTATTAAACCACGAAAGTCCTGCATAAATTTTACCGCTCTTTCAGCTGTATCGTTCACTGCTCTAAGCATTGAGATAATCTTTTTTGCATCTAGAAACTAAGTGTTATTCTCCCATGAAGAGGGACTCTTGTTGAGAAAACTATCATCAATTTTGAGTCTAGAAAACAATGAATGGCTATTGACTCATATGAAATCATCAATGCTTTTTTCTGTAAAAATAAAATAGCAGGTAACAATTGCATGATATTAATAAATAACTAAATAAACAACTACAAAATCAATGTATGAAACTCGTCATACAATGAACCACCAAAGTTCTTCCTTCGATGGAATGTATCTTTTTTCATGGGTTGAGAAATTTTCTCTATGTAAATTTGCTACCATTTTTAATTTTGTTTCTTTGTCCACATCACCATCAAAAAGTGCCAATACTGCTATTTCATCAGTCTGGAGAAATTTCTGTAAAGCAGCTTTCGAGATACTTCCATTCACATTTTTGCAAGCTTTCAAAGATTTCAAAAAGCACAAATCTTTGTAGGGTGCTTTAACTGCCAAAATGCATTGAAGCCATTGTTTAACGTAGATTGTCATGATAAACAAGCAGACGTCTAACAGTGCTTTTTTATCTTTGATGTTTAATTTCAGCTGAGAACTAAAAAAAGATAGTTTTAGGGAGTAAATCGCTCGGGCCATCAATCTAGCTTGGTGCATGGCACCCTGAGATCTGTTTTTATTTATTTTAAGTTTGATCAACTCTCGATAGTCCTCTCTGACCATAACATTTTTAATTTCAGAGCAGTAAAAGTCAAGCAAATTTTCAAGATCGGATACAGAATGGAACAATTCCACTGTTTCTCTATAGCACTGTATTTTAGTGGGATCGATGTTTTTCCAATTCTCTTTGAGCTTTTTAAAGAGTGGAATATTGGAGCTTGTACTCATTTTTTAAATTTTCACAACCTTTAATACCAGTTTGTATACATGATGGTGGAAAGTGAAAAAAAACATTTTCCTATCAAATTTTTGTTTGAGGAGCGTACAAGCACCATTAAAACGCCCTGTATTCAAAGCTATAGTACCACAACAGAGAATTTGGACTTTGTTTTTGAGATTCCAATCTTAGATTGCCTTCCAAATAGCCTGTGCCTGTAGAATTATCCAGTCTCGGCACAGCAATGAGTTGTTATTTAAGGTATAACTATAGGCAAGTATTCTTCTTTTGATTTTCGAGCACTCAAAGCAGGCAACAGTTTGCCATCCCAATGTAGGGTCACTACATCCGGTACCTCATTTTGGAAATCCATTTTTATGTTTTCCGCGCATTATTTCCGTTTTGCTGTTTAGATTCTTTTGAATTGAAGACTTACTTATTGGAAATTCGTCAATGTTAAATCCAAGTACATCAATAATAGCTATAAGAATAAACACAGAATCTCACATACTTAATTGACACCTATCTAATGCAGAAACTAACTTTGGAGTAATAAAATCTTTCCTCATTACTGATTTACTTGTCCCAGGTTCTGAGCTTTCAATCAGTGTTGGGAAATCTTCTGAATTTATGTTTTCACTAGAATTCGAAGAGGAATCTTCTTGCAATGGTTCGTATGATGCCGAGGATGTTGAAGGGGAATCATATTTGATTCGCCGATTTTCTTCTTTGACAGCTTGAAGTCGTGCCCTTTCCTCTTTACAGGCCAATTTTTAATTCACTCCACCTAAGTGACCGAGTCGGCCCATCTCTCTTTGGCGCTGCAAGAACATCCTATCTTCCTCTATTTTCATTATTTGAAGTGCAATGTTGAACATATTGTCTAAATTACTTACAAATTCTTGTTGTCGCTGCTTGAATACATCTTGTAATTTCTTTACATTTTTTTGTAAGTCTCTCCAAACTTGATACATATTAACAAGCTTCCTCACACAATTTGGCAACGATTTGGTCGGTATGCGTGCCTTTTCCCAAAAGATAATACCTTTGTAAATAGCGAGATGTGCACTTTCATTAACAGTTAAATTCCCTTCTTGAACATTGTAAAACAAAACTCTGAGAACTTGTCCATTAGACGGAAGTTTTGAACCTGTTATTTGATGTTTATGTTCCCTATTAAAAATATCACTTTTTTAGAACTACACAATTCCACTGCCATGTTCTGTTCATTGATTAAAAAATATACAAACATTTATTAATAAAACAACTTGGAATTATAAGCACATTGACATGTAGACATGCACTGTCCTGAGTAAAATGGTACCGACATATTTCACAGGTTGCTCATTGTCACTGTGAAGCATTCAAAACCTTTCTTTTTCTGTTTTGTTTTATCTTTTCCATTTGCAGCTGCTGGGTGCTCCACTACAGATGCGTGACAGGCTGATACGTGTCACTGTTCCCTCGCTTAAGTACACAAGTACTGACTGGGATGTTTAGATAAAACTTGACACAGGTTGTCGTGGTTCAAATTACATGAAACACTTTATTTACAATTGTTTTGACATAAAAGGAAAAAAATAAAAGGTTATGTGGAAAAAAAAAAAAAAAAAAAAAAAAGACTCATTTTTTGGGACACCCTAATATATATATTCCAAGAATATATATATATATATATATATATATATATATATATATATATATATTAGGAAAAAGTAAAGAAAATATCATATTTATGTCTCATACTTATAACATGCCTCATTTGATCTCTGAATTTACTTTTGTTTAAGGCTGTTTTCAAATTTAAATACGTCAATTTTCTAACAAATTCATAAAGTCAAAAACATTTGTAAATACATAAAATTTGCAGCTCTTCTTAAGTTACAATGAAATTGAACAAAGTTTCCATTTACCTATAAAGGCGTAGGATCTTTAAATATATATTTTTTAAAGTTGGCATTTTAAGCTGTTTTTCAGGATGCAACAGAGAAATTTATAAAACTATCAGAATATGACAACAAACTATTATAATTCAAGATGAATCTCATTTACAGGAAAAAAGAAAGGTGGTATTTGAATAGTAGGCATTTATTGTAGCATTTAATAACTTAAGTATTTATGTGTTTATCATCACAAAGTTTTGGAGCAAAAGTCTTATTTTCCCATATCGTTTTCAAAACTATCTCACCTTTTTTGTTTATTAATAAAATGTTTACATAGAGGGGGCACCTCTATGAACCTATATATACCCAGATACTTGTAGGGCTGCACCCTACACAGTTGAAATAATGTACAAGTATCTGTATTGAATTTTCTTCCATGGATCTTTTCCTTCATAATTGATCTAAAATCATCAGCTTATCAAAATATTTGCATTTGTAAGCTTGTTTTATTAAATTCTTTCTGGAGAGTCCAAACAGTAGTTTCCTGGGAGAAAATTCAATACAAGCGTGCATGTTATTTTAGTTGTGTAAGATTTAAAGCACCTTTTACAAAATGCTTCTCCACTTGTTTTGAAATGTGACGTGTGTGGTGAAAATACTGCATATCATTCGATGAAAGTAATTTTGAAAAAATATAAAATACTTTTTACTGTAGTTATATTTCTTTATGTTTTATGATTCGACTCTAAGTTTTCATGGAATGCACCTTGTACATTCTATCACATTCAAAAAAAGATACAGCTAAATTTAAAGTTCTACAGTATTTGATGCAGTTTAATATATTTTTAAGAAAGGAAACACATTTTTTTTTTAAATGTCTGTCAAAACTTTGAGAAAAAAAAATATGTAGCTTTGTTTTAATTATATAGTTGTACAGGAAGGAAATTGGAAAAAATAGATAAGGACAACCATAGAATGCTGCCAAAATAAAACTAGTAATTTAGAAAGTTGCTATTATTTTTTTAATCAATTTTATCATTCAAAAAGTTTTTAAGAACAACTTTTAGAATTTTGTTTCAAGATACTTTGATAGTAGATTTTAATTCAGTTTTATTGGCATAACACTCATTTTTTGCATAAATATCTCTCGCTATTATTCCCCACGTTTTCTACTGGATGTACTCTGTGAAGGCAAGTCTAGCAATGAAATCTCATATTCTTTAAATGAAGATTTTGATGGTGATGAAACACAGATTGGGACATTATCCTACTGAAAAATATATTCTCTAGATGTAATGAGGATGGAAAAAGCAATTAAGTTAAAATGAGTAAAATGCATGTGGTATTCCGCAAGAACTGGGATGATGTAATTGTCTCATTTAAGAAGTTAAATTTAGATGGACAGATAGTTTCCATTATTTTTAGCATGATCTTCTATGTGAAAAAGCAGTAGTCTCTAAGTGGCAGTACAGAATAGGAAAACATCTTGGTTTGCAGCAGTTTTGCCTATAAAAGGATAACTCCAATCGCATTTTTAAGTAATACAGTAAATTCCAAAGCATATCAGATTATTCTTGCTGAAAATTTATAGTCATAAAGCCTTCCATTACATCTGAAGAATACATTTTTCAGCTGAATAATCTTCAATATATGCTACATCATTATCAAACTCACAGCACATGAGGTTACTGGAATGACCATCACAGAGACCTGATCTAAATCAAATAGAAAACTGCGGGAAATATTAATGTATAAAGACATTCTTAAAAAACTGTCAGATTCTATAACTTCTAGAATTGAAAATAATGGATTCTTTTTTTCATTATTTTTATTAATTACTGCTTATTTTAGCTAAATTCTGTACAGTCCCTATAATTTTTTTTTCCTATTTCCTTCCAGTACAAGTGTAATTAAAACAATATAAAAGTAAAATTACATAATTTTTTCCCACAATCTTGATAGAATAAAGATTTTTAATTATATTTCCTTTTTTAAAAATGCAATAGACTACATCCAATACTGCAGTACATTTAATATTGCAATTTATAAGATTTTTTTTTTTTTTTTAACCACTGTATCAACTAAATGTATACCTTTAAATTAAAGTTTAATAATGCTTAAAGTGATAAAAAACTTAAACAGCCCAAAATATGCAATATTATTTATTTTTGTTTTATGCATATTTTCTTTTTCTTACATATTTCGAAAGAAAATATAGCATTATATTAATTTAAGAAATAAAGTAAGCTTCTGACCCTTTATGGAAATCTTTTTTTTTTTAATCACTAGCATTATTAAACTTTAATTTAAAATTAACAAGTGATTGTATTATATTATTTATAAATGTATACCATTTAATTCTCTGTGCAACAGTAACTCTGCCAATGCAAGTTTTTCACCTAACAAGAATAAGTAAAAATTCCAGCCCAAAAGATGCAATATTATTTTTATTTTATTTTATTCATATTTTTTTCTCTTACATATTTGGAAAGAAAATATAGCATTATATTAATTTAAGAAATAAAGTAAGCTCCTGACCTTTTATGGAAATCTGGTAAATGTATAATAAATATTTACATAACCCTGTTTACTAAGATAATATTTCTCCTCTGATATTTTTAATGTACCTAATTTTTCAAAAATATTTTGGGAGGCTTTTGGGACAAGAAATGCAAGTTATTTATTATTTTCGCTTGAAGATGACTAAACATTTTCCAAAAGTGTGAGTTCCAAAATAGTTGATTTGAAATAGTTTAAATCTGCATTTAATGCAGTATTCAAACCAAAAGTTATTACAGTAAGAACTGCTTAATCAAATCATGTTTGAACAACATATTTTGATTGACAAGTAATACCTGATTTATATCAACCAGGTGATCCAACTCGAGCTATTTGGGTTACAGATAATCATTATACTGCCCAGTGTACAGAATGTAGATGAAAATCACTTTTAATGAAAAACTCTTAACACGTTTTTTTACATTTAATTTTCTTAGATTGATACCAAAAAAAAAAAAAAAAATGTTGGTACTTTTGTATTAGCTTTATGTCAGGGGTTAATGGCTAAAGGTACTTATAAAAACCTTTTTATTCGGATTACTTCAGTGTTTAACTGCATGCTTCAACTACATATCAGTTAAATTTGTATTTTATTTACTCATTTATTTATTTATTTGTGAAGGTTTAGTTTCATTTGGCAAGTTAGTTATGGAAACAAATGCTGAATTATTTATATTATTTTAAGTGCAAAGGTAATAATCTTTCGTAAACAGATTTTACAGAATTTTTTGCCAGACAGGTATTTTTTTAATTCATGCTTGAAAATTATTTAAAAAACTATAAAATATCAGAAAATCAAGATGCTGTTTTCAAACAAAATTCATTTGAAAAGTTTAAATAAAAATGCTGTAAAAATTGAAATTATGCAGTGTTTAGAAATTAATAAATTTGCTATGAAAGCGAAATTGATTACTCAAATTGTAGCCACCATCAATATAAATGATGTCAATATGACATCAGCATTACTCACGGATATATTTTTGCTTTATAACATAAATATCTAACTATTTTAACTAGGGATATGTTAAAACAACACCTACTGTATTTAAATAAATACAGTAGGTATTGAAAATAAGTCAAATAATTAAAAAAAAAAAATCATAGAATTGAGTTACTTATAATGCCAGATAGCTTCAGTGAACAAAGACTAGACACGATTTTCTTTCCCTTGTCAAATAACTTTGGATAATTACTGCTGAGCTAATAACTATCATTATCTATCACATGTAAGAACCTTCCACTTTTACTAAGAAACTAACTGAATGTATTATTATATATTATTTTATTCATAGAATTAAAAAGATGGAAAAGAGAAAGGTACTACAGAATTGTTAATGTTGATGCAAAAGAAGAATACAAAAATGGGATAATGATTATTAATCAGATAAAATTTTCATATTTTCAAATAATACTCTGAATCAGAAAAATCTGCTTTTGTTTAAGATGATAAAAAGAATAAAACTTCAGAAAAGTTTGTGTAGCTCGAGCAGAAAATTTGGGAGAAAATAATTGAAAAACATGCAAATTAGGCAATATGAAGTAATATATATATATATATATAACATTGAAGTGCTTTTAGTTATATTTTAATATTATAAATAATTTACATGCAAAGATCATAATATGCACTAATTTTTTGGTAAACTACTTTTTATCCAAAAATCTTCACTGTTTATTGAAAGAAGTATAATTTATTTTGTTTCTTTCTTCCTTTTAATGATCAACACATCCAAACTATAAAAAAAAATTATATTTCATGTAACTTTATTTATAACATCAACTTTGCAACAACATCTTATGGATACTACTGTGGTGAAATAGTTTAAAGAATATCAACTGAAACATTAAATGGATTAAAGAATAAATTACTGTCATAATAGAGACAATTAAAATACTCACAAAAGGCACTTGTAAACAACATTTTTAAAATAGCACATATTAATAATAATTAGGCTTAAACTTAAATTTTAAAATGATGCTTTACCTATTTGTTAATAAAGTTTCTTTAAATGTATCCATTTGATATATATAAACGATTATAGTTTGTTGAAAAGTTATTTTATAATTAAGTGCAATAACTGCTACATAAATTTTGTCATTTTATCAATGAAAATGAACATAAAATGGTTAAATAATATCTGCTCATTTTTTTTCTCATGAAAAACTGTTTTTCAATTTCATTTTCAAAATCATGATATTCTAGGAAATTTTTTTAATTAAAAATTCAAATACTTAAGAAATAAAATGATTAAAGTGAGTAAAAGCAAGAAAAAAAGTTGTTGTGCCTTTGCTGCTGAAATATTTTGAAGAAAACATTTTAATGCTGTAAAAAGTTCTGAAGAAAAAATTTTAATAGTATATGCTTTGAACCTGATAAGGCTATTTTTATTCACAGACTAAAGTGTTGTATTTCATCTCATAACTCAGAAAGAAAGTAAAACATCATTTTTTTTTTCTTATGTTTAATATTTAATTAATTCAATTCCAATTTTTGCTTTGAAATTATATTCAACAATGAGAAAGTGTTTTTCAAAATGTAGAGTGAAACCTCCAAAATGGACACTCCCGAATAGCAGACAGCTTCATTTAATTGACACTTTTTCAATCTCCACTCCCAAAATCTATATATTTTTATACTTTTACATCTGAATAGCAGACAGTAATTTTTGCCACAAAAGATAAAAAATAATTTTTCACAAAAAATGAAAATTTGAAAAAAAAAAAAAAAAAACTAAACACTAAGAATTCAGTATGAGTTCTGTTATTTTCTGGAGAACAGTGTGTAACAAATTTTATGATACAGGTATTTAGTGATACAAATTATTATCAGCGCATCATGATTCTCGAATACTTCATAAATAAATTGCAAGCAAGATCCAACATTCATTGTAAAAATTTCTTTCACTCTGTCGAAAGATTGAGATATTGAAGCATTATTCTATACAATTAAATGCTCAAAATGAATGAAACATTAAGTATTTCCTAGTGATTTTGTGGATATTTCCAAGTTTTTTCCCCAATAGCGGATACCCCTGAATAGCGTACAAATTCCATGCTCTCGAGGTGTCTATTTTTTTAGAGGTTTTACTATAATTATTAAAACAAGAACTAAACTCACAAATGAATTATTGAAAAATATACAATTAAATAATACAAATTCTATAACATTAACAATATACACATTATAGTTAACACCTACATTAATAAATATACCAATAAACTTTTCAACATAAAAAAACAATCAATTTTTAAAAACACAGAAAAAATTCTTCGGCACTCAAAGGCTGTTAATTATTATAACTTATCAAAGATTAGCACAGTTTTATACAACATTTTGACTTGTTCTTTCAATTTGAATTAAAACAGATAATTTTAATTTATAGGAAAGATATTTTTGTACTTGAAAAAGAAAATATGCAGTTCTGTCAATATATATACAAATAAAGATATGAAACATAACATAACATAACAAAGAATTGAATCTTATATTATTAAACTGTCATGCACTAATAAATGAGTTCGCATAACATCTTTACGGGTAAAATTTTTACCACAAACAGGGCAAGCAAAGGGTTTTGTGCCAGAATGGATTGCATAATGTCTTTTCAAATGCCCTTTTTGTTTATAAGATTTACCACATACATTGCAATCAAATCCATTTCCTTCCCTTTGCATGGGGCTTTGAAAAGTGTCATATACAATTTTGTTACTTTGGAGTACAGTCTTTTTTCCAAAAACTGGCATTAAAATCTGAGGCACAGCAGCAGAACTTGAATAACTTTCTATTAAAAAATAAATACAAAGATTTTAAAACATGCGCATTGTATAACATTAGCTCATAAAATATTTCCACTAAACTTTTCGACAAACAAAATAAAATATGCAAACTCTTATTTAATTGCTTTATTATAGAAAATTTTCAAAAATCTTTATACAATAACATTTATATAAAAAAACAGAACATCCTCAATATAGCAAATGAAAGATATAAATGATTTGAAAATAAAAGACATGAACGGAATGTTTATACATGTGTCTAATCAAAATCACTTACAATCACCGAAAATGTCTTCAGAATTATTAAGGTTAATAGTTAATAAATGTTACAAATTAAGATTCACATGTAATTAAAGAACAAAGAAATCGCAATATGCAAATTTAAAAAATGTCTACCATTAAATAAAGGCAATATATAAAAAAGAATCATTGAATTTAAGTTTAAATGTATTTAGAGGAATGTATAAAACTTTCATCATTTTTATAAGACGAAATTGAAAAGGAAAAGGAAGTATAATTTGAAATAAATATATATTTAAATTCATGTCACTTAAATAGCCAATTTATTTATTTTTTTTAATTTGAGAGAGAGAAATATATAAGGAAATCATGTAACAATTCAAAAGTAAGATTGTACACATAAAAATTTGCAATATAATCGTATTAAAATAATGTATTTGAAAAAGCTTTGTGAAAATAGTGTAGCAAATGGTACATACTTTTAATTTTTTAATTATTTTTTTAACAATGAACTATACAAAGCCTACTATTAAATCATTTGTAATTTTTTTTCTGTCACATCTTAATTAAAAATATTTTAAGTTCCTCAACAATATATGTTCCTTATAAAAAAGTATGAAACAGAAATTCATTAATATCAGTTACTGACAAAAAATTAAACTTGAATGAGTGAACATACAAACATTAAGCACACACAGCGATGAAAACAGCCAGTATTCAAAATAGAAGAATTTGTGGAAAGGTTTTAAAAAATTCTAAAAAGATCCTTGTAGATAATTACAGTTCCTTATAAAAAAAAAGTATGAAACAGTAGTCAATACAAAAGTATGAAACAGTAGTCAATCAATAGAAAGCAAAATTGAAAAAATAAATCTAAAAAACATGAAAATATACAAATTTATTATTATTTATTAATATTTTATTAAGATGATAGACTAAATACCTCACAATGTAAATTTGTACTTCATAGTTTTAGGAAAATTTTGTCTTTGACCTAACCTGATCAATAGAAAGCAAAATGAGTGGCTTAGCAATGAATTTTACCAACTATTTCACATTACAATAAAAAATTAAAAATGATAAAACTGATATAACCAAAATATTGTATTGTTTTCTTTTTCTTTTTAAATGAAGTAAGTATAACAGGAATGCTAATATTCATGCAGCGAGTGGAAAAGGACTGAACACAGCAAATAATGAAACAGCTTTTGATGGCAGATTGTGTGGAAATTTTAAAATCCACAGTTTCTTTTCAAAATCAGCAGAGTTGGCATCTGTTTTCTACTGGTGAAAATTGTTTAAAAAATTTGTGAGGAAAAAACCTAAAAAAATAGAGAAAAGATGATTTTATAAAAGAAATAAAAATAGAAAATCGTACATCCACAGATTTTTATCCCTGCACATAATGTAATAAAAGGGGTCACATAATGAAAATATTAACAAAACAAAAAATATTTACAACAAACTGGCTTCTGCGTATTATCATGCAAAACCAAGACACAAGCACACCCCAACATTCCATGGAAGAGTAATGACAAAAATAATAAGTAAATAAAGTTTTTTTTTATGTTAAACTCAATAACTACTACATCATAAATTAATTTGAATTTTTATGTGATTTAATCCAGTACAACATCAGCAGTTACTGCATTATTTTATCATGCCCATAAAAACTTCCCATGAACTTTCTACAATTATCAATTTTCCATCTTGGAACAAACAATGTAATTAAATTGTGATGTAAAATATAATCTGTATACCTGGTTCAAAATTGCATAACATTATACAAACATAAATTAGATAAAAAGAATTTTCATGTATATTTGTTGACATATTACATTTAGTGCAATAAGCTCATGAATATAACAGCTTATTCAACATTAATTAAATTTACTTTCATCTTTATATAAAAGGATATTATTTAATAAAGTTTTACTACATAGTAGCATTATGAACTAGACGACAATGATCACGGCAATTGTCTTTACGGCTGAACTTTTTACCACAAACAAAACACACAAATGGTTTTTCACCAGAATGACTCAATAAGTGTCGAGTTAAATGACTGTTTTTTCCGAATGGTTTACCGCACACTTGACATTGGTATCTACTGCTTTCTACATATCCTTGCTTTACTATAGATGGAGAACCAGCATTAAAATTAGGCAACAAATTTGTAACCGGGTTTCTTTCCATTGTTCTACGGATACTTCCAGTACCTATAATCAAATAAAAAATAATTAATGAAATAATAGAACAAAAATAATAACTTAATAGATGTAAAGAAAGAAATTTATTAGAAATCAATCTATAAAATTTGATTTTTTTTTTCTGATGATCATAATTGAATTAAGATTTTTATGTTATCAATGTTATGAAAGTCTCTTTTAAATATTATGAGGGTGCTGCACATAGCTAAAATCAGAAAGGAAAAACAAATGCAGATTTTTACTACTATTTTTTGGCGTGATTTTTTAAATAAATGCCTCTAAAGTTCTTCTTGTTAAACTCTTTTTAGCTACATGATTATTTCCAAACATAAAATTAATGTTCTTGAAATTATAAAAGTAGTCTCAGAAGGAAAACATAAGAAAATTTAATTCTGTACTGCTCACTGTGTCTCATATCAGAAATTTCTATCGCTGTACTTTAACTCGAAATCAAAAGCTGTTCCAACACTAATTATACCAATATGAAATTCACCATATAGCTACTTTCCTTAGTATGTTTAGTGGTAGTTGGAAATTAATGTACAGACAAAAAATGTCAACTGATAAACTAACTTGAGAAAGTGTTTGGGCAGTTCAGGATAAAGAATTTACAATTTGGTAAAAAATCTAATGAGATAATTTTTTAGACTGTTCTCTAATTTTTTCTTCAGATTCCTAAAAGATGCACAGTTTTGCTTTTCTTAGGGAAATAAATAAATAAATTTGATATAGTTCTTGTGATGCAGAATAACAAAGTATCTCAAACTCAATAAAAATTAATGCAAATGGGTTCTCATATAGGTTCACAGTACAAATTGTTCCCAACAATGCATTCGAAAACTTCTAATATTCCTTCACAAAATTTCTGTAACATTTTAGACAGCTGTTTTTAACTATTTAAACCATTAACAAAATCCCCTCTTCCCCTAAAAAAAAAAAAAAAACCTCACTCAAATAAATTAAAGAAAAATTACACTAGCTATACAATTTAACAATAATCAAACCTATTGAAATGTGAAATAGCATTAAAAAGTTCAATTCTTGGATTACTTTTAAATAATAAACTGTTATGTATGAATTAAAAATGTTCAACGTATTAAAATAGTGGCCCTGAATGATACAGAAGATTTACAATGTACCTGTTGTCCAAATTTATTGCATTTAATGAATTTCTTTCAGTTTTATTTCTCATAGCTACAGTTGAAAAAATTCATTTGTATCTCACTGATTTGGTATATTAATCAGCAAAAAAACTTGTGATTTCACATCTAAAGCTTCAGTGATAGACTCTTAGAATAGGAAAAGCAAACTCTTGATAATCTATACTTACAGTCATAACCTAATCATAAATGACAAACTTCTATAGTATCAATTTTAAAGAATTATTATACATCAACACTTGAAACTTTTCTATGAAAGGATTTACAATCAAGCTTCTAGAAATTAAAGGTTGAAAATGTTTACATATTCTACTGTCTCAAGCTTCAAAATAATCCTTGTATCAGGACTTATTACATTCAAATATGTGTTCTATGAACCAGAGTTTGATAACATATAAGCTAAATGGGATGATTTGGTAAATTGAGGAAACATCAAACTAAGTGGGACATTATTTTAATCAATAAGGTGAGCTTGAGCTTAAATGGGCTTGACAGTGGTAAACTGTTTGTGTTTTATGCCATAGCTAGTTTATTTCCATGTTTTAAAAATCGATTAAAATTATAAAGTCTGACAATGCTTTCTAAAAGACAAATTAAACTGTTTTTTTTGTTTAGAATTGGAATCAACTTGTTGAAAAAATTTATAAATGAATAGAATGAAAATTCTTGCAATATTGGTAATATGGATAAGTGAAACAGCCTTGAATTATTCAATTATTAAATTACAGTTGAGGCCACTAAAATCTATTCATTACAATGAAATTTCCCTACAATTCAATGGAATTACATTTCAATTATAAGGATTTTCAATTATAAGGAACTGCAAATATTTTGTTATAATGAGAATTTTATTCAATAGATGTTATAATGGAAAATTCAAATGGCACTCTCGCTGTATTTACATTCTGCACGAAAAGTATTTAAAGGTTTAAATGACAAAGAAATAATAACAGCAAACAAATGAAAAATAAGAATACATTTTTAAAATTTTTGATTCATATTTCATAAGGATAAAGTAATGTACTAAAAAATAACTTGCAAAAAAAATATTATACTATATATTATATACTAAATAATATAATACAATAAAAAAACAAAACATAAATAATAAATTATTTCCTATAAATAAACATTATAAAATATATAATATACTTTCATTTAAGAATAATAACATTTAAATCTGCATTGCATGTTATTGTTTAATACTTATGAAGTAATTCTAATACATAAAAGTGCTTCATAAGTTCAGAAGAAAATTGTGAAATTAACTGAATGCATTTAATGTGTTTCCCCACAATAATGATGAATCATCCACCTAACATTTTTACAAATGCAACAATACTCCTTCCGATATGATAAGAGATAGAGCAATTTTTACAAATTTATATGTACTTATTACAATTACATATAAAATTTTAAATTATGCTTAAAAGTTTATTATGTGAGCTTTAGCATATTGAGAATTTTGTGTTATTTTAAGTAATTCTTCAACTTATGTACAAAACTATCACAAAACTGAGAGACAGGCCACAGTATACTTCACCAATCTCAGCTGTTTTTCAGCCTATCTTGATCAGATGACAGATCGATAATTGAGGGAAACAAACTTATCACATGACAGCAGAGTGTAAGTATCGCGGCCTGTCTCTTGCATTGGCTACGATAGTATTATAGTATGGTAGTAAACTGAAATACAAGAGTAAATTTTAAAAATTACTGATGAAACTAAGTAAAACAAATACACAAATAAAGAATTAAAGTTACAAATTTGTATCAATATACAGTAGAAACTATGAATAGTAAGTTTAACAATTAAACTTTTTTAAAAATATTTTAATTTAAAACATTAAACTATAATGCTATAAACATAAACATTTTTAAAGAACTACTTTTCATTATACATATGAATATAATCAATACTTGAATAAAATCCTGAATTTTATCACTGGAAATCATTTACAGTCACCTAAATTTGTATAACAAACTGTCTTTTTAAAGCTTTAGTTACAAAGAACTAGTTTAAATTATAGGGTACTTTCTTGTTATAGTAACCCCCACAATTACATTTACGATAAGATTGCAGTTATGATTTTGCCAATGTCATCTCCAAACTTCTATTTACATCATATATATATACACACACGATGTATATGGCATGCACTACATATATATATATATATCTGTGTGTGTATATATATATACAGAAAATGCTCATATATATGCCGTATATAGATTATAATAGTTATTTCATATATACATTAAATATACATCAAATCCTATATATTACATACATATATTTTATATATATATATATATATATATATATATACGTCATATATATTTTATACACACATCACATATATACATCATACAGCTAAGACTTGGTCATATACGTCTTATACCTTAGCAATTAATCCTCAGGGTTTATATAACAAGGAAGTACCAATTATAGAATACAAAAAATAAAAAAAACTTGAAATTCAAAATTAACTTTAAACACAAAGTTGTTTAATCCTTGTTGAGATATAGAAAAACTGTGCAGATAATTTGATTCTAAATATGGAATTATATACTTCAGGTAAACTATAATTTTACAAATTATACATATTCTCCCCCTCTTTTTTCCCGTAAAACATGTTTTTAACATCGAATATTAAAGAAAAGAATTTATTGTAAGCAATGGCTACTTTATTGGGCATACTACTGCTGAAAGCATGTTTTTAGCATGAAGATCTAGAAAAAGTATTGGGACTTCTTATTATAGGTAAGGAACACTCCAAAGATCATGTAAGACTATCCTGTTCTTAACATGCAGAATCTAACTTCAAAATGTCTGCTTTGGTACCTTTTATGTTTGAAGAAAATGAACAAACTTATCTACAGAGCATTAGAGGCTAATCAAATGTTAAACAGTTTAAACTTTATAATACATGGAAAACGGCACATGATTTAGAAAATAAATATTTTAAAATTCTCTTATTTAATACCAGATAAGTATTCACTTAAACAACATAAATAGGCATGTAAATGCTATTTTTTCCCAAATTATTTCCTACAGTTGCTCTCAAAAAAATATTTTTCCCTGTCCAACAACACTAAACTTTCGAATGCATTCATGCAATCATTTTTATATCTAAAAGCATGAAGTTTGTAGTAGGCATGACTATTGGAGAGATTTGGAATTGAATAGCATCTTTCATCTTGAGCTACGATTACTCCCCAATATTTCCCAGATTGTTACATCTCAAAAATCAGCTTAAAACCCCTTTTTTTGATGCCGATTGTAAAAGATACTTTGCTTTTATAGTAAAAAGATAAACAGTGTTGGATTTCTTAGTATCTAAATAATAATACTCGCAAATGTTGTACATCTATACTAATAAAAGAAAGATGTTTGTGTGTCAGTGTTGGCTAGGAAAATCTACCACATGTAGAGGTCTGAAAATTTGGATGAAGATAGTCCAAGGCAGGTCCAAATGCTCCTGAGGCTCACATTTTTTTATTTTGTGATATTTAGCAGAAATATCAATTAAAAACTAATTAAAATTGCAAAATGGCAAGCCACCAATGACTAATGTACCTAGTCAATGTTTTCCGATATTCTGCAAGCAGAGAAGAAACCAGTGGGGTCATTTAGTTTTATTCATATTTTTACAAGTCTGCATCAGCTTAACAAAAAAAAAAAAAAAAAAAAAAAAAAAAAATTATCCATTTAACCATCGTACTTTTCTGGTTCTAACAGTGTCACCTGTTTAAAAAAATATTAATATTTAGCTTTTAAAAAAAATATTGTCCGGATGTCAATTTTTTTCCTCCTTCCTGAACGAAATATGAAAAAACAAAAAATACCCCCTTATAAATGGTACCTTTCCGGTTACAATGATGTTATTTGTTAAAAAATATATTAATATTAACCCTTTCAAAAAATATTTTTTCGTAATGTTGTTTTCAGGTTTTTTGTGCAATTTTTAAAAATTTGCATCCATTTTCCTGAACAAAATATGAAAAATAAAAAGTTTCTTTTTCCTTTCTAAAGATGTCTTTGTTTTTAAAAAATATTAATACATATTTAGTGTTTTCAAAAAATTATTTTCTATAAGTCCTTCCACAAATTTGCAAGACTTTCTTTTTTTTTATTTTTATCTCAGTACCTTCCCAGATATAAATTGTGTTGTCAGAAACACGTCTTAACTTTATTGTATTCATGCTTTAAAAGAAGGAGGGGGTGTTACATTATTTATATTTTCTCAGGAGCTTTTAGTCAAAATTAAAAGTTTAATCTATCTAAATGTCAGAATTAGTCCCTGTAGTTTGTTTAAATATTTTCAATTAAAAACACAAAATCATACAAATTTAAAGATGTACACTGCCGAAGAGTGCCCCCAACATTAGGTTCGTTTGAAAAGATTCTCATTTAAAATCATGCAACCCTGACTTTACATAGATTTAACGTTCAAACAACGCCAGGCAGGTCAACTAGTTTAAGAATAAAAACGAGTTTGAGAATACGGCAGAAAGTAGCCAGCCTAGATTTCAGAATAGCCTTAAAAGCAGATGTCATCAAGGGGATAATTTATTCATGTTGTAGAGAAATATTATTCTGTCTTATAAAGATAATTTGAATCTTCTTCACTTTTTTTAGAAGCTTTTATTATTATTATTATTATTATTATTATTATTATTATTTGATTCCTGTAAATATTTTTTATTACTTACAAAAAATCAAAAATACATAACTATGAAAGAAATAAAGAGCCATGTCAATAATTACAAAGCACAGTTTAGCATAACTTTACTTAACCCATACCAAGGTGAAAAAAATTACGCATTGAAAATAAAACTTTTTTAACAGGTTCATTAAAAGTAAATATAAATATATGTTATCATATTTAAAAGAAAAAAAAACTTCATAAGTTTTCACTTAGTCGGAAAATTTTTAACTTGGTGATATCTTTACCAATCAGTAAGATTGTGTTTAAATAATAAAGTGACATGGTTATAACTTCATAAATATACTATTTATACGTTAAATTCTAATAGAAAGAATTGTTACATACCTAATGAAATGTATACGGAACAAAATTATATTTTAAGAAACTATTTAAAATTATACAAATAAATATATTATAACCAGTGACTTTTAACATTACTTAAACCAACACAGAATTAGTATTAGGGATGCAATGGATATACAGAAAACATGCTATATGCAGCCAATCCAGCTAGTATGCTGGATAGTCAGCAGTAACCAGATGTTATGATTATCCAGCAGTACATCCTACTTGAAATTATAAAGCCACACTATGATTTTGTTGTTCATTGAACTTACTGTTAAAATTTCCAGATTATAAAGCCAATAGTTTAATCTTACAAAATACAATGCATTAATTTATTAAACTTAAAAAAAAAAATCCTTTATATTTATGGCAAATTGTGTTTCTGAACAACTATAACTCTTCATACAATATGTACTTGCATATATGAGCAACAGAGACAGTTAAAAAGGAAACAGTGGGAAAATGACTCAAAGAAGAAAATCCTCTTTTTGATATACAGTAGAGCGCCGCTAATCCGCAAACCTGTAATCTGCAAAGGCCTCTAATCCGCAATCAATTTATGAATGTAAACAAAGAAATGTATTTCTATAAAAATGCTTCAATGGTGACAAAATTTTGAATTTTGACATTTTTTTTCACCAATTTTAACATTTTTCTTATCTTTATACATAGTATTATATATCATATAACATTCTTCTTTATAGTTTAAAATGGAAGCACATTTAATTAGTATATTATTTTATATATTCATTTCTTCATACAATACTTGCAAAATACAATTTGAGCTTTTGTGATTTTTTTTTTTTTTTAAATGATAAAAAATCCTTACTTAGACAATATATTTTATAATTTATTTATTTTTTCATTATATCATAATTATAAAATTGAAAAACACATAAAAAAATACATATATATTGCTTTTGAACTCTTACTTAAAGATAAAATTCAACACTATAAACCAAATGTCTTAAAACAGACAACAATTGATACCATATTTAAGAAATTTAAAAAATAAATTTTTTACATAGTGATTACTTTATCTATATATTAAAATGTGTAATTTATTTATTTCTTAGTATTAGCAATCTAAATTTGTCCAAAATATGAATTTAAAAAATTGTAAACAAAGATTAAATAGACATGGCCTGTAATCCGCAAAAAGCCTCCAATCCGCACAACACTTGGAACCAAGCTTTGCGGATTAGTGGCTTTCTACTGTATTAATACCAAGCAAGAACAAGTTTTTTTTTGTTTTTTCACAACACTTTATTATTATTATAAAGGTAAAGCAAAAGATAGAATGAAGAGAAAAATATGAAGGTAAAGATATTAAATAAAACATTTTGCTACAAATGTATTCAGTTGTAAGTTATTTTGTGAAAATAAACTATTGTTACTAAACCAATATCTTAATTTGCTATTATATAACTAATTTTGTTATAATGTTACTAAGTTGCTATGTTAGGAGCAACTAGCAAGAATAAATTTTCTGTTATCACAACACAAAACTTGTTTTTAAATGATAAAGCAATAAGAGGTAATGAGGAGAGTTTGCAGCTTGAATATGTTAAAAAAAAAAAGAAGGTAAAGTTTGCAAGTAATAAAAAAGTACTAAATATTCTCTTGCATTGTATGCATACAGTTGTAAGTTTTTCCCATAAAAATAAACTATTATTAAACTAATTAGGTAATGCTGATATAACTCATGATTTAAAATGATGTAATTATAATATTGATACTGAAACAGAAATAAGTAGCAATCATAAAAATGATTATTAATAGGAAATTTAAAAATAAGATCAAAAGTGCCTGGTAGCTGATCACATTGACATCCATTGCATCTCTAATTATTATATTAGGCTGTATCAAAAGTATTTTTGTTTTTTGAATGTTTTTATACCAAAGCCTGTAGCTGGCACTCTATCACCCCTATTGTTGAACTTAAAATGTTATTTAAGAGAATGCATGTCCCTCTATATTCTATCATCATACAGGCGTCTTCCTTTCATTGTTAGGTTACATAAAGACTGATACAAATATTGAGATTTTATGCATACTAAGGCATGATTTAAAACTAGGCCTTAAAACCAATGAAGCTGTCCTGAAAACTCATGCAGCTGGAGGCCAGGACAAGAGTAGTGTCCAGACAGTTCAAAACAAATCCGAACGTTTTAAGAAAAGGAATCTCAGCCTTGAAATCAAACCAGAAGTGACAGATGAATTTTGACCAGTTTATGAGAAAAAAGAGGAGAATCCATTCTTTTTCAAAAAATTTTGATGCTAAAAATTAACAAAACTATACATTCAACAATTATTAATGTTTGAATGTGTAGTTTTGTTAATTTTTAGAATCAAAATTTATTGTGAAGAATGGATTTTCCTCTTTTTTTTTACTTAACCCTTTTTATCCTGACGGTACTTATAAGTACCACTTTAACCGCTTCGCGACGAGCGTCTTTTACAGAATTTTTAATCTGTTACCACCGATTTTTGAAATGAGAAATTTTCACCTAATTGAATCGCAAAAATGCTATGATTAGATAAGGAAAACTTTACAAAAACAAGAACGAAAAATCATGCGTCAAGCATAGATTATGTAGCACTTTCCAACGCTTCCAAAATAATTTTACAAATCATACCGTTTAATAAGCTAAAAGATAACTTCTAAGTAAACAATTTGGAAAACGCATAACATATTTAAAAACATAATTTCAGGAATTTCCAACATATACAATATTCTGAAAAATATCCAAATACTTTTATTCAGCCCTGTATGGGATCTATAGAATTGTATATATACTACATAGGATGCTAAATTTTAGTTCAGTTAGGAAACGCGTAGCACAGTTTAAAATTCTCCGTCTGGAGTTTGTCAATAAACAGAAATGTGTTCGCGAACTTTTGTGCTGCCCTGTATAGGATCTACAGAATTTATACACATCACGTAATAGACAAAAAGCAAGTTAACATTAAAATCGCGTTCAGTAACTTAAAACGCACTTCCAGGAATTATTGTTAACAGACAGTAGATAATTCTTTTGCGTGTCCCTGTAAATGAACGATGACAGCTATACACACAATATTCCGTAGTAAGTCTCTTGTAATGCACCTTAGTGATCTATATAAATTTCAATGCGTTTAAAATAGTGAAACATTATTTAAATAAACCGCAAATGATTTTTCCCCATAGACCGCAATGTAACGGAATTCTTTTGAGTGTCCCTGTAAAAAAACTATAAGTGCTACACACTTCCGTTGAAATAGGGAACATGCTATAGATAACGACAATAACATATAAAAATTGCAGAGCAATCCGAGCATATTTACGGGAGTTAGAGCACGGACAGACGGCAGACGGCCAGACAAACCGAAGTCATAAGCACTTTTCAACTAGGTTGGAAAGTGCTAAAAAAGTAACTGGTGGGAATAATCGAGGATTCTGAGCATCTAAAAAGTAGCTGGAAAATTAATTCAGGATATAAAGGGTTAAACTGGTCAAAATTCCCCTGTCACTTCTGGGTTTGATTTCAAGGCAGAGATGCCCTTCCATAAAACAGTTGGATTGTTTTGAACTCTCCGGACACTATTCTTGTCTTGGCCTCCAATTGCACAAGTTTTGGGGACAGCTTCAATGGTTTTAAGGCCTAATTCAAAATCATGCCTTAAGATGCATAAAATCACAACATCTGTATCACTCTTTACGTAACCTAAAAATTAAAGAAAGAAGCCTGTATGAATATAGAATATAGAGGGACATGTATTCTCTTAAATAACATTTTAAGTTCAACAAAAGGGGTGATAAAGTGCCAGTTACAGGCTTAGGTATAAAAACATTCAAAAAATGAAAATAATTTTGATATAGCCTAATAGTATGCTTTAATATTTTATAAATTTTCAAATCTTAGCAATTGCCAACATAAAAAATATACTTTTAAAATCATCTATAGCTTTCTTTTTCCATAATGAATTGAAACAATTTTATGTTAAATAACTAAACAGCTTTCAGAAACAAACATGAAACAATAATATCATTTACCAGAGACCGATCTAATTCCTCACTGGAATGAACAAATACTATGTTAATTAGACATATTGAGAAAGTAAATTAGATTTAATTATATGTTGACAAATATAAATAATAAAAAATAAATTAAAAAATAAAGGTTACAACAACTTATGTAATTTCTATAGAAACACTGATATTCAGCTGACACCAAAAATTTACCCTTCAGATCTTTCAATCTTATTTCAAGTATCCAAGTCATGCATTGCAATTAAAATATGTAATAGAAATATTTGGAACAAAATTGCATATGTTGCAGGTTATGGTTTAGACAAAAAAAAACTGTGATGTAAATTTTCTGATACTCTTCTTCCCCACACCCTACCCCTAAAAGTACTTTGTGCAATAACTGTTAATATAGCCAAAAAATATTCAACATTATAAAAGATTTATTTTCATTTTTACAACAATATATCCGATAAATATAATCTATTTTACATTAGTATTATGAACAAGACGAACATGATCACGACAATTATCTTTACGGCTGAAACTTTTGCCACAAATATTACACAAAAATGGTTTTGCACCAGTATGGCTTAACAAATGTCTCTTTAAATGACCATTCTGTCCAAAACATTTACCACACAAATGACATTCAAATCCACCTCTTTCCAAATATCCTTGTTTTTTTGGAGAACTGTCATTTAAGTTGCACATTATTTTAGTATTTTGGAGCCTTTCCATTGCTCCATAGAAACTTCCTAAAGCTGTAATTAAAGACAAAAATTAATGTAAAAATAAACAATTATAAGTATAAAAAAATAATATATTTATTTTAAAATAAATATTGTATATTAATTTTTCAAAAACTTAATGATGATGATTTTCTCTCTTTTAATTTTTCAATGAAGTATCTTAACCAATTATACAACAAAACTTCGATAACTCGATCTTTAAATAACCTCACATTTCAGATAGGTGGATATTTTTTTACATGTACAAATGATTGAACCTGAAAATTTTCTATGGCTAAACTCTAATAACTCTAGTACAGGTCTGGATAATTTGCATACATTGATAACTCAGCCCTTATTAACAAAAAATCAGATAAATCAAAATCAAATTAACTATTTTCAACTGAAGTGTGAGCTATATTTTCTTAAGTTTGGCACTCAAGAATCATCAAACACTCAAAAAAACCCCGCTCCTGTAGTTGCCGCTATGTTTTATGCATACATCTATAAGTAAGTTGTTTCATTTAAGAAAATGGAGAGCTGTTTGCTTAGTTCTCAAAAAACAAGACAGCTAAAACTTTTTATTCACCAAAATTCAGGGACATTTTGAAAAAGGTAGTTATTGATTATTGAAATATTGATTGATGTTGCACTAATATTTTATATTAATATATTTTTTTTATATAATGTAGTGTAATACTATATAATTAAAGAACAAATATATATATACTTTTAAATATATCTGGTGCAAAATGACTTAACTAAATATTGGATAACTTGACATATCTTTTGTTTATTGAGAAAGGTTGAGTTATCAAAGTTTCACTGTATAAAGAGTTCTTATTGTTGATAACTAAGTTAAGATTTAAAGAGGAAAATATATTTTAAATATTGAGATGGCTATAACTCCTCTGGTAAAAAAAGAGTGGAGGTCACCACTTTAACATGGATTCATCTGTATCTGGCCTCAATAAATTATTGATTGTTAGTTAAATAAAATGTTAATTTTTCTAGATCAATTAATTGTTTACAAACTTATTACAAAATTCTCTTAATTCTCATTCAAAGCTATTCAAATTTCCCTTTCTTTGAAAAATTCCTTATTTATTTGCTTTATCATTATTATTAATGTTTGGAAATGTCTGCTTGTCTGTCTGTGCATCTGTCTGTACTCGGATAAACTCTCCAAGCAGAGGGAGCAGCAAGGCGTTTTTGGTATCAAAAAATTCAGAAAAATCCGGGCCTTCAGGAGTTACAGTTTCGAAGGAGTTGGCCCTTAATTAACAAGGATATCAAGTAAAAACCTCATCAAAATTAACGAAAAAGAAAGCTATTTATTGAAAACTCGAAAATTACCGTTTTGATGATACCAGACATCGAAATTGTCTCTTTTTCACGCATCATTGAATTTAAAAAAAACTACCGAAGGTATCAATTCGAAAATCAGGGTACACACGAAGTCGATTTTTGTAATTTCAAATATTCAAATTTTTTGAAATTCAGACCATAATTCTTCTTTACTTCGGCCCAAAACTGACCAGTCTTTTCCAACCTGACCCAGACAGGAAAGAGGGTTACTGTAAAAAATGTGTGTTTTCCACATCCAAAGTAAAATCGCCTAACTCACTTTTGGAAACACGTCGAAATAATTACTCTACGACCGTGAAAATTTGCAAACATATGTAAAAAAAAATTCGTGAATTCAATGAAAAAAAATTCATAAAGATCGACCAGTAACTTTTAAAAATATCAAATAAAAACTTATTAATGAAAATGGAAAACAAATTTATTTCTATTGCAATAGGACAGGCGTTTAAGATTTGCACGTGTTCTAATAATTGCACGGATTCTGGATCAGACATCACGTCGCTTTCTGAGGAAAGAGATATTGATAAAAGGATGCATTTGAAAATTATTGGAATTTTTATAGGCTATATAAAATTTTTAAAAATAGAGGAATTTCGGATCTGAAAAATATGCATCCTTGCTTATAGTGAACAAGGATTTCAGTGTTTTAAAAATTTTTCGATTTTGGTCCATAATTTTTTATTTTAGCAAAATTTTGATTTTTATATAGAAAAAAAAAAGAAAAAGGATTTTGCTATTTCTTTTCAAATTATCGGGTCGTATGTGTCCGATCGAGACGTGGTTTGGCTTATTCGGCTCGACATTAACAGAACTTACCTATTTTAGTTCCGAGTTTCACCACCAAGGGACGCTTTCCTATCTCTGGTTCTATGGGCCCGATCACGACGAGGTATGGCTCATTTGACTCGACATCAACAGCCTCAAAGTTTCAGTTATGTTCCTATAGAATAGATTGCGCCCCCTGGCGGTGGAAGGCGGAACTAACAGATTTTGCAGCTAACTCGGGTTCTATGGGTCCCATCACAACGCAGTTTGGCTCATTTGACTCGACATCGACAGAACTTACAGATTTTAGTTCCAAGTTTCACCACAAAGGGGCACTTTCCTAACTCAGGTTCTATGGGCTCCAATCACAACGGGGTTTGGCTCATTCGATCTGATTTTGATAGCCTTACAGATTTCGGTTATGTTCGTATAGGACAGATTATGCCCCCTGGTGGTGGAATATGGACCTAATGAATATTAATGGATTTTGCAGTGTGTGCGTAGCATGCATACAATACGATTCCGCATGCAGTGGGGACATGTGCCTGATATTTGTATAAAACAAATTGCACCCTCTGTTGGCAGACGGTGGAACCGATGGATTTTACATCCCGTGTGCAACACGCCTGCTATACAGTGCCACATGGAGCAGGGACCCGAGCAGGAGGTTCATTTGGTTAGAGAATTATACTATTCGAGGTGGAAATGAAGAGTTTTTCCAGTGCGTGCACAGCACGCCTGGTATACGGTGCCGCAGACAGTGGGAACCCAAGCCAGAGGTTCGTTCGGTTCAAGGTTTCATCATATTCGAGGCCCCGATGTAAATTAGGATGCCAGCTAGTATTTCCATATATTTAATACGTATATTGTTTATTTAAAATTATTTTACATCTTTCATGAATTTTAGCAAATGCCTTGAAATATATATATGTGTGGGTGTGTGGTTGATATGAAAGATTACTAAAATTCAAAGGGTATGAATATGTAAGATGATCATACATGAAGAAATAATTATTCAGTCTAAAAGATATGCATAATTTTTAAAATTCACATTATTACATTCTTTGATAATAAATTCAAAACTTGAAACATTGAAGATTTTACATGCAAACATGCCATAAGAAATGTTGATTATTCTAAAAAAAAAATAAAAAAACAGAATGAAAAAAGGGCATTTCCAGGGAAAATTATTAAAAAGATAATTCTTACAAGTGTAGAATTTAAAAAATAAAAATCCAATAAAATTCTATAATCATAAGTAATCTAAAAATGCAATATCGGGTGTCTTAATTTAAAAAAATAAAAATAAAAAATAGTGTAGTAAATAATCTACTAAACAAACATTATATTATAGTTGTAGAGCTGAAAAAAAAAATAGATAAGCAGCATTCTTTCAAAAGTCATGATTTATTTATTCCCAACATTAAAAAGACAACTTTATAAAAACAGATACAATATTAATACAGACACAACGAATTGTGTTTTAGAAGGGAAAAAAAAGAAAAAAAAAACTGCTTTTACAAGCATAGTCTTTGTTAAACAGGTATGGATTTATAACTGCTAATATTGATTCAATCAGATCCATCATCAATGGAAAAAAAAATATTTTATTAGGATAAAAAAAAAATCACACATACTCTCCTAACAAAATAAAATTTAACAGAACACTTGCACAACAAATCATTAAATCTCATAGAAAAAAATACATTTATATGCCATTTTTTGACCAGACAGACAAAAAGAAAACAAATATTACAATAGTTTATCACTCAGAGCATAAAAGGATAAATGTTCACTAACATAATAAAGGCACTTCAATATATATTTTTAAAGATTTCAAAGTATTTATCTGCAAAGTTTTATGATTTTTGTTTTTCAAATTTACTTAGTTAGTAAATCAACTGTTAATAAAATGTCTTTAAACAGATAAATGCAGAACTGTTAACATCATTCTCAGTTTTAAAAAAACGACAATTTCAAAAATATATATTAATAAAAGAAAGTTTTTGTCTCTGTGTGTATCTGTTTGTTGGCGATGGCTAGGGAAATATTGCACGTAAAGGTCTACAAATTTTGTTCAAGATAGATGAGGACAGATTCTGACAAATGTACCCGAGGCTCAGATTTTAGACTATTGCTGTATGTTCCTTGGAAAATTTTGCATATTTTCCTGAATTTCCAAGTTTGCTGGCTTTTGATCCACTCATAAAAGCAATTCAAATGCAATCTTTTAGTCTAATACAGTAAATTTTGTCCTCTATTCAATAAATTTTATTTAAAGTTTATTTGTACAGAAATAAATAGTTTCATATGATCTCAGATTTTGGATTTTTTGATTAGATTATTTATTATTTTATACTGAACAGAAAAATTTGCATTTTCCCCCGAATTTCCAAGTTTGCTGGTGATTTTGATTCACTCATAAAAGCAATCCAAGTTCAATCTTTTAGTCTAATACAGTAAATTTTGTGCTTTATATAATAAAGTTTATTTCACGACAAGTAGAAAGATTTTGTAAAATTTTAGGAAGGAATTTTAAGGATTTTTCCCAAAAATTTAGAACATTTTAGGGGCAATTATTTTGAATTATAAAGCATATTTTTGGTATCTATTGAAAAAAATATTATGAAAGATATATATATATCGTAAAATCCCGAAAGTAAGCCCCCTCCCACTTTTAAGCAATTTTTATTTTCTTTTCTATTCCCAAATATAAGCCCCCCCCCCCCCCCCAACACAAAAAAAAATTTTTTGCACAAAAAATTGAATTTAAAAATGCAAGGAAGACAATTTTCAATCTTTTGAAAATTTTGGCAGATTTCCATTTTTGCTTTTATATTTTGTAATGAAATCCCCCCCCCCTTCCCCCCAATATGAAATCTCTGATTTCCCTCTCTGCCCTCCCCAACACAAAAAGTTCGAAATCTTGAGAATCTTAAATTCTTCTGGCCTTCTTACTGCTCGCTAGTAACATAACAACAAGTAAAAAATCAGTCCTCCAAACTACAATCTCCCCCTTCGTCCAAAATTTATGTTTCCCCTCTCAGCATACAAAGTTTAAAATCTTTAAAACTCTTTATTAAAAAATATGTTCTATTTGTTGCTCTCTAGTGACAATAAATAAATAATCAATCATTATAATTATCTCTCTACCCCCAAAATTTCTGCTTTCCCTCTCTTTGAAAACCCCTATAATTTTTGGTAAAACTATTTATTAAAAAAAAAAATCTTCTGTCCTATTTCGTTGCTCTCTATTAACAATAAATTAAAAACAAATCATCTAAATTACAAACCACCCCTTCCTTTGAAATTCATATTACCCTCTCATCCCGAAGAATACAAAGTTTAAAATTTGTAAAACTCTTATTTGAAGAAATCTTTTGTCCTATTTGTTGCTCTCTAGTAAAAATAAATAGATAATTTGTCACCCAAGTTTTCTCTCTACACCAAAAATGCCCCCCTCCACCCCACCCACATACAATATTTAAAATCTTTAAAACTATTTCTTTTTAAATCTGCTGTATTTGTTTATCTTTAGTAACAATTAATGAATAATCAATCATCTAAAATATCCTTCATTCTCCCACAAGTTCTAATTTCCCCCCCCCCTCCCTCAGCAAATACTTTAAAATATTTAATATATATTTGATTAAATGCTGTTTTATTTCTTAATTTATAGTAAGGTAACTCAGCTCATCTACATCATCTCATATAAGTATCACTCATCTAAAATAATCATCCTCTTTGAAATTTTTGCTCTGTCCTTTTCTCCCAAAGGAGGGGGTTGGATTTCTAAATAAGTGAGAAACAAGCAAAAATTTTCATCTCTTTTTGCAGTTTGACTGTTCTTTCCTTCCTGAATCATGTGTATATTTTATGTTTTGAAATAAATATGTTCTCCCAAATAACTCGCCTACCATTAACAAAATATCAGCTGTGAGAACAGTCAAACTACAAAAAAGACTAAAATTTTCTCTCTGCATCCCCCCCCCCCTCGCTCTTCCATATTTAGAAATTCACCCCTTTTTCCGAGGATGGGGAATGAAAATTTAAAGGGAGAGTTACATGATCATTTATTTATTGTTCCTACAAAATAACAAAAAAGCATAAAAATCTTTAAAAAATAATTTTTAAGATTTTAAAGTTTGTGTGCTTGGGGGGGGGGGGGGGGGGGAAGATAGAAGCAGAATTTTTTTTTTTTTTGGTGGGGGGAGGAGCAAATTAGATATTTTTTAAATTAGTGTTAAAAATTATTATTTAATTATTGTAGGAGAAAAAATTAAAAATTGTAAAGTATGTACTGGGGGGGGGGGGGGGCAAAAAGAAAATAAGGAGGACTTTTGAGGGGAAGGGAATAATTTAGATTGTTATTTAAATATTGTTACAAAAAAATAACAAACAGAGCAGAAAAAAATTAATAATTTTAAAGATTTAAAGTTTAAGGAGATGCATTTGCAGGGGGAGGGTCTTCATGTAATGAGACTGGGGGGGGGGGCAGAGAGAGAAAAGCAGAGATTTTTGGAGGAGGGGTTGTTTTAGGTGGTAGATTAGGTTTATTTATTGTTAATATAGAGTATTAAATAAGTCTGAAAAGAAATTTAAAATTAAAGAGTTATAAAGGTTAAACTATGGAGTTTTGGTACTAGAGGGAGCGGGGGGGGGGGGGGGGGGGACAAAGGGAGGAAGCAGTAATCTTGAGAAGGATTTAGATGATTGATTATTCATTGTTACAATAAAATAACAAATAAAGAGAAATATTATAAAAAAAATTTCAAAGATTTCCATTTTTTTTTTTGGGGGGGGGGGGGGAGATTATTTTTTTTCTGGGGGGGGGATTTAGATTTTATATATTTATTTATTTTTGAGTGAAAATCTGCCGAAATATAGAAGATTCTCGCCCCTTTTTACTTCTAAATTAATGATAAAATGCATTTTTAAATGATTTTTCTCAAAAATCCCGATTATAAGCCCCCCTTTCCCACTTTCAACCCTTTTTGGTTTTGAAAAAGGGGGGGGGCTTACAATCGGTATTTTACGGTATATATATATATTAACCCTCTGAGCGTCTGAGGGTTTTCCTGCATTTTCAGACAAATATTTGTAGAACTTAAAATAATTGAACTTTTCTTACACCGCTTGTTTCTAAAATACACTTCATATCTCTTTATTTTACATATATATCTTAAAACACAATTTTGTTAAAAATATTTTTGCCTAGAGTGGATTGAAGTTGTTTTTGGGAAATGGAAAAATACGGGCAAAACACTTAAAGGGTGAACTTATTTATATTCTCTTTTAATTTGGAATGAACTGGATTATTTTTATTGTCTAACTAAAAGATGATAACTGTTTTTTCTAATTAAAGAGTTTTAATAATTTGGTGGGAGAAACCACTTGTGTGTATGTGCATGGAAGGGGGGGGGGGAACAAGCAGGGTTCGATTTAAGCGGTATCGCATCACAATTTGCTATTCAAATTTAACTAAAGTGCGACCCAAGAAACGCATTAAATCGCAATCATTGCGATGCATATTTCCCACACTCTTTGTTATGCCATGTACACGTAAGAGTTAAAGCTCAGATTTAAAGGTGCTTTTACATGACATACGTTCTGGTTTCACCCTCCCCAAGTGCTCTCTTGCTGTTGTGTTTTATATCGTTTTGGTTTTGTATGTTACTGTAATTTTTTTTTTTCATAATATGGCTATAGTTAAACTGGAAACAGTTACAAATTGAGAAAAAACTGTTGATCCCGTTGGAGAATGGTTAGATTTTGAAACAGAGGAGAAAAGTAATGTTATATCAATATGATGTATATTATGTTCGAAATTCGCAGACAAATTGAAAATGAAAGAAAATTTGAACCCAGGATTTATCAATAGAATTACTGGAGCCATTTTGAAAAAAAAGACAATATTGTCAAGCATTCCAAAAGTGACATGCATTTTACAGCAGTGAACTTGGAACACAAGCCAGACAGTGTAAAAAAAATAATGGATAAACCGATTGGGAAAGCACTGTTTCAAGCTAGCAATAAAGAAGAAAATAAAGTTGGCAAGTTAATAGATATTTCATATTTAATTGCCAAGCAAGAGCTACCATTCTCATTGTTTCCCGAAACTGCACAATTAGAAAAGAGGCATGGTGTTCAGTTAGAGGAAACATATTTGAATGACAAGAAATACCAATTCTCTCAGTGTGTTGCAGACACCTTTAAAGAGGACTTTAATTTGGAACTGAAATCTGCTAATTATATATCTGTAGTGGTGGATGAATCCACAGATATCAGTGTTAAAGAAAATTTTTAATTTATCTTAATTTTGTTGTAAATTTTCAAGACTTAAAAGTTACTTTTGCTATTTTTTACTTGCTATACAAAAGTGTCTAACTGCTATTCAAAACTGACTTTGTATAGCAGTTACTGCTATGCAAATTTCTTTTTCTAAATCGACCCCTGGGGACAAGGCACATAAAGAAAAAAGCAGGCATTTGGAAGGAAAGGACTCAAATGATTTATTAATAATTTATTGTTACTACAAAGTAATAAATTTGTTAGAAAAATTTAAAAATTAAAGAGTTTTTTAAAGATTTTATATTTTACATGCTGGTAGAGAGAAAGGTGGTAACAGGAAATGTCTACAGGAAAAGGGGGCATGGGGCTAGATGGTGCACAACATTCCTGCTTTATTTTTATGGTATGGTATGATTTGTTATTTACTGTTACTGAAAAGTTATCCAAAATAGAGCAGAAATCTGAAAACTATTTTCTTTTTTTTTAAATCTAAAATTTGTATGCTGGAGGATGTGAGAGGGAAGCAAAGGTAGGGGGGTGAAGTGTATGTTTTAGAGGGAATTTAGATAATTGATTTAAGAATTCTTTCAAAAAAATAAGAATTATGTATTTTTTTTTTTTTTTTTTTTTTTTATAGAAAGCTTTGTGAAAGGTTTTTAATTTTACAAGATGGAGAGACACATACAGTGCAAATTTCAGAGGGAATGGGGGGGGGGGGGGGGGGATTTATATGGAAATTTTAAAACAATGGAAATCTACTGAAATGTGTAAGATTTCTTCAATAAAGATTGTAAAAAAGGCATTCATGCATTTTTTGAATTTCTCAAAATATTTTTAAGAGGAAGACTGAAAATTTTTAGTATAATTTTAGGAATTTTAGGGGAAATGTAAGGAATTTGTACAGCAAATTTTGAATTTTTTACAATAAAAAAAAACTTCCTTTCTGCTGAAAATGAGGACTTTGTTTTTTATAAATCAATTTCTTCTTGATACCTTAGCCATCCAATGTTATATTTTATATCTCTGTATAGAGGAAACCTTCAAGTATCATTTTAAAATATATATACAAAAAAAATAATAATAATCTGAATACATACAAATTTTTAAAAACATTGCGATGATCGAAATGAAGTTCCTGAGAGGGATTTTTCCACTGTTGAATTCCTTCAGTAACTTTTTATCACCATTAAAACCTGTTGTTATAACAATGGGGGTCCTTTGTGAGTGAAACATAAGTGATTTTATCATGTGATGTCACCACAGTTGAAAATTTTAAGTTAGTTTTCTTTTCTTTTGGCAAAGACAATTGTTTATTTTTATAAAGTTTTGTTTTGTTTAGCATAGACAGTGGAAAGGAAAAATGATTTCATTTATGTATCAGCATTTTATCCCCAAAGATTTATAACATCATTATTTCTATTTATTATAAAAACTATAAATTGTTAGGAATTTTTACAATTTTATTTTACAACAAAATAAAATTAGACTGAGGCTGGACCCAAGCAATTTTGAACAGGTCTGCTTGTAAGGAAATAAACCAGTTTCTGTCTCAAGGTCAAATCTGATAAGTTACATTAATAAAGTTTAAATTAAATGCATTTTTTATACACATTGCAACAATTTCCATGCAAACTAGTAAATTAAAAAAAAAAATCTTAAAAATTTTACAATTATACTTAAAATCTACAATCAACACATATTTTAGAAAATACATGCATATATATGAATATAGAGTGTAAAAAAAGTCCATTTTGGTTCAAATAACAGTTGAACTACAGCTATGAATGTTATGCCTGAGTATAGTAAAATGGCTCTGTGCTACACAGTCAAACACCTTGTAGTTGTAAATTCTGGGGTTAGTTTGTATCTCAAAAACTATAGAAAATACAGCCAAATATTTAACTAGTAAATCTACAGATCAGAGGCCTCAACGTCAGACCTACATATCATTGTTCATTAATCTCAATAATTTTTATTATAATCTGCATAATATCTGATATCATAAAATTCAATTTTGTTAAGCTATTTATACATTTATAAGCATATAAGATTTATTGGAACTTCCGGAAATTTTAGAAGTAGCACATTAAACACAATTTTATGCAATGATATGATAAACTACTTATTATCGTATTTTTTCAGAATAAGAATACATTCCTTCAGAGGGGCCCCTCTGAACCCCCCGTTGTTTCTTCAATTTTATGTTCTCAATTTCCATTAATTGTGCTAGTTCGAGTATAAGTCTGAATGCATTTACTGTTGTAATTTCATTATATTAACCATCTCCTTGCACAGGAGATTTTATCATATCCTTAAATGAACACTTACCTTTAAACCACTAAGGATCATCATATTCAACGTTTTTATAATTTTCATTTGGAAAACCGATTTGGTAATCTTTCTTTAGTAGTAAAAATAAACCTTCATCTATTTCATTAGAAAAAGCATATTAAAACTAAAATCTCCCAAAAATCAGCTATTTTGTTAATAAAATTTTGCATCAAAATAATGCGATTTACTCGAATTTTCTTTTTTTTTTTTTTTTTTTTTTTTTAATTCTTTGAAATACTGAAATATGTTGCTAGGCAACCATTTAATGAAAGAAAGAAAAAAAAATGCTGGACATTTTTGTAAAAAATGGGAAGTTAAAGTAATTTTATATCTTTTCCAATCGATGTGTAAAATTTTCCAATAATTTATACAATTAATTTCGAAATTCTGAAAAATTATTGGCAAATTTTAAAGTGATCGTATTAATTTAAGATGTAAATTCTGGAAATTCAGCATCCATAATTTAATATATCAATTATTCTAATGCATGATTTTCCATTCGATGAACGTTAAAATTAAAAAATCGTCTGACTTCCCATTGAAAAGCATTATGACTTAAAAGAAAATGTTCTATATTTTTTGAACGTATGAACCAAATGTAACTAAAAACAGCTAATTCCGGGTACCTCACCAACATGCCTACCAAAAATAAACCTAATTGGACTATTTTTGCGGCAATTATCACGGAACAGAGACAAACATACAGAAACCAAAAAGTTTTTGCGTCCACAGTGAGCCTTCACTGACGTTTCGGCAATAACTAACTTATAGAGTCTGATTGATTTAGTATGAAAAAAATATATATTGTATGCATGCATACAATAAATAATTGCCTGTAAGAACCCAATATCTGAAACAAATGTGAGATTATTTGTTATGCAAAATGTGAATTTTCCTATAACTGAAAATGAGAATTTTTCTTAAGGGTATGAAAATGCAACTTTGTCAAATCAGAAAAGACAATAGGTAATATGATGTAAAAAAATCTTTACAACCTGTGCCAGGAAGAAAAGGTATTCCTTAGGGTTCTTAGCCCTTATTTTTAAGAATTCAACTAATTTTACTCAAACATACGAATCTAAAATGCATGGAATCCAATTATAGAAGATTGCGAGTTTTCGTCAATAATGAATTTGAATGGAAATTTCGAAAAATTAGTCAGCTATCGTCAAGATGGCTTCATTTATGGCAACCAATTTTTGTCGCCAAAGTTGGCAGCTTGGCGAAAATTTGACGCTGGCAGATATGACTATGTAGTTTTAAATGTATGAGAGTAGCAACAATGGCTACAACAATTAAAATACGTTTGTGCGAAACCATGTTTTCCTAAGCTCATAAATGAAACCTTGTTAAATTGTTAGATATGAGGCATTTTTGTCTGCAAGTCATTTATGACTATAAAATGAATTATCATTTGCCATTATTAATTTTACTAAAATAATTCCAGGAGTAGTGAAGGATATACAGGCAATTATTTATCGTAATTTTGTGCAACTAAATCAATCATGCTCTATAATACTATTGTATTTTTGTTGTATCTCCTACAATTTTCGAGATTAAAAACTCCAACTCTGAAATTTACTGGCTGGGAGCACTGTGAGATACCTACTGATGTAGTGCATAACTATTTTATTATACGTAGACACCAGACACCACATTCATGACTGTAGCTACCTTGGTTCACCAGCAATATGAGTCAAAACATGCTTAGATTTACATCATGTATAAATAAACTGAACGTCATTTCCTCAGAAAATAAATCATACAAGCAATCACCATAAAATTAAAACAAGTGTGAAAAATATTTTACTTTATAGTAACAGACTGCACTGTGTTTCTTTCAGAGAAAGAATTTTTAAATAATTCACTTGTAACAGAGTCAAGTGGCTAGAACATCAGTCAATACCAACATACATAATTATCAAGTGAGAGCTGAAAAAAAAATTATTTATTTAGGCATTGCATTTGATAAAAGGTTGAAACCTTTAAAAGACTATTTTTCTCCTTTCCCTGAAATAGGTATGTAAAGTACACATAGTAACATCGCACAGTCCACTGGAAAGCAAAATCAATGGTTAATTTGATCACAAGTGACTGCTACTGTAGTCAAGATAACATTGTATCAGGATATCATTGATTTTGCTTTGTTAAATGATGTTCCCAGATGTAATTTTAAACCCCTGACAATCTGCCAGATCATCCAAACCTGTAATCAAGGAGAATGCTTTATTAAATGTTATAACCATCATCAAATACTTAGTAAATTTCTTCACCATCTCTCAGTCTGTAATGGGTTACAACTAAAAATCGACACAAAAACTTGAAGCAACAATCCAGTCAAACAAAACTTGGGTGTTTTTAGGGAACAGCTTTCAATTTTGTTGTCACCAATGCAGAAACTCTTTGGACACAATTTTTTTTTTTTTTTTTTTTTTTTTTTTTTTATGCATTTGTGCATTTATTTTCCAAGTTATTTAACATTTGTTGCTTTCAGTTATTTTTGTAGACTTCCTCACTCAATTTTTCAGAAAAATCCTCGACTGACCAACACTGAGGAAATTTGTATTTTTATCTATAGGTACAAAGGGTAATTTTTTTTAATTCAGATACTCCTGAGTCTTTTTTTGGCATAATATCGAAAATTGTTGAAATATATGTTTAACCCCTTTTTTAGTAGATTTGTTATGCTGCATATTACCCTTCTACAAAAAACTGTTGCTGAGATATGCAAAATGATTTAAACCATTCAAAAACCCCTAAGGGATTCAATTTTGAAAAATCCTTTCTTAGTGGGTCCCTACTATGTGATACAAATATATACCCAAGAGTTCAAGTTTCTGACTTCAATAGTTTTGTGTGTACACTGATGAATCCTTCAGTTAGTCAGAACAAAGCCTCTTATATGCATAGATTAGAAATAGCTTGTTTTGTTTACATACAGAGTAATAGATGTTGTTTTCAGACATATGGAATTCTAATTGGATAAAAAAAATATTTCATCAATAACTAACACGAATGACTTTAGCCTAAAAATTTCTTACCATCCAGTGCCAAATCTATTTAAATGATTTTATTTGAGCTTCACTCTACATTTAGGCTTTTTTCTTTTTATAGTGTTTAATGCCAAACAATACATATTATTGTGAATAATTTTTTAAATAATTGCTATGTTCAGTTAAACTTTCTAGAAGCTTCATCCTGGCTTAAATTCTAGCTCATCCTTAAAGTTTCGTTAGTTTATCTCTTTTAGTGCTTATACTTGCTATTCACCCACAATCTGTTTTTTTTTTTTTCAATTGTTCCATTTTTAAATATTGCATAAACAGTTTTTTTTTTTTTTGTATATTGTCAGCTAAAAATTCTATCACAAAATGTGATTTTCTGATATTTTGTATTCTTTTCATAGAATTGTACGATATGACTGTTGCAACAACTTTTCTTTTGATGCCATTTTTATCTGTTTACATCAAAATTTTGAGATGGCTTTTTATATATGTTAAAGAGAAGTAGAGGTGTAACTGTAGAAATGTGCTGGAAGAAATACAAAATCAAGCAATATTTTTTCTGTATAGTAAAAATAAAAAGTATAAAAGCACTGTATATTCTGCATAAAAAAATAAATAAATAGTAAAAGCAAAATACTACCTCTGTCAAAAACTAAGGAATCAGCATCTACATTTCCCACCGCACAATGAAATGTGAGCAATTTTACATAAAGTTTTTAAGTTGGTGAAACTTTGTTTGCTGTCAAAGATTCCTAAACATGTCTAAAACTCACAGACTAAAAATAATTAAAAAATGATTTCATAATTATTTAATATAATTTTATTTCTCCAAATGCTGCTAGAAAAATATGGAATCATGTCCTAATTGAGAAAAAAGTATGGAATATTTAGGCAAAATACATGGTCAATACCTTGATGATCACTTTGATTCTGTCAAACAAAGACTTAACAAGTCTTCACATTTATTTGAATTTATTTGAACGCGGCTGCCATGCTTTTTACATAGAGTATTTTAGTTTTTGTGTTGATTTTAGTTGTAGTTTAAATACAATGTTGTTCAAAATATAACATATTTTCAATAAGATTGATATCTGGACAACATACTGGCCACTCTATTTGAGGAACATTAAATTCAGAAAGAAAATTTTTCGCTCTCCAAGACCTATTGTTATCCATAATCATAGCATCACATTCTTCAAATTGATATCCTAAACTAGAAATCAGGAAATCTTTTAATATTGAAACATATTTCTCAAAATTCAGATTTCCATTCACAACACAGTCTTCCAGCCATCTTAGAAGACATGCAGCCCAGAATCATGATTAAATCAGGGAACTTAAGACTAAAATTGGAACAGTTTACGCTGCCCCTTTCATTTTGCTGTCAATTCATTTTGCAAATGAATTTTCCTCTATCATCTCCTGCACCAAAATAAATTTTTTATTCATCGTTAAGCACCACTTTACTCCAGTCATTAACACACCAGTCTCAATATTTTTTGCCTCATCATAAACTGGCTGTTTGTTTGTGCCATACCGTAAGCTTAGATTTTGCCTTGGCTTTATGATAACGATATCCAGCTTCATTTAATATGTTGCACAACATTCTGTTTAATACCTTGGTCTTGCATGCTTTCGTCCATTCAGTATTCATATCATTAGATATTTTCCATTTCATATTTTTGAATATTTTAATAAATTACTGTCCTGACCTGCTGATGTAGCTTGTAGTTCAGCAAAACTGAGACAGTTTTTCACACTTTTAAGCTCTACGAACTTTCTTGAAATTTTTGAAACAGTGGATTGTGAGTATGAAAATGTCTTTTCTACATTTCTCTGTGATTTTCTTTCCTTTTAGCAGCTTAATGAACACCTCTCTTGTTTTCAAATCCAGCTCTCTTAGAAGTGTCATTTCATCTACTGTTTGAAATGAGCAAATGATAAATTTTAAAAAGTCAAACTACACAAGACCACTGCATAACACTGAGCTGATCACCAAGCATGGAAATTTGCATATTCAAGTGAGTGACTTCTTTTCTCCAAGTCAATATGATTTCCAAACTTTTTTTCTGCACAAATTTTAGAAATAATTATTGAGTGCTTATTTTATAATTTTCATTGTGTCTGTGTATCTCAGTAATGTTCTTGATCATTCATTAAAAAGAAAATGATTATAGCTTTTCATTTATAATAGAAATGTATATATTTGATTGTGAGTTGCTGAATAGAGAGTGCTGATTCCATATTTTTTGCCAGGAGGTAGTACTTTAATGCAACAAATTCAGTTCAGGATGAGATGCCCTTAAGTAGGTCTTTTAAAAGAAAAATTACCCAAATTTTCATTTTCAGTCAAGGAAAACCCTAAAAATCTTGAACAACCATACTGGTCATGCAGTCCTGGTGTAAAAATTATAAGCATTGGTTGTAAGCAAATTCATCAAATCAGAAACAACACTATTAAAAGTCAATAAGATCCTTCCTCATTTATTTTTTAAAGTAAAAAAAAAAAAGTTTTTATAAATATGGATTGTAAGAAACCCATACTAATAACACAAAAATGAAAAGTGGGGAAAAAAAGTAAGAAAATAATTAAATAAGAAGAATAAGGAAATAAGAAAATTACAAAATTAAAATACTGAAAATTTTAATATGGATATGCATTTTATCAATATCACATGAATTCCAAATATTTTGTTTCTAAAAAATATCCAAAATAACACATTTGTTGAAATTATTTATTTGATGATGGTTGTAAGCTTACTATCACCTATTAATAACCTGGTAACTGGTAACAGTGAACAAAGTTTTACAACTGCTGATTAAACTTAATGAGTGCAATAACACAACAAATATGTCTTTAATATTCAAAACCATTAAAAAAATTAAATTACATGAAAATTTCTAAATAAAATCCCTTATCACAATTACTCAATGAAAATTGAATTTATTGTAATTGATTAAATAAAAAAACACTTAAAAAACCATTAATAAAACAAAGAAAAATTAAATTAATCTTTTTCTTTCATAACAAAAAATATACAAAATTGTAAATAAAAAATAAAATGCTTCTACAAAATATATAAAATAAATGTTGAGAAACCCATCAATTCTAAGTTGATAGTTCTCTAAATACAAAAGTAAATTCATCTAAAATGCAAAAAAGAAAGAAGGCAAAAAAAAAAAAAAAAAAAAGCCTTAAAACGAGAAGGAGAAAATACATAAACATAAAGAAACCTAAAAAATCACAGATGGATTCATCGATATCTCTATCCTTGAAATGTCATATTTTTAATGTTTTGCTATTTTTTTTTTTTCTTTCTGCCTCAAAAGGTCGTTATTATCATTATTTTTACATATTACTAATAAGTTTTTTTTCACAGCAAAGATTATTCCAAAGATATTAAAAACAGTAATCACAGCTTACTCTTTTTGAATGTGTTGTGTATTCATAATAAATATAAAGTAAGCAAATTAAAGAGTCTAACAGGATAAGCATTGCCAACTGTTCTGCTAGTGTTAACCTTTAAAGAATTTCCATTAAGATAGTTGTCAACCATGAAAATATAACATATCATGTATTATTTCAAAATTTTAATACAAAATAGTCTTTGAGATAAAAGTATGTTAAAAATAATATATAAATAGTATGGATGGATGAAATCTTTCTCAAAAAATAAAAAAGTTACTAAACAAATAAGTGAGGTCTACTACACATCACATATATTTTCTGCCTATATTTTTCAAATGCACTAAAGTAAAAAATAAATACAAACATTATTTACTGTTATGCATTTTAATGTACAATTTAAAATTTTTAACTTGTAATTTTATTTTATTTATTTATTTATTTTATTTATATTATTATTATTTTTTTTTTTTTTGGCGAAAATCTTAGACATATTTTCATAAAATATGAAATCTTTTCACAACATACAAAAACAAGTGGGTAAGTGTGATCAAAGATCACACAAAGGGTTTTGTTTAATATTCATATAAAAAAAAACTTTATCTTAAATGGAATTAGTTCTGTGGAAATCAGGGCATTAGATATGCATATATTAAAAAATGGTGTCAAATAATGATAAACCAACCGCTAGGGAGCACAGTTTACTAAATGTGATATTTATAAAAAAGTCCCCATCCCCGCGATTTAAAAACGTACACACGTTTCTTTAATTCTTAGAGCCATTGTCAATTAGTTTTTATTTCTTTACCATAAAAATCAGGTGCTTTTGACTACGATAAATACCGTTTATACTCGTGTTTAAGTCGAAGAATTTTAGACAAAATTTGGGAGCTGAAAATGGGGGATCAACTTATACACAAGTAAGTTTAAAAAAAAAAAAAAAAAAAAAAAAAAAAAAAAAAAAAAAAAAGCAGAGTGAAATACCGGAGTTATATTTTTTTCACAAATAATTGGTGAATGTGCAAGTCTTTTAATTAATCACATATGGGTCTAGGTTGGAGAGACAGATTGACAATGGGATTGATAAAAAAAATCTCAACAATAATGTCTCTCTAATTGTTCTGCACTCATTTTCTCTTGGGATAGAATTCCCTTCAATACAGGGGCATTCCTTTCAACATTTTAATCCCCTTTTTAAAAAGAGTTCAACTTGAGAATTCTTCTAGATTTCTCTCCTAAAAGTCCTACAATACAAATAAGTACTATATTTTAGCAATTTAAGAAGTTGTTTACCCTTGTAAATAAGGCTTGAATAGATTTTTCAAAGAATTCTTTCTTTTTAAGTATCATTAAATTGATGTGAATAGGTTTCAAGACAGTTTAAGCTTCTTCAGTTTTACATAATTATAGAGTTTTAAAACGTTGAATTAAAAAAAAGTGATTAAAAACGTAAAAAAAAAAAGTTTACTAATTTAATGAAATTTTTTTTTTTTTTTTTTTTATCCTCGATTGCAAATCATTTTTCAACATACTACCAGAAATGTGGTTCGACTTATGCACGAAAATTCTATTTTTTCCAAAATTTTGTGTAAGAATTGGGGGGGGGGGGGGGGGGGGTCGACTTATACACAAGTATATACGGTATTTATTTTTATTAACACAAAATTAAATCGTATTTTTTGTTCTAATTATGCAATCTTCATAAAAATTAGATTTATGGGTTCTCCATCAAAAAATAGGCATAGATGGCTAATTTTCAAATCAATAAATGCAATATTTAAAAAAAAAAAAATTTAATAGAGTTTTAAAACTCTGAGTACATTGAAAGTCTATGGTTTACGCTTTCCATCTGTCAAGAGCTCGCAGACGACATGTCTGCTATGTCTAGTTGAGATATCATGTGTTCACAAATAAATTCTTTTTAAGCCAATTATTTAAATAAAAAATTAATTGTAATTTCTGTTCTAATTATTGGAAGATTATGAAATTTACGTATTTAGATTCCTCATGAAGAGACACGAGTGGATGCATAACTTTCACATCTATAAATGCAATATTTCAAAAAAATTTAATAGAGCTGGAATTTTTCCAGTATAAAGAAATGCCGTTTTTTTTTTTTTCATTCTTTTACTGCAGCAAGAAGGAAATTTTTCAAGGTGCAGGTGAAAGACGAAAGCTCATTGGTCAGTTTCGACCCTTGTATCAGGGTACCATTTCAGTCAAAACTGAACTTCTTTGTTTCGGTAAAAATGTTCCTTTTTCGCTAACTTTTGATGGTTTTTAATTAATATCTTGTGTTAATTAAGACTTTTTCAAAATTTTATGATTCAGCTGTAAGTATATGAAATTTCAAATCTCTACAGTTTCTGAGAACGGACTCTGTGACAGACAGACAGACGAGTGAGACGAATAGGGTTTCATGAGATGAACGAAACCCTAAAAACAAATGCAGTTTAAACCCTGCTTAAGAGGTACAACCAGTTACATATACTATAATCTAGTAGTTGTTCATAGCTGTTTATTGTAATGAACAGTATACACATTTTAATGCATTTTTGAAGTAACTCACATTAAATACAAAGAATACCAACTATCATATGCAATTTGTTTGGATTTCATGTACAGCAATTACCATACTGCACAAGATCTATAACTCAGCCATAGACTATTATGAACATTCAAAATTAACATCAAATAAAATTATGCACCAAAAACACATAAATTATACCATAATTAATTACTGGTATATTCAGAGTAAAATATGCTTACTTTAAATGAAACATTACTTTAACAAATTAAAATATGTTTAACAGATTCTAATATTTTTAAACTCAAAAACATGGCATCTTTCTGTCCCAAAAATATTTCTGACATTTTCTTTATGCATACATTCCTTTACAATAAGAGACAAGTCAAGTTAATAACAAATTCTGAAATCTGACATATATAAAAGCTTGTACATATATTTCAATAATGCAGTACAAAATGTAGTGCCAAAGTAGTTGCCTAAACTATGTTATTCACAGATTATATGATTAAAAAAAAACTTTTCAAAAGACTAATATAAAATAAAAATGTGTGAAATACTTATATGATAATCATTATAGGAAAAATCAAAACAAATGACAATCAATGACTGTTTGAAAAAATTATATTGACTGTTTGAAAAAGATATAAAAATGTATTAATTGTATGCATAGGATTGTAAACAATGGTAAACAAGTAGTTCAGTACATCAATATGACATAAGGTTGATAAGAAATAGTTATATAATATTTCAATTTATATATAAGAGAAGACGTGTTGTATATGAACATTTTGAAGTAAAATTAATATATATGTACATATAGCCAGCATATGGATTTTCTGTAATGTATGTGAAATGTTATACGACACCTTTTGATTGAGAATAAGAAGAAAAAATTTCATTTTAGACATCATTTATGAATTAATCTTACGTATATATAACATGATTATAGTATGTTAGTTTTTAATTCCCCATGTTAATTTCTTGTCAATCTATTAATAATATATCAAAATCTCATTAAAAAAAAACACATAATAGCATCATCAAAACTTTCTTATGATATGAATTTCAAATTTTTAATGTCTACCACAAGTTTAGAGAATTTGTCTTCTGTTAAGCAAACCAAATCTTTTGAAATTGGGGAAATAAAAACTCTTGATTAACACGTAATTTGATCTGTTTGAAATAAAAGTTTTGAGAACAAATTTTTCTACCATTTTATTTTTTCAGTTTAATCTAAAAAAAAAAAAAAAAAAAAAAAAAAATATTTACTTCAAGAATTGTTCTTACTGACAACTTTCAAGAATCCATCTCAATATTTTGTAAAATTATAATCATTCTTAAGTGATTATGGTTTAAAGAGTTAATAATGTCATTCATGTCTATCTATATCATGTCATGTCTATCAACACCTCTCTCCCCAACCACACACAAAAAAAAATAAATAAATAAATAAAATGTATAAAATAAAATAAATGAATAAGTAAAAATGTGCTTATGGAGATACCTTTCAATAAGGAACATACTAAAGCCAGTTTCAATATTTTCAACTTTAGTTCAGACTGCAGTTAATTATAAAAACTATCACATGGCTGACAGGGTAAGCCGATTTAATTCAGGTTGATTAAAATGGTGATTAAAATCACAATTAAAATCCTTTATTATTTTTTAATAAATCATTTATTTAAATCAATATTGAAATTTTATTCTTTTGGAATATATAGTTTTGCCTTCATTTAGAATATAATAAAATTTAAACAACCTACATGTTATTTAGATCAAATAAGCCAAAATAGAAAGGTTGGGGAGGGAGTGTTTAAGAATGACACTTTTTCATTTCTAATTGTAGCTATCTATCTATATTTATTTATTTTTCTTGAGAGCAAGCACTAACTGAAGAAAACAGTATTCATCGCAGGAGATATATTCCTAATGGCATTTCCAGAACAAAAGTGGGTCAAAATTTATTTGGCCAATATATAATCTTATTACCAAGGCCATTATTAACATTATATGCCTCACTTAAATTTCAGTAAAAATTTGAAATGACATTGTTATAATTTGCTTGATAAATTCATATTTTTAACTTATTTTAAAATATCTTGCAAGCTTTTTATCTGTGGTTATGTCGCAGACTATAAAAGCACAGAAAACCAGAATAAAGATAATGAAGACAGTGAGTCTGTACATTTTTATAGCTGATCAATTTTTTAAAGAATTTTGGTTAGGGGGTTTTTTTCGGGTTTTTTTTTTTTTTTTTTAATCAAAAACTTGTTAATTCTTTTGGCAATAAATAGATAAGATTTCTTGTAATTAATTATATTATATATATATAAATTTTTAAATTATTAAAGCGTCCTAATAAAGTACCTAAGGCAAGATATGATCATTAAAATTGTGCAAAGACATACACTGATGCCTCTATTTAAAAAATTAAGTACTAAATGAAAATTAAAGTATACAAATAAATTTAAAAGATTTTTACCTCAAAGTGAAAAAAATAAAATAAAATACAAATTGATAGGAAAGTATCTTGAATGTATAAAATGCTTTATACATTCTCAAATAATTAAACCTAGATATGAGCTGACACAAAAAGTAAATTTTACCTATGTTATTTTAGTTATATTAAAAGAAAAGATGCAGAAAAATCTGAAAAGGAAAAAAAAAAAAACTTTTATGTGTGTGTGTGTGTGCATGAGGGCAAAACTGGAAAAATTGTTTTTAGAAGTAAAAATTTTTTTCTACTTTTCTAAACTAATTTTTGCATTAAACATTTTTTTTTAAATCAAAATATATTGTTTGGGTTTACTTTAAAATTATCTATGTGTTATTAAACTACTTCCTCCAACCCTAAAAACAGTCATGTTTCAGAATTTGACTTCATTATGACAGCTTTATTTAACTTAAAAAAAACACATACATTTAGCAAGATTTTTACAAGAATAGATAAAATATGGAGACAAATTATTTTGGAAACATACAGCTCTTGGACGATATTTTAAGACACACACACACACACACACAAAAAAAAAAAAAAAAAAATTCCAAAAATATAATTTAAATTAAAAAAAAAATCTGATTATTATTATTATTATTATTTTAATCATGATTTTTTTTGCACTCTGGTGGCTGAGCTGTTAGACAAAAGATAAGTAATAAATATTTTTCCAATAAGAGTTTAAAAGGATTGAATAATTTGGTCAAATAAGAGAGGGACTTATTTCTTTCACTTGTTTGCTTAAAACTTTGAAATATAGTTACTTTTTATTAAAATATTAAGTCTAAGCATAACAATTTTTTTACAAAAAAATTTTTAAAGACTCATTGAGCTTTTAATTTTGTGAATTCTCACCATGTAATTCACCAATGTCAGGTTAAGTGATTAACATTTTTAAACTAAAATAACAGATATTTACTCATGCTTGATTGCAAGTAATTTTATATATTACCTTTAGTAAATGGAACAGTGAAAATAAAAGAACTCTCAATGCTATCAGAGTATTTGGCAAAAGGTATTTGGGGTTATAATTATTAATAAAGTGTCTCTGGATTACTAAGGTTGCTATTTTTTTTATATCATGCTTATTGTCTGCATTATTTAGTGCTTTTCTGTTGATTTACATATTAAACTTTCGCAAAAAAAAAAAAAAAAAAAAAAAAAAAATTAAATTACAAAAGTATGCCCACCTTTATAAAATATCTGCAGGCGCACCCTGGTCCAAAGCACCTGTGTGCACATCACACTTTGCACACCGAGCCTGTATATGTATATATGACTGAAATAAATATGATCTTTTTTTAATTTGTACATTTTTATTAAAACAGTTTTTTAAAAAAAATATTTTTATTGATATTCCATAACATTTTTGAAAAATAGATATGCCATTTTGTAATCCTGAAAGACTGCCGGTGGGTTAAACTCTTTGAACTTGTTTCACTTTTAGAAATATTTGAAATGCAATATCAAAATAGATTATCTGAATGATAATTTAAGGTCAAAACTTTATATAATTTATCTTCATGGTTGACCAAAACCATGACATATACCTCTGTACGATAGACCCAGGTATTCCATCTTTTCATTAATAATTACAAAACTACATAAAAAGTAAACAGTCAGATAATTTTATGCCTAAATTGAGCAAACAATTAACTACGTACAGTAAAACCCCAGTTATAAGAAAAGCATGGGACCAAAGGATTTTCGGTTAACCGGGATTACATAGGAATTTTCAGATAACCGGATAGGTTCCTATATTTATTGTACCAGATGGTATTACTCATCCTTCTCACTTCTGCACAGTCAGGTAACCCGTTCGTGCCTGTAGATGCAGCTAGAGCTCTATAAGAGGGCCTTATAGGAACCCTAGATGAAGTAACAGCAAGAGTCCGTATTCTATAGGATTTCCCGTAACTGTTTACACATGTTTTAATTTCCTCCAAACTTTCTTATGATGAATAATACTTTAACCCCTTGATTACAGGGTTGAGAGTTGGGACATATGTTGTGCCAGTGACTATTTCTTTATTCTATTCTCGCCATTTTTTCGAGAAATTTATCACAAAGAAATTCTTTTGTGTAAATTGTGGAATGAGTGAATATGAAAATAGTCGCCAGTCTAAGTCCGTAATCAAAAGGTTAAAGCGCAAACGGATAGTAAACATAAAGATTTCAACGTGTTGAAAAGAGTTGATAATGGCACTTCAATCTATTGAAGTGCAGGAAGATTGCAACAGCATCAGATGTGTTGTTGTTTAAAAGATAGAGTGATAAGGCAGCATTGAAGCAATGCAAGAGTTTAAAAACAAAACACAACTTATTTTGTAAAGAAATGAAGTGTTGTATATGTCTATGCAATAAAATACCTGCATTTATGCAATGTCCATATAAGTAAGTTGACTCTTTAATTATTTATAAACAACATGCTTGTATAATAAAATTTTTCTTTAAAAGAAGAAAATATATATATATATATATATATATATATGTATATATATGTTTCGGTTAAGCTGATTTTCGGATAACCAGGATTCAGATAATCGGGGTTCTACTGTACTTGTTTTGTTACATCAATATTTATTGCAATTCATATATCTATATTTCACTACAATACTATAATTATTTATTTTAAGTTCAGACATATTTTTTTTTTATCTGCCACAATTGTTTCAAGAAATTTTATGCAATATTTGATAAAAATTATTTTATAAAAAAATAAAATGATCCACTATTTTGATATGATTAAATCATTTGAGATTAATTTGTCTTAAATTGGTCAATTATCTTAACATATATAGATCAGAGGTTGAAAAAGCAAATTAAAAATTGATAAAAGAAAAATAAATGCAAGGTAATTGAAAAAAGGTACATAGACAACAAAATAAAAATAACATAACAAGTAAAAAGGTAAAACATAGGTAACAAATTTTAAATAAGAATAAAAATAATAGCAATAAGTTTTTAAAAAAAGATAAATACCTAGAAAAAACAAACCCAAAAATAAATAAATAAATAGGTATAACAAAATCCACAAATAATTAAGTTAAAAAAATATTATTAATCATGAAAGATAAATACTTGAAGTTTAATGGGAAACTGTTCTACTAATTGTTATAATTTTCATAATGGTGATAAAAAATAATTATCTCAGCTGAATGCACAAAATTAGAAGATTAAATTATCTTTAATAAGCAGAATTAAATAGTTATTTTGCCTATTAATATATGTTTATATAATTTTGTAAAAACAAGTTAAGTTATTGTCATAATATAAAAAAAACTTCTAATCAACTAAATACCTTAACAATTTCAAGGGGTTTTTTTTTTCTTTCTTTTTTTTTTTAAATCTTTTATGAAAATCCAATTACGATAAAATATTTACAAAAACTTTTTTATTTATTTATTACTAGTATTTACACAATAAAAATTATCAGTGTTAAAGAGTCCCAACTTAAAAGATGTAATCATAAAGGTTGTTTCCCTCCTTCAATTTATAGCTACAACTTTTCATGAGAAATTAATAATCCAGCAAATTAGAAGCAATATTAAATTATGATAAATCATATTTATAAGATAGTATTATAATAATTATTATATATATATATATATATATATATATATATATATAATATCAGATCAGTAACAATCACTTCCAATCATTATCTAATATACAAAGTCATCTTTTTCTATATAATTTTCAAAGTTTTGCAAACTAATATAGTGTTTCATTCGTATATGAGTTAAAAAATTGTCTTTTCTGCTAAATTTTTTCAAACAAACAGAACATGAAAATGGTTTTACTCCAGTGTGCATCCTCTCATGCCTCTTTAAATCACATCTTTTTTTAAAGATTCTTCCACAAACATCACATTTGTTCCTTTCTGAAAGTCCATCTTTACTTGTAGAATTGTCACTTAAATCATCAACTATTCCAAACTCTTGAGTCCCTTTATATACTGCCCATCTATTTCTAGAGGCTGAAATTAAAGGGGGGAAAATAAATAAATTTAGATATTTTCTGTAAAATAAACATTTTTTGTTTTTAATTGCAGATTTAAACCGCTTTTAATAAATTCAAGGAGATTTAATAGATAATTATTATTCTTGAAGATAACAAAAATTCTAACTCGATATAGGCATTCAGATTCACATCAATAAAAAGTAAAATAGACAAAACAACACTATAATAAATAACAGTTTTTAAACTGTTAAAAACAAATAAAGAATCAGCTTGTAGCTTATAATAATAAAACAGTCAAAGTTTTTTTTTTTTTTTTTTTTTCTACAGCATCTTTTATAAAATTTCAGACCACCATACTTAACTTCGATCTTGAAAAGGGAATATTTATTTTTTGTCTTCTAACAGAATTGCCATTCAAATTTCTAAAATTTGAATTGTAAAAATAAAATTTTTATCAGTCCAATACATTGCATGTTAGATAAAACATGTTTATATTGTATTATATTGCAAAATTTAACTTCTGTCAATAACAGACACATGAAAAAATAGTCAAAATTTTCACAAAAAGGATTTTTTTACATTTAAAATAGTTTTACAGATTCTTTATGCAAATTTTAAAAGTCCCTATATTTTTCACTTTTTTTTTTTTTTAATTCACTGATTTTTTTTTTAAGTTTTCTAGCTGCATGACAACCTTGCATAATACATTAATACTCTTTTACACTGACATCTTCATATCCAATTTTTTTTATTTCTATACTATTCGAAATTAATATAATTAAAAAAGAAAGAAAAGGTACTTTTATAGAATCCTTCTTGGCTTTTGTGATAACAGCAATACTCATTCCCTCTAACAAAACAGATCTATGAACTTATAATGTTACAAAGTTTATAATTCTTGAAATTTTAGACAATTTTTAAGGAGTAATATTTCATAATCTTCCTTAAAGATTGCTGTGCTGTTCTTCAGTTACTTTAAGTAATGATAATAACAAAGTTTTACTATTCATAAGTTAGGTGAGATGTATGAACTCGGAGCTTTTATACAAGTACCGTAACTTTTAAGAGTGCCTCAAAAATCCAAACAACAAAATAAAATAATCACTGAATGACTCAAAGATAGCCTTTTATCATCATATGAACAAAAATTTTATGTTAATCATACTACAAACACATTTTTAAAAGCTGGAATAACTTATATTGGCATAATTATATTATTTATTTTTAAGACTTTTGTTCACAATTCTAAAATATATCTGCGAATTCCTTGACATGATACAAACTAAAAAATAAAAACTGCTTATTTTTATAAGTTTCGGCCAATAAGGATTAAGAACAAGTTCATCTTACCTATAATATGTACAAAGTTTCTACTCATGAAAATGTTATGCTTAATAGAAACATTAATTTTTATTAATTAATCATAGTTTAGAAAATGATCATATTAAAAGTAAGTAATTTTTCCATTACTTTTTGTTTCATATGTACTTAACATGGGATCTTTAATCTATACTAATAAAAGAAAGTTTCGCTCTGTGTGTGTGTCTGTCTGTGTGTGTCTGTCGGCGATGGCTAGCAAAATCTAGCCCACCTACAAGTCTGTAAATTTAGGTGTGGATAGTCCAAGGTCTGGCCATGTGCACCTGAGTCTCAGAATTTTAATATTTTGATAATTACCCAAGATATTAGTTTCTCATTAATCATCACTTCTAAAATGCCATATTTTTCTGAAAATGGTGCAAAAGAAATGTGAAACCGCAAAATGAGTTGTGTGTTGGGAGAGGGAAGAAAGATTTTAGGTTTACTGGAAAAAGGTTGGGCTACCACAATGACTTTTAACTACACCTTTTCGACACATGTCAAAATAACAGAAACTATTAGGTCTATCGACACGAAAATTTGCAGATCTATATAAACAAACAATCGCAAATTCAAAAAGTCAAATTTAAAAAAATTCCATCCAAAACTTTCAGAAATATTAATTAGAAATGTTTAATTTTTCGAGTAATTTAATCTTGCAATGATCAACACGTTTTTTGATAAAAATTTGAACCGTAGCAGGTGTCTCGATAATGAAACCACAAAGAAAGAGGTACTAAGAGATTTTTTAGGTGACTCAAATTAACAATAGCTAATTAAGCTACGATTTTAAAATTAACACCTTTCGAATCCTCTCTGTTTCCACATTACAAGTTTGTAAAAATTAAGATTATCCGATTCTTATAACCGAAGATATTTATTATTTCGCATTAATTTGACTGCAGAAAAAAAAATAACGTGTTTCTTTTTATTTTTTTTCTACAAGCAAGAACAGCAGACAAGACGTCCGTTATCTCTTGAATAAAGAAAGATACAAAACAAGTAAATAAAAATTTGGAATGGTGCTATTAGAAGCTGTATAAAATTATTAAAAATCTTGGATTTTTTTAATTGGAAAATTATGCATCCTTATCGAGTTAAAGATATAAAATCATACAAAATTTTGCTTTGTTTAACTTTATTATCACGGGCCCAGGCAATGTCGGGCGGGTCAGCTAGTCATCAAATAAAAAGAATAAATTTATATATTAAGTAAATCGAAGGAGGAGCAATTTTGTAGAAATCATAAAATAATACAAAGATTCAAGAGACAGAATCAATAAATTGCGTTAACTAAACTAGCCAGCCCAAGATTCCTATTCATGTTATAAGTAGGTAACCAGGTTGTCTTATCTCACTTACACGATTGTTAAACTTGGGTTGCTTGTTAAATTCATAAAGAAAAAAAGTACATATTTTTAAAATACTATAATTGCACTATGCATATAAAGAAATGAATAATAATCATTATAAAATAAAAATTAATGCAAAAAATATTCTTTATACTAATGCTTTTTTCAATACATGAGTTGTAATGAGGATGCCTCACGTGTGTTACTAAATTATATATATTTATTTATTTTTAAGGTTTTAATGAGTGCAATGTGAAAATTAAATTTAGTTTTTATACTTTTAACACAGATAAAAGTATTATGCTTACAGACATTTCAAATTAAAACAAAACAAATAAACTATGCTTAGGACAAATGTAAATCCACAGCACACAGAAAGATAAGTTCAATACAAACTGGTAGGTATAATAAAAGAAAGAAAGAAAAAAATAAATAAAAAAAAAGCATGAAAAAGTGTGCATTTGATGAAACAAGACTTAAAATTTGTTTATCTGGTATTCTTACACAAAAGAAATCATGTCGACATCACTGGGAGTCAGTTGAAAGCAAAATATGAAATTAGGATTTAATGCTTTATGGATGCATCTTTAAATAAATAAATTTCTTATGCTCGTTGTTATTGTTTCTTCAATAACAGATAATTTGTATTTTCATAATTACATGTTTTGCAGATAGTTTTATTGATTTCAAATGTTCATAAGTTAAAAAAAAAAAAAAGTTGAGAAACACTGCTCTATACAATAATATTCATACATGGAGCCATATCACTAGAAAATTGCGAAAAAATAACCAATTTTTCAGTGTTAAGTCATCCTGGAGTAAAACATGATTGGAATGAATTTATATGCTAAGAATGATATATTGTAACAAGCGATCAATGACTTAAAGTTCATTTATAAAATATATATATTAATATATATAGAAAATGCTGTTTAATATAGAAATTGAATTATTCTACACAACAACCAATAACCCAAGAGTATTATAAATATTCTTAAAATTCCAAATGACAAAAAAAATTCTCAAAATTTTCGTGACACACATCATTACACAAAGTGTCTGAGTTGAAAATAGCTAATTTATTTATTTTTCAATTGTTTTTCTTTGAGCAGAGAAAAAAGCTTTATTAGAAAAAACAGATACACAGGGTGGGGCGGAATGAACAATTATTTTAGGGAGAAAGATAAATTAAGAGTTAGGTTAGATATATTTAGTAGTTGAGATTACATTTTTTTTTATTTATTACTTTTACAAGAACATTAGCATACAGTCTATAATTTTTGCTATCACAAAATTCTAATTTAAATAGCTTTAAAATAAGTTATTAAATACATAGACAGATGATGAATTATTACATTAAATCTCAAAAGAAACCCCATGATCTATGAGTATTTTAACTGAAACATTTTAATCAAATGCAAACTATCAGAAAAATTATGCTCAATTTTCAAAACTTTTGGTTTTACTATTTTCTGAAATAAATAAAAGATGAATATTGACTTTGCGGCATGTTGTGAATGGTGAAAGATTGAACATGGCAAATTATAGGGGCCTAAACAGCCAAAATCTTTAGGCCCAGCTCAAATGAAATCTATCATGGCCTGACCCAGGTAAAAATCAATAAAATCAGACACGACTCAATTTTCTTTAAAAAACAGATATTTTTTAACTAACATTATCCAGCAATTAAACTTCTTTTTAAAAAATATTTCATACATATTTATGCAAAAATACATTTTCAGCTTATATGACCGCAAGGCATAGAATATGAAATAACAACATTATTGATTACTTAAACATATATTTTCAGATGAAGACTCATTAGGAAAGTTGGTGTAATTTAGAAACCTGCATGAGCTCAGGTCTAGCTTGCAAAATAGTGACAAATTTTCAAATGGGCAGACAGAATAAAGAAAATATTTTTAACAGGGTTGGCCTCAAGTTAGTTATATAACATCTGAGCCTAGCCTTAATATTTTTCAGCACATTTAGGCCGGCCCCAACTTACATTTATCTTTATATACTTGGGCTGGGCCTGGACTTAAATGTTCCCAAACCATGTCGGCCAGCATTTTTTTTTTGTAAAAATAATAGTGATATTGTACATTTGTTAACGGAATCTTTGGAAATATACTTTGGTTAAATAAATTAAACAGAAATATTTTCAAAAAATCTACCTTTCTTTTACTGTGCAGCTTCAAAATTGATGTTTTAATCATCTTTTTTCATTTTTTCTAAACTATATTAGTTTTTTTAATGAGACTTTATTTGAATGCAATAATCTCAGAGTCAAAGTGATTATTACCCTCTTGTGCTCTAGGGGTGTTAGCGGAGGTGATAAATGATTAGAGCATGATACATATATGTCATATGTGTTGATAAGTTTGTAAGAAGACAACTTTAATTAAGCAAATTTAATTACTGTATTGTAATTCACATTTGAAAATTAATATAACTAAGTCTAATACAAAATGATGACTTAATGCAAATAGGAATGCTACATCAAATACATAAAAAACAAAACATATCATGTAAATATAGTTTCATAATCTACTTTCGATGATGGGCATCAAAATGGCATACATGACCTATTACACATGAAAAAAATAACTCAAAACATTTCCATAGATTTACCATTATTGCCATATCTACAGCTGGATATATATCATAATCATTTTCAAAAAATTTCCTCACTGTTGAACGACTATCACAAAACAGATCAATGATATTTGTCCAATTATTAACAGTATATTTGCTTTGATTTCTTCATCTGTGTCAGACATATCACTAATTTCAAAGTCACTGGTCTCAACTCTACTTTCTGTATTTGGTACATAATCCTCATTGTTGCTACCATCATAATTCATATCCAATTACACATAAAAACAACTACCACATTAAAAATACATAAGTAAACAAGCCCTTCAGCCAAATGGCGTGAACAGATAACAACTACACAGTTATGATTCCTACGTTCCAAATGCCTTCTTAAATTATCTTTCTAGCATCCCCTAGCAGATACCACAATGAAATCGAGGTCATTATTCACATGTACAATCGAATCTTCATTTATGTCTTTCCAGGATAACTATAATATGGCTGTAAGGAAATTCATTTTCACAACTAGTGTGTGATGTACGGGTCATTGCTGGTAAGTCATTGTTGGAAATGACCAAAATACCATGACATACGCTGAATATGTCATAGAGCACAAGGGGTTAATGTTGCTATTCTATATTCTATAACTTGTGAACGTATGATATAGTCTGAAATATGCTGTAAAACTATCACATAAATATGTATGCAGTATTCTTTAAAAGAATCTTAATTGCAGGTTAAGGAAAATTGACATTTTCTTTTGTAGAAGTACAGTCAAGTTGGGCTGTGAACAACGAAAATATAAACAGGTCAGCCTAGACTTTTAGTTTTTACACTAGACTGGGTTGGGCCAAGATAACGACCAGACCAGGTCCAGAAATTTCAGCTCATGTAGAACTCTAATATAATTTAATAACAGAAAAAAAAATCGTAATTTTAAAGATTTATACAGAAAAAAGAAGTAGATTTTTAAAAATATTTCTAAAACAAATATTTAATAAAATAAAATAAATTTCTAAAGATTCTGTTAAACAAGTGTACAATGTCAATAGTATTTTCACAAAAAAAAGTTCTGGCCCAACACTGCCCAGAAAAAATTAATTCCAGATTAAGCCTAAATCTACAGAAAACAAGCAAGACTTCTGCAGATAAGCTTCTGCAGACTTGGACCAAGTTTGGAAAAGAAAGAAATTAAGCCCAGGGCCTGGTCCAAATCCATAGAGAAAAAGCAATCCCGGGCTTGGTCCAAAACAGATTCCTTTTGTTTCCTGAAAACAATATTCATTCTCAGCTAATCAAACTTTGTTCCCTTGCAGATTTAACTCAATCTAATCGGGGAAAAGAGCTTAGACTGATCAGTGTGTGCATGCATGGAGTTTCGGATCGCAACAAGCACTTGGTGGAGACTTCGTAACTATGAAGAATTAGAATTATGGAGGTTTTCTTATAGCAAAATACTGTTAGGAGAAAATGTTTATACTTAGGCTCAATTTTGTTGAAAATGATCAATTTGGTGCATAAATGCACACATTATCATTTCGGCGAGTTTGGCACAGCTGTTTCATCACTTAAATAACAAGTATTTTTTGCATATTTTTTTTTATAATTTTGCTGATTTCAATAATTTAGAAAATCAGCATAGATTTTTTTATATCCTAATTAATAGAGACAATACAGAAAGCTCAAATGAATCTACAAATACAGTAAATGTGTTTTTATTGAAATTTTTAATCCTTAACACAAAAATACAGTTAAATACAAAACAGTAAGGTATGAATAACAAAGTTAAATAAAATAATTCATAAAATCATAAAATGGACAAAAAAGAAAAAAATTAAATTATTTAAAAAATGAAATTTTCCTAATAACTTATGACAAACTTACATTTAAAATCACAGTATGAAAGAATTCTTGGATTGTGATTCTATTAATACATAATTACAATTTGTTCAGAAAGATCCATTTATCTGCATATTATGCCATATGCATGCGGTATTAATGCACAAAACAATGCTGCACAATGATTTCATGATGCAAATTAGTGGTGATAGTCATGCATGTACACATGACATTGAGCACTTACCTGTGCGCATTAGAGATCAGTTCAGGCTTTTTTTCAGAGCCTGACTCTGTCCCAGTCCGATAATTTAAAATCCGAGCCTGAAACATTTTGTGTCATATAAGCCTGAGCCTGAAACCATAAGTATGGAGTAGAAAATTGTTAATAACATTTTTAAATTGTTTCAAGATTAATTTTCTCAATTGAAAATCCCTTCATACACAGAAATCAATATTAATCTGAAATATTCCCCCAAGATGATGTTTTGTGATTTTTATGTCCCAAAAAATTTGTTTAAAATAGTAAATTTGTTATTTATACCCAACCACTGGCAGAAATCTGCAAAAGTCACAATTCCTATTCTTTTAAAATATCATTGTACAACTATGGCAAAAGGACATGAGTTCTGTTTTCCAGTCATTCTAAGAAATGACTTCAAACAGAAAAAGAGGATAGACAAGAGATATTGCAGTATACAGTAAAACTTGTCCAAATCAGAATGCGGAAAAGGCTGGAAGATTACCCTTGTTTGAACTAATTACATGATCCCGGTTAGAAAATAGGCAATATATTGTTCTTTTTTTTTTTTTTTTTTTTCATACAACTGAATCTGTCTAATGTGGAAATGGAAAGCAATACATAAAGAATCAATCAAAAACCAAATGCATAATTTTTTAAATATCATAAAACAGATAAATGCAGAAATAATGAATTCACCATCCAAATGGTCTATTCTTCAGCCTACTATCTCAATTAAAAAAGAAAAAAAAAAGGATCTAAAAGAAAATGTGAATACTAGAAGTCAAAAAAGAGATATCAGCTAATTTTAAAGCAAGTATGGCTGCACAATTGAACTCTGACACATTTCTTTTACTATAAAACCTTGAAATGTGCCACTCTCCTCTAAAATCATTGAGAACTGTAACTGTGCCCAACTTAATAGCATACGATCCATTTTTTCAGTCTGTTTTTAAATTGTTTATAAGCATCCAAAAACTGATCATGTTGCGACAGCCTAAGATCCAAGCAGAGCTGACTACTGTCATATAAACGGCAAAAATCTAAACAGTATAGTAAAATATTTGTGACTTTTACTTATTTGAAACTTTTCATTTTCATGATTAACCATGGTGACAGAAGACATTAATGTGCTTTTCACGGGATGAATTCATTATCTTGAGTTAAGTTTCAACAATTTCTAAAAACGTTTATGAAAAGCTTATTAATAAATCCTTCTATTTCTGATTTTCTAAGAGTGAAATCATGACTAATATGTCTCACAATGTTTAAATGATAAAGTAAAGGTAACTGAAGCAAAGGAAAAAGTTGTGTCTGCTCGAGAAATTATTACGTGATTTAAATGCAGAAAAACACAGATCTGTGACATCTTAAAAAATAAAATTGAATAACAATGTAATATGATGTAGTGTAATACACACAAGATTTTACAATGGCATAACTATAACTGCAAAGATATGAACAGTGATAATCTTGGAGATAGGATATGTACTACAATTACTATTTTAATTATTACATGAAATTACAGGATATAACATAATATAATGTAATATAACATTTTAAATTCAGACAATTTAATAAAATACACATTAAAAACATTAAAGAGCAGGTAGACGTTTTGGACAAACGTTAGTCCCTCATCAGTACAGTAAAAAATGTTCAAGACATGAAAGATAACATTAGAAATAACTTATAGAAGGAACCATGTCAAAACAATTAAAATCAAAGTTAAAGTCATGGTAAAACCATGTACTCTGATGGAACATGGCTTGCTTCATTGGAGGGAGAACAAACTAATAATCTTGTGTCCAGACCTCAAGAAAAATGAGGCATTAATATGTATGTCAATTCAGTTTAATTATCGTAGAGTTCGCAAAATCTGGGATAGTCTGTATCTAGGGCATGGGCAACTATTTTGGAGTTTAAATTTCCAATCTTGAATGCATATTTATGTTCCTTCAGTCCAATTTTAAAGATGCAACCACAATTAACCACTTCAACAGCAGTCCTGTAATGAGTTGGGGGTAATAACACTGTTTCCCTATCTCTGCAGCCATTGAAGTGGTTAAACTGAATTCCAATACATACATAAGCCACATTTTTCTTGAAGCCTGGTACCTTTAAATGGAGCAAGCCAATCAGTTTTGCTATGGCTTTAACTTCGATTTTACTTGTTTTGATAAAGTTCCTTCTGGAAGTTGTTTTTAATTTAATCTTTCATGACTTGAACATTTTTTACTGTACTGATGAGGAAAGTACCCTTTGAGGGGGGGGGGGGGGGCAAAGTGGGGAGATGGACATCTGAGATGCATAATATGATTAAGCAGTCACAGACCTTTCCAACAATATATGACATGAGGAGTGTCAACAAAATTTAGAAAAGTGCCTTCCTTAGGGGGAGGGGAAGTGGCGGGATGGACCCCGGAGATGCATAACATAAATAAGCGGTCAAGTCCAGCGATATATCACATAAGGGGTGTGTGTAAAATTTAGAAAAGTGTCCCACTTGGGGGGGGGGAGTGGGGGGATGGACCCCAGAGATGCATAACATGAAAAAGAGGTGACAGGCGTTTCAACTTGCAACTTTTTTCTCGAAGGCATTTGACAATATTAATTTTTTTTTACCCAAGACAATTTAACGATATTCTTAATTTTTTTGTGCAATTCGTCAAACGTTCATGGAAAAAATCATGAAATTCGCTAATCAATAGTTGATAAATTATAAAATTCAACAATCGATAGCAGTAAAATTGGTCAATCGATAACGGAAAAATCACGAAAGTCATCAAATGGTCTTCCGTAAAAAAATTGTCCTGCACACTGATGTGATGATCAAAAGAGTTTTGAAGTATAGGACAGAATTAGCACTTGCCAAAAGCGAGTAATACTGAAAATTTGGCAATGGACTTTATTGCCACCACTGGTCAAGAAAACAAATTTCTTCAGACATTTAGTAAACTTTGTATATCATTTTGTATAATACAGAAATGTGTCCAATACGGAAAAAAATTTTGGTTCCTTGAGATTCCGTTTTAAACAAGTTTTACTGTATTAATAACACTGTACCAAGGCTTCAGGATTAAAAAGAATACTATTCTTAATAGTGCATCAATAACAAATCAATTCCCTTTCAAACTGATTTTTAAATGATTGTAAAACACTTCAAGAAACTTAGAATACATTAATTTCTCAAATAGGATTTTTTTTTTTCCTTTTTCAATTTATGAATTAATAAAATTTTCACTTTGAGCCCAAGTTCGAAAACCTGTACAAAAAAAAAAAAAAAAAAAAAAAAAAAAAAATGAACAGAAAAATTCCCAATAATCTGTATTTAAATTCGTAACAACATTAAAAACAAACAAAAGCAATATGAGATTATTTTATTTTTTATACTGTGAAATTATAATAAAAAATATGAAAATTAAAATCAACATATATAAAGAGAAACGAACACAGTAAGGAAATTATATGATGCACACAAACATTCTAAAACCACTAATACTACTAACACAAATAAAATTTGTAGAATTATGTTAACAATGAAATTCATTTTACTAAATATGTCTAAATGGTGTGAATAAGATATTTCTTTTAAACATTCGGTAGCCTTTAACGTCACACAGCACTTTTTGAGAAAGCAGTCACTTTTTTAAAAAGACAATCTTTTTATCTCTATATAACTGTCATTAATTAATAAAAAAGTTTCACTTAAAAAAAAAAAAAAAATCCACATAGACAATTTACACATATGAGTTATTGAAAAAATGAAGCCGTGTATGTTCTGCACAAGAATCTTTCCGGAAAAAGCTTTTACCACATACTGTACAAGAGAAAGGTCTTTTTCCAGAGTGGACACTCAAATGTCTTTTTAAACTTGATTTATGCATGAAGTCTTTCCCACAGATTGTGCAAGTATGTGCTTTGGTTTCATCAGAGATTACTGACTGAAGTTCACCAGCTACATCAATGAAAGAATTAGCAGCGGATGGTCTACTAATTTCATCCACATTAAAGGCATCTCCAAGCGCAATTACTAATGAACTTTTTACTTTAGGATAATCTATAAAAAAAATTATATAAGTACTTAAAATAATAAACAAAATATATATCACATCTACATTCCTAAATAGAAAAAAAAATTGTAGTACTAATTTCAAAATTTTTCAAAAGGACTTACAATGTATTAAATATTTATTTTGATAACAAGATGTTTAGAATTTATAAGATATATTTACTTTGTTGAAATAGTAAATACAAGATCAGAAGAGTTAAAAAGGGTTATAAAAAAAAAAAAAAAAAAATTAGTAATACAATTCTAATTTGAGAAATAATTCACTTCTGTATGAAAAATATCATTTGCAGCATATAAAAAAAATTCATTTAAAAAAAATAATTAAAAAAAACTTTTCAATTATTTTGAATTTTTTAATACACAAAATATCTTTTTACATAGAATTTGCATTTAACTGTGTGATACCAACTATTTTTAGATGACATTTTTAAAATTATTATTGGGTAAACATAAGGTTATGGTTTTAGCACTAATCACTGAATTTAATGAAGACATGCATGAAACGCTGCTTTCACAAAACAATACAATCAGTGCAATATTGAGGTATTCTGGGTACTGGGCCTGCCTGATTTTAGGGGCATCCTATACCACTTATCCATATAATTATTTGAATCTATATTTGCTTATTTGTTTTGTTATCAATATCCAGTTACGGACCGGTATACTATCATATGGTTATAAAATGGAATCATTTAATGCTCATTTTCTAAATAGATACTGACATACAAAAGCAAAAATTTTCAAGCAAAACTATCATTAAATACAAAATCTTCAATAATATGTGATAGTATATACTTAAGATAAAGCTGAAAACAACTTCATGTAGTTAAACATACATCCATCAGTTTGAATTATTACAGTTCAATGTCCTTGGATTTAAATATTTTTTCAATTGAAAAGAAATATATAGTTGATAATGTATCAATTATGTTGTTGCGGAAATCTAAACAATAATGAAAATTCAATTCTGTAATTAATAGACAAATAGTACATATTGCACATTTACAACACACTTATATATAAAGAATTAAATAATGAGCTTCAAACTTTAAGAAACAGCATAAAGATGTCTTAAAGCCAAAACAATTTAAGTTAAAATAGGATGCAAGGTACAGCAAAATGGTGAGAAAACCATATTTCCATCTCACAAGTGTAAAAGAATCAAATCATTTGGCTCATTCATTTTAAGAATTATTCAAAATGATAATATAGGTATATCTTATCCAAATAAAAACTTTAATTTCTGAATAATTTTTTTTTTCTGGATTATGAGTTATTTGAACTTTCTGGGGCTAAAATTGTCCATGCTTTTCTGAACTAATTTGTTTCTATTAAACTGTTGATTTTAAATGATTTATTGGGCTTTAAATAAAATATTTGTAGAATTTGTATTTATGAAAATATCAAAAAGTACAAAAGAATTATTTATGTCAGAAAAATTGTTTTTCATTTACATTAATACATTACTATGATGATAATTTATAATATCTGAGCTCAGATGTTAAGTACCTAAAATGTAAGGTACTATAACTATTTTTCAGAAATATTTATTTCAATGTTTTAAATAATATATATAATTAAATTAATAGGAAAATACAATTTAATTATGTTAATAATAATTCATTATTAATTATGTTAATCACAATTGTCATGAAGCAAATTCAGTTGAAAATAAGATTCTCTAGAAAGAAAAATAATTAAACTGCAGATGTAAAAAGAAATTAATTACTCAGATACTGACACTACTTTAAGTGTTAAAATTAAATAATCTATTATTAATATAGTTCTTATAATTAAAAATACCATACCAGCCTTTTTTGCATTATGCATCAAACAGGTAAAATAAATATGTGTAAGCTGGAGCCTAAAAATAATAACTTTGAAATATTTCAATAAATCAACTTATATAACATAAAAACGTAATAACCATAAAATACTTTTACATAAATATTAAACAAATTTAATAATATACAAACATAATAAGATCTTTAAATAATAATTGCACTTTTTTACAACCTATAAAAAAGCTGTCACCCCTTAGACTACATCAATAATACAATAGTTGAAGAAAAGGAAATAAGAACTGAACATTTTTCTGTTACTTATTAATATTTAAATAATACAAATACAATATGATTTATTTAATCATATGGTCATTGAGATGCATTTATAGTTAACGTATTGAAACATGAGATTTTTGTTTGCACTTCTAGCAAAAATGCTTATTTTAAGTTTGTCATTTATGTAAATTGCACTGAATACATGAGGTAAACCAATGCAAAAATGCCAACTTCTGTCTGTAGCTGAAAGTTCTTCGTATAATATAAACTATAATTTTCAATAATCATCCACAGACTTCTGATTATCTGATATTACTGACAAGAATTCTGAAAAGTCTGAGAGCGATTAATAAAAATCATGGCTTTTATTGTGTTAAAAATATATATTATCTAACTACTGACAGAGGTTAACATTTCTGTCAATGTCTTCAGCACATTTGTCAATCGGCAAAGCTATCACTTTAACATGACCAGTATATTTTTACTCCAATTTCCTTAAAATGGGCCAAATTTTCCTGTATCATTATGAGTGGTAATTATAACACAGGGCTCAAAATTTTTGATCATCAGATTACCATTGGCGAGTACAAATTTGAGGCTGGTGACTAGAAGATAGCTAAAGGAAGTATGCCATCACTCTCAGATTTTGTACCAAATTTTTACTTACTCTCACAAAAAACTAATAATCATGACCGTCGACATATTCCCTATTTTTCTACTTTTCCCCAGAAAAGAGTCTTTCTCACTCCTTAATCCCTTAATTTACCCTATGATTACCTAAAGATATGAGATTCTATCGCTAAATACATTATTACATGAATACTTCTTATTTGCGAAAGAAATGTTAGTTTACATTTAATGCTGCCTTCTACTAACTTTTCAAAATGTAGTATGCCTGTACATTTATTTTTTGTTATTACATTTTTTAATATAATGTTACCATTTGTCATCATGTTGGTCATGATTGTATCTATGATTTGATTAAAAGTTTTGCTACTCTTTATCAAATCATGGATACAACTTGAATGATTTTTTTATTAATAGATAATATTTTTTATAAATGCAATATGTATTACTGAGAAGAAAACTGCAATAAATAAATAGTAAACAAAGAAAGTTCAAATTACATCTTCAGACAATGAATGAAAGATTTTCAACTTGTACAAAATTATGGTCACCAATATAGCATGGCAATTGCCTTTAGTCTCGAAATTTTTAGTGCACTGCTGTAATACTATATAGGATGATCAAGTCAAACTAGTTTTTTCTGCTTCATTTGGAGACAAGAGATGCTTTTTAGGAGTATTCGTAATTATATAAATACGTAGTACCTATAGTCGTTGTCTGGTCCGTCCGTCTACATGTAACAGCACAAAAACTACCCAACCGAATGGTTTGAAATTTAATATATATAATCGTTGCAGAATTTTGTCACGTCATTTAAAATTTTTTGAAAATTGAATCAGAACTTAAAAAGATATTAATAAGAGTTTTCTTTATTCTATTAAACCCTATCATACATAAATCTATATAATAAAAGTGCAAGTCATGTGACTGAGGAAACAAATATGGGCTAACCACTTCTTTTTTCATATGCCAAGTGGCTATTTTTATTAAAAATTAATTTTTGAATAAAATTGCATAAAAGTTACATTTTTAGAAAGATCATTCAAAAAAATTGTTTGAGAGACGAGTTACATTCCAAAATGTATAGATTCTGAGATAACCAGTAGAAATTAGATTAACAGCCAAATATCTCAATCCATTAAAGTAAATAAACACAAGAGATTTGTTCATCATGACTCATAGAAATATTAAATCATGGAGATAATCCTTCGCAAAGCAAGATCTCCAGGGTAAATTTTGCAGCACTATCTAGTGTCGAAAAAAAATTTGCATCTTTAAACGTGCCAAACGTAACAGGAAAAAAAAACAAGTTGGAAATTGTACGTCAAACGTTACAAACGAGGTGCGTTCGTACGCACGTTTTAGAATTAAATTCATGATATCCCATGCGTAGAACGGGCTAAACAGCTAGTTAAGTATATATTTTATGACACTGTTCATACAAATATCTTAACTAGTTATATAAATATTCAGATATATATGTATCAGCTAGTTATATAAATATTCAGATCTTGATGATTTTTAATTCTGTGAAATGAATTATATCGTCTGCAGATTAATTTCTGTAATAAAATAAGTATCTCGGTCGCTTGACGATTTAACATCCATCGGAAGCTCCTCTAACAAAAAAGCACCGATTTAAAAAAAAAATCAAATTTCTTAATAAATATTTTTATTAATATCTCCTAAAGTTTTGATTCGATTTTAATAAAATTTGAAATGTCTCGACAAAATTCTGCAAAGATAATATATTTTAAATTGCAAACCATTTGGTTGGGTAGTTTTTGCGTTGTTATATGCGGACGGACAGACAGACGGACGGACAGACAGACAGACGGACGGACAGACGGACGGACCAAACGACGACTATAGGTGCTACGTATTTATATAATTACGAACGCACCTAAAAAGACATGCTCATTTTGCTCATAACAGACGATATAATTCATTTTACTGAAATAGTAACAATGATCTTTTTACACTGTAAAACTAGTTACAGTACGAACGCACCTCATTTGTCACATTTCACATACAATTTCCAACTTTTTTTTTTTTGTTAAAAAGGGGAATCAAAACATCAAACAGAAGTACAGAGGGTTGAGATAATGCAGCAACTATCATTCTATATACTGCCATGGAAGTGAGCTAAAGTAGGAAGTGTGACCTTGACATGTCTATTTAAAAAACAATACTATAATATTAATACATGCTGGTTAGTAAACTATGTGCATATAACATAACTTATGCAAACAAAGGCAAAACAGATATTACTTGGATTGTACAAAAATGTATATCTCAAGATGCGTACAAAAATTAAGACTATAATTGCAAGCTAGCATAGCAAAGTACTGAATTTTAAGATGAGAAAAAATGTACATATATAAACACAAATGCACAACATGAAGACATGAAAATGGCAATAAATCTGACATAAGAGAAAAGATTTAAGAGTTCTGATACAAATGTGAGATCTTCACTACCAAAGATAATTTTCAAGCTTTCAAGCCAAAAACAATTTTACTTAGCCAATATGCCTAGTTGCTTGTGTATAATTAATTCAACTTCAACACACAATTGAATCATTTATTTTAGAAAGGCCACAACTCACATTTTTCAAATTTTATACCAGAGATAAAAAGAACTGTTTATATGGCAAGATTTTTTGTTTTTTGCAATTCTTGCATGTTAGGAAGGATAATAAAATACACTTTTGCACACGCTTTTCAGATTATTTGAATGAAAAGGGTGATTTCTGTAATGTTTTTTTAGTCTTGGACATGTGCCCTTTCTGAATTAAACACAGGTAAACTGAGAGTTCAAACAGTGAACATATGAAAAATCAATGCTTTAATAAACAATAAGTGCATAAAATAGGGAAAAACATTGAAATATGCCTCTTTTGCCATTGAAAGCTTTACTCTGCGTTGTCTAGTGTTGTAGTCGGTCAATTTACAATGCTATCATATGACTTTGCCTCTTCACTTACATATTTCAGAACTTTTTTGATATCTTCAATTTTGTTTTGTTTTTTCGTTAATAGGGTTTTTGTCTTCAAATTCTCATTCATTGAGGAAAGTGATACAAAAATTGATTGGGAAAAGGGCACATATACAGATTATGTGCCTTTTCTTAAATAAACATGTTTTTCTAACATCCATAACATGGACGAGTTAGATGGGAGGAATGGAATCAAGTTAGAAATTTACCATTTTAAAGCATAATGCGGCTACCCCAGATTTTTATCAAAACATTGATTTTCAAAAAATACGACTTGTGCCATTTTAAAAATAAAGGATTCAATTTGAAGAAAAATTATTTTAACCCTCTGAGCGTTTTGAAAAAGGGTAAAATTGTAATGTTGTTTTCTCTGCCGTTTGTTTTAAATGCTAAAAAAATATGATTCTTTCAGCATTATAAATAAAACTTAATTACAAATATGAATGTAACCCTTGAGAGTATTAATCATTCTTCAATGTTTTGAAAATTCATTAAATCTGTAGAATTATGTTATCTTAAACATTGCATATATTGCAGTGAAACCTGGAGCTTAGTGAACGGAATATTACGTTCTACACACTTAGAGGGTTAAAATATAATTTTCAATTCATAAAAATATATATATAAATGAATAGATTTGGCTTTCTTCTCTGTTTTTCTACAGTAAATATGTTTCACCTTTTTTTCAAGCTTCATCTAAGATAATTCAGTATTTTTCATATTTCGAAGTATTTGTGCACAAATATCTACATAGGGAAAATGCAATGATACAATTGTTTTATATATAATCAGTCACAAATCAAGGTACTTTTTTTTATTATTATTTAAAAACAGTATTATTATTATTTATTTATTTATAATAATATGTTTAGTTTGTAAGAAGCACAATTAACAATAATGACAATTCCTCCCCCTTTCTAAACTAAAACAATATTCGACTATAATATTTCATGTCTTTTCTGAAATTTTAGTTTTGTCTATTTTCTCTGATAGCTCAAATATATATTGAACAAGGGCTTTTTCAAATTAATTTTGTATCATCTAGAGCAAAGAGTAGAAAAAAAAAATAAATAAATGAAGATTAATTAGTTTTTAATCAATGTTCCAAAAATGGAATAATCATGACCAAATATTATGATAATATAACATACCATAATTTAAATGAATTATTATAGTTAAGCAAGTATATCATTAAAAATAACTCCAACAATGTGGTAACTTTGTAAGAAACATTATTTACTGTTTTATTTTATTTTTTATTGTTCATGTATGGTGGTAATTTTGTGGCAGTTAATTATAATAAATAAAGACACATAAAAAGCTAAAAAAGTTTAATTTATGAAGAAAGTTACACATGAATATGAAAGACAAAAAATAAGATCATGCATTAAAACATTAATTCATTTTGAATGTTGTTTAAACATAAGATAAAAATCAACATACATAGAGTAAGCATTCATGCAATGTCTACATTATTTTTATCTAAAATTTTAAAACAAACTTTTATAGTTTATTATTGTTCACATCAGTCAGTGTTTTACTTAATAAATTGCAATAATTTTCTGAAAGAAATAAGAACATCACCAATATGAAAACAGTATCATTAGTAAAACATTCCATATAGCAAAATTAAAAAATAATAATACAGAATTCAAATATAAAATTAGAAAAACACAAATATTAATGCAGCAATTATTTATACAGGCATAAAATCAAGGAGGTGTTGACATGCTGTTAGTGTGCAATTGTGTTTTGGAGAGCATTAAAATTATATATACACATATATTATAGATGTCCCGAAAAGATTGAAACATGCCTTAATTGTTTACCTGTTTATGTAGGCAATGTAAATTGCAAGTGTTCAAAATAAAGTTGGATTTAAGATTATTTTGATGAAAGTTCAAAGTATCATATCTCGGGGAGTTTTGATTGTAGAAGATTGGAATTTTTACTGTTTTAACTTGTCAGAGGATAGTTAATATTTTTTTTAAATATAAATAATTTATAAGATCCAGTGATTGTATAAAATTTTAAAGAGTTTAAGTTTTTCAAAAATGATGGCATGACTATTTCATCAACATATTCTTTAATCCAACCTCATTTTGAACACTTTTACAATTTACATTGCCTCCTACATACCTCCAACGGGTAAAAAATGAAAGCATGTTTCAATCTTTTTGGGACATTCTATATATATAAGCTGTAAAAAATAAAAAATAAACCTGAAAAGTAATAAAAATGCACACTTTTTTAAAAAAAACATATGATGCATTTTTAAAATACAAGCTAAAAAAATATAAGTTAATAAATATCATAAATTAACAAAACCACAAACCAATAATTAAAATATAATATGAGTTAATAAATGCATAATATAATTGATGTTTCAGTTAAAGAACAAAATAAACAAAACTTATAAATTAATACATATTTATAATCATATTCATTAATATTTTTATATCTATAACCATTAAAAAATATAGATTTTTATGACTGGAGAAAACTATATGCAAAGCAAATGTTAAAAAATGTACATGCATAATAAATGAGACAAAATTCACCCTTAAATAAAAATATGTTGTTATACACTAATTAAATATGATAGGTACAGTTTTGTTTTTTGTTTTTCTATATTAGCTAAATAAATCTCTGAGGGGGAAAAAATGTGGAACAGGTATGTACAATAATGTTTATCAAGCTGGCATTCAATGGAGTGAAATATATCAAATGCTCTTTCTAAGCTGTATATATGTGCACTTGAATTTATATAAGAATATTTTAAAAGAAACAAAACTTTTTACTTTACAGAATTGTTTTATCCCCATCAATATATTGATACTTGATAATACATCAAAAATGTGACAAAATAAAATATAAACATAACACACTAGATCTTGCATTATAGGAAAATCAAATGGAATTAGAAGGGAAAGAGAAGAAACAATGATGAATAATTGTATGACTATATTACTTATAGATGCCTTCAATATTCCTTACAAATTTTATTAGTGACATCAATTAATAACAAGAGTATTTTTCTCAGTTGAATTCTACTTGCAAGACTCACAAGCAAAACTTCGGAAAAATGGGCTAGAAAAAAAAACTTTGAAAATTCAATCAAGGGTAATTTTATTAGCAGAATAATTTTTCACAAACCAAATTTCAGAATAAATAAAGTGTATATCCAATGAAGATTTAATGCAATGTAAACATCTCGCACACCCCACTACACTTTTGCTTCTTTCTTTTTCTAACTATTATTTTAGTTTTATGAAACTATCTATGCTAGACATTCAGACAACTAAACTAATTATATATTTAATATATTTTTTAACAGTATGAAGCCATACTTATTTCAAGTTTAATATGAAAAATATATACTTTTAAGGTATTCATTTTTGTCATTATGTAAATCAGCTTCACATTTCTTCTACCACAAACGCAGGAAATATATATATTCAAAAATACAATTAAGCTAGTATTCAATAAATAATTATTATGAAAATTACAATTTTTTTTCATTATTAAATTGTGTTAATATTCAGAAATTAATGTTTGATTCAAAATTAAATAGATGAATGATTTTGAATTTGTGTAAGAAGTTTAATCTGGAAATTAAAGTAAGAAATTATCTGGAAAGCAGTATCCCACCCTCCTTTTTTTAACAATTTGCTTTTATAATGAAAACTCAGTACTTTCTGGTATTTGGGTGCAAACAATAAATCAGCAACTCAATTTCAATTGTTATCATTGACATTACAAATGCAATTATTTCCACATTTCTAACAACCATTGCATGTTGCTGATTATTTTAGCAGTATTCCAATATTCAACTATAATGAACAAGCCATTATTATAATAATTCTTTGCACTACCCATTTACACAGACATTATTTTATTTTCAAACACAGAAACAAGTAGTGCACACGTCTAAAAGTCCTAAAAAACAAGAGTAGGTTTTTAAGACTTTCAGAAGTGCCCAATGCTTGTTTATGTGTTTGAAAATCAAATAATGTGTGTAAATGGGTAGTGCAAAGAATTATTATATTAAAATTGACATTATGAAGGATCATAGATAAAAAAGGCCATTATTATTTTTATTTTTCAAGATAACTCATTTTGCCAATGAAACTTTTGCAAAAAATCACAGAATGAAGTTATATTTTAGAGACAGCATTAGATGTCAGTACAATGTTTTTAACTATTGAGTAAAAGAGGTATTTGTAAAGAAAAAAAATTTGAATCATCAAAATTGAATTTTTTAATGTTTCTTAGCATATAGAGTTAGAGTGAAGAAATGATTTCAATAAAATTGTGTGAGAATTAGAAATGCTAAATAAGAGCCAAAACAGAGTTGTGGACTGGGACAATTTTACGCAAGAAGTCTGTATCAATTCCTTGGTAGACCATCAGAACAAAAAAATAATTTATCAACAGTTTTAAGAGAAGAAGATTATTTTAATAGAGTATTTTCAATTTTATTCACTTCAATCCTATTGACTCTCTTGTATGTTCATTATTATGTCACATATAAACAAAAATTGAAATATGTTTTTCAATATGTAGATTTCAGTTTAGAACCAAAGTGCTGTATTTTATGGTTAATCTGAGGATTAATCATCTATAATAGGATCCATAACTAAATGGCATATTTGGGACAAAAGTATTGATTAAAATCTTTAACGATATTTGCATCCATTTTAAAGGACATTGCAGCCATGATGGCAACGTTTGAAAGTAGACCCAATTACAGAAGATTAATATAAAAAAACACATAACAGAATGCTTTTTAATTTCCTCAGGGCAATGAACTGCCAATTGTGGCAACTAACCTGTCACTAGCTATTTTTCATCATTAGTAGCAAACATTCATTGTTGATATACATTAAAAAAAACATGTTTGAAAATTATTTAAAAAGTCACTACACTGAGCCGCAGTTTTCAAACAAATTTCATTCAAAAGTAAATTTTTTTCTTTATTTGGTGATGTAAAAATTGAAATTATGCAATGCTTAGAAGCAATAAAAAACCCATAAAGCACTGGTGATTTCCACCATCATTATACATTTAAAAAAATAATTACTTACTGGTTTTTGGCAGTCGTTCAGAAGTGAGCTTTTTTTTTGGGGGGGGGGGGGGGGGGAAGTACAACAGAATAGACTACACTAAAAGAATAAAAGGGACTTTGTCACCAAAAAAAAAACAAATAATAATAATAAAATAGAGGACCTGATATAATTGTTGGAATTGATAAAAACATTTTTAAGGGGGAAAAAAAAGGGCAAGATGCATTCTTTCTCAACACTAAGTATTTGGTAGAATCTGCCAACAAACAAATGTTTTCTATATTCAGGTAACAAACTTAGTATGTTTATACTTTTAGAAGTCATCAAAGAAATTAATAGAAAAGGGATCTACTATATAAGAACAGCGTGCACGGAATCTTACCAAGATGAATTAATGTGGAAAACTGAAGCAGGTGATCCATTTCAAAAAATTTAAATATTAAAAAATTTTTGCCAAACAAATTAAAGTAAGTAAAGAAGAAGATTTTTAAGATTTCTGAATGTGATATATTACAAATACTCCTCTGATGATAAAGTTTAATGTATTCAGTTTATGATAATATTTCTCACTAAAACAGTTGTTTATTTTTTATTTTTTCAAATAAATAAATTAAAGTTGTTTTTGTTTTATGTCTGAATTGTGTTTGTATTGTCTCTAATAATGTAGCCATTTCACTTCTTTAAGCAAGGATAGAGGGTGCACCATTATAAAAACAAAAAAATCTGCCAGTGGCAACATTTGGATAAAAAAAAAAAATGCTGAAACTTTAAGTCTAAGGCTTCAAAAATAATAATATTATGCTACATCATAATGATTGATCATGATAACTCACATAAATAATTTCAAAAGATACAGAAGAAAAAGATACTTTTCAAAAAAGTAAAAAAAGATACTTTTTTTAAGTGGACAATGCTAGAAAAATGAAGATTCCATTCCTATAAACACATAAAAGACAAACTTAATATTGAGCGTGCACCAGTCGCATATGGTCACGACAGGAATCTTTACGGGTAAAAGATTTACCACAAAGACTACATATAAATGGCTTTGCTCCAGAATGACTTGTTAAATGTCTCTTTAAATGATGATTATACTTGTAAATTTTACCGCACAAATGACAGTGATACCCATTTTTCTTCAAGTGTCTATATCCAGAAGAAGAAATATCAACATTTTCTAAAATTTGACTTCCTTGGTGCAGTTCAAGAAGATCAATAACTGAAACTGTAGAGAAAAAAAAAAAAAGATTATTTTTATTTGAAAATAAGATCTTGTGATCATAAAGCATTATACAATCAATTATAAAGTGTGTTTTTTTTTCTTTAAAAATAATAATAATAAATATAACAAAATACTTGCAAAAAGAAAATAAAATTATAAAAAATAAATAAGTATTTTTAAGAAATATAAATAAATAAACTAATTTTATATGAGATACTTTAGGGTTATTTAATTTCATTACCCCAGCTTAGATAATTCCTACCAATAGAGAGAACTAACAATAGAAAGAAGACAAAAACATCAATAATCCACACTTACAGTTTTACAATACTTTCACTAAATTAAATACAGTCAAACTCTGTTATAACGAGGATGAAGAGGCCAGTATCCTTGCTCGTTATGACAAAGTTCTCACAATAAATGAGTTCAAACTCTGTTCATTTATTCACTTTGGAAATATGTAGCACATGAAAGTTTAATTAAAATCAGCATAAACACCTGAATTATTGCACTTGTAGAGATAATTTTGTCCTTTAATTAAAAGTACAAAATTATTAATTTTAATGAAGTGCTTAATTTTATCTTTCAATATTTTATATGCTTAACTAAAAGAATTAGGGGAAAAAATCAAAGAAAGAAAAAAAAGAAATCATTCTTACCATTTATTATTATTAGCAGGATCAAATTTTTAAAATATACATATTTTACCCTAAATTTTTTTAGAATACTTTTTCATTACATATTCATACTTTTCATCTAATTAAGCTCATATTATAACCTGCCCATTTTGCTCAAGAATTTTTCAAGTTTTAATTTGTTGCTATAATTGAAAGTAACTGGATATGTTAGAGGAGAGGCTATTGTCTAACACTCATTTGTATCATACATAGTTATTCTCTTCATCATTTTTAGCAATGGTGCAGATGCATTATAAAACAGTATGGTTTCTTTGAGATGAATGAATATAAAAAACAAACTTCTGCGAGTCTGCAGATTTTGCTTGTTACATCCGAATTTTATTCCTAACTAGTGCTGTAAAAGTAACAACTAAATGACTACCCGTATGTATTCGTTACTTTCCAACTCACTACCTGTTAGAAAGTATTTGTTACTCGTTACTTTCGTATCTATTTAGAAAACGGATATTAACAATCGTAAGTACTACAGATATTCTCGGTGTATTTTCTAATTTTCAGGGGATTGTTTCGATTATAATTAACTTTAATTATTACTTAAAACATCAAAGATAAAATGTATCTGGATACATGCCTTTATTTAACACTTCAGAAAATATAAAACTGAGCGCTCTTAAAGTACTTACATGTGAAATATATGTTCACAGAACTGTATAAAATCTAATTATATACTATACATGAATTGTTTGAAAAACTGTTGACTAGACCCATAACGGAATCTTGTTACTATGCAGCCTCTAAATATAATAGTAAATACAATAACACCTGTAAAAATAGAATTCTGCCTTGAATAGAAATATTCCAATGTCCATTTCCACGAAAATAATACAATACAATTTCATCTGCTAAAACGGAAAAATCTGTCCAAATCAGAATTTTTCTGTGGTTTCTTACAATTTCGTTTCAGCAGGTTTTGCTGTATATATTAAAGAGAAAATACTACTTCAGTATTTTTAATAAAAATACTCACTATTTACTGAAAACAGTAAACCTACAACGACAGAACCTATCTATAATGGAAAGTAGCATTAAAATGGTTCCCAAAAACATATTTTCTCCCGCTCAATATAGCAAAACTTTCTGACACATTCATAGACTCATTTTAATACATAAAATCATAAAATTGTCAGTCACGACGATTGAAATATTAGGGAATCAAACAGTGTTTTTCCTTTTTCCATAAATGTTTTACATCTCGAATAATAATCGAGTGCTGTCTTATGACGATTCTTCCATCACTGTCGCGTCTGGAAATATGGTTCAAAACATTCATTTTGACAGTATCTCCAGAAAACTCTTTTGCTTTTAAAGAATAAAAGAGAGACGCTAATTGATTTCTTAATTTCTTATCATGAGCACCTGTTGATTTTATACGTTTACAAATAAAAATCAATAGTAAAAAAAGTTATATTTCACAGAAATACTTTATCATTCCTTAAATATTGCTACAACAAATATTTTATTTCACTATAAGCTTCTTTTTATAGTAAAATTATTGCAATTTTAATTGATTAAATACATAATTAATGCTAAATTAACCTAATAAAATTCTACAAGAAAAACAAACACATCTTTTGCCTCCCTATTTCTTAGATCAATGGTTCATTAATGTTTTCCTTCTTTTTTTAAATATGTGCATGGAAATTTTAATATTTTTTTGGTCAAAATAAGTTCATTCTTATGCAATCAGTTCTGCAGTTAATATTTGAAATATACATGCAAAACTTCATATCTGTGAGATTACAAAAATATGTGTAATCCCTAAAAAGAATAAACAGTCTTTACGCGAACAAACGGGTCTTTATGAAGTCAGTACTAAAGTAACGAAACGACTATATGAACACCCGTATGTGATATTGATATGGAAACAACTGGCTACGAATTCGTTGAGCCCGAAGTCCAAACAAAAACTCTCAACTTTTTGCATCAGACTATCCAGCTCCCTGAATCATACGAGTGAAGGTAGCATTTGCAGTTTGTTTCATTTAGTTCTGCAGAGAGTTGATGCAGTAACTAGTAATGAGTCGTATTACAAAGTAATGATTCGGTACTTGGTATCAGAGAGAATACTCATTACTCAGTAACGAATACATACGGTTTGCAACAGCTCTAATTATAACGAAGTTTCTTTCAATATATTTTTATATTGAACCAACCTCATTCCTTCCTCGTTACATCCAAGCTCTCTATACCTAGTTTGACTGTATTAATACGGGGACGAACAATTTCCTCTATTTGAGTATTTGAAAATACTTTGACATTTTAATAAATGGTTTTATGAAAAAAAAAATATTTTAATCAAGAAAAAATGCAATTATGATAAATTTTTTTTTTTTTTAACAATTTTAAAATCACACTTCTACAATTATAAATTTTTTGCAATATATATATCTCTTTTTTTTCATACTTTTCTTTGCTCTATAACTCTAAGGATTAGATCACCAAAAAGTTAATTAGTTTTGGAAAAAATAAGCAAAATGTCATGACATACTGTAAACCGGGACAACTTTGCCACTTTTTGAAAAATATGTTTGGCACTCTGGGTATTTCTATATCCAATTCAAATAGGCGCTAGTGTTTTCATTTCACAAAGAAGACATAGTATAACAGTACTCCTGTGCAATTTTTGTCTTATAAGTTTTTTATGGCCATTATCAGTGAAAATATTTTGTCACTGCACCTGTTCTGAAGTGACAAAATATTTTCACTGATGACAGCCATAAAACAACTGATAAGACAAAAAATGCACGGGAGTACTGTTATACAATGTCCTCTTTGTGAAACGAAAACACTAGCGCCTATTTGAATTGGATCTAGAACTTCCCAGAGCACCAAACATATTTTTCAAAAAGTGGCAAAGTTGTCCCGGTTTACGGTATGTAAAAAGACAGTAAAAATGATTATTTACTTAATATATTTTTAAATAATCTATTTATATTATTGCAAACCTGGCCCTTAATTTCATAAATGACACCAAAAGGAATGTCTAATTTTTTTTTTTTTTTCAACCTAGTAAATTGAGAAATATGTGTTGAATTTTTAGCAATTTGAAAAAAAAACACAAACTGCGAAAAATTAATTGAAAGATTGTAACTCTGAATCATTTAAAGAGAAATGGATGCAATAAAAAGCTTTTTCACACATTAATAATTATCAGATATTTATATAACTTTTCTAGAATATAAGAGTAGTAAGTAAAATAATAGGAGGGTATACGCTAGAAAGCAAATGCTATAGCTTTATGTGAGAAACAGTGGGCATTAGAGATGAGTTCGGGCTCTCTTTTCGGAGTCCGGGCCCGCCCGAGCCCGATGATTTTAAATCCAAGCCCGCCCGAAACATTTTGTGTCATTAGAGCCCGAACCCGATACCGAAAAAAATTGCATAATATTTAAAAATTGTTTTAAAAGTAATATCTCATTTTTAAAAAACTTCGTAGATGAAAAAAAACTGTTCATTTGGTGCACATAATTAATTTTATGGAAATTTGCATTCTATCTTATCAAAAGAGAAGTTTGGTATCAAATAAAAATATACTTCCTTAAAAGGATGTAAATATTTTTCTCTCCCAACAAGCAAATCTGATGTACACATTAACGAAGTGCATTTTATGAAAAAATGAATGAAATTTGCAAAAATTACTATTTCTATGCAGAAGAATCGAACAATGTTTTATATTTTCTATAAAAGGTGTATATCGTAATTTATAATTGATTCCTTAATTAAAACAATATTTCATTTTCCTGAAAATCAGCTTAAATTAAAAATTTGACACCAATATCTGAAAGATCCTGTGCTTTTATAGGAAAAGTTGAAACACTCTTCGATTGCTTTCTATCGGAATAACAATGATAATTATATCTACTTACGAATGAAAGTGACTTCGTAAATGTGCAGCTGCTTTAGCATCAGCAGAGTTCATAATTAAAAATATAATCACTAACGTTGTCTTCATATGAAGAGCGAGTATGACTTGCACACAATAGAAGACTAAAAATTTGCAAACCTAAGCTAATGCTGATTGACTAAGAATGAAAAAAAATGCTCATCTCGCATTAGATCTCTAAAAAAAATAAATAAACGGTCCAATAAAAAAAATATCCTAATGTCACAAACGAAAATCTAGCAATAAATATTATTGGAGCCTGTTCGCTTTGGCGCCATATCACCCAGTCGTCAGTCGCGTCACAAATATCTTAAATTTTCTTTTACAGTAACATTCTAATACTAGAAAAGAAAAATAAGATTCCTGTTTCCCCTTCTATTTATTCTGATCAAAATAACACTAAAATTACGTGAAATAGAATATGTAATTTTTTAGGAAAAAAAAGTTATTTTTATTTTTTCTATATGAGAATAAATAAATTGTGAGTTTCAGAAAGAATGAGCCCGAGCCCGTCTCATCTCTAGTGGACATACAGAGGTTCTTAAAAAAAAAAAAAAAACAGAAGGTATACAGCAATAAAGAGCAAAACTGGAAAATTTCATTAGTGGCCACTTTTTTATTTAAAAGTACTAAATAATAAACCTTTGTTAAAATTTCTATTAGTATTACTCTAAAATAAAAATTTGATTCTCTCCTTGCAGGAAAGGTGGTCATAAGGTGGCCACTGGCAGGTAATTTTTCAGTAGCCACTTTTTTTTTTCATTTAGTGGCCCTATGACCTATGCTAATTTTGCCCTTTATAACAGTGTGTACCACTGTATATCCTCCATTACATCCTTGCTAGGGATGTCTAAACACATTTTAAGCAAATAATTGGAAAATTCACATTTCTGCCATTTTTCGACAAATGAAAGATAGGGAGTCCCTTTAAGAGAATAATTTGAATATTTATTCACTAACTTAAAATAACTATCAAATTAAAGCTTATACATATCCATGCATATAACATGGATTCCTGATTATCAAACACGTATTGAAATAAGTTTACGAATCATAATTGATATGATTGGATAAATGGCAGAGTATATTAAAAGCATTAAACAATGCTGCTTTTAATAAGTCCTGTCATTTATATCTGACTATATCGATTAAGCATCGTAATCTTGGTTTAATGGGTGTTAGGTAATCAGTACCTACTATAAATATTATTATGTGATTAAATATTTTTATATAATAATAGCCATTTTATGAAACATGGAAAAAAAAAGATGATATTTAAATTTAAATTAATTATATTATGCTAGCTTTATCACTAATCTTATTTAAATTTAATAAAATTAATAGTTAAATAATAAATTTTCTTTATATAATTTAAAATAAATTATATGATATTAGCTTTATAATTAACCTTATTTAAATTTAATGAGGTTAATATATAGCTAAATAACTTTTTTTACAACTTAAATACACATCAACTTTTAAAAGTATAAATATTTTCATTAATAAATCAAGAATTTATAGATACCAAAATATAATGTAAAACAAAATATTTTTAACCAATTTACACATATATTACTAACAGCAAAACACTATTTTGAAAATTTATAATCCATCTTTTAACAAGTAATAAAATATAAAATAATAATTCAAAGAAAATCACAAAGAAAATATTTATTATTGCTAATTTAAAGATACAAATTTAAAAAGTTTGAAAAATGTACGCATACATAAAATAACATAGTATATAATTCCAAAATGTACAGTAATTCTTTGTTATATCACACATGCCAGGAGACAAGAAAAATTCATGATATAAACTGAGGGAATTCAAAAATTAGTGCAGATGATAACCTACAAGTAAATGTTTGGTTATGATGCTTTACACTCACACACAGTGAATTTATTTATTTATTTTTTATCAGTTAAAAAAAGGAAAAAGTCGACAAACATTTTTCTTTAATGGTAACTTGGCTATTATGCTTATATTAAGTTACTGCCTTATTAGAAAACAGTAGTTTAGCACGCACTTGGAAAGTGCACCAATCAAAAAGCCACCAAACATCTGTGCATGAGTGAAACATCTTTTCTAAAAGTTTTACATTTGTCTCCATAATACTCATATTTAAATTTTGTTAATAAAATTAACAGTATCGAGAATTATAGTTATCTTAATCAATCTATATGTAAAATTAGTTAAAAAGTGTGTTAAGGTTTTTTTTTAGGGAGTAAACAATAAACATGAAATTAAAATTATATAACAAGGTGCAAAATAACAGAGGCTACCATATTCCTTTTATCCAGTCAAATATATTTACTCAGATAATGAAAACATTTTTAAATAAGACTTAAAAGAATATATTGATATTGAAATATATCACCATTTTATGTTATGTATTCCTACTGTAACCAATATAATGATTACTCTAATAAAAATTATACCTTTTGGTAGAAAAAACACAATCCGGTGTTAAATTATACATAAAACAATATTCACAAAATAAAAAACAAACGTTTTCATTAGTTTGATATTAGTTATGGAAGATTTAGTGTTAAGACAGACATAATAAAAATGCTGACATATTCTCTATAAGTTCCATTTTAACATACATTTTAATATAGGGTAAAATAAGAGGTCTTTTACTGAGATATTCTTTACATCTTTGTCTCTTATTGAGACAAGAATAAAAGAATGTGTCATGTTTATGTTATTGTATTTTATACTGACTATGAAAATGATAAAACGTATTTTAAAAAAATAATAAACTGTAAATTAATAGTTTTAAAGAATATATAACAATTTCCAATATAAAACAAATCGGTACTTCACTATTATCCCGTCGACCACTTTTCATAACAAAAAACTATCGCCAAAATGTAAAATTAAACGCCAAAAATGCAGTCCCATTTACTTGATGTCAGAAGCATTATACGTGTTTGTTATGTCATCAAGTGGTTTTTAATTCGACATTTTCTTGTATTTTTCATTATGTTTTACTCATTTATTAGTTATTTCATTAGTTATTAAAATAACAATTGTGTCCTTAAATTCTTATAATTTATTTATTTATTTTGATATTCCAATGGCAACGCTTTCTCGTTTATTTAGCGTTACAGCTTTGCGATAGTTTTTTGTTATGAAAAGTGGTTGACGGGATAACAGAGAAGTACCAACAAATCTTAATAAAATATTTTACACTAAAGGCCCTTTTTTATATGTTACTTCAAGCATTAAAGTTAATTTTATTAAATTGAATAATTCTTGAAATTAAGTTCTAACAACTGTTTAAAACATATTTATGTTGGTTAAGACACTTTTTTTTTTCTTTACAATGTTTTAAACTGAGATTAGATTAAACCAGCTTGAAATATAAACATATAATAACTAATAAAATGTTTCTTAAATTAAACTATTGTCATGATTGATACACCAAAATTCAATAAATATAATAATAAAAAAAGTTATGAAATATACATTCTGTCTTCTTTAATGAAAGTTGAATCCTTTTTAAAAACAGTTGAAAATATGCATGTGCTTTCATGATATATATTTAAGCAAGTTTTTTAATCTCCATTTGTCCAACAAAACTTTTTTTTGTTCAAACCTCTTTTTTACCTTTAAAGATTTAAATAATTTAATAAAAATAATTAATTTTAATAAAAATTTTCACAGGCTGGTTAGTCTTTTTTTATTTATTTATTTTTTTATATATAACTTTTACTCATATATGCCATAAAACTTCTACTCAGTCATCTCTTGCAACAAGGAGAAGAAGCATCTAATGAATGAATAGAATTATTGAAAACAGAACGATCTAGTTTAAGTAATATTATCATGAGATTCCATAGGCCAATCAACAGCCAACCTAAAAAGAAAAAAATGGTTAGTTAACTCTATCATTTACCCAGTGAACCTTATCGTTTTGAGAGTACATCCTTCTGAAATGCTTCACAGAAAGTAACTCCTATGAAAAACATAAAGGAATTAGAAAAAGGATATAAATTAATAAATAAAAGAATTTCTGGTACTTATGTATTAGAAGCACCAGAAAGATACACTGCCAACAGCAACCAGTAGCATTAATTACTAGCTGATCTGCTCGGCGTTGCCCGATCCCATCAAAAAATAATACGAAATGTAAAATCATTCTAAAAATCGCTGCACAAAACCGTTCCTCTGGTAACTCTGTCTTTCATAAATTAATAGAGAGATGGACCCCGAAGCGGAAGTAGATTTAATACCACCCCCTCAAATGTCTGGAGCATTTAATTCAAAACGGGTCAGTTTTTGGCCAAAATTAGAAAAAGGTTACCGTCGGATTTTCACAGAATTTGCATTTTCAGAATCAGAAAAATAAACTACGTACAGACTGAGATTAGTATTCAATACCTCCAATACTTTTCTTAATATTCGAGGATGAGTGAAAATGAAACTATTTTGTCTGGGATTATCAAATTCGTAACTTTCTTTTGCAATTTCAACAAAAATAGTCATTTTCGGCGCACACGCAGGAAAATCTTTTAGTTCCACCGCCAGGGGATGCATTCTGTTCTAAACAAATTTTCCTACACATGTCCCCGCTTCCTACAATACCGTATATAGCAGTTGTGGAGCTGTAAAATCTTTTAGTTCCAGTTTCAACCACCAAGTGTAGCATTCTGTTCTAAATAAACCTCTTTCCAAACTCAACTCCGGCACTCGTTCCCACTGCTTACAGCACAGTGTAGAAGGCATGCCGTGCATGCGCAAAAAGTCTGTTAGTTCCACTTTCTACTGCCAGGGGGTACCAAATCTATGTCTTAATTAAATAGCTATATCTTAAATAGTTTATGTAAAGTTGAATAATGAATCAATTCCCGTTGAAATCGGGCTCTTTGTTTGAATCGGACAAATTTTAAATGCAAAATTTTTTAGTTCCACTTACCACCACTTGGGATGCACTCTGTTCTACATAAAACTCTTTTGATCGAAACTCCGGCACGTGTCCCAGCTGCATACACCGTATAGCAGGCGTGCTGCGCACACAATGCAAAATCTTTTCTTTCCATTTTTGACTGCCAGGTTTTGCCAAATCTGTATCTTAATTAGTTATCTTATCTATATCTTAATTAGTTTGTGTTAAGTTGAATTAACTAATTCTCATTGAAATTGAGCCCATAGAACCCAAGAAAATACCCCTCCCTGGTGATTAATGTTCAGAAATAGTGGTAACCAAGGGCTAGAAAAATAATACCGAAGTTTATCTAGTACCTGGGGGAGCTGACAAAAGGTTTTGTTTGAATCGGACTAATAATAAAAAGTTCTAATTTTGGAGGCAGGAGAGAAGGAGGAAGTTTCGATCAGAGCTTTAACGCAATATTTAAATTACAACCGAACACTCCTTATTTAGTTTTAAAATATTTTAAATTAACAATTGCAGAATTAATTGTTTTTATGTTAAACCATTAATTAAAATGTAATAAAATGCTTCATTTTCATCTGATTATGTCAGGTGTGGGGATTTTTCAGATAACAGGGGTTATTTTTTGGAAAAGTGGGTTATTTTCAAATTCTTGCTTAATTGGCTGTCGCTTTGTAATAAAGTGATAAAATGAAAAATGCTCAACATTAAAATCTTAGTCAGAACAAGCTGTAAAAATTTAGCGATGTTTTTTTTTTTTTGCATTCTTTATTAGATTTTATATAAAGAAAATTTCAAAAAAAAAATTTTGTAGGACAGCACAATACATATTTAAATATACAAATCCAAATACACATTGATCACTGATTAATTTGACTTTCTGAAACATTGGTGTAATTTTGTTTGTAATATTTTTGATTTATGTTTGAAAATTTTATGTTGCAAGTTATGCAAAAATGTAAATTCCTTTTCAGAAATAAAAAACTGCTTTACTAAAAAGTTAATATTTATTTTTATTTTTTAATTATTAATTTAATTTGTTATTTTTAATTTGTTTAGTTTATGGTTCAGAAAGAAGCAAGGATTAAACTGAAACAGCATGTAGCCATTCACAATTTTATAAAAACCAGACTGTTAGAAAAACCTAGACATCTCTTGTAACTTTACATTGAGATCTAAGTCTTCATTACTTTATCTTAATGTCTTGAATTATTTAGAGTTACGTGTAAAAACAAATGACAAGCCCCAATTTATTATTAGTTAAATATAAAGTAACATTGGTCTACAATAGACTTCCCTCAGGGGTCGATGCAGGGTTTTTTTCTTGGGGCCCATTTTGTGAAAAGTAAAGGTTATTTTTGTGAAATTTTATTATATTTTTGTGAAAAATAACATTTTGTAATGAAAGTCGAAATTCAGCTACTCAAATTCAAACCAAGCGTTAATTAACAAAAACTTTTTTAAATACTTTTGCTGAAGTTTTCCTCTCTGGTGATCTTGTTTGTTTACAAATTATACATTTTAAAAGTCAAAGAATAATAAATAATAAATTGTAAGTTTTTATAAAATGGAATTTTGTGAAAGTGCCTATTTTGTGAAGGGGCCCATTTTATCAAATTGAATTTTGTGAAGGGAATCCATTTTGTTAAATTTATTTTTGTGAAGGGGCCCTAAATAGGCCCCAAATTTTGTCTGGATCGACCCTTGTCCCTATAGTTTATAGACAATAAGATATTTTAAAGAGAAAAAAATCAATAAGCAAGTACAATTAGACTTTAAACTATCAGGTGTAATGTGGCAGAACGGCAGCCGGATAACAAAAAAAGGAGATAGGTGGAGTGTTATAATTCCCCATAACATTAAAAACACACTTTTTATACCAAAACACACTCAATCTTTTTTTTTTTTTTTTTTTTTGATTTCTTAAAATAGTCTGGTACTTTAAATATGTTTGATATGTAATGTACTGTATGCTTTAAAATTTTGTTTCAGGCAAAAAAAAGTTCAAGAAGTTCAAAAAAAGTTCATATTGTATGTAGTACATATATATGTTTTAAGGTAAATTTCATCATGTCTAACTTAAATGTAAGATACATAAAAACATATGTAACCTGTACTGTAAAAAAAAAAAAAAATCTTGTATTTTATATTCAAGGTTTTGTTTATTGTAAAACCGTATGTACAGTATGAATACAATACATACAGAGTTTTAAAATAAACAAAACCTTAATATAAAATACAAGATTTTTCTTCTTCTTTTTTTTTTTTTTTTTTTTTTTTTTTAATGTTTTAAACTTATTTTATTGTTCACTGATAAATGATTACACAAATGTGAAACGTTGGGCCCCAAGTCAAAACTTACAGTTTTCAGTTTTTAAAAGTCTTATAATTGATTGTTTCTAAAAGGTGGATTAAAACTTTGTGCTGTTATATTAAAAATAAATGTGCAACGTTAAATTAGCACAAATTAAAATCATTTCTAATGGCAAACAGCTGTTTCAGAGCCCTTAAGCTCCATCTTCAGTGCCAACTCAAAAGGTAAAAACGAATTAAAAACTCCTAGGCCATGACCGCTTGCCTGCCATCTCTCGCCCCGCGGCCAGATGAAATGGCGTTGAATTTTTCAAAACAACAGCGGAGACGAGGAAACACACGTGACAGAGAGACCAATAGGAATACTCCGCCGACCGGGAAAGTTTAAGTGTGGAGGCGAATAAAGGAGGGGGGACGAAGAGAATGAACTGAGCGAAACGCAGCCAGACGTTTGAAACGCTTTGTACAGCAGAGAAAAAACAGAAAGGTGGGGGGGGGCAATGAGGATGAATTAAATGAAAGGTAGCCAGACATTTGAAAAATTTGGTGTACTGAATCATTAACCAAGCTGCTCGAATTTTTCCATATGCAATAAGCTTCCCAGAAATTTAGGTCGTAAATTGATGAGCATTTCTGAATTATCGCCCCTTCCGAAAAATTAAAACTATGACTTTCAGACCAACAATGGTTAGCTATTGCAGATCGTTTATCACAATTTTTAACATAGTTTTTATGCTCCCCTAAACGGACTCTAAGCGGTCTCTTAGTTTGACCTATGTACATTTTATCACATTCGCAAGATATTTTATAAATTCCCCAATGTGAAAATCTGTCTATTGGATGTTTGAGGTCTGTAAATTTGATTTTGTTAAACGGTGCATAAACTATTTTAAAGTCGAAACTTTTCAAAATTCTAGATATTTGATGGCTTATTCTCGGAAAATATGGAAGTATAATTAAATTTTCATTGCGAACATTGTTAACATTGGAATGCGTACGTTTAAAAAATAACAATCGATAACAATTAATAATTTTTAATATTATATATTTTTATTTTTAATTGATTGTTTCTCTCTTTTAACCCTCTTCTGCAGTGGCGTAGCTTGGATGGGTGACACCCGGGGCAGATGTAAATGGTGTCACCCCCCCACACACCAATATCACCAATACGAACAGAAATAAAATAATTATTTATTATATTTCAAATTTCAAATACAGTAAAAATTTATCTGTTACAATAATTAACACTACATAGTAATGTAACTATTTATAACAAAAATAAAAGTAAAACCTCAACTTTAATTTTCTTTTATTTATGTTTACTTTTTTTTACACAATAATCAAATTAACAGCTGTAAACACAGTTTAACTAATCTTAAATTAAAAGTAATTAACTGTGCACAACTTAATATATTTTAAATATTTTCTGTCTTTGTTTTCATACAAGAAAAGTTGGAAATTACTTCGTCGAAGTCTATATTTTATGCGGCCTCATGGTCTATGGTCAACGTAGCCAAGTTGCTCAACCAGCTGTCACTCATTGTTGACCGCAAATAGTTTTAATCAGCTTCATTTTATTAACACTCTTCTCACAAGATGCGACTGACACGCATTTTGTTAAAAATAACTTTAACGATAAAACTAAGTTTGAAAGAGATTCTATAAATCCCCATTCAAGAATAAACTTCAAAAAGTTTAAGGCAACCCAATCTTTGGTTTTTGGAACATCAAGAGCGGCAGCTATGAAATGTCTTCTTAACCTTGGTATTTGAAGGCAAATTTCTCTTACAGACACTTCGTCATAGAAGGAAGTTAGTTTTGGTACACGGTTTTTTAACTGTTCCCCACTTGTCAATAATAAATTGTTGATTTTTAGCACTTCAAAACTTCAAGCTATATCTTGAATGGCATTTGAACGAGTCTGAATTTCAGAATGAAATCGATCGAGGCATTCCAACATGTCTTTTCTGTTTTCATCTTGCATAGCCTCAATCTCCTTCATCTCTACCTTGTTTCCCAGCCATTTTCTTTTTGCGGCGTATTTTGCACTCAATTGGAATGTCGTTATATTCAGATGTCTTGAATGCATTTTCAATCGCTTTTTCTACAATTTCAGTCCTTTTTCCCGTATATACGATTGTTATTTTTTAAATAAGGTCCGTTTTTTAATAAGAAGAAAAATATTGTAAATATCATTAAAATATATTTATTTCCATATTCTACATGTTTTCATGTACTTTTTTACACAATTTTCATTTTTTTATCAAACATTTGTCATACCGTTCAACAAGTTTTTGAATTCAGACGTCAAAGAAATCTGCCACCGATACTCCAGTTTCTCCGAAACAATGGTGCACAAAATTGACCTTGAAACCTGGGGAAAATCAACTGATAACTGTGAAATAGTGAATCGGCAGATCTCTCGAATTTTGATGTCCGCATCAGGAACCACATCTTCAGAAATCAGAGAAAGTCGGCCTGGGAGAGGCTCGTCATCATGCACATTAACCCGCCCGTCCTTGAACATTCTCACCCACTTTCGAACTTTACTATCACTCATATTATCACCTTAGACATCCCAAATCTCACGGTGAATTTCCGCTATTGCTAAGTTTCTTGCACTCAAGAATCGAGTTACAGATCGTATCTCATAGTCGTCGGGTGAATCAATTTTCTTAAACATTATAAACTTCTACAGTTCAGCACACATACAAACAAAATGGCTGCAAATGGCATCTAAACGCCCGCAAAGTATGCTGGGAGCAGACGTGCATGCGCACTGCGGCTATTTTCATGGTCATTCTCCCTCTCATTCACAATCGGACCTTATTTTAAAAATAAACCTCGTACAAAGACAAAATGTCTCTAATTTTATTAATGTTTCATTAAGGCTTTGGCTTCCAATGATTCCTGGGTACAATTCGCTTCCTTTAATACATCATTCAAGAAAAGATAGCAGCAAGATAGCATAGGAAGTGAAATTGAGGAGAGCAGGCAGAAGATTTTGTGCAGCTTCTGTGATGTTCAAATTTTCTCGTGAATCGCACAATTCTTCAATTGCTGCTATTCATCAAACTTAATCAAATTTTTCTGCCATTACTTTAACTGCTTCATAATGAGCACTCCATCATGTTGTTGAAACTCTCTTAACTGATATTACACTGTATTTTATCAATACTTTCCACTGATTATTAAAACCATTGATACAGAGAAAAATGAATAAACTGCTTCCAAAGTTCCAAAAAAGGAACACAAGAGAAATTTTGGCCACATAAGTTAAGGGAATGATTAATACATACGAAGAAAACAGCTTTTTTATTCTTAGTCTTGATAATGGCTTGTATCCCTCACCGTATATTCCACTCATATTTTCTGCATTGTCATAAGAGCATTGCCTTAAGAGCGGCACCTCATAACATCTAAACCATCATTATCAAGATTTTTTTAGAATTTCTTTACTAAGATCAACAGCTTTTTTTTCCTTTTAAAGGAAAAATCCTGAAAATGCTTCTTTTATTTCAACTTTTCTGTCATCAATTTTCACACAACAAATCACCTGAGACATTTGATCAGTATGAGCAATATCTGATGTACTGTCAAACATCATGTCAAAATATACAGCGGATTTTATCTCTTCAACAAGTTTGCTTTTAATGTAGCTTGATAATATGAATTCATTTTATATAACTGGGGACAGATAAGAAACATTTTGAGTTGAGAACAATGTTCCAAATTCAATGGATATTCTTTCAATACAGCATCATACCTTGAAAGCAACTAAAACAATTCAAGAAAATTACCTCTATTTGCGAAAATATTGCTTTCATCGCGGCCACAAAATGGCAGATTTTGTTTTGCTAAAAATAGTGCGATATCTAATAATCTAGTCAACAAATCCTTCCATTACTTTCTTTCGGCATTTATTTGTTGAAAGGTTGTATGATCTATTGTTGAATAAAATCTGAGTCTTGTTTCTAAAATTTTCCATTTCTCGAGATTTTGGAGATGTTCATTTGAGACATCATGTTCAAACACTAGGATTTAGCTTCCACCACTTTCAAAATCCATTCACAAATGCAGACGTTGCCTTTTGTCCTCCCATGTAAGAAACCTCGGGGGCGACTAATCCCATAGTCCGCATAAGTCAATGCGGTGCCTATAATGTAGAAGAAAATTCTTTTATTTTAAAGTTTGCTTTCCCTACCCACTCATTGGATAGTTAGGTTTTTGTTCACTGGTGCATATCTAATTTAGACACCCCCATCTGTGTAAAATTTCAAATTTCCCAAGAAAAGAAAATTAACTGTGTTGCGTGGTGCGCTAGAATTTAATTTTACCTCAGAATTATTTTCCAAAATCTTATAAGATTAGATATATTTTTTTTTTGCAAATAAAGATCGGGTGTCACCCCTTAGAGGGTGACACCCGGGGCGGACCGCCCCCTCCGCCCCCCCCCCCCCCTCTTAGCTATGCCACTGCTCTTCTGTGGCATCATATGGCATGTAGGAGGAAGATGATACATTAGCAAACATCTGCATCCAATGCCTTAGAAAAGTAATTTCTAATTTTATTACAGATTTTTATAAATCTGTAATAAAAGATTTATAAAAATCTTCTAATACATATTTTTCTTTAACTAGGCAGGGTAGTCAGGACTCAGGAGCCTATTGCTTATTATTCAAATTTATGAATGTCATGCTGTTAGATAACTAGAAATAACACTGCAATAATACAGTCATACAAGAACTGAAATAAGCAAAGAATGAAAAGATTTAAAATGTTGTAAATATAATGCAACATATTTTTTGTACTCTCTCAGATTTAGCATGAAAAGAATAAAATAAAACAAACAAATAAAAATGTAGCAAAATATGTTAACATAATGGTTAATTAATAACAGGTTATCAAAATGTTTTACACTGAATATATTATATATTTTTTTTTTTTCAAAAAAGTGGTTTTCAGATTTTTGTGAAATTTTGCATTTATGATATTAATACATTACCTATTCAAATAGAGTTTGAAAAGGTTTCATAGATTTTATATATATATATATGCCATCAGGATTCTACAAATAAGAAACCAATCTTGTAGCCAGCAAAAAATTCTAAAAACTTTTATATATCCCTCCTTTCACAAATAACATCATGAATTTTCAAAAAGCAACCAAGTTTTTTATAAATTAGATTGAAGATACATAATTACTAGAATGTAATAATGGTATATTATGAATTGTTTTAATTTCAACTCAGTTATGTTAATGAATTAATTTTGAAAAATAACAAACAGTCGCCAGTTAAAATATTTTGGTTGCCTGTAGTGACTGCATTCAGTGTTGAAATGGGGTTTGGGGCAACGTTCGAAATCCTTGGTGGGCCGCTGGTCCGAGACCACCAAGAATTCAATCGGACCACTAATTTATAAAATTTAGTGGTCCGCAAGACCAGTAACTTTTTTCCCCTCTCAAACAGGCAAATGTATATTTTCCCGGCCCCGAGAAAACCTGTGATATAGTTTAGAGTCCGAGTGATATCTTGCGGTTTCGGAAGTAAATAATCATAATAACTTTGCGTCGTTTTTTTAGCAGATAACCCATAGTTCTCCTCCCGTGTAAAGATGCATCACAAGAAGAATAAATAAACAGATGATTTCCATGGAATGTTTTTATTCTAAGAGAAAGAGAGTTGAAAGTTTGAGGTGGCCCCCTCGGCACTCAGAACGCAGTTCACATCATGAAAGTTTAGATCTTCTCCGTACCCAAGATAAAAAAAGATCTGCTCTAATTTTTACAATACATTCGCCGATGCTTTGTTTTCCACACTAAATATACATGTGTATCGCACATTTTTCGCCAGAAAGAATTTCGGACAGTTAGGCATCTGGCATATTAATTTACAGGGGGGAATGAATCAAAGGAGTGCCATGCCTGGCTACTTATTGCTATTTTCGTAATTTTTGGAGCAGCAATCTAATGAATGTTATGAGAAAGAAGTCAGATGTGGCTTTCTGTATATGAATTATTTTGATGAGCATATAGAATTTTGGCAGTTGGGAATTAATTAAAGACAGCATTTACATTGAAACCAGGAAGTTAATATTCTGCTTGGTCAAAAGCGTAAATGTAAAAACGTTTTGAATTTATCATTAAGTTTTCCAGACAGAAAGCAAAGTTTGAAAGAATAATAATGAAAATATCTAACGTACATATTGAATAATTTTGAAGCTGCATTTTTGCAGAAAAGGAAGATCATTTTTGCAGTTAGAAGCCAAACATAAAAATGATAGAAAAGAAACGCTAATGTATTTGATGAAATATAATTGCTTTTAATCTTTAAAATAGAAAGGGTTTAAATAAAAATTTAATTAATCTTTAAGAAACATAAGGGAACTATAAATTTTAAATAATACTGAAAATATGTATATGATCTTCATCATAAAACCGATCGCAAATCACACAAATGTTATATATATAAAAAAAAAAACTTTAATCGTATGGGTTTTTTTCCTTCTCTTAAACAAAAGATCCACGGCTGCAGTTTATGCTTTCTTCCATGTTAAGCGCCATTCTTTGGCTGTAAAAAACGAAAGGCGCCTAATGCCTAATCTGAAAGAAAAGAAGAGTGTGTGCGCTGCGACGGTCATTGAGGGCATTAGTAATCCCGTAGCACAAAAATGACTTATCAGTCAGTTCTTTCTCTAGCCTGCAATTCTCAAGAATGGCCATCTTTAGTGAAAGTTGTTTATGCTAGTACAAAGGAACCCAAGAAACAGACATGGGAAACTATAAATTTTGAATTCCATATTGGTCACAGAAATATTTTGGCTGTAATTGATGTATTACATTCCATTCCTTCTACATCCGTTGAAACAGAAAGAGGGTTTCAAATCTTAGGGGAAATTAAAAATGACTGGAGAAACCAGTTAAACAATAAAACTGTTTCAGATTTAATGAGAGTTTGTCTGGACACACCAGAAATTGAAAAATTTAAACAAATTCCACTAATAACACTCTGGCTCCAATCTGGAGAAAAATCGAAAAAAATTGCATTAAACCTTACAGTCATTTGATATAATCGAAAATAAAATATCTAATTAATAATTTTATAGTTTTTGTATTGTTTTTTATTTAAATTTTAGCAAATTATAATTTTACATTTTTTTATGCTGGAAATTTTGAATAACTGCAAAGTTTGGTTTATATTCTAGGAAGGGTCACTCAAAGAGTTAAAGGGACTTAATAGAATTTTATGTAGCGGACCAGTAAATTCTCATGCTTACTGGTCCTTGGGACCAGTGACATTTTTTGAAGAATTCTAACGCTGGTTGGGGGTAAATGTCATCCCCGGGCAACCCCCTGAATTCATCACTCACTGCATTTGTCCAGCCCTGATTGCAACTATTATTTTATACAATGAATGAAATAAATATTATCAAGGCTTAAAATTCCTTTTATTCTAAAAGAGGAGTCTCTATCAACATTTGTAAATGGTAGAGGCTAGAACTGTTTGGATATGAGAAGAAATTATCTTTAATCTTGCATTTATTTTAATGTTACTTAATTTAACTATAAATATTAACAGATAACAAACTTTGTAACATTGAAATAATTTATATCAACAACTCAGAAAAAAATAACCAAATGTTATCTGCCTTAATAATTGAGTTTCTTTCAGTCTCTGTGGTCTTAATTTCATAATGGTCATTACATTTCTCCTACTTCATTGTTCTTCAAAGAAAACAAATTTTCCAAAACTATTTATAAAATTTCTTTGGCGGTAGGTTCCCATCCATAAAATTTTGCATATGAATAAACCTGTCCTGAATATTAGACCCTGATTATAAGGTTGGAAAAAAGATCGCTTAAAAAGAAAAAAAAAATTAAGATCTACTTTGATAATACTTTTCCATAGTCTTTCACAAGGTGACTCAAAAGTTACTTGTTGATTTTAAAAGTTAATAACTTTTGATTTATTTTCTTTAAATAAATTTTAAATCCAGCCAATGGAGTTTCACAGATAGATATGCGATTTAAAAAGAAAAGTTATTTTGAAAAATCAATGTTTAATTATTGACTCAAAAAGTATATTAAAAATGGTTTAGTGTGAGAAATTTTCCCAGAAAGAAGACACTGTGCACGTGCAGGCTTTTGAAAACATGATTCTAATAGCTGACTTACTTTCACAAAGGTAGACTGTATTCTTGACTTCACACCATAAAATATTGAGCATGCAATAATTGAACACTAGTTTTGAAAATAAAGTGGTAGTCTTAATACTTTTTGTTCAACTGCACTGTAAAACTCCAGAACTATCATGACTCTGAATCTAAAATTGGTGGTGGGGGGGAGACTCACGTCAAAATTATTAATTTTAAAAATCACATAACTTTTTATTCATCCTGTATAAAAATTGACTGCACAATAAATTAAGAATATTTAACAAACAAATATTTCAGTTTTATGGAAGCTTCAACATGATAAAGGGATAGCTAGGATCATATTAAAGAATGAATGAATCATCAAAAGAGAAATGCTTTTCTATAATTGGGCATTTGTAGTTGAAATAACAATGTGTAATGCACTATAACATAAACTTTTACTTGCTATGGAATTTGACCTTTTTTTTTTTTTTTTTTTTTTTCCTTAGCAATTACACAGTTTTTCAGTATAAAAAAACTAATATTGAAAGTCTTGTTCTAAGTAATTCAGGAAAATATATCGTTAAATTACAAATTCATGAAAAATTTTCGTTCTTATATATACGATTACAGTAAACCAAAATGGCATGATAAGCAGCAAATTTATTAAATTTTACAGATATGTTTAATTTGAACTTATGAAGTTCAAAAGCACCAATCTTATTATAATGTAACAAAATACTCTATTTACTTATCAAATGCAGAAAGTAAGTGGAAGTTAAACTGAAAAAAATAAATAATAAAAAACAAATCATGTGTTATTGTGTCAATGACATTTGAGATAGTTTTTTTTTTTTTTTTTTATGGAAATCTGAAAAAAGGCAATTGCAAAATAATATAATTAAAAGAATAAGGAACAAAACATAATTTCGTAACAATGCAGAGCACTTGTTTTCTTTATAATAAATAATACCGAATCCATCCTATCCATCAAAACAAACGGTATATATGCCAAAAATCTCGATTACTGGTTGGCTGGTTGATTTTAAACAACATCGGCACCAGTGTTCTAGGGTGCCTCTATATGAGAGAAACGATTTTCCACATTCCACATCACTCTGGTAAAAAAGGCACGGTTACAAATAAACTGTCATTTTCATTGTTTGAGTGGCAGAAACTTCGTTATTCTTCGTTTGTTGTCTTTAAATCCATAGCAATCTTCTCAATATAATGTATTTTTTATCCGACCACGATTATTTTCAGCAAAATATATTCTTGTCTGACTATGTTAAATCAGACACGTCTCACCCCACTTTGCCCCCCCCCCCCCTCCAGCATACAAAATAATTTAAAATCTTTAAATATTTTTTGTTTCCATACCATAAAAATTCTGCCGTACTTGTTACTTTCTAGTGATAATGTATCAATTGGGAATTCAAGCGCTCGAATACGCCGTCTGGTGGAAAAAAGATATAACTTCTCTCTTCAGGAAAATCCCTTGCAATCCCATTGCGTTACATGCATTTTTAATTTGTTCATAATGATTATTTTTATGCACAATTTCAGATTTCATGAGCTAGTTTATATGTCAAAGTAAAAAATATCTGAATTTGAATATCTAACACTTTTAAACGCGTTTACAATAAATAATGGTTTCAATGGCACTTTAGCATTAGTTAAAGGGCCGATTTTCCTGTACCAACGGCTGCAATCAGCGCCTATATAGGCCGTTTTAAGTCCCAATAATCAATCATGTAAATTATCACCCTAGCGTCAAAATTTGCACTTCCTCCCTTTCGCACCCTCGCCCTCATCGTACGGAGTTTATTATCGTTCAAACTCTTTATTTTTTAAAAAATCTGCCCTATTCGTTTCTCACTAACAACAATAAATAAATAATAAATTAAATTACCACAATCTCCAACCTTCTAAATTCATGGTTTGTCCTTTGCCACCAGGAGGCAAAAACGTTTAAAATATTCTAAAATCTTCGATTTTATATTAAAAAAATCTTCTGCGCCTATGTGTTGCTTTCCAGTAACAATAAATAACCTATCATATACATTCCCCCCCCCCCCCCGCAGTATGCAGTGTTTCAAATATTTAAAACTCTTTATTTAAAAAAAAATAATCTTCAACATTGCTTACTCCCTAATAACAATAATTAAATAATCATCTACATTATCCTCCTGCCCTAACCTCCCAAATTTATGCTTCACCCCTTACCCCATCCCCCCAGCATACAAAGAAGTACAATATATATTTTTATTTTTAAATAAAAAATCTTCTGTTCTATTTATTGCTCTGTAGTGTCAATACATAATCAATCATATAAGTTATCCCCCTATCCTACAAGTTTCTGCTCCCCGTCCAACATGCAGAGTATCGTATGTTTAAAAATCTTTATTTAAAAAAATTGCTACATTCATTACTCACTAATAACCAGGGCTTTATAAATTTGATAAAATCTGGTAGCCAGCAAAAATTTCTAGTCGCCAGTAAAAAAATATTTACCCCCCCCCCCCCCCCCCCCGCCATTGTTCTTCAAAAAACACAAAAGTTTTCTATGAATTAAAAAATAAATAAATAAATAAATAACAAGCAGAGGTTAGAATTATATTTACATAGTTTAGAACAGTACATAATTATACTAACATATAAACTAAAAACACACTAACATTTAATACATATAAACCAAATTTTCAAATCAAACTTAACAAAATTTTATATTTCTGAAGAAAAAAAATACTGCAAAGGCTGAATTAACCGGCAGGTTCGGAAAAGGCTGATTGCCGAATGCTTCAAATGTCTGGGTAGCAGGGTTGGTTAATTTTTGCCCAAGTACAAAAAACCGTCCCGACAAAAAATACTTTTTGCCACTGGCAAAAATTACTAGTATTTTAAAACAGGGTCTTAAGGATTCTATTTTAATTACATAATTAAAATCAGTGATTTAAATTACAATCTTGATCAACTATTTCTTTTGTAAATCATTCAAAATACATTCTAAAATTTATTTAAATGAAATTTTTAACATCAACAATTAACGTAATTTTTTTTCACTTCTAAAAATAGTTTAACAGTAGGAGATGGTTGTCATTTGTGATGTTTCTTAGTACAGAATCCTGTTTTACAAAGTCTTATTTCCATAGTCAAGAAACGTTTCAACCAAGCATGCTTGGTTGAAGTGCACTTCTACCATATCATTTAGTCATACATTATTATTGCACCCAAAATACAGAGGGGAATTATTGAATTGTGAACAAAAGGAGAAATCTCGAAAGTGGGTGCAAGAAATAGATCCTGACTACGTACCTCTTGCTATAAAATTTGACATGAAAGAATCGCCCCCAAAACATACTTTACTACTAATGTTGTTGAATCAGTAACAGCTGGAAAAGTATTTCACATGTTTGTGACGTATGAAAGAATTTTTGTGAACTAATTACTCATTTGCAAATTAGTTGCGCAAGTTCTACTGCTGTTGAATTTTTCTTTTATTCATTCTGATATCAGAAACAACTCTGGAAACTTTTACAAAACTTTTAATTTGTTATGCAATGTTAAAAAAAGACTAATGCAGTAATTCTGTGCTCTGTTTGACTTTGAAATATGTCTTTCTTTAAATGTTTTACTTTAATAAAATAAAAATTTAAATTTGCAGTTTTATTTTTATGGTTACTCATGTCATTTATTATTGAATTATTATAAATACTTTTTAAGTTAAAAAAATCTTCAAAAAACCTTGAATATTTTGTAGCATTGTATCCAATTTTAGATGTCGTCCCGTCACAAAGGCTAGATTATCACGATTTCTTACTTTTTTATTGAAACCACCTTCCCACATTCTAATCACTATAACGGAAAAGAATGACGTTTTCTGTGCATGAGATGAGAAATAAATGCCTTTTAATTAATTTAATTGCCCTTATTTTAAAAGTACGATAGAAGAGAAAAATCACTGCTTTCGCGCACGGGTAAGGATAGAGGGGGGGGGGAACCGTTTGTGTTCATTTCTTAGGCCAATTTTTATAATATATATATATATATAATAAATAAATAAAAAGCCAGATTAAAAATCTTGGTCTCCAGATAGAAAAATCAGGTCGCCAGTGGCAACCGCATTTGTTAAGCCCTGCTAATAACAATAAATAAATAATCACCTAAGTTACCCCCTAACATCCTATAATTTACGCTTCTCCCTCCCCCCCCCTTCCCCAGTATGCAGAGTTTCAAATCTTTAAAACTCTTTATTCAAAAAAAATAAATCTCCAACACTGTTTGCTCACTAATAAAAATAAATAAATAATCATCTACATTATCCTCCTCCCCTAATCTCCCAAATTTACTCTTCACCCCTTACCCCCCCCCCCTGCCCTCAGCATACAAAGAAGTATAATATATATTTTTATATAAAAAAATCTTCTGTTCTATTTAGGATTATTTTTATCTAGATGGAATAAATAATCAATCACATAAGTTATCCCCCTATACTCCCATTTGCTCCATTTTAACATAGAGTTTCAAACATTTAAAAATCTTTGTTTGAAAAAAAATTGCTAAATTCTTTACTCACTAATAACAATAAATAAATAATCACCTACCCCCTAACATCCTTTAATTTTCGCTTCTCCCTCCCCCCCCCCCCAGTATACAAATAAACAAGGGGAGGCGCTAGAGGGGTTCCGAGGGTAAATGCCCCCCATCGGGCATACCTGTCTCCCCAACGGGATCAAAATTCAATTACCGTCGGGGGAAATATTGGATAACTTTTGGATTTTGACTCGACGGGTCGGGTCAAAATGTCCAAAATATTGTTTTAGATAAAAATCTATATGTTTGATTATGGATGACCCTTTACTAGTTTATTTTTCAACATTAAATATAAAATTGATATTGGAGATATGATTGTATACTATTTTTCCTTAATTACATTAAATTATGAATTAATTTTCTGTAATTGCGGGTTTCGGATCGGCTTAGGTTGAAGTATTTCGGATTCGGGGATGGAAGAGACGAAATTTTTTTTGTCGTTCTGGAGTCGAGTTGTGGGTAGAGTTCTGCATCGGGTCGGGCAAAGTGGACTCGATCCGACTCGCGATTTAGATCTTATATCGGGTTGGCGCTGGTCTTTTTTTCGTAGTGGTTAACTTCTGTTTTCTCTCTGCGAGTCCAGTTTGAATGAGGTTAACTTTAACTCATTAATGCCGGTTGGTACGAAAAGTTACCATTTAAGTGATACGAAACTTTTAAATATGAACACCAGTATCTTAGTAAAAAAAAAAATCATATTATCTAATGTGAAGCTATCAGAGATTCAATCAGTTAAAATAACAGTATGGGAAAACTGGTGTCAACTGGTATCGAAGTATTAAAAGAAGTGTAAAGTAAGTCGGCGTTAATGGGTTAATTGTTTCGGATTCGAGTCAGCTTAGGGTTGAGTTTTGAAATTAGCGGGCTAGGTTTTTTTTTTTTTTTTTTTTTTTTCCAAAAGAATTTCCAAAATATATTTTAAGAAGAAAATCTATATATTTAAATATTGACGACTACATATATATATATATATATATATATATATATATATATATATATATATATTTAAAAATGAAAACACATGTAAAAAACAAAGGATGAGATATTATAAAAAAGCAATGGAAAGGATACAGCAGGAATTCAACTTAATAAAGCGAAAAATCAAAAATGGAAAACTATGAACACCTTATGGAATTTTCAGACGAGCTTCATAAGAATATTCAAAGTAAATATATGTTATTTCATCAAATATTGTCAGTGTTATACCTAAAATCGACACTATTAAGCTCCTAATAACATATATAAGAAACAAAATAAAAATAAAAACCTACTGGTGTTCGAAATAGATAAATAAATTATTATTTAACATAAATAGAAATTAGATCATAAAGCAATGTACAAAACTCACAAAAAAACTAATATTGGGGAAGATGTAACTGGATTAAAAGTACATTACAAATAATGTAACTTTTCATATCACCAGATAACCCAAAATGGTAGCCAAAAAAACTCAAAGTCATTGCATTGATAAAAATTAAGAAAGGAAAATTAAATTGTTTGGTGCTGCCATCTATCTAATAAAAATAAAAGAAATAACTGAAATGACAGACTAGTGAAATGATAAATCTGGTGCTGTCATCTATTATGAAAGGGCAGAAAACGGAATGAAAGTAAATAAATTTAAAGCAAAGTAGTAATTAATGTAAATGAAATTTAGAATGTGATGAAAACTAATTTAAATATTATAAAGAATGTATATATATATATATATATATATATATATATATATATATATATATATATATATATATATATATATATATATATATATATATATAATAAAACTTTTGTAAATAATCATATATTCTAATACGAGCAAATCTTGTGTGTGTGTGTGTGTGTTGTTATGCAAATTTTATCTTAAAAACGGCTCTAACGATTTTTACGAAATTTCTAATCCTGCCATTTTGGAGCACCAGAAAAACATTGGGCTAGGTCATATGTTCGAGAAAATTCGATTAGTGAGTCATTTTGGGTCAGGGTCAAGCTAATTGTATCTAAAAAACGGTTCAAACGATTTTGACTAAATTTTGTATCTTACCATTTTCGGGCACGAGAAGACTATTGGGCTTGGTCACATGTTCGAGAACTTTCGATTAGTGGGTCAGTTTGGGGTCAACGTGGGTTAAGTTAATTTTATCTAAAAAACGGCTATAACGATTTTGATTAAATTTTGTATCCTTTGAGTTTCGGGCACGAGAAAATCATTGGGCTAGGTCACATGTCCGAGAAAATTCGATTAGTGGGTCATGCTAATTTTATCTAAGAAACGGCTCAGATTATTTAGACTAAATTTTGCATCCTATAGTTTTTGGGCACGAGAAGACTGTTGAGCTAGGTCGCATGTTCCAGAAAATTGGATTAGTGGGTCATTTTGGTCATGAGTCATTATGGGTCAAGCTATTTTTATCTTAAAAACGGCTCTTAGGATTTGAACTAAATTTTGTATCCTACAGTTTTAGGGAACGAGAAGACTATTGGGAAAGGTCACATGTTCGAGAAATTTCGATTAATGGGTCATTATGGGTCAAGCTATTTTTATCTTAAAAACGGCTCAGACGATTTGCACTAAATTTTGTATCCTACGGTTTTTGGGCACTAGAAAATCATTGGGCTAGGTCACATGCTCGAGAAAACCCGATCAGTGGGTCATATTGGGCCATCATGGGTCAGGGTCAAGCTAATTGTATCTAAAAAACGGCTCAGACAATTTTGACTAAATTTTATATCCTACGGATTTCGGGAACGAGAAGACTATTGGGCTAGGTCACATGTTCGATAAATTTCGATTAGTGGGTCATTTTGGTGGTCATCTTAAAAAGTGTTGGCGAGATTTGGCGGGAAAATTGACTTTAAAATATTACCAATGCCACAAAAATTGCTTGGTGCCAAATGAAAAAAATATCGCCAAATTTGGTGAATTTGGCGGAAAAATTGGCTTTCAAAATGTGAAGGAATTTTCTAGAAATTCCCAATAGGAGCCGAGATACATGATTCAACCAATCAGAGTCCATAGAACGTTCTCGAAAGCAGAATTGAACCAATCAGGATACATAGAGCGTTCTCAACACATGCTTTGCGCTAAATGAAAGAATGTCGCCAAGCTTGGCGACATTTTGCAAAAAAGTTGGCTTTCAAAATCTGAAGGATTTTTCTAGAAATTTCCAATAGGAGCCGAGATACATGATTCAACCAATCAGAGTCCATAGAACGTTCTCGAAAGCAGAATTGAACCAATCAGGATACATAGAACATTCTCAACACATGTTTTGCGCTAAATGAAAGAATGTCGCCAAGCTTGGCGACATTTTGCGAAAAAGTTGGCTTTCAGAATCTGAAGGAATTTTCTAGAAATTTTCAATGGGAGCCGAGATACATAATTCAACCAATCAGAGTCCATAGAACGTTAACGAAAACAGAATTTAACCAATCAGGGTACATATGATAGGAAAAATTGTGTTTTAAGATTACCAATGCCAAAACACTTGCTTGGCCCCAAATGAAAAAAAATATCGTCAAAGCTAATTTTGACCGAGCTTAGCTCGGTCTTCCCTGCTCGTAACCATTAAACCACATGAATAATCGACAATAGGTAAACCGATAACTACAATACAATACATAAATATATCCACAAATTTATATATATATATATAGAACTATATATATATATATATATATATATATATATATATATATATATATATAATTTTTCTACTTTAAAGATAAAATGCGGAGGACGAAAAATTGTTTGTCGGCCTGACGTGTGACCTACATTATACACAAGTCACATAAGTATATAACGTAGGTCACGCCTCGCGTCGGGTTGCGGTGCGGGTAGACTCGTGCATCGGGTCAGGCAAAGGCAAACTGCACTCAACCCGAATCGCGGTTTGAGTCGGATAGGGTTGACGGTAATCTTTTTTCGTGCGGGTCGGGTTCGAGTTCGAGTGGGTAAACTTCAATTGTTTCGGTTTGGGGTTCGGGTTGAAGTTGACCAGATTTTCCCAAAATAATCTCCAAAATATATTTTAAGATGGAAATATATATATTTGATACGAGTGCGTTGTGTAGGATAGGGTGGTGCAAGAGTGCGCGGTGTGCATGAGTACGCAGAGCGATTATACAATCTCAAAACAGAGATTTGCATTTAAATACAGTTGAAAACGATGTAATGACATAAGTTTATGGTGAAAAAAGCGTATTTTAGAAAAAAAATTTAAGATTTAGGAGAGAAAAAGTGATTGGGGCCTTCTCGTTAAATTTTTTTTTTTTTTAAATCGGGTTGCAACAGCTATCAAGGTAGATTACTCCTTGAGGGCTGGTTCACTCAATTGCGATTGCAGACTTTGAATGAAGCTCGTTCTGCCCCTAGTGAATATTGTCTGTTTTTAAAATAACTAATTTTAACTGTTCTTGATTTGTTCAGTCGTTTGATATGCAATGGATTTTTTGTACTGATGATGCCTCGCGTGTCGCTTGGTGAAACGTTTACAAATTGTATTTTTAATTGTTTTTGAGTATATTTTTATAAAATTTTATTTTTTAACTGTGCTCAAGTCTGTCTTAATTTATTTTAGTTGGTGTTTTAATGGTTTTTAAATTCAAACGTTAAATGTATATATACTGCAAAATAATATTTATGGTTTTTGAAAACAGGATCATAATAAAAATTACAAAGGTAATTTACTTTTTTTTTCGATTACGTTATTATTGAACTACCTGTCATCGAGTCATCTGAAGTGATTTGGATTTGCTTATCAATAGATGGCATTATTGACGTTTCAATGTTATTTAGTGATGATAGTGCGAGAGTGCGCAGTGCCAAAATGTGCTAGTGTGCGCACGCATTCTTGTCCAATATATCTGTTATTTATTTTATATGGTGTTCGTCCTTCAGTTAAAACACTCTAGATGGCAGCACTACACATTGTAATGTGTCTATTTGCTAGCGCCCTCTATTTCATTACATGATTGTACTGTAAGTGACTTCTGATGTAGTCTAGTTATACCTTGATGTCGTGATCAGGGGCGTAAATTACGGGGGGTGCAGCCCCCTCCCCCCCACGAAAAAAATCAGTCGGAAAAAGTAAGTTTAGTCGAAAAAATTATATTAACTTATAAAAACTTATGAATTGGAGAAATGTTTTCGTAGTTTTGAATTAAATAAGAAACAAGAACGAAAAATCATGCGTCAAGCATAGATTATGTAACACTTTCCAACGCTTCCAAAATAATTTTACAAATCATACCGTTTAATAAGCTAAAAGATAACATCTAAGTAAACAATTTGGAAAACGCATAACATATTTAAAAACATAATTTCAGGAAATTCCAACATATACAATATTCGGAAAAATATCCGAATACTTTTATTCAGCCCTGTATAGGATCTATAGATTTGTATATACACTACATAGGATGCTAAATTTTAGTTCAGTTAGGAAACGCGTAACACAGCTTAAAATTCTCCGACTGGAGTTTCTGTCAATAAACGGAAATGTGTTCGCGAACTTTTGTGCTTCCCTGTATAGGATCTACAGAATTTATACACACCACGTAATAGACAAAAAGCGAGTTAAACTTAAAATCGCGTTCAGTAACTTAAAACGCACTTCCAGGAATTATTGTTAACAGTTAACAGACAGTAAAGAATTCTTTTGTGTGTCCATGTAAATGAACGATGATTGCTATACACACAATATTCTGTAGTATACCTCTTGTAATGCACCTTAGTGATATATATAAATTTCAATGAGTTTAAAATAGTGAAACATTATTTAAATAAACCGCAGACGATTTTTCTCCATAGACGTAATGTAACGGAATTCTTTTGAGTGTCCTTGTAAAGTAACTATAAGTGCTATGCACACCCTATTCCATTATTAAGCTTCTTCTAATGCACCTTAGTGATATATATAAATTTCAATGCGTTTAAAATAGTAAAACATTATTTAAATAAACCGCAAACGATTTTTCCCCATAGACCGCAATGTAACGGAATTCTTTTGAGTGTCCCTGTAAAAAAGTGCTACACACTTCCGTTGAAATAGGGAACATGCTATAGATAACGACAATAACATATAAAAATTGCAGAGCAATCCGAGCATATTTACGGGAGTTAGAACACGGCCAGACGGCAGACGGCCATACGGCCATACGGCCAGACAAACCGAAGTCATAAACACTTTTCAACTAGGTTGGAAAGTGTTAAAAACAGTTAGATCGAAGAAAACCTATAGAATTTTATTCTTAGTCGGATTTTTTTTTTTTTTTTTTTTTTTTTTTTTGTAGTTTTTCATTAGAAAAATAAGAAAAAACAATTTAGAACGAAGGAAACCTATATAAATTTATTTTTAGTCAGAAATACTACGGATTTTCTTTTTCTGATAAAATTATACAGAAAAACTTTGATTTGTCGAATATTGTGAACTCGAAAACCTCGATATGACGAAAAAAATATTTATGTACATATTAGCTGAGCCACGCCCGGCGTGGCCCGGGCCCGTGATAATAAATAAATTAAAAAAAAACATCAAGTTTTTATTATTTTATATCTTTAACTCGATTTTGTATGAAATTATATTTTTTAATGAAAAATTCGCGAAAAAATATTGATATTTAGTGATAAAAGCGCTCATTTTCTTGTGTTTTTTTACACAGGGTCGTTTCATAGTTTTAAATAAAAAGTTCTATTTGTCCGAACTCTTTGAAATCATTATTAGTGATAAATAAAACGGTTTTACAGCGCGTGTAAAAATTTCGTGAAAAAATATTGTTATCTAGTTGTAAACGAAATGTTTTTTTCTCGCTTTTTTGTTTGTTTGTTTGTTTTCGCGTCAGCTTCTTTAACATAGCAATAAAAAAAAATAGTTATCATCTTCCGAACTCTCTGACATTTCAATCGGTTGTAAATATAACTATATCCAAGCTTCCTTTAAAATTTTGCGAAAAAATATGCATATTCAGTAGTGAAAACATGAGTTCTTTAAAAAACAAAAGCTTTAGCTTTCAACCTCAGAGCAAAAATAAATTAGAAGGTCTATGCTTTCAATGCAATGGTACGGCTTCATTCGTTTTCAATCCCTCTAGGCTAAACAGGTGAAGGTTTGGTTAATCAATCAGGTTTCCCGCTTCTGAGGGTAGAAGCCTGCAAAAAAACGTTGACGCATGCGCAAAGAGACGATTTTCATGTGAATTTGACAGAATGGGCTTTTCGTTTTAAATATATAGATTCCGATAAATGTTTCTTATGAAAATAAAACTAAAAATCTTAAATTATACTTGATTAAAGAAGTAAATTTTCCACTATTATTTGGAAGAGATTGGGTCTTAGCATTTAATATCATTCCTTCTAATTGAAATCTGTATATGTAAACGAAATTGCAAATTCTGCTGAAAAATTGAAAGTATTATTAAATGATTTTTCTCATTTATTTACTAATAAAGTTAGAGATATAAAAGGTTTGAAAGCAGAACTTTATCTAGAAAAAGATTCTACGCCCATATTTTGCAAAGTTAGAACGGTAACTTATGCTTTACGTGGAGCAGTAAATGAAGAAATACAAATATTACAAGATGAGTATATTATAAAAAAAAAACCTGTCACTTGTAGTAAGTGGGCAACTCCTATTGTCTAGTGGTTAATCCTAATGGTAAAATTCGTTTATGTGGATATTTTAAAGTTACAGTAAATAATTTTTTGAAGGTTGAAAAATATCATTTACCTACAGTAGAGGATATGTTGGCTACATTAGGTGATGGTTTGCATTTTACAAAGTTGATTTAAACCAAGCATATCTTCAGTTGTCTGTAGACGAAGATTTACAAGAGTCGCTAACTGCAAACACTCCAAATGGCTTATTCTAGTTTTTAAAGTTACAAATAGGTCTTTCTAGTTCTCCTGTTATTTGGCAAAGAACAATTGAACAATTTTTAAGTGGTATTGATGAAGTTACAATTTTTATTGATGATATTGGTATTACAAGGGAGACTAATGAAATTCATTTCAAGCAGCTAAAACAAGTCATAAAGATTACGTGAATATAATATTAGGATTAATAAAGACATGACATTTTTTATGGCTGATCAAATTACATATTGTGGTTATAAAATAGATAAAGAAGGTATTCATAAAACACAAGATAAAATTGATGCTATTTTAAATGCTCCTAGACTAGTAAATATATCACAGCTTTTCTAGGCTTATTTACATATTATTTTAAATTTGTACCGAATTTATCTACGATTGATCATTCTTTAAAGCAGTTGTTCAAAAATAATGTGAAATTTATTTAGTCTGCTGTTTGTGAACAAGCATTTAAATACAGGGTGTCCATAATTAAACGACTCTACTTTAAAGTTGTCTACAGACGAAACTATTGATCAGAAAGTTGTGAAATTTTGCGAAGGACGTAATGAAGGGATGGAAATTTGTTTAAGCGAAAAGAAATAGTTCAAAATTTCGCCACCAGATGGCGTTTTTAATGATTTTAACATACATTTACGATAGTTTACATATTTTATTACAACATATCACGTTCCACATGACGGCCATCTTTTTCAGCTACCATCTGGAATCGTAAGATAGCCATGTTCCACAGTTGACCGCAGTGTGTTCTGGGAAATGCTAAAAGCATGTTGCGAAAAAAGTTTTATTCAACATGTTTTGTTGTAATAAAATTTGTAGCCTATCGTATAAATAAATGCTAAATGTGTAATTCATTAAAAAACGCCCTCTGGTGGCGAAATTTTGAACTAATTTTTTTTTCATTTAAACAAATTCCCATTCCCCCCTTATGTCCTTCACAAAATTTCACAACTTTCTGACCAATAGTTTCGTCAGTAGACAACTTTAAAGTAGGGTCGTTTAATTATGGACACCCTGTATATAAAAAATGAGATTATTTCTGAAAGAGTTCTTACACATTTCAACCCTAAATTACCTTTAGTGTTAGCAACCGATGCTTCCCCATATGGTATCACTGCAGTTCTTTCGCATGTGATACCAGATAACGCAGAAAAACATATTGGTTTTGTGTACAGAACTCTAACTAATGCAGAAAATAGGTATACCAGTTGGATAAAGAAGCACTAGCTATTATCTTTGGTGTAAATAAATTTTTCCAATATTTTTATGGTAACAGATTTACTTTGTTTACGGACAGTAAACCACTTGTGTCTACTTTTCTTCCTACTAAGAGTATTCCTGCACTTTCAGCTGTTAGAATGCAAAGATATACATTATATTTACAAGCATTTAAATTTTAAATATGATATTCGTTATAAGAAAGCATCCGAACACGGAAATGTCAATGCTCTTTCATGTCTTCCATTACGTAGTGTAGATTTACCTCCACAATTCAATTCAAGTAATGTAATTAATTAATCTAATTTTTTTTTTCAAATTAACCAAATTTCCACTTTCTATATTATAAAGGACAAACGTGTCCGTGCGTAACGCTGACGTCATTTTGCGAATGGCAATAGTTGACGATGAAATTTCTGTTTTGCAATTTTTTTAATTTCTAAACATCTCACATTTTTAATCTTTACACCGTTAAATAGGGAAAAAATTCTACTTTGAAATGTAATTTGTTTGAAAACGGTATCTTAATTGGCTGATTTATTATGGCTTTAAAAAAAATGGTATTTTTCACTTTTTGTCGTGTTTAATGGTTGTCATTGGTAATTTTTTCCCTCTAGGCGACCGCATATTATCGTTGCTTAAAGAATTAGAATGACTATTATATTAGTTAGAAATTAATACATACACATTGGAAAGTAAAAGTAAAAACTTTTACTGATTTTATATAAAATACAAAATAATAATAATAAACGTTTTGATGAGTGGTAATTTTAGAAATCAAAATAATTTAATTTAAAAATCAAAGAAATGTTTGTGATGCATAAAAATATTTTTCAATGTAAAAATTGTGACTCAAAGCAATATTTGGCTATTTATCGTTTGCGCCAGGATTATCACGTTCAAAAATTAATTTATGATGAAATTTCATTTGCTGTTTTTAAATGCTAAGGTTTATTTTATTGACGTACCAGGACTAACAAAATATTTTTACTTAATGCAGTTTTAAAAATGATGAGATCATATAATATGGTTGCATTAGCTGTTGCATCTTCTGGAATCGCAGCTTTGTTATTAGATCAAGGTAGAATAGCACATTCAAAATTCAAAATACCGCTGAATTTGAACGAAACATCTACGTGTGCCATTAGTAAGCAATCTGACCTTACTGAATTAATAAGAGAAACAAAGTTAATAGTCTGAGATGAAGCACCCTTGATGAGTAAATTAGCATTTGAATGTGTAGACCGTACGCTTAAAGACATAAAAAAAAACAACGATTCGCTATTTGTTGGAATAGTAGTTGTATTTGCTGGCGACATTAGACAATTTTTGCCTTGATTTGGTATTGATGACTGGAATTTACCTTTGAGATTGTTGTTAAATCGTATATAAACTTTTATTTTTATTTCATGCTTAAATTGCTATCGTCGATGTTTTCTGCGTCTATTCAGCCCAGTGGTTAACATGCTGGGCAGAAAAGGGGAACTTGGGCCAATGCTGGCGACTTCGATGGCAACGTGGTCTGAACGGGATGGCTGTGCAAGATTTTCTGTGAACGAGAAAGATAATTCGTTTCACTTTCCATTCAAAAATCCTCTCTGAAGGCATTTCACTTATACTAATAAAGTTAAAACTGGCTGATTCTTAACCATCAACGTCCACCATCACCAAAGTTTTCTGCAAATGGTTCTATTATTCATATATTTTCATGTGTGGAATCGTCTTTCTTTGATTAATAACGAGTAATAGATTATAATTTTAAGTGTAACGTAAATGCTGTTGAACAATGGTTGCCACAGCCGATTGACATCCCTCTCTTTCATACATTGTATTTCGGAAAATTGCAAACCTTCTTCAGCCAACAACCATGGTATTTTTTTTTCTTTCGAAAAGCATTCATTTTACTTCGTAGTTTAAACGCATCTTGAAATGCTATATTTGATTCCTTTAGCAGTGAAACACATCTGCTAGGTATGCAAGTTTGGCTACCCGTTCATTGTCGAACGAGAGTTCCGGAAATTTCAGATTAATTTGATGCTTGAAAAAATAAAACAGATTTTTTTTGTTGTGCATTTATTTCGTTGGGCTAATATTTTTTTCCATCGACTGCCATCTATCTCACTTCATTGCATGAAGATCCAGGCAGTATACTGGAAAATCACATCTTCACAAAATTTTCCTTAAATATTCGAGAATTATTGCCTCATATTTGGACATTTTTAATTTGTCGTTTCAACTTTTTAAAATTAAAACTTACCTGCTTTGCAAATGAATAACACAACTAACATTCATTATCATAATAAATTAATGCCTGCAATAATTTAAAATTTCATAAATATAAGAATTTTATACAATATTATTTTTGTATTATTATTAATATACAAATAATGTTAAGATTTTTCAACGGACCACCAAAATTTTCTCGTGGACCACTGGTGGTCAATGGACTACCGGTTGGCGACCCCTGTAAACTGAAATACATCTTAAAATAACCTGTTGCCAATTTATAACATCAAATAAAGAAATAACATCATTGTTGTATGTACTGAAATCTGATTGGTTAATTGCGTATGACGTGCACAAGCAGATGATTGCTTTGCGTGATTCAATAGAATAAAGACAATGGATGGAAAAATTCATTCTAACGACGCAGAGAATATGTGCAATAGATTGCACAGATAGAAGATTCCATATGGTCCATGTTTTTGACGTCATATCGAAATGCCTTATGAATCATTTCTGTTTACATCGCTTATCGTGCGATTAGGTAACTTTCAACTGAAAATATCTCGACGAAACTACTTCTTGGATCACTAATTGTACCAAGTTTGTTAGTGATCATTTATATTATCTTTTCATTTAGATTAGATTATTAAAATAACCTTCACTGTGTTCAAAAGAATACATCAGGAGGAAAAAATGACTGGATGAATTTCCTTATTTTCATTTGCATATACGATGTTAAATGTATTCTTCACTAGCAGGCTTCCATGGCGTCGTTCGATATTACCTTAAACATAACTAAAATTACCTTAAATATAATACACAAACAAAACTAGCAATGGGGCCCCCCACTTTCTTGGACATCGTACTGAGCAAAACTATAACGGGGGCACTTCGTTCATACGCGAAATCGAAAAAAAAAACAACTTTATAAAAATTGCAAAAGTCCTCGAAAGAAAAAAAATAACTTGAAAATTTCGATCGTGTCCCATAAATCGTTAAAACGACAGTCGCTATAACGGCCATCCTTCGTTAATATGCGACATCGTATAGTGACTAGTAACTTATTTCGTTAAAACGTGCAATCGTAAAATAACTTTATTAAAAAAAGTATTTAAAATGTTCTCGAGAAAAAATCTACTCTGAAAATTTTGATCACGCCAAATAAAACGTTAAAACAGCAATCACTATAACGGGGATCTTTCATTAATACGCGATGTTGTAAAAATAAATTATTTCGTTAAAATGCCCCATAGTTAAAAACATGTAATAAAAAAAATGAATACTTAAAAATGTCTTCGGAAAAAAGCGAAAAAATAAACGAAAAAATTTCTTTCCGTGCTGAATTTCTTCGAAAATAAAATCTACGATATATGATCTTGACTTCTTTCAAAGACGCGTATTTGTTATCATAGAAATCAGTTTCTTCCGTCAAACAGGGCGAAAAACTTCCCGGATATTTCTGACAAAAATAGGCTTGAGCATTTATGGCTTAAAAGTAACAGCCATGTTAAATTTCGAGTTTTGATCCTCCCCTATTCCAATAGAAATCGTCTTTTAGAACGATTTCCGCTCATTTCACCCTATTTAATTTCGAATATTTTTTCGAAACCATTCGTAGCGAGCATTTGTATCTTAAAAGTAACCGCCGTGTCAAATTTCTGACTTCTAGTTCTAGTCCCTTCAGTATCACAAAAATCATAATTTAGAACAATTTTTTTCTCCTGCACCCTTTAAAATTTCGATAAAAAAAAAAACTCTTCTGTGCGTGCATTTGTGTCTTAAAAAGTAGCAGCCATGTCAAATTTCAAGTTTCTATCCTTAACAATTTCATAGAAATCGTAATTTAGAACGTTTTTAGAACCATTCCCGCTCATTTCACCCTTTCAAATTTCGAATTCCATTCGTATCAAGTATTTGTATCTCAAAAGTGTCCGCCATGCCAAATTTCTAGCTTCTAGTTCTAGTCCCTTCAGTATCACAAAATCATAATTTAGAGTATTTTTTTTTCTCCTGCACCCTTTAAAATTTCGATTAAAATTCTGTGCGTGCATTTACGTCTTAAAAAGTAGCAGCCATGTCAAATTTCACCTTTCTATCCTTAACAATTTCATAGAAACCGCAATTTAGAACATTTTTAGACCGCTTTTCCAACATTTCACCCTTTTAAATTTCGAATTTTTTAGGAACCGTTCTTAAAGAGCGCTTACATCTTATAAGTAACTGCTATGCCAAATTTCAAGTTTCTAGATCCTTCAGTGCCACAAAAATCGCAGTTTTAGAACGTTTTTTGCTCCTACACCTCCTTCAGGATAATGACACTGACATAAAATATAGCCTATGTTAGAGCAGGGTCTATCACCATTACTTTTGAAATCGGTTCAGTACTTTCAGAGATTACCCCCTTCAAACAAACATCACTTCTTTATACAGGGTGACCAGAAATAACGTAACGCTGATTATAACAAGTAACATCACGGTTGATGATTTTGTTATTACTCGATTCTCAGAGCGTTTTTTTTCACTTATTGATCTTCGTTCTAACTCTAATTTTTTTTAATAGAATAGCAAACAAACGAAACGCGATTTTTGAGCTTCATCGTCAAGGAAGGCGTGTATGTGAGATTGCTCGATTACTTTAAGTGCCAAAGCAATCAAGAGATTCAAGGAGCTTGGCCATGAAGGAGACTGACAGGAAAAATGCAGAAAAAGGACTCTGAGCACTTCCAGAAACCGACATTGATTAAGAAACGCGTTTCCCGAAATCCTCAGATGTTGATGAGAAAAATGGAGAGGCAGACGGGGATTGCTCGTGAATCTGTTCGACTTATGGCCAAAGAGAAGCTGAGCCGTCATCCTTGCAAGCTCAAACAAGCTAAACATCTCATCTCACCGATAAAAATAAACGAGTAGGGATCGAAAGATGCAAGAAGCTGCAACTCCACACTGGGAGCGGATCCTGTTTTCTGACGAAAAGCTATTCTCGGTGGAACAACCGTACAATTGTCAGAAGGATCGGATTCGGTCAACAACTTCTCCAGGCAAGTCTTCCATGGTTCATCATCGTCAAAATCCCAAATCTGTTGTGACATGTTGAAAATTTCACATGCTCACATGCTTGGAAGATAAAGATAATCCCTTACGAATGAAAGGCCTTTTGTGAATTGTCACTATTCAAGTAAGAGTACTATACAGAAGGTTGACAGGTGGACGTGAATCGGATAAACACTTACTTGGAGAAATGGGATAATCTCCTAAGAATGAAAAATAGAACTAGAGATTGGGGTCTTTCATTGTCCACGGGAGATAAGAGACTGGTGCAGGTGTGGGAGTGAAAGAATGCTTTCTGCAGAAATTCCTGGAATGCAAGGAAAGCCCCTGGGAAGTGAAATTGCAGACGGAGTTGGATGTTGAAGGGGTTAGAGAGAGGTTCGCTTTGAGCGGAGGTCAGAAAGGTTTGTTTTCTGAAATGATGCTTATACAACGTGGATATGTTCATCGGATTTTTTTACTTATATTTTTTTTAAATGTTAATTTAAAATAAAGTTTTTTTCGTTTCAAACGATAAATGGATTTCATTAATTATATATACATGTGTTCACGCTACCACAGCTATAGTATAGTATATATAAATAATTGGTGGCAGCAAATGGGATATGTAATCTAGAGTAAATTAGATTACGGATCTATGTTAACCTGATTAAACAGATGATGAGCCAGTGGAAAACGGACAAGCAGAGTTGTTGGATTCGTGAAGTCTAATTGGAGTCGTGGTTTTTTTCTCGGAGTTCTAGCAAGCAGAGAACTGGTAAAAGAACTTTATCGACAAAAGCTGTGTAGTGTATGGACAGTCAACTATAGATTTGGTGATACGTGTTTGTGCTTCTTAATATATCCAGTGGAATGAAGATATGCGGCGTACCGTCTAAGTTGTCTACATATGGATCTAAGGTGCAATTAGTGCCTCATCAGCAAAATTTAGTGTCTTCAAATCTTCAAACATCTGTGTGTGCCATCTTTAAAAGTGCTTGGAAGCCTGGTATCAGTGTGGAGGAAATATCTGCATCTGGAGGTAAGCTCTTTTATGATATCTTCTATAGAGGTCTGTTTTAAATTGAATTTTGTGTATAAATTTTAATTTTGGGGGACAAAACTCTATGTGAAATTTAAGAATTCTAGGGAAGCTATTAATTTGGTATTTAAATTTTTAGTTAGAATTTTTATGTTTGTTGATTTTCTGGTATCTGTTTGGTATAATATTGGGTTAAGAAAATTATATACTTATGTATATGTTAAAATTTACTTGGGGTATAGTAAATTGTTATTGATTAATTGAGATTATTAATCAGGATATTTTAATCATAATTTTGTATAAAACTTTTGGAATTAAGAGTTTTGTTTATAAACATTTTAGTTATTACAGTAACAAGGTTATAGCTTAATTTTATGGGTATACTGTGGATGATTATGATTAATGTTACAAAATAAATTGATGTTATACTGTACTGTTGGGTATAAAATTTATTTTGGGGGATATACTCAGTTTGAAAGACGTCACTGTTGCATGAGAATTTGCTATATTGAAATTGTGTCGTTTTTGAATACATTATTATACGTATAGTGAAGAAAATTCTATTTCTGTGTTTATTGTATTATTGTAAATTGAATATATCTGATATTTTGAAAATTATTATATTTTTGGGGAAAATATGGCAGAATATTTAGTAAAATATAATAAAAGCGTCTTGCTATTATTAGCAGAGGAATTTGAGACCAGTGTGTCAAAAACATGTAAAAATCAAGCTATAATTCAGGCTATAGTTAATGCTGAGGATTATAAAGAAAGTTACGCAAAACTTCGCTTGCAATATATTCTTGAACAGGAGGCAGAGCGGAAAGAGCAGGAAAAACAAATTGAAAAAGATCGTAAAGAAAGAGAGAGGCAAATTGAATTAGATAGGATTGCACAAGAGGAAAAAGATAAACTTAGGAAATTTGAGTTAGATAAACTTGAAAAACAACTTGAGGTAGATAAACTTGAGAAACAACAGCAATTTGAATTAGAAAAATTGCGTATTCAAAATTCTGCGGATGTTGTTAGTGTTTCATCTAATGAATCAAATGTAGATTTTCATAGAACTCCTAAGGTAAATTTAAAGGATTTGGTTCCGCGTTTTGATTCTAAATTAATTGATATAACTCTTTTCTTTATGATTTTTGAAAGGCAAGCCGAGAAAGCTAAAATTTCTCAGGAAGATTTGGTCAGTCAATTAATTCCTTTGTTGCCTTCTGATATTGCCGAAATTATTGTAAAACAACCAGCAGATAAATGTGATGATTTTCAACATGTAAAGAAAGTTTTGTTAGATAGGTTTAGGCTAAGTACAGGCGCCTTAAAACAAAAATTTGAAACTCATCAAAGAAAATCTGGTGAATTATGGGTGGATCTGATTTATGAGTTAAGGGGTTATCTAGATAATTGGTTAGAGTCATTAGAAGTGAGGGATTTTGATTCGCTAAAAGAACTAATGCTCACGGAACAGTTGAAAAAACGTGTCCCTTTTGAAATAAAAGAAAAATTTATGGATGAGTGGGAGGAAATAAAGATTGCTTCTAAACTTGCGGAAAAATCGGATAAATTTGAGAGTATAAGAAGAGAATTTAACAGGTCGGATAGAAAACCGTGGGAAAATAAATCTTTTCAGGATAAGCAAAAAGACAGCTTTAATTCTAAAAGTAGAAAGGAAATTAAACCAAAATCGGAATTTGAGAATACGAAAGAGTGTGGGAAATTTGATCAATTTAAGAAGGACAATGCTTTCGAAAAGCAAAGACAAGTCCAATGTTATAATTGTTTGGCCGTGGGCCACATCAGACCAAATTGTCCTGAATTGTTAAAAAGTAAATCTAATTATGAGGATAAAAGCATAGCTTGGATTGTTACTAGTGATGGGAAAAGTGTAAATAATAAGGAAGGTGTGGAAACCGAATTACCTATGGTTGATTTATGCGTGAATGGTAAGAAAGTAAAAGCGATTAAGGACACAGGTGCGCAAATTGCGGTTTTTGATGCTAATGACATTCCGTGGAGTGCTAAGAAAGTGGGAAATGTCTTTCTTATACCGGCCCTCGGAAATAGACAAAAAGCGGATTTGGTGTCAGTGCCAGTTGCTTTGATGGAAGGTGAAAAAGAGTGTGTTGAAAAAAATGTGGTGGTTGCAGTTGTGAGAAAACTAAATTCTCCGCCCCTTATAACACCAGCTGTTTATGACTTATTAAAGTTAGGAAATATGGAAAAGGAAAATTCGGTGTATAAACAAGTGGGGAATCAAAGAGAATTAAATGGGCAGGGAACCCTCAGATTATCTAGCGATCATGAGCAAAGGGTTGTTAGAAAAATGGTTGTGAATGAAATCTGTAAAAGGGATAATAAGTCTGTTAATGAGATAGAGGTAAATTCACTGGAAGACGTGACTGATAGGTATTTGGAAAAAGGGTCTAAATTGATCGATACAAAAGAGGATGCGTCTAAAAAGGATGGTGATAAAAGGTCAGGTATTGGAGGTCAATTTCGGGAAAAGAATTCTGAGCATGATGTAAATATACCCAGGTATTTTGTCGGTAGTATGGGATTTATACATGTTAGAAATAGAATTAGAAAGAAATTGAGTTCATCTATGACTGTGGCCAGTAAATTTAACTCTAGGATGAAGGAAAATAATAGAGTAAATTGGGGGGCTAAATGTCAAAGAGATGTGAATAAGAAATCAAAGTTAAAAAGAATGGAGCATTCTTCTTTTAAAACGGATCACAAAGAAAGATTTATTGAAATCAAACAAGATTTTGAAAGGAAAAATCATGATTATGAAGTTGTGAGGCGAAAATTATTGTCAAAAAGATTTTCTGATAGAAGTAATATAGATATTGGTTTTCGGGAGAATTATCTAAATTAAGTTTATTCTAAATTTGGGAGTACTCATTATTGTAATATCTGTATTGTGTTTATGTATCAGTTAATGCTTAATATTATTTTCGTAATAGTAAAACTTCATTAATTTCATAATTGCATAATTTAATATGCTTTCTTTTTGTTTGTAGAAGTGTCTAAATTTAGGCTTTTAAGCAAGTTTTTAAGAGAATCGTTTTAGGCATTGTGTTGTATATAGATTTTTTTTTATTATTACTTTTTTTTTGTTAGAGTCATGTAAAGTGTAATCTGTATTTGGTATTATATGTATGTGAAGTATTTCAAAATTGTTTCTTAGGGCATCAATTGTATAAATTATTCCTGGAATTATACTTAGGTATTATAGGTAAGGGATTATAGTAAATCCTATTGACAGTGTAGTCTATCAAATACTGAGTATAGGAATGTGTTTGTATTCTATAGGGATTTCGTGTATTATTTTAAATTCCTTTATACTTTGACCTCTTTAGAAGTTGATTGAAGGAGCTTATTGTATTCATGTATATGCCAAATTTCCTGCAGAAATTTTTCCTTAGGGGGGAGGAGTTGTGACATGTTGAAAATTTCACATGCTCACATGCTTGGAAGATAAAGATAATCCCTTACGAATGAAAGGCCTTTTGTGAATTGTCACTATTCAAGTAAGAGTACTATACAGAAGGTTGACAGGTGGACGTGAATCGGATAAACACTTACTTGGAGAAATGGGATAATCTCCTAAGAATGAAAAATAGAACTAGAGATTGGGGTCTTTCATTGTCCACGGGAGATAAGAGACTGGTGCAGGTGTGGGAGTGAAAGAATGCTTTCTGCAGAAATTCCTGGAATGCAAGGAAAGCCCCTGGGAAGTGAAATTGCAGACGGAGTTGGATGTTGAAGGGGTTAGAGAGAGGTTCGCTTTGAGCGGAGGTCAGAAAGGTTTGTTTTCTGAAATGATGCTTATACAACGTGGATATGTTCATCGGATTTTTTTACTTATATTTTTTTTAAATGTTAATTTAAAATAAAGTTTTTTTCGTTTCAAACGATAAATGGATTTCATTAATTATATATACATGTGTTCACGCTACCACACTGTCATGGTATGGACAGTAATTTGTGCAACATGTAAAATTCTCATTTCCATCGATTCTGGAGTCAAAATCAATAAAGATGTGTACCGAAAAGAGGTTCTTGAGGATGTGGTACTTCCCTAGGCTCAAAAACATTTTGGAAACGGAGTTTGGATGTTTCAGCAAGATTCCACGCCTTCTCATCGAGCGAAATCTACACAGGAGTCGCGCAAATTTTCCAGAGTTCATTTCGGCTCAAGATTGACCTCCATACTCGTGGACCTCAACTACAGCGCCTAGAATACATAGTGTGGAAACCGGCTACAAAATAGTACTAAAAAATTGTATCCAATAAATGTACAACGTTGCTGAAAATATTAGGATGGGTTCGCAGCGCCATCTGCTAGCTCTTGACATTGTATTAGAATGTTTCGGCTGGTGGTAAGTATTTTAAATACTTAAATTATATCATTTTCTCCTCTGAATTAGTGATTTTTATAAGTTTTTTTTTTAAATTATGAAAGCATGGCTAAAAAACGTGATACGCATTTTTTTTTTGTCTCTGGTTGCAACATTATCGTAGGCTTCGTAGGAGCACCGTTGCACATTTATAGGCTACAACTTTTTAGCACTTTTTAAAACATTACACCATTTGCCGGTTTCCACGCTATGTATTCTAGGCGCTGTACCTCAACCCCTTGGATTACAGTTTGTGGTCGATTTTGGAGGCAAGGGCTTGTGCCAAACTTCACAAAAGTTTGGAAGCTCTGAATCATTCGTTGATTCGGGAATGGAAGCGAATCACTCCGTCCGAGCTGCGGCCAATTGCTGAAAGTTTCGCGAAACGTTTCAGTCTCTGCATCAAAGGAAAAGGAGGACACTTTGAGGCAAAGTGATTTTTTAGTTCTCTAATACATTGTTATTAGTAAATGAAGTATTTGTTTGGGAAAAAGTTTTTGTGTTTTCATTAACTAAGTCAAATAGAACCGTTACGTTATTTCTGGTCACCCTGTAATATTAGTAAGATTGGATTAAAAACGGGTTACTTATTTTTTTTAATTAAATTTATTGTTTACTTACTGATAAGGTCTTTGTTGAAGTACATAAAGGAAGAAAGAAAAAAAAAACAATGCTATTCTTCCAAAAACAATGTATCAGTTTTGTTGTTGGGCCGCGTTTATTCAACAATTAAAATGGCAGTGCAAAACCAATACTAATCTTGTATTGTTGATAATGTAATTCAGTAACAATCAGGAAAAGATAGCATTTCAAACGCATTCCAAAATTCTGAATTTTAGAGAAATCAAATTAGTGCAATATAACAGAAAATGACAAAAAAACAGAATGTATCCAATTCAAAAAATTCAGTTTTTAATAACAAAACTTTCAAAAATAGGAAAACCTCTGTGGAAGATTTAGCAGAGGAGGGTTATACCATAGGTCGAGTGCTTGGCGAGGGATCTTATTGCAAAGTCAAGTTAGACTTTTTTAAAAAAACTTTTTACATTAATTAAAATAAAACAATATTTTACATGTTTACATACATTGCATGTTTTTCAAAACTGGTGACTTAAAAAATTAATAAGTTGGAAATTGTACGTTAAACGTGACAAATGAGGTGCGTTCGTACTATAACTAGTTTTATAAAAATTCAGATCTTGATGCAATAGCTGTTGCACTCTTATGTAAAAATTACGAATTAGTGATTCAACAACATTGAATACAAAATGTATTCAATATATATTCAATGTATACATTGAATACAAAATGTATTTTATGTGCGATTTTCATAATATATATATTAATTTTATTTTATGAAATTAAGTTTCAATACACTTTTACAAACAATTAATTACAATTATGTTACATCAAAATTATACTATGCGCAAATATCCAATGCAAGACAATGTAAACAAAACATTGTGCGATGAATTATATCGTCTGTTATTGTGATACTAGCAAGCTACGCCCGCTACGCTGGTCAATTTCTCTTAACGCACCTTTAATCAAGTTAAATATTGACTTTGAATTTTACCTTGTATTTAAAAACCCTATGGATTACTTGGAATGTCCTTCTGCATTTTTGAAAACGATACGAACGACATTGCGTTATTACATTTTTAATGTGTCAGACAAAATTTGGGCTGTTAAGGACAAATTAGGCCAATTCTCTGTAGACTTTATTATGGAATAGGTTAGCATTAAAAGAATGAATAATTGTGTTAAATTATGGTGTCTATGGGGTTTACATTATGGTCTATGGGGGAAAATCATCTCTGCTGGGTTCAAATTGGATTTGAATGAAGTTACAATTTACAATACTTCAAATATAATAAAATTGATATGCCTCACTGAGGTGGACAAAAACATGCTACTCGTCGAGAATTAAATAAAAATCATGCACTCGCGACATTATAATTCACTTTTATATTTTAACAGAATAATAAGGCTACTATAATTTGTGACTCGTGCTATAGTCAGTATATATACATCAGGACATAATGCCGTTATCATTATCTTTTTATGCGTGAAGATTTCGCTATGGTACTCCATTGTAAAATTTGGTAATTTTTGAAATTCAATATTTGAAAAACGGCATAATCATTAGATTTGAAATTTATATCAAGAAAAATACAATTATTTACCTTTCTAACGCAGTTTGTCTAACAAGTTTCTGACAAATACTTTTCGAGCTATTAATTTTTTCAGTAACTTCAAATGTTTCATTTTCCGAGATTAATCTGTGGCAAAGATTAGCGAAAAACCCAGTCGTCAGCAACACATAGCTTTTTATTAAAGATGATGATTAATTTCCGTAATAAAATAAGTACATTTGAAGTTGGCAACATTTTATTTTTTGTTGACATTTACTGAAAAATCAGGCTTTCAAAATTTCAGAACTTGAAATCCATATTTAGACGCTTTTTCCATTTAATATCTATTTCTCCGGAAACATCTATACAAAAAACTGTCGGTAGATTATATGATTGCTATAATTAAACAATTTTAGTACACAAATTCGGTTTTTAAATTCAGTGTAACACTCCATCTTAAATATGACGTAATCACCATGGCAACCTAAAATCATTACCTATCATGGGATATCATTGAATTAATTACGTATGATAGGATTTAACCCCTTCGCGACGAACGTCTTTTACAGAATTTTTAATATTTTACCACCGGGTTTTTTAAAACAGAAATTTTCGTCTAATTAAATCGTAAAAATGCTGACATTTAATGAGGCAAAACTTATAATAAAAAATAACTGGTGGGAATAATCGAGGATTCTGAGCATTTTATGCGTCACGTATACGTGTCGCTCGTCCCCCAAGGGGTTAATAGAATGAAGAAAACTTTTATTAATATCTTTTTAAGTTTTGATTAGATTTTCATAAAATTTGAAATGACTCGACAACATTCTGAAACGATTATATATATTAAATTTCAAATCATTCGGTTGAGTAGTTTTTGGCTGTTATATGAGGACAGACGGACGGTCCAGACAACGGACCAGCTACGTATTTAAATGAATACGAACGCATCTAAGAATGTTTTTTTCACACAATTAGGTATAACAATTCAATTTTTCTAATTATATTTTTTTTGTTAGTAAGGAGCTGAAAATTTATTTGTCCTCACAGATTATGGAATACTACGACGCTTTGGGAAATTTCATTACAAAATAATTCACTACTTTACCCTTTCAGGGGCAAAGTAGTTATGTTTCAAAAATGTTGAAGTCATTGAATCACACCAAAGTAAAAGCTTTTCTTCACGTATATTACAGAGTGATTACAAATGAATATCCCAACTCTGAAGGGCTATTAAAACAAAACAAAAAAAAAGTACAACCTTGTTGTTAATCAGAAATCAAAACTAACAGTTGAAAGTTTAAATTCAACACAGCTATAAGTGTTCAATACGAGCCTCTCTAGAAACACGAACGATATGGAGATAACTCATCACTGACATCACTCCATGTGATTTTTTTAGTGGGGCCTCATCAAAGATCAGGTGTTTGTTCCATCGCTACCAGCCGACGTTGACGAACTTAGGACACGCATATCTGCAGCCATTCAAAGAGTCACACCAGACATGATGAAAAAAAAAATGTGGGATGAGTTATCGTACCGCCTCGATATCGTTCGTGTTCCTGGAGGGGCTCACATTTAACATTTATAACTGAACTGAGTTTGAATTTAAACTTTCTACTGTTATATTTGATTTCCGACGAACAACAATAAGGTTGTACTTTTTTTGTTTTCTTTTAATAGCCCTGTAAAGTTGGGCTATTCATTTGTAATCACCCTGTATAAAAGCGAAATTTGATTCCGTTGTCATTGTGGCGTTTAGGAATTAAAATTAAGTGGGATATATTATATCCCACCGCCCTTCAAAGGGTTAAAACATTTCTCAAAATTTAATTTTGGTTCATAAAAAAAGTTTATGTCTGATTCTGACATACTGCGTTTTCCAAAATGTCTTCCTGAATTTAACTTTTTAACACTTTCCAACCTAGTTGAAAAGTGTTTATGACTTCGGTTTTCCAACCTAGTTGAAAAGTGTTTATGACTTCGGTTTGTCTGGCCGTATGGCCGTCTGCCGTCTGGCCGTCTGCCGTCTGCCGTCTGTCCGTCTGTCCGTGCTCTAACTCCCGTAAATATGGTCGGATTGCCTTGCCATTTTTATATGTTATTGTCGTTATCTATAGCAAGTTCCCTATTTCAACTGAAGTGTGTAGCACTTGTAGTTTTTTTACAGGGACACTCAAAAGAATTCTGTTACATTACGGTCTATGGGGAAAAATCATTTGCGGTTTATTTTAATGATGTTACACAATTGCAAACACATTGTAATTGATATATATCATTAAGGTGTATCAGAAGAAGCTTAAAATGGAATAGGGTGTGCATAGCACTTATAGTTAATTTACAGGGACAGTCAAAAGAATTCCGTTACATTACGTCTATGGAGAAAAATCGTCTGCGGTTTATCTAAATAATGTTTCGCTATTTTAAACGCATTGAAATTTATATATATCACTAAGATGCATTACAAGAGGCTTACTACAGAATATTGTGTGTATAGCAGTCATCGTTCATTTACAGGGACACGCAAAAGAATTCTCTACTGTCTGTTAACAATAATTCCTGGAAATGCGTTTTAAATTACTGAACGCGATTTTAAAATTAACTCACTTTTTATTTATTACGTGGTGTGTATAAATTCTGTAGATCCTATACAGGGCAGCACAAAAGTTCGCGAACACATTTCCGTTTATTGACAGAAACTCCAGAAGGAGAATTTTAAACTGTGCTACGCGTTTCGTAACTGAACTAAAATTTAGCATCCTATGTAGTATATATACAAATCTATAGATCCTATACAGGGCTGAATAAAAGTATTCGGATATTTTTCTGAATATTGTATATGTTGGAAATTCCTGAAATTATATTTTTAAATATGTTATGCGTTTTCCAAATTGTTTACTTAGATGTTATCTTTTAGCTTATTAAACGGTAATGATTTGTAAAATTATTTTGGAAGCGTTGGAAAGTGTTACATAATCTATGCTTGACGCATGATTTTTCGTTCTTGTTTTTTTTTTTCAAGCCAGCAAAAATATTAATTAAGATGAAATTTAAACAAGAATGAAAAATCATGCATCAGGCATAGATTATGAAACACTTTCCAACACTAATAGAATATTATTAAGAAATTTAATTTTTTCCTACAATGAAATGAGATATCTAAATAAGCAACTTAACCCTTACAGGACCATAAGATATCCAAGACTAAATATGCCAATACAACACAATATTTTAGCTATTGTGGGTGTAAAGTAAGAGAATATCACCAGAAAAACATAGCAGGGTGTATATGTTTCCTATAATTTCATGGGAAATATTTTTCCCTATGGACCATAAAAGTAAATAAACGAAGAGTTAGGTTTATTATATCGGTATTTTATTTATTGCTTTGTAATACAAAAAACATAATAAAAATTATCAGAAAAGTAAAATAAATAGTTAGTTATGGTATTCTAATTTTCTCAAGTCCAAAACACTTTCAAGATATTATTAGTTCAGCCCGCGAATGTTTTGGTTTTGGCGCAATAAAGTTTGACAGTTCTTTTTTTTATTATTCGTTCAGAAACACATTTGCCGCCTTGGACATACGTTTTATTTTGACATTCAGTAAAAAAAAATATCGATTCAATAATAATTGAACAATCGATAATGATTTTTGTAGAAGGGAAAAATATTTCCTTTGAGCGTGAAAGGGTTAAAAGAGACACGTGATTCAGTTAAAATCCATTTTCAGCAATTTTTGTCCTTATCCGGCAATGTGTGAGAGGTCATTTGTGTAGTCCTACATGTGATTTATAGAAATTATACACACCACCTAATGCCTTCAAAATTACACTGCTGTCTGAAAATGAAGGTGCAGTGAGCGGACGCTTTCGCTTTTTATGGTTTGTCGAATATCTACTGGTATTCTTGACGAATTGTCCTGGAACTACGAGGATGTAAAGCACATGTTTGACTTCAAGAACAATAGAAACAGTATACTACAATTAAAAAAAATAATATATTCAATATTTGATGAGATATGGGCATTTATATGAAATAGTTTTTTACTGGGCATGCGCGAACTATACCAAAGAATTTTTTTCCATGATTTGGTAGTCAATTCTATAGATCAACTTATATAAAAAGACCAGTCAAATATCGTGAAAAGTAAAAAAAAAAATCTTTGGTATAGTTCGCGCATGCGCAGTTAAAAATTATTTCATACAAATGCCCATATCTCATCAAATATTCAATATATTAATCTTTTAATTGTAGTGTACTGTGTCTGCTGTTCTTGAAGTCAAACATGTGCTTTACATCCTCGAAGTTCAAGGACAATTCGTCAAGAATTTCAGTAGATATTTGACAAATCGTGTAAAAAGTGAAAGCGTCTGGTCACTGCCCCTTAATTTTTGGACAGCAGTGTAGATGAGTTTAAAAATGCATGTCACAGAGGAAAATGCACTCTTTCAGCAATTATCGATTTTAGTCAGTTCTTTAACTGAATTCTTTGGTGTATCTCTGTAAATTAACGATAAATGCTGTGCACTCTATAATCTATATAGAAAACATGCAGTGCACACTTAAGTGATTTCGTTATATGTTTCAAGTATCATAACATCGTTAAAATGCACCGCAAATGATTTTCCTCATAGATCATATAATGTAATGGAATCCTTTTGTGCATCCCTCTAAGTCTAAACGAACTATAAATTAATCAGCGTTTTTTTGTTTTCCTATTCAAATTTTGAAAAAATAACGTTTAACAAGGGGACCGCTAAACATGATGCGCACAGATTTTGATGATTTTAAAGTATGTTGTAGCTGTCATAATCCTAACTATTCAGGTCAAAGGTTTCCTTCAAATGGGCTTTAGTTTTCGAGAAATTTCGGGTTAAAGTTCAGTATGTATTTCAAATACCCATTAGTTCGCAATCTTGAACAAGAACTCCGTGGTGATGAGGTAGCGCTCGCGATTTGAGAACGCTGAGATGAGGGTTCTGTCCTCTCTAGTGACTTTTTTATATATTTGTCGCGTTATAAGCTTTATGCAGAATTATGAATTCTGCATCATTGAACTTTTTGATATTTTCCTAATAAATTCCATTTACAATTTCGAATTTTTTGTAAAAATTTACATTTTTTTTTTTTGAAGTTTTGAAATTAATATTTTTATTGACGAAATTCCAAACTAATTTATGTCCAAATTTATTTATTTTTTTTATTATTTAACCTTTATATTTTAATAACCGTTCTAAAATAATACTTTTTTATAACTTTATGAAATTTTAAATGAAAATTTATCATTTTTTATAATTTATACAAAATATTTTTTATCTCAAATCTTCTAAAGATATTTATGATTAGGTAATTCCAACAGCATATCTTGAAAGGAGTAATAAAATATTAAAGAGTAACGCTTACATCCAAATTTTAGCCTGTTATATATATATTTATGCTATTTAAATACATTTAACTGTAAAGTTCAAACTCAACATAATTATTTGATTTGCAAAAATAAAAAACAATATATACAATTAATTTTTTTTTACATTCTAACAAGTCGATGCCCATGCCATACAGAAAAATTCAAATAGAAATGAAAAATCGTTTGTAAATTACAATACATATTAAAAATATCTGAAAAAAAAAAACCCGTCTGCAATGACTTTTATGGTAATCTCAGAATAAATAAAATTTTATTTTTATTCATTTCGTTTAGCTTCCTTTGCAGACAATTATAACGTTTGAAATAATTTATTTTTCAACTTTTAATGCATTTTTAAATATACTTATCACAATTTAAGTATTTAAAGAAGATATAATATGCTAATTTATACATTCTTACAATATCGTTAAAACAATTTACGTAAAGAATATATTTAACGGCGATTTTTAATACGGAATTTGTTTAGAATATTTTTGCGATATGTATCACACAATTAGCTCCATATTTAATAAACTAAAAATGTCAATGTCGGTGATGATAAATATTTTAGTATTTCAGCAGTTAACATATTTCAATATATTTAGAACAAATCAAATATTAAAAGGATATATTATTTTGTTATTTTTTTCTTAATCATTAAATTTTTTTTAAATAGAAAATGCAAATAAAAATGCATTATTTCATAAATACGATAAATATGTAAGTAAATACATATATATATGTAAACAATAATCATTTTTAAAAGACATAAATTAGTTTGGATTTTCGTCAATAGAAATATTAAAATAAAAATTGCGCAAAACCTATAAATTTTCACGAAAAATTCGAAAATGTAAATGGAATTATTACGAAAATATCAAAAAGTTCAAAGATGCAGAATTCATAATTCTGCATAAAACTTATAACGCGACAAAAGTATAAAATTTATTAAAAAAAGTCACTAGAGAGGACAGAACCCTCATCTCCCGTTCTCAAATCGCGAGCGCTACCTCAGCACCACGTAGTTCTTGTTCAAGACTGCGAACTAATGGGTATTTGAAATGCATACTGAACTTTAACCCGAAATTTCTCGAAAACTGAAGCCCATTTGAAGGAAACCTTTGACCTGAATAGTTAGGGGTATGACCGGGGCCTCCGAGATGACGCTGTGTGGTTTCTGAACCCTACAACATACTTTAAAATCATCAAAATCTGTGAGCATCATGTTTGGCGGTCCCCTTGTAAGTGGGGGGTTTCGAACCGATTTTCTGAATATGACAGTGACGGAAGGGTGGAGGTACATCGCCTAGTCCAGGGAAGGCGAACCTTTTCACATGCGTGTATCAGATTTTTCTGAAAAAATGTTTTACACGACCATGATCGTGCCAACAATGAAAAAATTTAGTAGATCAAATAATAATGAATCAAAATTACTTAAAATTTTATATCTATAGGTAACATATGGAAAAGTATTATAGAAATTACTTTAGAAAGTAATTAAAAAAAATACTATCTCTGTTAGGGCATCTTAGATGCTAAATAATTGATATCAGTTTTGTACTTAGTTATTTTTAAGAGAATGCAAACTGAATTGTAAACATCTGACAAGAAGTTTCTACTTGAGTTTTCCTATGGCAAAATGACAAAATGGCAAGCGGTAGCTTCTATAGACAATTCATCTTGTTTGGGATTGAATTCCAAGTTGTCATAATTTTATCATCTGCTTTTGTGCTTTTACCGACGAATGGCAACAGCCACGCCTCTGCGGGTATATACCCTCCGAAAAAGACAGATGATTGGACAGCAGGAAAGCAGTATTGAAATATTCTTCATGTCTATTAATGTTTATTTCTTATATACCTGCGGTTGACAGGGAATGGGTAAAGGCCAATGGGCTTCAATATATACGACTACGACAACCAATGGAACAAATCGAATTCAGACAAACTCGAGTAGTTTAAATTCGTGCATTTTGTGAGATTTCACTATATTTTTATTTAGAACCTGAATCTGTGTCGTGCCTAAAATAATTTGCCGCATGTCACATATGGCAGGCGTATGCGATAGGTTCGCCGTCCATAGCCTAGTCATTGGCTTTAGCTCAAAATGTATGGAATTTATAGGAAAATAAAAAGACGCTATTCGAATCGTGGTTTTAATTCACGTCACAGTTGTAATGTTTATGATTTGCTTCTGTTCCAGGGCAGCCATGTTTCAAGGCAGAGAAATAGCTGTAAAGATACTTACCCGAGAACAGTTATCACCGGATTTCGAAAATAAGTTTTTGCCGAGAGAATTAGATATTTTGACCTTGGTTAGGCATCCAAATATTGTCCATGTCTACAAAATTTATAAGTATCCTAGAAGAATCTACATTTTCATGGAGTTGATTCAAAAGGGAGATTTGCTGCATTGCGTAAGGGTATGTATGATTCATAATGTATTATGTTGTAAAGATGCTAATAAAGCGGAACGCCATAATTAATCTTTCTTCATAACTTTTGAGCTTACGCGTTTATATTTATAAAATTTGCATCAAAATAAAATTATCCTACGTTAATGGCACTGCCAAAAGCCTTAATGCCATCTGCAAAGAAAAAGATTGCAAACATTAACGGGTTCGGTCTAAAGCAAAGCATTTTTTTTTAAAGATCGATTTTTATTAAAAATAAATAAATAAATAAATAAATAATTGTAATTTAACAAATTAAAACAACCATTGGGAAAATGTTCCGAAAGCTTAATATATATATATATATATATATATATATATATATATTAGTCACTCGATTCATCATGGCAATGCGCCATTCCATCATCGCATGTCGATGTCGCAGATGTTTCAACCAGCAAACGATAAACGTTGCGCGATACATAATAATATTTAACAACATACTGTCGGGAAGAATTGTTTAAACGAGTAGGTTGATAAGAGAAGCAACTGAACGCTATTGAGTAACATTAAGTCGTGCAAATAAAGGGAAAGTGCTAACCAATATATGTTAACCAATATACCTTAATGTTTTATCGGGTCCTTCCTACAATAACTTTAACTCTTGTTTAGATTGATGTCTGAGCTAAAGGTATTTTGAGGAAATTAAAGTTGAAGACCACGTTTTTTGCTTTTCAAGGCGATTCCGCATCCGACAACAATTTTCGAATTCGGCTTTTTTTACATCTGATAGTTTGCATCTATCCTTTTTGTAACCAACTTTAACATTTTTGTAACGATTTTATGCGTTTATATTGCCTATTCAAAGAAAAATTCTTCTAAAGTTACAGAAGTAAGTTAAAAATGCTTAAAAAAATAAAGTGACGACGCCAAGAGGTTCATTCTCGACCGAAAACAACAACCATTTTCCTAATGGTTAAAGAAAAAAAAAACTAGGCGATCTATCCCTGGTTACAGAATATAGGCGATTTTTTTTTTATTGAAAACTCTAATAGATTTTTACATTTAATATATTTTTTTAGATTACCCACTAACAACACCAAAAACCATTTTTAGATGACAAAATATTAATAATGTATTCAAATGGAGTTTTGGAATTTATTAAAAGCGACAAATTCGTATTTATTCGTATGATTTCGAAGATTTCTATATTCCATTTCGTATGATTTCTATATTTCATTTCTGTTCTAATTTGTGATTAAATGCTTTTTCATTTTTTGTTTGGCATCATCTAGCTTTGAAATATCTTTATGATCCTTAATAACTTAAGACCCAACCAATCAGCGCTCCATAAACAAACAACGAAACGCTGATTGGTTGAATCTTATGGTTTAACCCTTTCCGGCGCGAAGTAAGTCTGTTTGTAAAATGATGAAATATTAGACTGACACCAGAATTTAAAAAAGAATTCATTATAAAATAAAAACCTACTTATTTGCCGATATTTAATAAAAGGAAAATTTTAATTAAATATTCTTGGTGCCGTTTGTCAGTTTTGGAATTAAAATTAGGTGTCCTTTTTTGTGGACACCGCCCGCTAAAGGGTTAATACTAACCATAGAGTAAATGTGAACGCTAACGCCTAGGACGGTATAACGCAATAATGTAAGTTTTGTTTCATTTCTAATTTCAAATTCAAATAAATTTGTGTCCATTCGTTAAAAAATAAAATCACAAAATGTTTTAAACAGGAAAAAGAAAAAAAAACGTCAGTAATATATTTTTTAATTTTTTAGTTTTTGTTATTTGGGCATCATAAAGCTTTTAACTAGGATTAAAAAAAAAAAAAAGAAAAGAAAAGAAAGAAAGAACACAATAACAAATAATCAGAAAATAAAGAAAATGCCATTACTTATTTACATTCATTAAAATGAGTTGAGTTTGTTTACATTTAACTTAATCCGTCCACAGAGTTCAGAGAATAAATATAGAGGTAACAAACCGTAAAAACGGCTTGCAATATGAAGCCGGTTATCGTTCAAATCGTTAGGCCCAAGGGCTGTCTTCATTTGTCGGAGAGAGGCTGTACGTGAAACAAGGATTGAATTCCTTGGACGGAGGGAAGGTTTTCAAAGCAAGCCGCCAGTTGTTTGGGCCGACTGTAGGGTTGCATTTTTAGCGTCACGCTAAACATAAACATATCATCTCTATTTATTCTGTGAACTTCTTCACATAACTACAGTGATGTATGCCAGGCAAAGATGGATACACTAGAGCTCCTATAATACAGGCTGACGCATCCTCGCAGATATGTGTCTCAAAGTCGAAAAACCAAGCTAATTTTCCGCCATTTAACATCCAGCCTCTTTCAGAAGGTGGAGGAACGAGGCCTTAGGCAACTCCAGCTCCGGCAGCGGTAGATTGAGATGCTGAACTGAGACCCGAATAATGCGAAACAAAATGGATATGCGTCAGCTCCTATTATAGGAGCCTTAGGATACACAAGACCAGGTACTACTGAAGGGCTCTGCTGCTGCCATCTGTTGGAACGGACTGAAAGCTCTCTGAAGACAGAAGATCTCAACACACATACCCATGAAACTTTCGATTACATGTTGTTAAAAAGTCGTAAATGCAGTTTAAAAATTTACAATGAAAATATGAATATTAATTAATATTTTCAAAGGAAATATGGTCAATAATTTATTAAATGAATGAGTTCATTAAAAATTATTAAAAATCATACGAAAAACAACTCGTGAAATATCTAAAAGATATAGAAAACTATAACTGCTTATGTTATATAGATTAACACGAACATTTTGGTATTCACTATGTGATGTTCTTATATTTACAAAATGATATCGAAAAGGGAATACCAAAATTGGAGCAGTCGAAAAAACTGTTTTGCTAATTCAGCACAAACAGCTGTTAACTTAATTTACTATAAAAGCATATGACATTCGAAAAGATTAATCTTCAACTAGCACTAGTCGCTTGCATTATGTTAAATGAAAGACTATTTTATGAGAGTCGCCCATATTCTATATGCTTAATTTCATTTTAGAATCGTGGTAGACTTATGGAATTCGAAGCAAAGAACTATTTCAATCAGATGGTCAACGCTGTTCTGTACCTCCATAGTCTGAACATCGCTCATCGGGATTTAAAGTGTGAGAACATCATGATCAATAATTATGAGAAAATTAAAATAATCGACTTTGGATTTTGCAGATTTGCAGGTAAAACATTAAACTGATTTGTATTTAAATTGCCTCACATAAACTTTTATTTGTGTTATGGTTTAATCTTCCGTAATTGGTCAACAATCAAATGACGTTCTTTAAATATTGTAGCTTACCTGGGCAAAAAAAATTACCGGAGCTTTAATATTCAGTAGTAATATCAATCGTAGAGTACTGCCCGCCTTCTCTACCTGCATATAGATTTTTTATATATTATTTGAAAATTTAAAGAAATTGTCTCTTCCACAAAGGAAAATTTTTAATATATATTTTGATTATCTACATGCATTTATATATAATAAAATCTAATAAATGAATAGAGCAAAAATATTAAAATCAGGAGTGAGAATTTTCAGAAAATCCTATTCGCCAAGGATTTTTTTGTATCAACTAGCAAAACACAACACACAGTACTGTCCCGGTGGGCTTCTGTACGCAGTATTTATAAGCTCCGGTGGGTTCCGACTAACATTTAAGTATTCACTAAAAATAAAGGAGTACTGGAACCAGTGTTGAATTCAGGGGGTGGCCCGGGGGGGGGGACATTCCCCCCGGATGCACAGAAATCCCTCCCGGAGAAAAGTGTCTAAATTCACCACTGACTGGAACTGCGCTCCTGTGAGCTTCAGAACAAATTAAGTACCACGTGAAACTAAAAAGTTGACCAGTAAGAATATTTTACAAACACGAACAAAAAGCAGCGAGTAAACGTAACACGACCACAAGTTAAAACGGCAGATGCGGTTGCGGTTAATTCTGGCATCCCTCGTCGTAGTTCGGACGGAAAGCATTGAGACAGAAAACCATTAATGAGTCTATACTTGCGAGTTCTTAAGACTCCTGTAATACAGTAGTTGTATTATAGTAGCACTACGAGAACCTACGTGTGCGACACGCTCCGTCACGTATCTAATCGCTTTGGTAGAAATAACGCAAAGGATTGGAGATGAGAGAGAGAGAGAGAGAGGAAAAGATAATTTAGGCTTCGGTTTTTCGGAAGTGCTGTTTCGCTAGGCTCCGGAGCGCAGTATTTATGAGCTCTGGTCAATTCCAACCAATATTTAAATACTCACTAAAAACAAAGAAGTACCGGAGATGAGCTCCGGTGTAAATTAAGTACTGGGTTTACCATAACAAAATGTTACAATTGTCATATCTTAGACAAATGGCCTAATCTTCGGTAAACGGCACCATCGTTATGAATTGGCATCAAACATTAACGATGTTAGCAACAATAATCCTTCATGCGGCGAAAAATGACGAAAATATAAATTATTCCAGTTGTTTTGCGTAAAATATATTTAGACATCCCTAATATACTCAGGCAAAGTTACATAAAGATCCGATGAAATAATTTTACTGCATCCATTTCCCTTCAATAATTCAAAATTTAAATCTTTAAATTTATTTTTCTCAGTTTGTGTTTGTTAACTATATCAGTATGATCAAAATGCTAACACTTCAACATATACAGAGGCTGTTCGCACATAGACGAGTTTGTTTTGGTGAAAAACATCGTCTGCACAGATAAATTATTTTTTACAGTTTTTGAAAGTACAAATTTTCGTTTCCATACAAAATGGCATTTATAAAGAACCGATGGTTGGAAGGCTACATTTCTGCACTTTTCAAAGAGTATTCGGTTATTAAAAAACGCTGTGGAAGGTATGGGTTTTCTATATCTAAAGCCACAGTAGGTAATATTGTCAATAAGACAGAGAAAAAAAGTGAATGTCTGGCTTCATGTGGAAATTTTTTTCCAAATATGTACCCAAGAACAAGAACAAAAGGAATTCTTCGAATATTGCAAAGGTAAGATTTATTATGATAAAAGAAAATCCTCTAAGTCAAAGGACTGTTGCTGAATCGTTAACATGCTTATTGTCAACTGTTAACAAAATCATTAACACTGATTTGAATTTTAAAAAGGCCAAAAAATACAATGTTCATCGTCTTTCTCCACAGCATATCGCCGAGCGTAGAACACAATGTAGAATTCTATATGAGAAGCACTTATCCGGAGAAAAATGGAAAAATATTGTAACAAAAGATGAAGATTGGGTCTGTTTAAAATGGTAATCATTTAAACTTTAAATGATTGTAATAAAAGAGATCCATTTATTATCATCAAAGAGGAGAAGAAAAAAATCTTATAACATGATTCAATGTATCTAAAGGAAGTTTTAGCAAATGATTTATGGTTGTTGCTGGCTTTGCATATAACGGCAAATTAAAAATACAGACAGTGGAGAGAATGTTAAGATCAACTCCAAATACTATCAGAAACATATTTTATTCCCAATCCTCAAACATGAAATACCATCTCTTTAACCCCAGTGCCATCAATCTGTTGAATTACATCAAGATAAAGCAAGCGGCCGCACATCACAATCCACTGTTAATTTCTTGGAAAAAATGGAACGAGGAAACTGGTAACAGGGCTACACCCTTCACTGATATACCTGCTAAATCTCCTGATGTATCTATCACCCATGGATTTTTACGCTTTTGGAATTTTAAAAAGCGTGTACTCCACGCGTAGACCTACAACCCTTCATGAAGTTTGGAAAGCTGTTTAAAAAGAATAGGCCAAAATACCTCTCCCAAACTACAAAAGGCATTGTTGTCATGAAAACTACGGTGTAGATAGTAGATAGCTTAGAGAATAAGGGTTACCAAACTGAACATTTAAAACACAAATATTTTATGTAAAATAGTTCTTTAAGTACCATGAAAATCGTCTAAAAAATGTATGAACACCCTCTGTACTTTTCAATTGACTCGCTACCAAACTTGGTATTTAGACTAATCAAAACACGGGAAAAAGGATTCCGTGAAAAAAAAAATTAGTTCCAAAAATCGCCGCTAGGGCATTTTGTGGCGCTTTGCAATGTATAAAATGTGATAAAAGAAAAATACTAACACATACAATCGTACAGTTAAATTATTAATGTTTATTTACTACATTAACTTCCGCGGTGAGGAATTAGACCACCTTCAATGTGAGCACCGTTCTCAGAAATAACACCGTGCATTTTGTGCACAACGTTCTCCACAGCCGTACGTAACATATCACGAGGAATATTCCGCACTGTCTTTGTTATGTTGTCCTTTAGAATAGACAAATTTGATACTCCACCAACATAAACTTGAGTTTTCAAATAACCCCAGAGCCAAAAATCGCATGGCGTGTGGTCAGGGGAACGAGGCGGCCATGCAACTAGAAAACTCCGACTTATGACTCTATCATGAGTGAAGGTTTGGCGCAACAGCTGCTTTACCTTATTACCAATGTGTGGCGGAGCACCATCCTGCATAAAGATTGTCTGTTGGAGACGGTTTCTTTGCTGAAGTTGTGGAATAACAAACGTTTGCAGCATTTCGTGGTACCTTTCTGCATTTATGGTGCACGTTTCGGGTCCTGTCGGAGTGATGGTCTCAAAAAAGAATGGCCAATTACGAATTCGGCTGTGAAACCACACCAAACAGTGATTTTGGGGAATTTAATGGGATTTCATGCACGGTGTGGGGATGCTCAGAAGCCCAAATTCGGCTATTTTGTGTGTTTACGGATCCATTGAGATAAAAACGGCACTCATCTCCTCACAGAATGTGCCATGGGAAAGCAGCATCAATTTCTACCCTGGCAAGAAACGATAGAGCGAATGTCACTCGCTTATCATAATCACTTGGTTTCAGTTCGTGCAAGAGGCTGATTTTGTAGGGGTAAAATCCAATAACGCGCCGCAAAACTCTCCATAACCGTGGAATAATTCATGTCCAATTGTCGAGCTACATCCTGAACCTGCTAGTACCAGCAATGGTTCCCTGCGATCCTTCGACAATTGCAGTTGCCACATCAGTTATTACATCTTCTGATACTTGTTTACGTCCTCTCCCAGCGCGAATGGTCAGTGACCCCGTTTCCTCGAACTTCTTAATTATTTTCTTAAGACCATTCACCGATAAAGGCCCCTTTCGTAATTTTTTTCTGGTTCGAAATTCCCGAAGAGCTGCGGATGCATTACATTGATTCATATAATACAGCTTCACCAGTAACGCAGTTCCGGTAACGTGAGAGGCATGGCCACTGGAGCTCGTTTACTTCAGCTGAGATTATTTGTCGGAGCTGTCTAGTACTTGCTTTTATAGCCCCTATTACTGGCGCTGTCATCGCACAACATTTGCATTTTTCTTTGATACCCGTGTTTTATGCTAATTCTCGTTATTGTAAGCTACAGCAGCGCCACAAAATGCCCTAGCGGCGATTTTTGAAACTAAAATTTTTTCACGGAATCCTTTTTCCCATGTCTTGATTAGTCTAAATACCAAGTTTGGTGCCATTTCGACTATTAGATTGCGCTACAGGGCGCTCCAAACACTGTCACTTTAAAAAAGATCACCCTGTATAGAACACATTTGTAAGAAAAGCATGACGGAAATGTTTGGTTGTAAACATGCCCTTTCCTTGTGTATTAGAGACGAGTCCTAGCCCGAATCGGACTCGGTTTCTATAACAGTCTTCGGGCTCGTGTTCAAAGTAACAATTATATTTATTCAGAAACTTGGAAAAAAAAAAACTTGCTGTTTAAGTAACAAGAATGTAATATTAGTTTTTTTTAAGTGTTTTGCAAGATTCTAAAAATCAGCTTCAAAGGGAATTGAATAATTAATGAAGGTACATAAGCAGAAATATTTTATCTGATTCTGAAGCTTTTGCACGGTCAATGTTAGTAACATAATGAAGCCGTGGGATATCACTTGTCTATTCTCGCTTTCTGTTTGAACTCCTTTTCCAGTATTACTGAAAAACAGAACTCATGTCCTTCTGCTATAGTTGCACAGTAATACTTTAAAATAATAAGAATTGTAACTTTTGCAGATTTCTGCCAGTTGGTCGATACAGGGGTACATACACTAGGATTTTTCAAAATTTTAGGGAGGAATTTTAGGAATTTTTTCCCAAATTTTAGGAAAATTTTAGGGGCATTTGCGATATTTTTAACATTACAAGTATGTAATAACAGTATTTTTGTGCCAGTCAGGCACATGTGGTACACTGCCAAAGAATATTCCCATCATTCCAATGAATTCAGCCCTTGTTCCATGTGCTTGTGTTGTTTGTTGCGAATGAGCGCATTTAAATTTGCGCAATAACCGACTTCATATTACAAACCGTTTTGACAGCTTATGCTTACTGCAATTATATTAATTAGAATTTTAAGTTCCTGGATCATTGAGCCTAACCAGAATGAATGCTCTCCTTCTCTCTCTTTTGGATGTTCTCGGTGAACCTAGAGAACAAGAGGCAGGAAGCAGGGGTGATTATGAGAAAAAAAAAATCTGAAAGGATTTTTTTTTTTTTGCACTTCTTTGTCGAAATTTGCATTTTTTCGTCGATATTTTGACGAAACATGCATTTTTTTAGATTCTTTCATGAAATTTGCCTTATTTGCACGATTTATTGACAAAATCCCACGTTTTTTCGCGATCTTTTGACGGAGTTCGCATTTTTTTCGCGATCTTTTGACGGAATGTGTGTTTTTTCTGCAATTTTTAGACGAAATTATCTTTTTTCCTTGATTTTTGGATGAAATTTCAGGGGTTTTCACGATTTTTTTAATCGAAATTCACGTTTATTCTGTGATTTTAAGAAATTCTAGTTTTTTTTTTCCCGAGATTTTTAAAAAAATTTTTCGATCCTTTGAAGAAATTCGTGTTTGTCACGATCCTTAGATGATCTTTAGAGTTTTTTTTCCTTGATTGTTTGTCGAAATTAGCTTCCCCCCCACGATATCCTTGGATGAAATTAAGTTTTTTTCCCGATTCTTTGTCGAAATTTGCTTTTCTCCGTGATCTTTTGATGAATTTTGTGTTTTTTTCACGATCTTTTGACAAAATTTGTGTTGTTTTAGCAATCTTTTGACGAAATTTCCATCATTTTAGCAATCTTTTGACAAAATATGCATCTTTTTCGGTGACCATTTGTCAAAATTCACGATATTTTTTGGTGAAATTTTGGCGATCTCGAATTTTTAGGAACGAGAAAAAAATTTTAGGAGAATTTTAGGAATTTTAGGGGATAAAATAATATTTAGGAAATTTAGGAATTTTAGGGGGAATGCTAGCCCTGTCGATATAAATAACACATTTGCTATAAACAGATTATCAGGAACATGAAAATCACGAAAAGTTGTCATGAAAGAGCATTTAGGATTAATACTGATTTATATGTAAGAAGAGATTTAAATGAGAAATTAATCTTGAAACAATATTAAAATGTTATTAACAATTTTCTAGTAAGTACATTCGGTTTGAGGCTCCAGTTCTGATGATGACACAAAAATTTTCAGGGTTCAGGCTCCGGAAAAAGAGCCCGAACTCATCTTTATATGTATGGGTATAACCAGTATATTATGAATACATGATTTTTTTAAAACAGAAGTAAATATTCCCATGTATAGTTAAAATCGAGATGTATCTACACTGAAAACCGACTATTCGCGCCACAAAGAAACTCGTCTGCAGTATTATTATGTGTCGGAAGTACTATAGCAGTGGCTCCCAAACTTTTGGGCTCGCGGAGCCCTTTTCGGGAAGAATTTCTAAGGCGGAGCCCCTCCACCGCTCGGTACTCTATTGTTTACATATTAATGTCTTTTTATGCCTATGGAGCAGAGAAAGATCTGCTGCTTAAGAATCCGAAACAGTAGTTTCCAATATGGGACCAAGGTTCTTATTTTGACCCTTTTCTTGATACAGAAATTCTGAATTCATACTAGAAATTTTGAAAATCAAATTTTCTATTATTTAACCCTTTAACAGTTTTATCATATCATATCATATCATATATTCTAATACGAGCAAATCTTGTGTGTGTGTGAGTGTGTGGTTATGCAAATTTTATTTTAAAAACGGCTCTTACGATTTTGACGAAATTTTGTATCCTACCGTTCTAGGGCACAAGAAAATCATTGGGCTAGGTTACATGTTCGAGAAAATTCGATTAGTGGGTCATTTGAGGTCACCATGGGTCAGGGTGAAGCTAATTGTTTCTAAAAAATGGTTCAAACGATTTTGACTATTTTCGGGCACGAGAAGACTATTGGGCTATGTCATATGATTAGTGGGTCATTTTTGGGTAAACGCGGCTCAAGTTAATTTTATCTAAAAAACGGCTCTAACGTTTTTGATTAAATTTTGTATTTTACGAGTTTCCGGCACGAGAAAATCATTGGGCTAGGTCACATATCCGAGAAAATTTGATTAGTGGGTCATTTTTGGGTCACTGTGGGTCAAGCTAATTTTATCTAAAAAACGGCTCAGACTATTTACACTAAATTTTGCATCCTATGGTTTTCGGGCGCGAGAAGACTGTTGGGCTACGTCACATGTTTGAGAATATTAAATTAGTGGGTCATTTTGATCATGGGCCTTTATGGGTCAAGCTATTTTATCTTAAAAACGGCTCAGAGGATTTGAACTAAATTCAGTATCCTACAGTTTTGGGGAACGAAAAGACTATTGAACTAGGTCACATATTCGAGAAATTTCGATTAGTGGGTCTTTTTAGTTATGGGTCGGTATGGGTCAAGCTATTTGTATCTTAAAAACGACTCAGACGATTGGAAGAAAATTTTGTATCTTACGGTTTTGGGGCACGAGAAAATTATTGGGCTTTGTCACATGCTCGAGAAAATCCGATTAGTGGGTCATTTTTGTGTCACTGTGGGTCAAGTTAACTTTATCATGATAAAGTTGATTTGTCATGATATTTGAACTCAAAGCTAATTTTAACCGAGCATAGCTTGGTCTTCCCTGCTCGTATTTTCTAATGCGAGCAAATATTGTGGATGTGTGGTTATGCAAATTTTATCTTAAAAACAGCTCTAATGATTTTGACGAAATTTTGTATCCTACTGTTTTGGGGCACCAAAAAACCATTGGGCTAGGTCACATGTACGAGAAAATTTGATTAGTTGGTCATTTTGGGTCACCATGGGTCAGGTTCAAGCTAATTGTATCTAAAAAATGGTTCAAACGATTTTGACTAAATTTTGTGTCTTACCATTTTCGAGCACGGGAAGACTATTGCGCTGGGTCACATGTTTGAGAACCTTCTATGAGTGGGTCATTTTTTGGGTCAACGCGGGTCAAGTTAATTTTATCTAAAAAACGGCTTTAACGATTTTGAATAAATTTTGTATCCTACGAGTTTCGGGCACGAGAGAATCATTGGGCTAGGTCACATGTCCGAGGAAATTTGATTATTGGGTTATTTTAGTCATGTGTCATTATGGGTCAAGGTATTTTTATCGTAAAAACGGGTCAGAGAATTTGTACTAAATTTAGTATTCTTCAGTTTTAGAGAACGAGAAGACTATTGGGCTAGGTCACATGTTCGAGAAATTTCGGTTAGTGGGTTATTTTGGTCATGGGTCATTATGGGTCAAGCTATTTTTATCTTAACACTAGAACGGCGGAAAATTTTACTCAAATTTCATAAAAATATTTCACACTAGAATTTTTTTTAAAAACTTTTAAGTTATTTATTTAACCTATTTTTGTGCGGTGTATATTTAACTTATTTTATGAAGAAATTTCCGGTTCAAATCGACATTTTTTTATTTGGTAGTGTCAAAATGACCCCTCGCCGCCGTTCTAGGGTTTAAAAGCGGCTCAGACGATTTGAACTAAATTTTGTATCGATTGGTTTTTAGCACGAGAAAACTGTTGGGCTAGGTCACATGTCCGAAAAATTTCGATTAGTGGGTCATTCTGGTCATGGGTCATTATGGGTCAAGCTATTTTTACCTTTAAAGCGGCTCAGACGATTTGAACTAAATTTTGTATCCTATGGTTTTTGGAGAAGACTGTTGAGCTAGGTCACATGTTTGAGAAAATCTGATTAGTGGGTCATTTTGGGTTGGGTTGATTATTGACGGCCAATTATCTACACTAGGGATATATGCCCGGGGGGAGTGCCCTTCGTGGGGGTCTTTCTAAGGGAACCTAATCCGTATTTACGCATGGATAAATCCACGGCTCGAAGAAAACCACGAAAACTCCGAACGATTAGGCCGACGGGCGCGATTGGGATCGAACCCAGCACCTCCCGTCTACCAGCTTCGAGAGCACAACCTCTCAGCCACGTGGGTCATTTTGGGGTCACTATGGGTCAAACTACTTTTATCTAAAAAACGACTTAGACTATTTTGATTAAATTTTATATCCTATGGGTTTCGAGCACGAGAAGACAATTGGGCTTAGTCACATGTTCGAGAAAATTCGATTAGTGGGTCATTTTGGTCATGGGTCATGATATTTGAACTCAAAGCTAACTTTGACCTTCCCTGCTCGTTTAATATTACTATTATTGGACACAATAAATTAAAATTAAGGACTAAAAACCACTTTTTCGTATTAAAATATCTGCCTTGTATAATCGAGATATGTCCACCAAATACAGCAAATATTATAGTTAAAAATATGTGGTTTCTGAAAACTTTTAGTAACGAAGAAAACAAACTCTTCTTACCCGACTGACGGACGTTCGAGAAATACTGTTAAGAGTTAATGACATCCATTTTTAAAATAAAAAATTTTATCTAGGGATTTCCAGTATGAACTCTGAATAAAAGATCAAAATGATTACCCTGTCTGGGTCATGCATTGCATTGGGGCTTACATGAAACTATTATTATTTATGGCGAAAACCACACACACACAGACAAAAGTTGTACAGTTTTCGCTTACAAAGAGAGAGTGCTGTATAATCCCAATAGGCTACTCGCGAAAAGAAAGAAAATGCGTAGGCCCAGTCGCTCATGAGTAATTAGATAACACGTTTTCGCTAGTCCCGCCCACCTGTAATAGAATCATGTGATTACGGATTATTTTTTCGTTTTTCTTTACGTTTCTAGTACGTATAAACATGCAACGAAAACGAATCGCCTCTGAGCTCCTTCTTTTGAAACATTTTTTAGAAATACATTTAGAAGCAAGATCATCGTTTAATGTTTAAGTGGGCGGGACAAAATTTATAACCTGAATTGTTAGGTGCTGCGTCGTTCACCTTTTTTTGGATGTTTTATTTGAAGTGTTTAGCTATAAATTATAGTTTTGAAAAAAACTTTCTTTCACCATTGTTTTTGCCTCAAAATAGGTATATGGTTTAAAAGTACACATGTAAAAAGATCTGCAACAAGTATAAAAACTTTGCTAACAAAACGGGATACATGAGTGGGGTTAAACTTATGTCAGGGCGGTTATACTCATTGACAAAAAGTCTAAGCAAGGGGTCGAGCTGAGCAAAAGTTTAGATTATTAATGTGATGACAAATGTAAAGAACCAATGAATTTTTTTTAAATTGCTACAGCCTTATTCCTGATTGGAAAATATGGCATCATAACATAAGAATCTTAGCCAATACTGAGACCAATTAAAACAAAATTTTAAAGAGGGGTTGTTAAGTGATACAAGATGTTAAAAAAATGCGTTTTAAGCAACATACATTGCTTTAAAAATTAAGTACAACTGTGTAAAACAGCCTAGAAAATTGAAATAAGTAAGAATTAATAAAAATAATATAAACAGATTAAAGGAATTAAAGTTACAAAAAGAAAAAAGAAAAAAGAAAGCTATATACACAACGTATACAAATATTAAATGAATCTAACGAACGGTTTATTAAATGATACAAGATGTTACAGAAAAGAGGCGTTTTAATCGACAAACATTGTTTTACTATGAAAAACAGTATAGAAAATTTAAATATACAAATAACATAAACAGATTACAGAAATTAAAGTTATATAAAAAAAAGAATATATATACTCAATATACACAATTGTAAAATGAATCTAAAGAGGGGCTTTAAATGATACAAGATGTTATAAAAAAGTCCTTCCGGCCTGTACCGGGAGGAAAAGGTAGCTTTCCTATATCTTCGTTTTAAAATTTTAGCTAATGTTACACGAAAACAGCAAGTTAAAATGCTAAGAAAACGTTTACAAAAGATTCGTTAATACTGAATTTGAATAAGAAATTCGCCAAATTATTAAGCAATAGCCAAATTGGCTTCATTTATGATGACTTATTTTAGTCGCCAAGTTTGGCTATATTTCGCCAAGTTTGGCGAGAATTTGGCGCTAACGGATATGAATATATAGTTTTATGCGTATGATTGGAAAAATTATTACAACAATGAAAATGTTTGTAATGTGCTGTCTTGTTTCAAAATGTCAGCCACCCTAGAATTTCAAACTGCTCTATCTCAGCCATTTTTAAAGATAGAGGTAAACCAAAAAATGCTCTGGAATCCTCGTATCAAGGCCTAACACTTAATTAAAAAATAAATTTGAATTTTTAACTTTTTTGTATATTTATTTTAGTTTTAAATATTTAAGTGGCCGCCATCTTGAAACAAAATGGCGGACCAAGCTGGCCAACGAACTCGGTCGAGACATTGGTGAGCTTAATACACACAATTAGTTTCATCAAAATTTATTTATAAATACGAGCGTTATCGTATGACATATGTCAGATATATATATATGGATATATCTATATATATAAATCAACATTTGAACGGAGGGTGGTTTTGGGGTCTGGGGGTCATGATCGGTGAAAATATATCGAAATTTTCCGGAATTGATTTCCTCCGAACGGCTGCAATAGGTAGCTTTATACTTTTTTGTATTGAAAGCTACCTAAAAGATGTTTTAAGCGACAAACATTGTTTTAGTATGAAAAACAGTATAGAAAATTTAAACAACTAAAAATAATACAAATAACTTAAACAGCGCCTTTGCTCTTTCGATTAGTGTATTCGATTTAGAATACTATTTCCTGTAGCTTATTTTTAATCAAATTTTTAAAACACATTAAATGCACAGAAACATAAAATAAAGTAATTCAAACCAAAAATATTATATAAAAAATGGATACATGTATAATGCAAATTTTTAATATTTTAAAAGAGATATATTATAGTATTTTTCAACCCAGTGATAGATGTATTTATTTTTTACACACACAAAAAAATTCCTACATACATTCGAAAAATTTTCCCTTGCAATATGCTAATTTCGTTCATGTTTTGTTTATTTTCCTGGAACGCCGCGGAGCCCCTGAAAAGTATAGGCGGAGCCCCAAGGGCTCCGCGGAGCACACTTTGGGAACCTCTGTACTATAGTATAAGCGTAGTGTTGAAGGGTCCATGGGGGCTATTGCTCCAAGCGCAAATTTTTTAGAAGCGTCAAAAACAAAATCTTTCATGATAAAACTGCATCATAAAAACTCTAGTTAGCCACTAAGACATATTCACTCTTAAACGTACTCAATAGAACATCTATAAGAAAAGCTATAGTAGCAATGCATCAGTCTTTTGTACGTTAATTAAGGGGAGGGGGGGGGAGTAACATTAAGTTAACGTTAAGTAAAAAAACGTTGATAAATCTGCGTTAAGTAAGGCAAAAAAGAGTTTGTTTAAAAATTTAATTTGATTTTCATCTGTAAAGTTATCTATTGTATTAAATGATGATTCCTACTATTACTTACTTATTTTTCTATTATAATATGTATATGTTATTTCGTGTTAAATTTGCACGTAATTCTACATATGTTTTATAAGTGCTATAAATTTGTCTATCTTTATTATTTCCGACAACCTTCCAACCAAAAAAGCAACGTTAAGTAAATGTTAAGTAAAATACGTTAAGTAAGGGGGGGGGGGGAGAGTTTGTTTTAAAAAAAGTTATTTATTGTATTAAATTATGCTTTCTACTATTAATTACTTATTTTTTCTACTACAATATATATATGTTATTTCGTGTTAAATTTGCACGTAATTGTACATACGTTTAAGTGCAAGAAATTTGTCTATCTTTATTACTTCCGACAACCTTGCCATTATTTTCCTGACTGTAGCAAAGGCATCAATTTAGGCACCAAGGGAATCAAGACATCTGAAATAAACCTTTTTTTTATCAAATAAATAAAAACTTTTGCTTATTTATTATCTTTTTTAAAACAATTTTTGTTGTATTTTTTTCTAGCATTTACTGTTAAAAAAAAAAAAAAAAAAAAAAAAAGTAACCGTTATGTTTTAACCGGAACCGTTCCATGTCACCTCTAACATAAATGCATTACTGTATACAAAAAAATAATGTGAGTATTTCTCCCATTCTCGTTCATTCTTCTATCTCATCAGAGACCACAAGAGGTCCATGGACTAGAGATGAGATGGGCTCAGTCTAAGCCCGAATCCGGGCCCGAAACGCGCTCGGGCTCGATTTTTATACCAGCCTTCTGGCCCGGGCTCATTCTTTCTGAAACTGACAATTTTATTTATTCTCATATAGAAAAAATAAAAATAACTTTTTCCCCTAAAAAAATTACATATTCTATTTCACGTAATTTTAATGTTATTTTGATCAGAATGAATAGAACAGGAATTAGGAATCTTGGGGAAACAGGAATCTTATTTTTCTTTTCTAGTATTAGAATGTTACTTTAACCCACATCGTACCAAGCATTGAAAGAAATATTATTTTTAAATAAAATCTTAAATATATGCTTCATTAAGCCTATGTATACACACAAAATCAAAAAAACTTAACAATTTTTTATTAGCTTGATTGGTACAGGCTGTCCTAAAAATAGGACAATGGTATAATCCGCTGCTATTCATTATTAGATGAATGGAATGGGACAAAACATCTTAAGCATAGTCCGACGTTACATTTTTTACATATTGTGGTTGGTTTTCCTGTACAAGGTTTTAGCTGGCATCTTCTTTGTCGGTTTTCTGGGTGTTTTATCAACACATGCTCATTCTGAATCCTTAAAAAATCTGCATTACTCTGTTGACGACCCAATTTTCTGTAAGATGGTTTTCTTGGAATAGAAATCCCCAAATAGGCAACTGTTATGTGCCTTCGAAAATCAAGCAGGCTCAGACTATTTTCTCCAAATAACTGATTGAGCTTCCATGAAGCAACAAGCGCTGTTTCAAATGCATTAACAAATAATGGCCAATACCATTTTTTCCATTGAATTGAAGTAAAGTAAGATGCTGCATGATTATCAAACAAGTCAACTCCATTTTTGTATTTATTGTAGGATGTAATGCACGCAGGTATCTTTACCTGTTTTTTACCACCTTTTACTCTTCTTTCTACTGTTGAGATACTTTTTGTTTCTTTGAAATTAGTGATTACAGAAACAACCCGATTGTCATTCCACCGAACTGCGGCTATTTTGTTCCTTGTATCGAATCTGCTGTCAGAAAATCCACGTTCCAATTTCGACATTGCTTTTGAAGACATAAGTGGACACTTAGAGATTCTATTTTCTCTAACAGTACCTGTAACGAAGAAGTTCTTGGTTTCCAGAATGGATAGCAGTTCATGGGAAGTAAAGAAATTATCCATGTAAATTTCATGTATCTCAGGATTTGCAATTATTGACAGCAAGTTCTGGACAACTGTGTGAGATAATGGCTCATTCACTTTTTTCTGACATGGTTGATTCTTTTTAACCTTTGGATTTTTTTTCTTTTGCCCTTCTAGAGTTTTCATAGCTTGGCATTTGGATGTTGATGGTATATTGTCGATAGATGCAGGATCTGTTTTATTCTGCTTTGCACCTTGGTACGGTATAATATAATACGGGAATCCGTTGAAAGAAGTTAGCATCCATAATTTATATCCAAATTTGACTGTTTTCCCTTTTATATACATCTTACAGCCATGTTTTCCAAAGTATCTAACCATTCTTTCATCAATACTTAAAAATTCCGAAAATACTCCAAATTGTTGAAGGCCTTCATTTAACAGATTATAAAGTGGCCTCACTTTAAAATAGCGATCATTCCGATCAAGTCGCAAGTTATCGTTAAAATGAAGATATTTCTTTATTTCGTAATATCTGTTCCTTGACATCTATTTACTTACAAGTAAAGTTCCAGTGTCGGGTGCATTTTCCCAGTACATTTTCTCTTGAGGTAAAATATGATAACCGCTATAGAAAAGAATTGCTAAAAATTGTTTCATTTCATCCATGCTTATTTCAAAACCATGATTATTATTTTGTCTGGAATATTTAATTGATTCTTCAACCGTCAGCTCAATCATTTTCAAACAGATCATTTCAAAAAGTTCAATAGGAGATTTACCAGCCACATTATCTTTAACTCTTTGAAGTCTCTCATGAGGAAATGCTTTTGGAGCACGTTCGAACTTAGGTTCGCATTTTTCCCATTTCGGATTTACAGAAATGTTTTCATTTCTATTTGGAACTAAAATTTCAATCGTTCCTGCAAACTCTGTAGAATCTACTTCATCACACATGATTTCTTCTACTTTCCTTACAGATGAATCATCAATGTCCTCTGTGTCACTCATTAAATCAGGATCTGGAGGTACAATAACTAATTCATTGTCATTGTCTTCAAAATCACTATCATCTAAACTCCACAAAAAGTCTAAGGCTTCCTGCGTAGTTAAAAATTTACGAGACATTTTTAAGCATTAGGATCTAAGTAGTTTCCGAAACGAAGCAAAGAGAAACGACGTACACAATAATTTCACAATGCAATTTTTTTTACTTTCTTACACGGGGAATCCCCTCACACAAACCAGTCTGACACGTGACCACGCAGGGCACGTGTACCTAACACCTGCAGACACACGTGATCTGCAGGTGTTAGAGAAACTATTTAAAGATTATCCGTACAAATGTTTGGAATATCACAGAGAAGAATGGATTATTCCCATTACTTAATGTAGGGATTATGTATCAGTGGATTATACCATCGTCCTATTTTTAGGACAGTATGAAATATAAGGAAAATAGACCATTTAGATATATATTTTTAATATATCTTTTTTATCTGTAGAAAAGTATAGAATATTACCTCAATAAATTTATATAACCGTTATTTTTAATAGTAAAATCTTTTAAGAAATAAGGTATTGAATATGTAAGAAATAAATCTTCAAAAAATCACCATTTTGAAAAAAAAAAAATATTTAACATTAATTTAAACTAACAATAAGAGCAGAGATATACTTAACAGACTTTTAAAAATATATCGCCTTTAATTTGAATTAAAATATTCAAAAGAATTTATATAAAGGCCATTCATACATGGTGTCCTATTTTTAGGACGATGGTGAAATATGGGTTAAAAGAAAATTTACGATATTTGCGACGCGACTGACGACTGGGTGATATGGCGCCCATGCGAAGAGGCACCAATAACATTTGTTGCTAGATTTTCGTTTGTGACATTTGGATATTTTTTTTTATTAGACCGTTTATTTTATTTTATTTTTTTAGAGATCTAACGCGAGATGAATATTTTTTTTCATTCTTAGTCAATCAGAATTAGCTTAGGTTTGCAAATTTTTAGTCTTCTATCGTGTGCAAGTCATACTAGCTCTTCATATGAAGACAACGTTAGTGATTATATTTTTAATTGTGAACTCTGCTGATGCTAAAGCTCTGCTCTGCACATTTACGAAGTCACTTTCATTCGTAAGTAGATATAATTGTCATATATTGTTATTCCGATAGAAATCAATCGAAGAGTGTTTCAACTTTTCCTATAAAAGCACAGGATCTTTCAGATACCAGTGTCAAATTTTTAATTTAAGCTGATTTTCAGGAAAATGAAATATTGTTTTAATTAAAGAATCAATTATAAGTTACGATATAAACCTTTTATAGGAAATATAAAACGTTGTTCGATTCTTCTGCATAGAAATAGTAATTTCTGCAAATTTCATTCATTTTTTCATAAAACGCACTTCGTTAATGTGTCCACCAGATTTGCTTGTTGGGAGAGAAAATATTTACATCCTTTTAAGAAAGTATATTTTTATTTGATACCAAACTTCTCTTTTGATAAAATAGAATGTAAATTTCCATAAAATTAATTATGTGCACCGGATGAACAGTTAAAAAAAAAATAAAATGAAATATTACTTTTAAAACAATTTTTAAATGTTATGCAATTTTTTTCGGTATCGGGCTCGGGCGGGCTTGGATTTAAAAATCATCGGGCTCGGGCTCCGAAAAGAGAGCCCGAACTCATCTCTACCATGGACTCCTGGACTTACGCTTGCTCACGAGTTTTAATTCTACTTCTAGTTATTTATTTAATGTGCTTTTGCTTTTTGAAGTCTGTTCTTGTTAATACTTTTCAACAAAGTCGAAAAGTATTTATGAATTCGGTTTGTCTGCCTGTTTGTGCTCTAACTCGCGTAAATATACTCGGATTGTTATGCAATTGATATATGTTATTGAGGTTTACTATGGCATGTTCGGTATTGAAAATGAAGTGCGTAGCCTTTATAGCTCGTTTACAGGGGCACTGAAAATAATTCCGTTGCATTGCGGTCTATGGGGAAAAATCGTTTGCAGTGTATTTTAATGATTTACATTATTTCAAACATCTTGGAATTGATAAATATCACTGAGGTTCACTACAAGATGCTTACTGTAGAATAAGGTGTGCATAGTATTCATCGTTCCTTTACAGTGACACCCAAAAGAATTCGGTTACAGAACATTACATTCAGTACATGAAAGTTAAGTGCTGGAAGTGCATTTTCTGTTATGATACGCGTTTTTGAATTAACTATTTTTTTGCATATTACTTGGTGTGTATAAATTCTATTAATAATACACAGGGCTGCGTAAAAATATCTCGAGTACATTTCCGTTTATTGATAAAAATTGCTAAATGGAAAATTTCTACTGTGCTGTGCGTTTTCTAATTGAACTAAAGATTAACATACTATGTAGTATATATACTATTCTATAGATTATATACATAGGGACCTATATAGTTCTATAGAGAAATGCCTGGTAAACTCGCTGAATACTGTTTTTTAATCTAAGAATTATTGTACGAACTATTTAATGTTAAAAACAGTTAAAATAGTTCAGTTAAAAAAGTTTTATATGATCAAAAACTATACATAGCAATTTAACCATTTTTCGCAGACATATACTTGACTAGATTGTGGTGTGCAATGTGCAATCATTTTTTAATTTGTCTAATTTTTTTAATTTCTTTTCGGATATTTTTCCGACTATTGATGGCAATTGCTGAAATTGGGTTTTCAAATAGGTTATGCGTTTTCCAAATCGAAAGGTAGGCCTCCCAGCCCGGTTTGACCGTGTTTACTTAGACATCAAATTTCTCCTTATTAAAAAGTGAAGTTTTGTTACAGTACTCTGAATGTGTTGGAAAGTGTTTTATAATGTATACTTGAAGCACGATTTTTCGTACTTCTAATATTTATTATTGATAGTAAAGCAGCATTTTCCCTTTCACATTTGTCAACTTTTCTAGTGAATGCAGAAGGCCGTAGAGAACTGAGCCGAACATTTTGTGGAAGCACTGGATACGCTGCTCCGGAAGTTCTACAAGGCATTCCGTACAACCCAATGATGTATGATGTTTGGAGTTTGGGTTGTGTCCTTTACATCATGGTGACAGGAGCAATGCCTTTCGACGATTCTAATATGCGGAAAATGGTAAACTGTCAATTAGAGAAAAAATTCAAATATCCACCAACTTTCAATGTGACCAAGCCTATAAAAGTGAGTTTAGAAATCTGTTAAATTATATTTACTATAGCTCTTTCCATTACTTTAAATAATGCATTAAAACCTGTGAAAATGAAATCGCCAGCTACTGGAAAAGATTTAATTTTAGCAGGTAGATTTGTGTGGTATTCCTTCAGTTAGGATTTTAATCGTTTTTCATTTAAGACAATTTCTTCATAGACAGGTTCCTTTTTCTCAGGTTTTATTGAAATACTAGCTGATCCGTCCGGGCCTGGGATAATAACAATCTATTCCATACGAACATGACTGAAATCTGTAAGGCTATCGAAATCAAGTCGACTGAGCCAAAGCACGTCGTAATCGGGCCCATAAAACCCGAGATCTGAACGCGCCACCTGACGGTAGAAAGTGCAACTAAATTATTTAAGGCTATCGATATCAAGTCCGAATGAGCCAAACCCCGTCGTAATCGGGCTCATAGAACTCGCGATACTCCTGTAGTTCCACCTTCCACCGCCAGGGGACGGAATTTGTTCCCTACGAACATGGCTAAAACCTGTAAGGCTGTCGAATGAGCCAAACCCCGTCTTAATCGGGCCAATAGAACACGAGATAGAAAACGACCCTAGTGGTTAAATGCGGAACTAAAATACTTAACGCTATCGATATCAAGTCGCATGAGCCAAACCCCGTCGTAATCGGGCCCGTAGAACCCGAGATACTCTGAAATGAAATAAAATATACCCAAAGTTATTATTCGAAAAGAGTGGTATATACAACTCATAAGTTCACTTTAATGTTATAGAGGGTGATTATTAAGTTAGTTATAATGTTTGGAATCAGTTGCGTTGAAATTGGAAAGTTACTTGCTGAGTTATGGAAACGGGGCACAGTCTCATCATCAATCCCCCCTTGAAGGGGGGAGGGGAGACGAGACTGCTTTTTGTCAAACAACTAATTAAGACTACTGGACTACTTGTTCAAAGACCAAGAAAGCTTGGAACTTAAAAAAAAAACTGCTGAAGTATCTATTCGGAAATAGTAGTAATTATCTATACATCATAGCAATTAAATGCTACGGATGAACCTAAAAAAGTTAAATGAAATTATTTCTGTTGAAATCGGGTCATTAGATATATAATAAAAATAGTGTCAAATAACGGTAAACCCGACGCTAGGAGGCGCGGTTCACTAAATGCGATATTTATTAAAAAGTCGCCCCCCTCCTCCCCATTCCCGCGAATAAAAAAACAAGTGGGTAAGTGTGATCGAAGATCGCACAACGGGTTTCGTTTAATATTCCTTTCAAAACACTTTATTCTTTCTTTAATAAATCCAAATAAATTTCATTTTCAAAAAAAAAAAAAAAAAAAAAAAAAAAAAAAGTCATGTTTTTCATAAAGTAAAAATTTACCGGTCTATTTTTCTCGTTTTTTCGAAAATCTGAACCGGTACGAGGTACGATAGCGGGCAAACGGCAGCATTCTCCCCTCATCGGAACGGAAGACTTTCTCGTAATGCGCCGACGAAGTGATAATTTCGCATTCTGCCCCTACCGTCTCGGAATTCGTTCCCGTATTTCGGGGCTGTTATGTGGTAATTTTTCCGACTGCTTTAGGCAGCCGGAAAGCGTTCCCTTTATCGTTTTAAGATGGCGCGCGTATATATGCAGTGCTCCGATATATATGAGGATAGTTATATGAGGATAGTTATCCGTTAGTATATGAGGATACAGGGCAAAAAGACAGTGTTTTAGAATAGGTACATTTTCTAATGAATACAGTTTACACGAAATTTTTAAACATAAATTATTTTTCAGTTAAAATTTAATTTAATACTATTTTGAATTGTAAATAATAAAGTATTATAGACCCGTTAGGAAAAGAAAAAAATACGCCCTAATCCAATAGTACTAATAATTAGTTAAAAGTTCACTAGAGTGAAAAGATTTTTATTTGCTTACGAAATTATTTTTGCATGTTACAAGAAAACAGTTTTACACTACCGATAGAATTTATATACTAATGAAATTTACCGGAATATTTTTGCACTGTCTTGTATATGTATGAAATATAGTGTGAGTCATAATACATACATAAAGATTGAAACATATTTTCTATTGAAAACTAATAAGGGAAAGCATTACTACTTATTTCGTTTTGTTTCCAAAATGTAATTAACACATTTCGTTAAAAAGATAATTCGTAAAATAAATAAATAAATAAATAAAAATAACTTTATGAAAGATTTTGCCTACATTAAATATTTATTCAACACTAAAAAATTGTTTAGTTTAAATCATAATTCACAAACAACATTAAAAATGTATATAGTTTAATTAATATATTTCGCTAACAGCATTAAAATTTTCCAAAATCTCATAGCATACTTAGCTTAATCAGAGGTCTGTCCAGACTTAACTCCCTGGGTCCTGTCCTTGTAAATTAGGAACAGCTTTTTACATTTGTGAAAAATCTAGTCATAATTTTGTGAATTTGAAACGATCGTCATATTCTGGTTCTTGTTTATACATTTTTAAGAAGATATGTGTATGTAAAATATACAGTTTCTTTATGTAAAAGTGACAGTTAGATTTTACTTTTAAATAATTAAATTTGTAAAAGTTTTTTAAGACAAAGAATTTTGTGAAGGGTCCTTTTTTAAGACAAATAATTTTTTTAATGGCCCTGTTTTGAGATGAAAATTTTTGTCAAGGGTCCAGTTTTGAAATGGAAAATATTGTGAAGGGATCTTTAAAGGGACCCAATTTCTTCCTAAACAGATCCCTAATAATTTACTAATTAACATAATAAAAAAGGTGGGAGTGGGCGATATTTTAGTGCAACCGGTCCCTGTGTAAGAGATTAAAAACATATTAATATATAATTAAAAGTCTCAACATTATTAATCACCCACTACGGGGGAAAAAAAAAACTCGCTTTGCGAACGTTTTTGCTACAAGTCATAAGATAATGTAATATATGTTTAAATAACTCTGTATATCTATAAAATTTAGATAAACACCTCATAAAAATCTTATTTAGTTTGAAATATACTTGCTGCATTCATAATTATGCGGAATGTAATTCAAATTGTGGAAAGGAAATACAATTTGCAATATACATAATTCAAGTTTTAAAATGAAATCTAAAAGGTATATTACACGAGATTAAAAAAAAAAAAAATTCCTGACGGCTCGACCTACAGGCACAGGTAGATTTCGAAGATTCAGACCGTGAGGCGCCTGTTTGTTGGGAATTACGGAAGAAATGACCTTTTTGCCATGATACGGCAGATGGGAACCGCCCACTTCGAAACCTAACTTGTTTGCAGGCGGAACCGGCAGGGATTTTTTTGTTTTTAATTTTTTTGTGCTATAAGGGTTGGTTTAATAAAAAATTTGTCAATATAAAAGTAGTAGATAATATTAAGAGGATTAATAATACATTTATACGGATTTGATATCTTGTGAATTGACGGAGTTATGAATTTTTTTCTTCTACCTAAACCCCCCCCCCCCCCGTTCCCTTCTACCCCCCTTGGGGCCATTTTTAATGATATCTAAAATCTGTCATACATAAATTTTCGGCCCTTTTCCTAGAAGTAATAATAACTTTACACGGATTCGATACGTATCATAATTAAGTAATTATGGGGTTTTTTCTGTTTTTACAAAAAGCCCCCCCCCCCCCCCCCCCCTGGTTCGATTTTGCCCATTAACGAACTTAAACGAGATTTTATGCCCCTTGTTTTTATGTATCTGTTTGGAAGAGATTTATGCAGAATTTTTCCAGTTATTGTGTCCATAAAAAACTGACATAGGTAGATAGATAAAGTTTTGAACTGGGAGTGTTTTTGGGTTCTGGGAGTCATGATCGGCGTAGATCTGCAAAATTTTTTCAAAAATTCCAACTTAGGTGAGAATGTAATAGGTAGTATTTCTTACGAAATCTACCTAAAAGGAGCGAGTGGGCGGAGGGAAGGTGTCATATGACTACGAATATTTAATTTATATAGAAAATATTTATTTAATTTTAAGTCTAATGAAAAAGGCATAAGAACAATTCATATTCACTGAAAAGTAGAAAAAAAAAAGGGGGGGGTGAGAGGGAAATGTCACATGACTACGAAGATTTAATTTCAAATTCAAGTTACAATAAAAAAATGCGTTACAACAATTCAGATTAACTGAACAGTAAAAAAAATAAATGTATAATTTACATTATTTACAAATTAGCAATAAAATCTTTGCTGTATGGTCATAAGAAAATGGAGTATATATTTAAACAACAATGTATATTTACAGAATTTAGATAAATACCTCATATTTTTTTTATTAAATTTATTTTATCAAAATATTTAAATTCTAACCTAAAATCCATATCCCATCTAATCTCCCTAGTCTCATCATTAATTAATATTTTAAAATTATTTCTTAATTAATATTTATAAATAATACTTATCATTGACTTCTAAATTCCCGCAAACCTAACTTCGGAAAAAAAAAATCTATCATTTGAAAAAAAATTTCAAAAAAGTCTGCATTTAAATAGGTATAAAACACATGTTCACATCTCGCGTAAATAAACAAACCACGCGTGACCTTGGAAATGATTGGTCGAAACTGGTAAGCTCAAAGCAGGGAGATTGAACGTCGGTCGAAAAATCCGAAAGCAGGGCAGAATTGCAAACTGTCAAATCTCGTTATGAATTACGGGATCGGTTGGTTCCTAGTCGGTTTGTTTCGTTAAGGGCAGAATACTGCCAAAAGCCCGTTATCGTACTATCCTCCGTAGCGTTTAATTGCTATGATTGCCATAATAATATCTGTCATGTGGACTAAATGCGATATAAAAAAAAAAATCCATTTCAAACTTAAACATGTTGTATACAGACCTTTAAAATGTTAAAATAGGCCAATATTTCCATAATCGGGTTATCATCATGATTCAGTACGTTCCTCAAACTCATATGACGTTATAATCACTTGCTGATGTCATATCTACTTGCTTTCTCTATTACTCATATTAATACTCTTTTTGTATTATTCTCAAACATTTGAAAAACTTCCGTTTAACTTTTCCCATTTAACATCCGTTAAACTTCCAATATGACGTCAGATTAATTTTCTTTTATAATTCTCTAATGATATATTAATCTGCTTTCTGTACTTATACATACTCATACTCCTTGTGTTATTGAGAAATGTTTGAAAATTTATGTTTTATTACCAATATGACGTCATATTAATCTTTTTTTCAATTGGTGAAACTTTTTATTTCATTTTCATTTTTCACGTGGAAATCTTTCAATAGAAAATAAATTGCCGTAGAAAGAATTTTATTGTGGATTTTTAATTGTTGGCAATTGCTATAACGAAAAATGTTTAAATTTAATAGGAAAAGCCTGTTTGATTTTTGGTTTTTTATCTCTCTGTATTAAAATAATACGATTTTTTTTAAATTTTATGATTTTCAGCTTCATAGTAGGTATTCAGTTATAAGTACACAAAATTTCATGTTTGTAAGTTATATAGTGTTTGAGAACCGGCTCTGTGACGGACAGACAATGAAGCGGGACAAATAGGGTTTCGAGAGATGAACGAAACCCTAAAAAATGCCTTTGTAGAGATTGACCAAAGCTATCCAATGCAATATATACATATATATATATTTAAAAATATTGAAATGCAAACGAGACATTGTAAAAGAAACCCCCCCATTGGTTTAATATTAGCTTGCTAATTTCTTCGCATGTCGAAGTAGCCCTTGTTCATGTGATATACGTTTTTATAATGCAGATGATGATCAGCTGCATAAATTTAATATAATTTAAAGGGGGGGGTGGGGGCGAATGACTGGCTTGTACATCATGCCATGCAGTAATATAGCCCTGTAAAATCATAAAAAATAACGAAAAATAGGTACAAAAAATGCCTTACACTTTTTCAAAATATCTTCTCTTAAATAATATGCAGTAGTCCCATCGTTCTGGATACATTACAAAGCAAACAGGTGAAGCATTTTTGAAGGTACTTTAGTGAATCCTACACAATTGTAATAATTTGAGCGTTTGTTCTGTAATTATTTTTTTCCAGGGGACTGTCGTTTGAGAAAGAAAGAAAAATCCAGAAATAATAAATTCAATGAAACAAGCTTACAAATACGAATATTTTGGTGAATCGACTATCTTTAGATGGTACCACGAGGGAGAAACTGCTGGAAGAAAATATATTACACACTTACATTATTTGAACTGCGTTTCAACTTTAAAGAAGTAGCTTCCACGAAATCCTTCACTGTTTGTTTTGGAATGTAGACTGAATAATAATGAGACCACTGAGTATCCTCTCATGAAAGATATTTTGAAATAATCTTGTAAAAATAAAAAAAGGATCCAAAAGAGATTTATTATTAAAAATTTAGGTAAACAAAACAAATAGAAATACAGTCCTGAATTATTTTAACACAAACAAAAGAAATCATAACAATTGAATTTTTTTCTAACTCATTGAAAATGTTTCAAGTTTCAATCTGTTGAGCTGCGTCATTTATCGCAGGCCGGATACTAATTTCTAAACTTTGTCTGGGTGAATAGTGCTTGTCGGACTTGTCCAGGATAGCTTAGTTGGTAAAGCGTTGGCTGCTAAAGACAAAAGATCCTGAGTTCGAGTCTCAGCCTGGACATATTTTCACTCAGTTGGAAAATTTTTCAACTTGTTTTAATACTAACTGAAATCCTGTTTTCCCTGTTCATATAATCACATTAAAACTTTGATTATTTATAAAACTCATAAAATTTCCAAAACTAAAATATCTTCCCATATTTTCAATACTTTAAAAGCAAGAGGTAAAAAATGAATCATTTTACCAAGGAGGGAAAAAAAATCATATTTTTGGGATTTGCAATCTTTTTCAGGCCACAGGGTTATATTCTCTAATCATTTAATTTCTGCTGTTTTCTTCTCTTTACCAGGATCTAATATCTTGCATGTTAGAACCTGATGTTACTAAAAGAGCAAATATGAATCAAATCAGCAAGTGCTCCTGGTTGAAGCAAAAAGTAACAGATTCCCAACAAAGATCTTCTACAGACAAAGATGACTTATCTGATTCTCATCCCACCAATAACACATCGACAGGCACTCAGACGGACACCATATGTATCTATGGTAAGCTCCATTCTCCAGGGGAATGTGACTGTAGAACTAATTCTGATGATTCAGATTAAACAAGATATGGTACTATTTCAACAGATGTCAGTTTTTGTCGATCAACTATTTCAGTGAATAAAAACTTTCAATAGCTATCTGATTCCAGTTTTTTATTTGTCTTGTGTTGTGAAATATGCAGTGTAATATTAAGATGGGAACTCGTTTCAGTAGTGTAGTTCTGGAAAAAAAAAATGTAGGTAGACACTCACAATCCCGTAATAGGACAGGTATAACCCATTTGATTTTAAATAGCTTCTTTCATTATGAATGAAAAAAAAGGGTTAAAGTTTCTCTGTTTGTAGATCATTAAATAGCTTAGAATTTTCATTAAAAAGTTGAGAACCTTATTCCTAAGAGAATATAGTTGAGAACCTTATTTCTGAAAAAATATAGTTGAGAACTTTATTTGAATGAAAATTTTTTGAACAAAGTAGCATTAAATTTCACATACCAAGCAGCCTACTTTGCTGCTATGGTTTTCAGACTTGCCAACCTTTGAAAATGAGAGATAGTAACACACAAAATTCAAATTCATCTGCAGGTTAGTTGGTTGGTTGCCGTGCTTTATGCTGCAAATTTTAAGCAAACAAATACTAATCAATAGAATGTATGTGCAGTGCATATCCATAAGTACACAAAGTAGGAGACTCTTTTGTTTTTGCTCATTTCTTTATTGTGGGTGGGATTGACTGAACATAATTCCTTCCATTCAATCAATGCTCTGTCCACTCCTAAGCCAAATTTCTGAACTTCACAGTGAATTTTCTGAGAGTTTCCCCTCGCCTGGTGCAACTACAGATATTTCTCCTGGAGAAAAATGTCTGAATTATAGAGTCCTGCATCAGGTCAAGTAAGACGACCCAAATCTGCATGACGGGTCTGTGCTAATTGTTTTTTATTGCAGATTGGGTTAACCTGATTTTTCAAAAAATAGTTAATTATATTGTTTTAGATTAAAAACTGTACCTATAATAATAAACACAGATGTTTGTCTCTGAGTGTGCTGTTTTGTGAAGAGACTGCTGCGATGTGCATGGAGCTACATGATTTGGCAGGAAGGTATCTATGTGTCTGAAGTTATGCACCTTGAAGCCAGTTTTTGGATTTTTAAAATTAAATCTTTTTTTCGCATTTTGTGGCGAATTTTCCACATTAGTAAAAGGAATCCGGTTTCAATCTTTTCACCTAATGTGGTACATTTTGAAGAAATTCATGTTTTTTTTCAGCAATTTTTTGACGAAATTAGTGTTTTTTCAGTGATTGATTGACGAAATTCATGTTTTTCAGCGATCATTTGACGGAATTCATGTTATTTCAGTAATCCTTTGGCAAAATTTGTGTTTTTTACACAATCCTTTTACAAAATTCGCGTTCTTTTGTACAATCCTTTGATGAAATTAGCATTTTTTCCGTGACACTTTGGCAAAATTCGCATTTCTTCTGCAATCTTTTGATGAAATTAGCATTTTTTCCACGATTCTTTGGCGAAATTCATATTTTCTCTGCGATCTTTTGGCGAAATTCACAGTTTTGACACGATCTTTTGAGGAAATTCAGGGTTTTCATACAATTCTTTGACGAAATTTGCAGTTTTCACACGATTCTTTGACGAAATTCTCATTTTTTCAACGATCTTTTGACATAGTTTGTCCCTTTTCCATGATCCTTTGACAAAATTCTCGCTTTTCCCACTATTCTTTGATGAAATTTGCGTTTTTTTCACAAAAAATTGTAATTTTAGAGCAATTTTCGTAGCATCATAATTTTTATCTCCAAATCGTAGCAACTACGATATTTTCGTTGCACTTGGCAGCTCTGGGTTTTTCATTCTGTTTTTGCATTTTACTCTAAAGGAGAACTCTTTTATAAAGGCATAAAAAAACTTCAAACTCAACTGTGTGTTTTACTACATATTATAATTATTGCACTTCACTGTAAAACCTGTTAAACGGAACTGCTAGAGAGCTGAAAAAAATTCATTTTAGACAGGTAGCAGGTATAATATGAATGGTATTCCTTCTATCGGGATCATTAGATGTTTCTATTTAAGACAAAATTAAGTTTCAGATAAGTTCTGTTTTTATAGATTTCAGTGTATTTCGACATTGTCTCAGAAAACCTGTAGGGACAAAATTTGTTCCTATTGAAAGATTAGTGAATAGAGGAAAATAGCTGGATAAAAGGGTAAGATTGAGCACAGAATAACAAAAGAAAACATCATGCAATTGGAGCTTTTAACTCATTCCAACTTCTTGTGTGTAATCCATTTCTCACCCATCTTTTTTTTTTTTCGCTGAGGTGATTTTTCAAAGAAGGTAAAATGATTTAACCCATTGGGGATGATACAGTTGTTTTGAAAGGTTATCATTGATTAATGGGTCTATCTGCAACCAGTCATGCTCTGAAAATATTTCATTATTATACTGGCCATTGGGGAAAAAAGTACGACACTGTCACTCTTACATGGGATCTTTGTTTCCCCATTACTTAATAATTTTTTTTTTGGAAAACAGAAACCAAGAACGAAGAACCAAATTCTGCCAACGTTCCATTATAACAATGAGATATTATAAAATAAAAACATACGATTTTCCAAGGAAATATATCTGCTTAAAATTAGCGATCGCTCTACCCCTCCTCCTTCCCCCGTGCCTGGCTCAAATATAATGAGAACTGGTTTTAATGAGGAAATAAAAATTAAAGGTTGGTATACATTGCAGAAAAGGTGATTTCAATGAAGAAAATTCAGAAATAATGAGCAAAAAAAGCATTTTTAAAAACTTTATTGAGTTTATCGAATCAATAAGAATAAAAGTACTATATAATGTGAATATGATAATAAAATTTTTTAAAGAAAAATAACTTTTTAAATGTTCTTAAATTAATAAGTAAATGAAAGGTGTGATTTCTTTTGGTTATTTTTGTAAAACTTTTCCTGTATGCCTTTAAACCCCGGCCCACACGATTATGATGGCCAACAGCATTATCTATTTTACCAATAAAATTGAAAGTGATTTTAAATTCCAACAGTAACATGGTGATAAAATACTATAATCTAAATTAGGGATGCATCGAATATTCGGTATCTATTCGGTATTCGGCCATATTACCGAATATTCAGTTAGGCCAAATATCAAACTATTCGGTCTGCTGAATATTCAGCTTGGCCGAATATCAAACTATTCGGCCTGCCTAATATTCAGTTTGGCCGAATATTTCTATATTCGGCCAAACCGAATACTTAAAAATTTTTTTTTTTAAATATGTTTAAAAACCCACAATTTCTACTTTTAACTAATAAACTACTTTTAATTAATAAAGATATTCAAAATAATTAGAAATAGAATCATATTTCAATGAAAGAGAATGCTTTTACATTATTTATTTGCTGTTTGAAAAGTGTCACTTAAGAAAATTAACCATTAATGATGACCTTCATAGGAATTAATGATGTACAAATAAATGTAAGTTCCTGAATATTGTCTAGTAAATAATCTGTTTCTTGCTGTTATGCAAACATGTTTTTAAACAAAATGTAAAAAAACTTTCACAGGTGATAATAGACATCAAGACAGACAATTTTTGTCCAGGAAACCAGGATCGCAACACACTTATTCAATCAAAAATAAACCGCATCTCACTCCAGGTCAAATTAGAATTTCCGTTTGTTACTTTAAATAATATTGAAGATATTGTAACTATATTTTCAACATAGGTATTTTGATTTCTATGAATCACGAGAAGTACTGGAAATTGCCACCATTCATATCTAAACAACACGGAGCTAGATATTCCTTTATTCAGAGTGCAGCTGACAGTACTACTTATAATTGTGTGACTGACTAAAATTCAGCCACTTCCAATGATATCATCATATTTGCTACAAGCAAAATTACTACGATGCAAATCTCTCTAAAATATCTTCATTGTTGTTAAAGATGTGACAGAAAATTCAGTTTCATCTTGAGATGACACACCTTGTGTTTTTGATTGAATGTATTGTATTTTTGATGGAATAAGTGGCTTGAGATAATGTTTCTTGCTCAAAAAATGTTTGCCTTGACCACATTATCTATCCAGAAAGTTTGTTCCAAGATGTATGAACACCCTGTATGTTTACAATCTCTGAATATGATCACTCATTCCAGACACCTGCTCTCTGGCTCATTTATAAGCTTCCTTGCCAAATCAAAAGAAGCGGGAAAGTTATTCTTGCTGATTTGCCACCATTTTAATATATTGTATTATTTTACTTTAGTCCCTTCCTGTCAAATAAACATCACATCACTGTAAAATGTTTTGTCTAATTCATTCAAAATTTTTCTTTGATTTTAAAGTACTTGTTTCAGAATATAAGAACATTTTATAAATTTATTTTAATTCACAGAAGAAGCTTTGAAGTTTGAAGCTTTACTAAAAAAGTTTTAAGACTATCCTCTTTTTAAGTTATAACTCAAAGCACACTTTTTTTTTTCTTTCTTTTTTTTTTTTGTAATCTAAAGGTTTTTTGTAAAAAGGTTCAGTTTATAAAATGGTAGTATCTGTATTAAATATTATTTAAATATGCTTTATAATTTAACTTTTAATCTCTAAAATATAAAAATATTCGGCAAGCCGAATATTCGGTCTCACTGTTACTATTCTGCTAGCCGAATATTCGGTATTCGGTTTACCTGTGGGCCGAATATTCGGTATTCGGTATTCAGCCAAAATCACTATTCGGTGCATCCCTAATCCAAATAATAACTTATAATAAAGTTTGAAAAAAAAAAAGAACAGTATGCATACATGAATATATATATACATTTTATTTATTTTCAATTATTTTTACAAGTAATTTTATGATGATTTATCCTCTTTATTTCTTGAAAATGTACCTAAAAAAAACATTTAGAATTAATATAAATATTGAACCTTTAAGACAAAAAAATGCATTTTCAGTGCTCTAAAATGCTGAAATTTAATAAAATTCAAAGTGTCATAACTCAGTAAGTTTTGGCCATAGAAGAATGGAATTATTACTGTTTTACTTATCAGACCACAGAAAAAGTTTTTTTAAATATAAATTGTAGGACTCAAGGACTGTGTAAAAAGTTTAATATTGTAACTGTAAAATAGAAAAGAAAAAAACAAAAGAATTTGACGTAGTTGGCTTTGATATGATTAACAACTTTTGCAATTGCAACTGTACTTATAAAGCTGGTTTAGTAATTAGCTGTTGGATAACAATAAGAGGAGATATCCTATATAATCTACATAGAAAAGGTTATTATGAGAAATTTGATCTAACTGGACAGAAAACATTTTTCTAATTTGAATATGATTGCATATCAGTGCGGTACAATCTAAATTGTTGCAACTTAGACAGACTGTTGTAACAGACATATATTTCCAAAAACTTTGTCACCAACATGAAGCTATATCACAAAAACTCATCCCAATTTTGAATAGAAATTTAACACGATCATCTCCATGCAAAAAAGATTACATAATAAAAAAATTCCTCTTGGCTCGGCCTACCAGGCACAGGTAGATTTCGAAGTTAAGTACTAATTTCACCAACAGAAACTAAATCAAAATTAGAGATAAACCCAGTTTAACAATTTAATCTGGCTGCTTCTGACAAGTTTTTTTTCTTCCCATTATACTTCAATTCACGCACGTTTAATAATGCAACTCTATACACAGCATCTCTGAGAGTTGTCCAAACTTTTCATCATGACAATGATTCTTTTTTATCGCATTAGTGGCGGATTAACGGAGATGTGATTTTTTTTTCTTTTCTAATTCTTTTCCATTCTTTTGTTTTTATTATTTTTTTGCTGTGAGAGTTGGTCATATCAAAAACTTGTCAATATAAAAGCTTTAGATAATATTTAAAAAAAATTATAATAAATCCAAGCAGATTTGATATCTTGTGAATTGACGAAGTTATGAATTATTTTCTTCTCAAACTCCTATTTTTCCCCCCCTTGAGGCCATTTTTAATGATATCAAAAATCTGTCATACACAAATTTTTGGCCAAGTAATAATAACTTTAAACAGATTCGATATGTATCATAATTAAGAAGTTATGTTTTTTTTTTCTGTTTTCACAAAAGCCCCCCCTCTCCCCCCCGGACTGATTTTGCCCATTAACGAACTTGACCAAGATTTTATGCCCCTTGATTTTATGTATCAATTTGGAACAGATTTGTATGGAATTGTGGAAGTTATCGTGTCCATAAAAAAGTGATATAGGCAGATAGATTGATAGATAAAGTTTTGAACTGGAGGTGGTTTTGGATTCTAGGAGTCATGATCGGCATAGATCTGAAATTTTTTTTTATGAAATTCCAGAAGAGAATGTATTTTTTACGAAATCTATCTTAAAATAAGGATTGAGAATAGGAAGTTTTGTTTCACTATGAGTTGATCCAGGCAAAAATGCAGGCTCTTTGGGATCCTTTTGCTAAATTCCTCTTAATAAAAGAGGTTCCTTCACAAAATTCTATTTCATAAAAACAAACTCTTCAAAATTTGGTTAGGATTTGAAATGTGTAATTTGTAGAAAAAATAAGCTTCCCAGAAAGGAAAACTTTAGCAGCACATTAAAATATTCATATTAAGAAATGTGTAGCTGGAACTCAATTAATTGGATTTGGGCTTTTGTTAGAAAATTTGTCTTTTCACATAAATATTATAAATTTCACAAAAGTAACTTTTGTTTTACGAAATGACACCCCCTCCCTCCACCTCCCAAAAATGCATTGATTCCTGTTTTCTCTGTTTACCCACAAAATGCATCATTCAGTTATTATCTGTTTCAATCTCTGCAATGTATTAATGCATTTTTTCAGTTCCACATCTAAGCATTATTACATATAAGGAACGGAAAAACTTACTCAGAGATGGGGCAGTATTATTGAAAATGATGATGAACATTTCATTGATTAGCCATATGCATTTCTATGATTATTTACAAATAAAGTTTTGCAAACAAAATATAAAGACATTCTTGAACCCATAATAGGTACAATGAGTCAGAGTCAGACAATAGTAAAACATACCTAATGGTGCCACATAATAAAATTCTTCAGTTACAGGAGCAATTTTCATTAATTCTTCTCTAGTAGAACTCTGAGAAATTATATCATTCCTAATGTTCACGTTCCTAAAATTAAATAAAATGAATCAACAAGAAATCTTCATCAAAACAAATCAATATATGACAACTGAAAAGAATCTGGTAAATGACATATAAGGTTAGGGCTACAACTAAACTTTTCTAAATATAAAGAAAACTTTATAACATAGAAAAAATTCAGTTAATATGTTTGTTAATCTGAGTACAGAGTACCTATTTCTAAATAATAAACCAAATTTAATGGATGGTAGCAGAATGAGTATTTTTCATGAGAGAATAAAAGGACTAACCTTCGAAAATAAGCATTTTTTAAAACTACAGTAGAGCCTTGATCCATCATTTCCACATTCATCATTTTAAAAAGAAATTCTATGTTGATCCACATTTATCGTTTTTACGTAACCATTGTTTCTTTCAAACATTCCCTTGAGAAATAATGGGTTCAACTGTAATTAACTAAGTTGCTCAAAAGAATAATCACACTTAACTGATTATTTTAACACTATTTCTACTGGTGTCAAGTGATACATTTTAAAGATTTTGACTTATGGTTATTTTATTTGTATGTAACTAGCAGACCCGCCTGGCATTGCCAGTGGTAACTTTGAGGGCCTTCTTGGTAATATAAACAAAAATGGAAGTCTAAAAAATACAGCAAAAGTGTTGAGATGCTACATCTATTATGACATCTGGAAGTAATTGGTAATAATAATTTGAATCACAATTAAATACTGCAAGCCTTAAATCCGCTTGTTTAAATATTTGCCTCATTGTAGCAATTCTGATCAACACATCTTGCAATCGTACATCTCATTGTTCTGCAGTTTCACACAATATAGATTCTTGGATTCTTAAACATTTATGTTCTGGCAGAGTTTATCTTTGGTTCTTCATTTCCTTGAATCTGAAATCAGCAATTCTAAGATGATTTTCTAATTATCTGACTTCTGATTGCTCAGATATTTCGCAGCTCTACATAATTTTGCTGGTTTTGCTCTTAAATTGAACCATCCAGATACACAGTCTTTTCCTTAGGTGGCATTTCACATGCAAGTACTGTTTACTAAATGGGTAGTAAAAACAGTTTGTTTTCCAAATGAGTTTCCACTTTCTTGAAAGAGAGAATGACTTGCTTGCTTGTTTATCTCAAACGAAAACTGAATGATGCTAGCTGTAATTCTAAAAAATTTTGCATATCCTATCACAGAAAAGTAAAGAACTAAAAATTGTTTTCAAAACGTTAACAAACTTTTTCACAGTAAAAACGAATGCAACGTTAAAAGTTTTGTTGGAAAAACACAATTTAAAAACATAGCTGGATTGTGACAAATTTCACTTTTTTACTCAATTTTAGAACGGGTGGAATTAAATATCAGAAAATATGACATTGCTTTGACACAATCATAGTAAAAATATTTCAGTTTTATAAAAGATAATGCAAGTTTTCTTTGGCACGTTTAACAGAAGAATACATGATTTCCCTGGCAATACAAGAAAACATGCAATAAATGCATCCAAATAGCATAGAATTTACTGAAGTTTTATTTTGTATGGCTTGAAACTAAATAAAGCCTTTGCTGTATAGATAAAAGGTGTTAATTTCAGAAGAGAAAGAGGAATTCACTGGTGATAAAATATAATTTTTAACACTAGAACGCCTGAAATCTTACTACCCCCTGAAACGCCGGCCAGGTGTCATTTTGACACCGGTCGGTAAGTAAGCAAAAATTTCAAAGAAAATGTACATTTTAATATTCTTTTTACAAATACATATAATGTACACATAAATACTATTATATCTGTAAAATAGGGATAATTTTACAAGATTATATGAAAATATATATTGCACACACAAATAATATTATATATTTAAAATGAGAATAATTTTGAAAGATTATATGAAAATATGTATGGTACACACAAATAATATTACATCTGTAAAATAATAAATTTTCAAGATGATATGAAAAAATATATGTTGCGCACAAATAAAATTATATCTGTAAAATAAGAAAAATATTGCAAGATGATATAAACACATACATGGTACATACAAATAATTATTATATCTGTAAAATGAGAATATTTTTTCAAAATGATATAAAAATATAAACAAGAGAAATAACTAATTACATTACTTATATCACTCACAGTCAATACATTTATAGCTGACATATTTTGTGCATTTGCCGCATGTCCTTCTTTTACAAGAGGAACACATTTTATTTGTCACATTTCCATGACATTTTTTAACCTCGCATTTCCTACGCTTAGAAGGATTTTCAGTTCGCAGTTCATCTTCATGGCTACTGCGTCTTTTAGCAGATTTTTCAATATATTCTGCTCGTAATTCTTCAGCTAATGTTTGTATAAAAGTACGGCTTGATATTTTTCCCCCGTCACTTGTTTGAAAATAATCCATGAGTTTATGGCAGCAAAGTCTAACATATTGTAGAATGTGTGAATTGGTCATCTTCTTGATCCTGCTTTGACTGAATATTGCCTTGCCATTTGGTCAACAATATCTACGCCACATTTCGTTTCATTATAAAAACTGACAGTTTCAGATGTTTTCTTTGAATTATTGGCAATTGCAATGTTTGAATACATAGAACTCAAGATTATCACATTTTTTTTTCTTTTTACACTGGTAAACTGTAAGTGTTGTGCCCGATTCTTCATTTTTCAATATTTTTGTTGAATATAACACTTATTTTCCTGACTTTATACAATCTGGAATTTCTCGTCTGGCCCTATTTACTGTACCAACTAAACTCGTTCGTCTTTCCTTTAGTTTCTTCGCCAACTCAAGAGAAGTAAAAAAATTGTCAACTGTGACATTTCTTCCCATATTTTTTAAAGGGTTCTATTAGTTTTAAAACTACATACTCAGAAAGTCTCTGACTTTGATCTCGTTCTTCATTTTTTCCTAGGTAGGGAAATGCGTTCAAAATATACTTACTTTCTAAATCTGCAGCTATCCGAAATTTTTGTCCGTATTTATCAGGTTTTGATGCTATAAACTGAGTAAATGGACAACAAGTCTTACTAGGAAATAATTGTTCATCAATTGTTATATTCTGGCCAGGCTTGTAACAGCATATGCAGTTTTCAATAAAACGATTCCATACTTCCGAAATCATTGCGAATTTATCCTGCTGAGTTCGATTACGACGAGTTGATTTGATATCAAATCTCAGAAATCTTGATATTTCACAAAACTTGTCTCTGGACATGGTTTCTTAGCAAAAATTTATATCCCATGAAATAGACCATAATGAATGAAGTTCCAGGTTACTAGCTCCTGAAACTCCACGTGCACATAAAATCGAAATGTAAGCAAAAAGTTCCTGTTTTGAAAGAGACCAAACATCATTTTCTATTACTCGACGAGCTTCTGTGTTTGTGCATTTTATTATATGCTCTAAAACCGTTCTGTCTATAAAAAGCAACCAAGCACTCAAAACACTGTCATTATCCACATTTCTTTTTGCATAACTAGTTGGGCCACTATTTTCTCGCAAAATATTTTGGATTGCTAATCTACCGGTTGCACTTCCTGAACCACATTCTTTCCACTGAGAGCCATCGCGAGCAACAAATTTTTTCTGATTTCCAAATCATCAATTTCAACATCATCATCGCTTTCCGATTCAGATGATATAACAGGAATAAAATTTTCATCATCCGATTCATCATACATGTCGGATAATTCTCCACCTTCTGATTCATTATCTGACAATTCTCTCAGAAGCGCGGTAATTTCTTCCGTAGTAAGCCCTCTATTACGAGACATTTTAAATTTTACTCATAGAAAGTAACAAGAACGAAAGAAAACCTCAGAAAAATTCTTCTAATCATAACTCACAAGTAACCGCGCATGCATTATCTTTCTGAGAAATGAAATCTAAGCGGCAGATGTTGTTGCAGCTGACACAAATCACGTGATGACCAGATGTCAAAAATAAAAAAAAATAAAAGAAAAAACATTACAGGACTCTCTTGTTTTACACATTGAACGCACAGAAGAACAAAATTTAAAATAGAGGAAGTGAAATTATTGCGGTGTCCAATTGACACCAAACCGGCGTTATAGGTAAATCTATCCGTAAACTAAGTTTGAATAAACCTAGTTCTCCAAAAATTTTTATGCGAGTGCTACCTACATATTTAATAATAGTCGAGCGAAATAAAAAGGATCTTTCAAAATTTACAGATTTTAGAAAGAAACTTTCACGCTTCGGTGTCGAAATGACACCGTCCGGCGTTCTAGTGTTAAATGGAAACATACATTTTCACTCATAAAAATTAAATCTACAACAATCAAGGGGAAATTATATCTTTTCTTTTTTTATTTAGCACAGATCCTTATACAAATATGCATAAAACCCTGGGAGGATGTGCACTTATTCTACTAATGGGAGGACGCACACAAGGTTGAAAAGGCTGATATGAAGTTTTCGTAAGTTAACATTTGAGTGATAACAAAAATTTATCTTAAAATGTATTTAATGCTTTATCTATTCAAATACAAACAAAAAATAATGGATACTTACATTTTAATAGCAAGTACTACATAATTGAATAGTACGTTCACTACTAATATTTTTCTAGCATTTTCTGTCCTCTGCATTTGGGCATAAATGACATCTTTTTCTAACACTTTTTAACTTTTTGCTCAGAGGGTCATTTGTATCTGAAGTCTACAGATCTTGGTTAGAAAAAGAATGCAACAATAATTCATCTTGCCCCTTTCAATGAATCGATGGCTACATGCTTCTCTCTTTTATATTCTTTGATAAGCTCAAGAGCAATATCTTTTAGAAATTGGCGCCTGTTTAAATACTGAGTTGGTGGATTTTTTTATGATAGCAGCAGTATCATAGCGTTAATCGCCGCAGTATTGAGAATTATTAAAATACTACGATTGGCCATCTTTTGCTTATTCTAGCCATTGAGCAAGTTGCAGACATCTCGTCAACAATATCTACAGCCCCTTTAGTCAAGTTATAAAATGATATTATTTCTGGCTTCACCGATTTATGGTCAGTAGTATCATGATTGTGTATGGTAGAAAGAGGATTTACACACCTATTTTTCTTTGGCACATAAGAAACTAGACTAGAGTCACACAGGGGCAGATCCAGAGAATCCCTTTGGAAGGGACAATACAGAGTTATATATAATCAATATAATATTGTAAAGCAAAACCTGTGAAAATGAAACCTGTCTATAACAGAATACTGTTTTAAACAGAATAATTTCAGGTCCTCGTCAGAAGAAAAAGCATACAATTATACCTGCTAAAAAGACATCTGCCTAAAACGAAATTTTAATCCAATACTAGCGATTTTGTTATCAGAGGTTTTAAGCATATGCAAAACAATGTAAAATAAATCAAATTATTAAAATTCAAGTGAAATAACACTTTTATATGGAAAATTCATACACAATCCCATTTTAAAAATAAAATTAGACACACCTTTCATACACTGTACTGATAAGAGGCTCAACTGATTCTGTATTGACTTCCATTAATTGATCTGCAAACTGAATGGATTTCTCTAATCTTGCGATTCCAGCTTCTGTAGAAAAATCAACTAAAGCTAAGCGTTCCAGACTCTCAACAACTTCTTTATCAACACATCTCTAAAACAACAGAATGAGAAAAATATATTAATGACAATTTAAATAGAAAAAATACATAGCAATACACAAAAGTATAAAAAAAATAAAAAAGAGTTAAATATAACAATAGACTTGGGTTTCAGATTGAGTAGATAAAGTTAAGATTTTTCTCAATGTACATTGAACAGATTACAAGTATAAAGTAAAAGTAATACTATGCTCAAGTTCCAACTGTTATTTGAGATCTTTATATTTAATTTGTTAAGTGCAAATAGTTTAGCTAAGGTAGTTCTGTTAAATTCTGCCTCTTTAAGTATTTTAAATTTTAGGAATATTTTCCCAGAAGAAGTTACATGATTTTTTCACAGTTTTAAAGACTATTTTACTTTTTTTTAATTGAAAGTTTGTTTCCTCTACTAAATGAAAAGAAATAAACTGTTTTCTCAAAGAAAGCAAATGAAAAACTATCAATGATATAATGTTATATTCTGTTAATGTATTTTGATTTAGACTTTCTTTAACTGATATGATTAAATTCATAAAACTCTAGTCCAGCAGCTTTTAAATTTTTAATTACCATGGTCTATGGACCCTTTTTTTGTTTTTCCTAGAGATGGGAATGCTCGGAAAAAAAAACCCGGAAACTTTGGGAAAAAAACTGGGTTTTTTTCGTTTTTTACCGAAGGGGTACAGGGTTCCTACAAAATTTTGGTAAAAAAATTCCCTGACTTTTCCAGGTTTTCCCTGACTTTTTTGAAAAAATTTCCCTGACCTTTCTTAATAAAAATTTGACTTATATATTGTAAAACGCTCCACAATGAAACCTCCTAGTTACAGGCAGTTGCTAATTTCCATAAAAATGCATTGCTCTAATAGGAATATCCCCTTTCTTTTGCAAAAACTCTTACATGGATACTTATTTTATAGTGCCTAACACTGGAAGAAGATCTCTAAAATAAGGAGACGGTGTTGCCTACAGCTAAACAAAAAGTGCAAAACACTGAAATGATAAGATTTGTAATCACATATTTAAGAGGATAAAATACAAGCAAGTTTTCATCCAAGTGATGAAAACTTGCATTCATTTCACATTCTATTCAAACTCATTTGCACATTCTATTTCAAACTGTAACTTGCAGCATAAAGCTATTTTGTCTTGATCCAGCAATTAAGTTAGTGGAACTAAACCCTGCCATGCTGATAATTATTTAATTATTATAGCTATAATTTCAACCCTGGAGATTTATTTTTAGGAGTTCCTAAAATCAAGGAATTTTTGTAATCCCAGATTTTCCATTTAGATTGCAGAAAATTAAAATGTAATATTAATTGCTCTATATGAACTAAAAGCTTCCTGTTAAGTCAACTTTTTCCAAAAGAGCAGTGCCATTTTTGTGTATGCTATGCTATATGTTTCTTCTTTTATTCTAGATAAATGCTTAAAAAAAAGTGCTGCATGTATTTCCAATTTTTAATTATTTTTCAAATTATCCTTTTGTTGCATAATTTGCATAAATTTTATATAAAAATTATAGATCAGAGGAATAATTAATTAAAAATTTCTTTATTTACAATGATAACTGAGATCCTGCTGGAAAGTAGTACATCAAAAATCCCCTGACTTTTCCCTGACCTCTTCAAATATTTAAAAAATTCCCTGATATTTCCATGACTTTTGACTTCAATTTTCAAATTCCCTGACTTTTCCCTGTTTTCCAGGTTTTCCCTGACCTGTAGGAACCCTGGGGTATTTTTCAATTTTTCCAAATTAGAAAAATTGAAATTTAATTTATAAACGAATATATTCAAAATGTTATTATGGCTGCATTTTATTTTTTCTTTATATTTTTTCATGTTCAGTGTCTCCCATGAAAATATTAACATAGAAAATATAATCTGTAAGCCGTTTAGGAAGAACTTGAGTCCTTTAAAAATTTTTCACCTGAAAACATAGGAACCTTAAAAAATTTGGAATTTTTTTCAATCTCGATTCTGAATCCTGCAGAAATGTGATGATTTTAAAATAACAAAACATGTCACATAACAGCTAAAATTGCCAATGAATCTCTTATCTAGCTTTGTATTACACTAGTGGCCAAAATTGTGAAAACCTTTTGGGAAAAATGTTTTTTTGAAGTTTGATGGCTCATAACATCCAATATTTCTTAGTTATAACATACAAACTTTATACCACTGGAAAGATAATTTAATCAAAAATATCATGCAATACAGTTTGTTCAATTCTAATTAGTTTATCAAATATTATAGCCAAATAATCAGAAAAAGGCAGTAAAATCTTGTTAGGTTGATGATAATGATTTTTCTTTTTCTTGAATGTAGCCAATGCATATGAATGCTTGGAGAGTCAGACAGATTCAATTTTATTTTGTAATGTGTCAATCAAAGCTAGGGTAGGATTAAAAAATATGTCTTTTTTACAGGGCTGCGGAGTCGGTGGGAAAAATGACTGACTCCGACTCCTGAAATTTTAAAGGAACCGACTGCGACTCCGACTCTGACTCCGGGATGGCCAAAGTACTAGTTTTGCCTGTTGATTCCTATTATTCAGATTGCTTCATTCCTGTCATTTATTTTGAAACAGTAATAGTCACTTTATTAAATGTGATTAAATAAAGGAAATATTACTATTTAAAAAAAGTGGCAGCAATCAAAGTGGCAGCAATTCAAAGTGGCAGCAATCTGAATTTTAAAAAAACCTCAACTGGCAACACTGCAACCTGCTGTTAGATTCTTGTTTGACCTTGAAGCATATAATGTACATATCACCCGATAATTTTTTTTTTTTTCACGTTTCATTTTTTTGGATGAATTATGGGTGTAAGCTGTGATAGGTAGTCAAGACTAGGACTCATTTACTGCAGCGGCAAACTTCCGACAGTATTTTAGTATAAAAAGTTTCACCTTTTCTTAAATGCAGATTTTTTTTTTTTAAATAAGGCAAAAATATTCTTATAAAATGCCTGTGGAACTTTGCCCCTACATTAATTGGCTCAGGTCAAGACTGAAAATATTTTGAACATCCCCCACCCTAATCCTCCCAGATACTCTATGCACATGCACTCACACAAAAACACAATATGCATTAAATTTTATATGTGGTAAAATTTAATTATGTAAAACTCTGCAAAAACTTCATGTAAATTACAATCGAAAAGTTAAACTTGGAGCTATTAAATAGAAACAACAGTTGAAATCTAATAAATCTCCAAAATTTACTTTGAACAACACACACAAAGATCTATCAGATAAATCCAAATAACGTATAACCTGTTGGTATATTATTTTAAGACGATAACCAAAATATTTTATGCCAAATCAAACATATATTATACCAAAATATGGGTGAAAGGATGTTTAATTTTGGTTTTATATCTATTCCTGCAGACCCAACAAATAAGAGACAAAAATTTTTTAATTTAAGCATCATTTGGGGTCTCCAGAACCCGAAAAATTCAGAGAGAATGCAAGAAAAATAAAGATGAAAGTTTTATATTTCCTGCATTAATTTTATAATTTTGGCTTTATTTCGGGTCTGCAAGACCTGAATATCAAAAGGAGAAAGATAACAGAAATTTCATTATTTCATCATTATTTTGAGTACTGCAGACTCAGGAAAAAAAAAAATTACAATTTCACTTTTTTTTTCTTTGGGGAGGGGGGAGAAAATTTACAATTTCAGCATTACTCCTGGTCCTACAGACCTGAAAAATCTGAGGAAAACAAGAAAAAAAAGGGAAAAATTTCCAATTTTCGGATTACCCCGGGTTCCGCAAATCCCAAAAAAACCTAGAGAAAGGACTATATACTAAATATAAACCAGAGATTTCAATTCAAAAAAGTTTTCAAATATGCTGTACACTGGACAGTATATTAGGCCTGTTTAACCTGAGTTTCCTTGTATATATAGTCCAAATATAAAAATAATAATTCAGTTTATAAATTTAAAATTACATAGAATTGGTTTAATTTCACTTCAAACTGTCTAAAAAACAAGCTGGAGTCGGAGTCGGAGTCAACCTGTTTTTTAGTGACTCCGACTCTTTTGCCCCAAAATAGGCCCGACTCCGACTCCGCAGCACTGCTTTTTTATTTATTATTTTTGGTACTTATAGGCAGACTTTTATCACTATTTTTCATGATTGCTATCAAGTTGCTAAAGTTCTTTGCCATCTTTCAATTTTTGAGCTAGTAAAGCATAATAAAATTAAGCAAACATCATAAAGAGTTGATTAGTTACCCAGAAATCAATGTATAACAATATCTTTTAATTGTGGAAAGCTATGGTTATGATGTAACAAAGGGATGTCTAAGTCACACAAAACAAGACCGATAAAGGCAGAAAAGAATGAAGGAGAGCAATTAGTGGTAGAAGAGTAAGGTCCCTGTGTATATAGGTCACAGAAAACATCTCAGTGAAGGCAACATGAAATGGCGCACTGAAATGTGGAGTTGAATCAAAGTACAGTTCTGTAGAGAATGCAGTATTTTAGTCTAAATGGTAGAATTTCATGAAAAAATATTATAAATCAAATAAAGGTTGAAAATGTTAAACTGAGCTAAAAGGCATGTTTACTAGACAGAGAAATAGTAGGATCATGTTATTTGGAGTGTTAAAATGGTTTTTTTTTCATGGATTTCTATCATTTAGACCAGCCATACTCAACCTTTTTTTCTCGCGGGCCGCAAACATATATTTGTGATGTTAGGCGGGCCGCAACACATTTATAAAATGGCAAAAAATGAGAAAAAAGAGTAATTAAAACAGTAATACAACATATGCAGTAAAGCAATATAACAAAAAATGTTATTAGTACGACTGAACGTTTGTCGCGGAAGAAAAGTTACCAAAATTTTAAAACCACTATTTACAAACAATAAACTTCGTGGTAGATTTATATTGCAAATGTTGCAGAAATATGCTGCGAAATTTGTTGTTTGAAAATAGTGGTATAAAAAATATATTAGTGCCAATTTTTTTCTGCGACAAACGTTCAATATCTCCCCTGAAAATTAATATTTTTAGCTTCTGTTTTCTGTGTACTGTTCTTAAAGAATGTCTCTGTTTTTCTTAGTTATCAAAATATTTCTAAGCTATGTGCTTAATTTATATTTTTATGTGTTAAAATCTTAGCAAAACTGAATAAGATTTTAACATTTCATATAAAATTCAGTATATATTTTAGAAAAAAATTGACAACTAAGAAAAAAAAGAGACATTCTTTAAGAACAGTACAAAGAAAACAGAAGTTAAAAATATTAATTTCCCGAGAAGATATTTAAAAAATACGAATGCATCCTATGCCCATAGGAATAACATTAGCGTGTGGAATCGGGAAGTTTACTGACGAGCAGCCTTAAAAGGCAACATTAGCTGTAAAATAAGTGTAAAACGTAATTATATAACAATGCAAAATTTCCACGTTCTGAAAAAAAAAGTCAGTAGATTTTTTCTAATAAATTAGTTTTTGCTATGAATGCAAAACTTTATTATTATTTTTTTAATGGTAGAACTACATAGTGCAAATTTAATCAATTTGGAATAATGTCTGAATAGTGTTGAAGATTAAGAAAATATTTACACAACTGTAACACAAATAAGACTACCTGTACAAAGAACTTTTGACTAAGAAAACTGTGTTTAAAATGCTTTCCCTTCCGGCACAAACAATTTCTGTCCGTAAAATGAGGAATTACTGACTGACACCGGAATTTACAAACGACTTTTTTAGAAAATAAGAACTCCTTATTTCAAGCTTTCATTGTAGAAACAAAATTTTATTAAAATATTCTTGGTGCCGTATGCAAGTTTGGAATTAAAAGTAGGTGTGCTCGGAGTGGGATCACTGTGCCGGAAAGGGTTAACATGATTTTAAATTAATTATAAACAACACGGCAGATTTTATCTGAAAATATGTAAAACAAGTAGGTAAATATATAAAACAGTAAATGTCTTAAATACTTTTTATGCAATCTCAATTAATTTATAAATATGGATTTATGATTATGTGTCCCGGGCCGCAGGTTGAGTATGGCTGATTTAGACCAAAATACTGCACTCTGCACAGAACTGTACTTTGTTTCAGCTCCTCATTACAGTGCATCATTTCATTTTGCACATACCAAGATGATTGTTTTCTGTGAACCTATATACATGGACCTTACTCTTCAACAGCCAATTGCTCTTTTGCACCTTTTCCTGCCTTTACCAGTCTTGTTTTGCTTGACTCAGACATTCCTTTGTTTATTTACTTCTAATTTTACTTCAAATTTCTTCATAACCATAGCTTTCTACACTTAAAAAATTTAAAATGTTGTTACACATTGACTTCTGGGTAACTAATCAACTCTTTATGTTTTGTTAATTTTAATATGCTTTACTAGCTCAAAAATTGTAAGGTGGCAAAGAACTGTAGCAACTTGATAGCAATCATAAAAAATAGTTAATAAAATCCTCCTATAAGTATCAAAATATGGCATACTTTTTTATTAAAATCCTACCCTAGCTTTAATTGACAGATTACCAAATAAAGCGGAATTTGTCTGGACTCCATTCATATGCATTGGCTTCATTAAAAAAAAATTTAAATAATTATCGTCAACCTATCCAGGTTTTACTGCCTTTTTCTGATTATTTGGCTGTAGCGTTTCATTATACGTCAATAATTATAATGGATCAAACTGTATTGCATAATATTCTTGAGTAAATTATCTTTCCATTGGTATATATCTTTTACGGTATTACTAAGAAATATTGGATGTTATGAGCCATCAAACTTCAAAAAAGCATTTTTTTCCCAAAAGGTTTGTACAATTTTGGTCACTACTGTCTTTTATGAAGGACCTTATTAAAAATATCTAAACAAGAACCTAAATATAATGATAATTTCTAATTCACAAAATTTTGATTATATTTTTTATGACAATTTTATATGATGTTTACAGACCTGCCAACCTTTGAAAATGAAAAATAGTTGCACACAAAATTCAAATTAATCTGGAGGTTGATTGGTTGGTTGTTTTTTACACTGCAAATTTTAAGCGAATAAATACTAATCAACTGAACGTATGTGTATGTGTAATGAACATAAGCATACAAAGTAGGAGTACTCTTTTGTCTTTGCTAATTTTTTGGTAGTGGGTGGGATTGATTAACCTTCTATTACCGGCAATAGAAGTTTAAAACCTCATACTTTAAGTACGGCGATATCTTGGAATTTTCTCCCCCTACATTGCAGTGACCGAAACCTTTGTCCAGAAGCGGGGCGAAGTGTTGGGTGTGCATTGGAATCCAGGGTTGCTGTATAATTCCAGGAAGTATTGAGTAGGTTGTTACTTTCGCCAGTTATCCCCATTTTTGATTACTTTCAATGTTATATTTAACACGAGTGCTAGATCACGAGGAATGAATTAGTACGTATGAATAATGAATCATTAGGACAAAGTATTTTGATAATTTTCCTGATCAGCATTGTGCGATACAGTTATTAAAATGTTATAGATGAACTCACATTACAAACTGTATTGACAAATCAACTAAAATTAAATATATGTATATTTATTTTAACATTTATATAATAATAATAATAATAATAATAATAATAATAATATATTTATAAACACAATTGATTATAATATATTATAATATAAAAGTTTAAGAGATTTTTTTTATTTGTACATTATATGGTATGTAATTAATTCTAAAACTAATATTCAAAGCTTTCAGGGGGAAAAAATAACCATTACTGACTTTATTTAAATTGTATATCAGCTTAACAGTAACTTAATAATGTACTAACTAAAATTTGTTTGTGAATAAATGAATTTATACACATACAAAAAAAAAATAAATAAATAAAAAGAATTATGTTACATTATAAGAGGTAAAAATTATTAGTATTAAAAAAAAGTTAACTCTATCAAAACATACTGAAATGATATGGAGATTTTACAGTCTTGTAAAATATAGACTGCATAGCATTTATTTCTATAATTTTTACGGACACGCACACACACACACACACAAAAAAAAAAAAAAAGAATTCGGTTACAGTAGTTTATGAGTGATTATTGCCGATAGTGTCACTTTCTGTCTAAATTTTTAAACATGTGCTACTTTCGGGCATTTTGATGAAACTGATTTGGAATCAAATAGTTTTTTTTAATACTTTCCGATTAATGAATTACATCTTCAGTCATAAGCAATTATTGTCTTATGACGGTAGTTTTATCGTTTCCTGCGCTATCGTATGCGGAAATTCGGTTGAAAACTCTAACTTTAACAGCATTTTTCTAAAAAAAAAACTCCTGTCTTTACAGATTAACGAAAAAAAGAAAAATTCGATTTCATAGTTTGAAAATACGAGCACTTGATTCATTTTCAAACAAATTCTAAACCTCCTTTTCAGGGCGATGAAAAGAAGAAAAAAAAGCTTTATGGCTTAAGAGCATGTATTATTGAGAAATTTTATTTTATTTAAATAATATTCCCGCTTAACTATACCTTAGTTAGTAGTATGTACTAAAATTTGTTTGCGAATACATAAATTCATACACACACGCACAAAATAAAAAAAAAATGTTTGTTGCATTATAAGAGAAAAAAATCATTTTTTTTTTTCAAAAAATGTTCCACCTTATCAAAACGTACTGAAATTGATGCGAAGTGCACTGCAGTCTTCCAGAATATGGATTGCATAGCATTTATTCGTACATTTTTTTACTGCACACACACCAACAAAAAACCTCTAATTTCCAGACATACTGATTGAAGTGATTTGGAGTCAAAGATTTTTTCTTTTATATCTATATAGTTTTCGATAAATGAATTTCATCTTGAGTTATAAGCAATTGTTGTCTCACGACAGCAGTTTCCTTTCCTGAGCTATCATATTTGGAAATTCCGTTCAAAACATCAACTTTAACAGCATTTTTATAAATAACTTTTTCCTTTAACGAAAAAAAAAAGCGTTCGACACATAGTTTCTAAGTAAGAGTGCCTGCTTATTTGATACATTTGGAAAAGATATTCCCAAATTAATAAGGAATGTTACCGCTCATTTCTACAGAGATCCGTAGAATTCTTTGAAACTGATATATATTATTAAAATGTATTCTTCCTGTGAAATGTGTAGTCTATAGCGTTTACTTGTTAGTGTTTATAAGGACACACCCCCCCCCTCCTCCACGCACACACACACACACAAAAGAATAATTCGTTATTGCTATGGGAGTAAAAATCGTTTCAAAGTGAAGAATAGCATTGTGCTATTAGAATATGGCACAAAATACTGAGAAAATGATACGACATATTCCACATACAGGATTAGGCAGTTAGAAAATGGCATGGCGCACTCTAAAACCGTCAAACTGCAAAAAAGATTGGTTTTTTTGGATGGAAGATTTGGGGGACGGGGGTGTTGGAGTGAGTGTGGAAGTAATTTAAATGAATTGCTATTTATTTATTGTTATTAGAGGGCAATAAATGCGGCAAACGCACAGTTTTAAAGACTTAAAACTTTGTATAATTGTTTTGGGAGGAGTGTGCAAAGGGCGAAGTGGATATTTTTGGACTGATAATTTTGATAACCGATTGTTTATTTATTGTTACTAAAAAGCCCTACTTAGAACAGAAGATTTTTTTAATACAGTGTTTTAAATATTTTAAACTTTGTATACTGGGGGGGAGCTTAAATTTCGAGGAGAGGGGCTTCTAATTTAGATGATTAATTAATTAATTATTAATATTAGAGAACAACAAATAGGTCAGCAGAATTTTTTAAGAGTTCTCAATATCTGAAACTTTTTCTACTGAAGGTGTGTGTGCATGGAGAGGGAGGGGGGCAAAGGAAGCCGAAATTCCGTGCCGGGAGGGGGGGGGGTTGAAAAAGAAGCCGAAATTCAATGCCGGGAGGCAGGGGGGTTCATTGAAGTTATAAAAACAAAAATATGGTGTATGGTGGATATTTGTGAAGGTGGGGGGGGGGGGGGCGCACAGTCCAGATTTCATGGTACTATGCTATTTTTAAATAATAATGTGAAGGAGCACGGGAAAGTTTCAATGTGTGTCTGTTTGATCTATTTTTTATTTATGTATGGTTCCAAAGGAACCAATTTAGCTCTGAAAAGAGCTGTTTGTTTTTAGCCCTGAGAAGGACTGTTTAGTTTTAATTGATGGAGAATTTAAATGAAGTGAATGCGAATGCAGAGATTTATATGGAGATGCATGGAAAATCTTTTAATTAAATTGGAATGAGTTTTGATGATTTTCACTGACTAGAAAATGCTGCATTTGTATGGAATTTTGCGAAACAGTTTTTATCTATGCATAAAGCAACGTTGCACTTTGTACATATTACTTTTACACGCCTTTGTAAACCTTGTTTGGAGCATACAACACATCTTCGGTATTTTTTCTCATCCAAAGGCCAGTGGCCTGCAGAGGAAGTACTAGTTACCTCAGAGGAAGTATCAGGTTTTGAAGAAACAGTTTCTCTTTTTTTTACAAGCATTTTAATTAGTGACATACGGAAGTCTCTATGGCTTTCAGTGCTTTGGGATAGAATGTAGGCATTAAGGACAGCAATGTCCAGCAAATGGAAAAATAATTTTTTTGTCCATTTTAATGTGCGTCGTTCGAAGGCATAGCTGTTTGCCATCCTGTCACTCAGGTCAACAAATCCCATATTTTCATTGTAGTCAGCGATTATTTTTGGTTTTTTTCCATCGTTTGAAACATTATGCTCTGTGGGCTTGTGCATGCTGCTTAGCATATAAACATCCCGTTTATCTTTCCAGCGTAAAGCTGTAAGTCCATTTCCATATCGTATAAGAGTTTCTCCACGCTTTAATTTAGGTTTTGAAATACACTTAGGGAAACTCTTCCTGTTGTTTCTGACAGTGCCACAAGCATTGATTTGTTTGTCCTTTAACAGATCGCGGTAAAGTTCAGGAGACGAAAAAAAATTATCCATGAACAATTTATGTCCCTTTCCTTTGATAGTGTCAGCCATAGTACTAACTACATTATATGATGCAGAATTTATATCTGTTTTATTTTTATCGTTGCCCAGATAAACTCTCATATCATACGTGTATCCTTTTTTATCAGCAATCTTATACATTTTGATTCCCCATTGTTTTCGTTTTTTAGGAATATACTGCCTAAATGCAACACGGCCTTTAAATTTGACAATTACTTCGTCTACAGCAACCTCTTCTGTAGGTTCATATGGTTGTTTGAAAACCATATTCAAAATATTGAAAAGCTTTCTCATTTTCCACAATCTGTCAAAATTCACTGAATCCTTGGAAGGTTTTTCATCATTATTGGTGAAGTGCAAAAATTTTAAAATTTGAAGAAACCTATCCCTAGACATGATTTTTCTAAAGAAAGGTGTTTCAATCATTTCATTTGTAGACCAATAATCATGAATTTTGTCTTTGTGGATATGACCCATAAGAAAAACAGCACCTAAAAATATTTCTATCTCTTCAGGTGTTGTTTTTCTCCATTCTGGCGAATGCTTTCTTTTACCGTTTTCCTCTGGTCTTAAATCAAACACTTGTTCGGCATATCTATTTGTCTCCATGCTTATCAATTCTAAAACTTCGTTTGGAAATAGAACTTTAAAATAATCATATGCATTTTTGAATTCTGAAACATCAATGCATATTCCAGGATTCCCAGTAAATTGCAAAATGTTTACTTCATCATTTTCACTGGCTTCATTCCATTCAAATCCTTCTATTTTACTAGGTATTTCCACATTTTCTTCGTTTAATATCTCGTCAGCCGTACAATTGAGAGATTCCTCAAGATCATCAAATTCACAATCTGAATCACTGTCAGCATAATTCTCTGCATCGCATTCATTCATAAGTTTTAGAATCTCAGCTTCGCTGAGACCCTTAAATCTAGGAGCCATAATAAAGAAGATTTCGTAATTATAAAATTTTCTCTAGCAAAATGCGCTCCTCTTTTCAAACTACTGATAAACTAATGACGTGTTAAAAGAAGCTTTCGCCAAAATACTTGTTTTTCTCCCCCGAAGAATCGCCAACTGTAAAAACTGACCCTTCAGTCCAATGTGGGTGGGGAAACTTTCTCCGGGAGAGTCGAAACTGACAGCTGAGTAATGACTTTTTCCTCCAAAAAGGGGGTCGGAGGCCTTGGTAAGGAGTTTCACCAGCGCCGTACTGGAAGGATATTTAGCTCTCGGTGAACCATCTTAACAAGCCGTACCGAGCAGGTTAAGTGTAATTCTTCCCATTCAACTCATGCTCTTTCACTCCTAAGCTAAATTTCTGAACTTCACAATGAATTTTCTGAAACATTCTAGGGCGGTTGGGGGAGGGGAGATTCCCTTCCCCGGATGAAACTACTGATATTTTTCCGGAGAAAAATGTCTAAATTTGTCTAAAGTGTCCTGCATCAGGTCCGGTAAGGCCCGCATGTCGGTTCTCTGCTTTTTTTTTTTTTAAATTGCAGGTCAGGTTAATCTCATTTTTCAAAAGTTTGTTCAATATATTGTTTCAGATGAAAAACTATATCTATAATAATAAACATAGATGTTTGTCTCTGTGTGTGCTGTTTTGTGAAGAGACTGCTGCGGTGTGCACAGATCTACAAGATTTGGCAGGAAGGTACCTGTTATGTCTGAAGTTATGCACTTTGCAGCCAGTTTCTGAATTTTTTAATAGACTTTTTAAATTGATTTTTTTTTTTAAACGTTTCGTGGCGAATTTTCTACATTAGTAAAAGGAATATAGTTTCAATTTTTTAACCCAATGCAGCAAATTTTGTAGAAATTAGCATTTTTTCAGAATTTTTTTTGAAGGAATTCGTGTATTTTCAGCGATCTTTTGACAAAATTTCCGTCTTTTCAGCGATCCTTTAACAAAATTCACGTTTTTCAGTGATCCTTTGATGAAATTCGTGTTTTTTCATAAATTCTTTGACGAAATTAGTGTTTTTTCAGCGATCTTTCACCGAATTTCACGTTTTTTAAACGATCTTTTGACAAAATTCATGTCTTTTCAGCGCTCTTTTGACGAAATTTACGTCTTTTCCGCGATCCTTTGACGAAATTCGTGCTATTTACTGCTATCCTTTGATGAAATTCGTGCTTTTTTCAACAATCCCTTGACGAGATTCGCATTTTTTCAGCGATCTTTCGCACTTTTTATACGATTCTTTGACAAAATTAGTGTTTTTTCGGCAATCTTTTGATGAAATTCGCGCCTTTTCAGCAATACTTTGATGAAATTTGTGTCTTTTCAGCGATCCTTTGACGACATTCTGGTTTTTTCAGCGATCTTTTGACAAAATTCGCTTTTTTCCAGATATTCTTTGACGAAATTCACGTTTTTTTTTCTGCGATCCTTTGATGAAATTTGCATTTTTTCTGCGATTTCTTTGACAAAATTCGCTTTGTTTCAGTGATCCGTTGACGAAATTCACGTGTTTTTGCAGAAAATCGTAGTTTTTAGACAAATTTTCGTAGCATCATAGTTTGATGTTGACAGGAGAAATAATATATAGGATTATGAGATATAAATTCATAAGATAGATGCATCTTGTAGCTTCCTATATTTAAAAAAATAGCAACAACAAAATTTGGCACAGATGTCATATACGCACCACATTGGCGCGATTTTTTCCCCCCCGCCAATTTGGCGAAAACTTTGTTTTTGAATATTAGTTACAAATAGCATGCAATAATAAATAAACAGTTATAAATAATAAATATAAATATCACAATAAATCGTAAATATTAACACATAAACAAAATAACCGGGTTACCATGTTTGGCATAAAATTGCCATTTTGTTGCAATCGCGCCAATGTGGTGCGTATATGACATCTGTGCCCAAAATCTATTTATTTTATGAATTTATATCTCAAACAAAATCCTATGAATTACGAAAAAACATTTAATTTAGATTTTTCCTATTAACAGCATCAGTAAACTTATAATGATTAATGGCATAAAATTGATAATGCAATGTAAAAATGATCTTTCTTTTGCCTTTTGTATAGTTAAAAATAACAAATAAAGAAATATCTAACCACAGCCTGATAAACTGAGAAGCAGCGACCGATAAGTGAAGTAACTGAATTTTGTTTTATCAACTTGATCAGTAACTTATCCATAAAATATGTGATTGCAGTATTTACTCAGAGATGAATTTGAGTTTATAAGGGTAACTTTCAGGATTTTAAATTCAGAATGGATTAATCAGACGAAACACAGTAAATGCATTAACAAGTACGACTCATCACCCGCATGTTTGTTTGTTTACATTTGCATATTTGCAACCAAAAGTAAAGTTGAGATGTCTATATTTTGCAATGAGATATATGTTAATGCATATCCGAATATTTATATATAATACTCTGTTTTGTACGTATTTTAAAGTAAGAAATCAAGAAAATGTTTAAATAAACTGTCTTTGTAGTATCATTTAATAGTATTATTTAATATGAATAATCGATTCTAAATTTTTCGATACACGAGATCAGTCAGTGTCCAGTATTGTTTACATTTTGTATGTTTGTTTGTAAATAGCAAATATGGATCTATTCAAAGCTTCTCTTCCTAGTATAGAAGATTATGCGAAACAGTTAGTTATACGAAAAAATTTAACTGATGAGTTAGGACGATCGATTCGCTTGGTGCAAGAAGAAAATTTGGGAAAAACAGTTATTGCAGATACTGATGAATGTGCTAATACTTTGTGTTCAGTAATTGAAGCTATATTTATGCATGGCTTAAAAGATAAATTCTCTACTAAAGTGACATCTGTATTTGGTTCGAGCAACGATAAAATGCCAGAGCCAGAATTTTGGACGTTTGTTTCGAAATATTGTCATAAAAACGTTATTTTGGAAATAAAGAACTTAACTCAAATTTCAAGTGACATTGGACGTTGTCGCGCATGGCTTCGTATTGCATTAAATGATGGTCTTATTGTAAGTTACTTAGGAACAATATTATCTGATAAACCCTCTTTACAGAAGTTTTATTATGCCACTGCTTACCTCCGTGATGAAGAGCAATCTGATATTATGAAGCAGTTATTAGAAGGAACCACTATTTTTCATTTCGAATTATCATGTAACAACAGTGTTTTAAACTCCTGGAATTATGTGCCATTAACTTTAGCCAATATATGGATACCTCCTGTAAATCCTCAACCAGTAATGCCTGCTGTTGATGTTATTGATTTTTTCACAGAACAGAAACACCAAAAGAAGAGCTCTGCTAAAGGAGATTCACCATCTGTTAAAACTAAAATATCTGCAACAGCAAAATTAGAAGAAACTGATTTGATTAAGGAAATCCCACCAAATGAAGAATCAACGTTGCATCTTGATAGTCAAAGTAAACCAGCTCCTGATCAAAAGTCTGCAGTTAACGTAAAGTGTGAAGAAGAAATTTTGAAGGACAGTGAAAATGCTTCTAAAGAGCTCAGTAATTTAGATGTGACTAAATTTAGTGAAATCTCTATAACGAGTAACAAATCAGAAAATGTTGAGAATGAAGACACTAGTTCTAAAATTTCATCATCTGGTTCAGTGCCAGATTTTGGAATTGATGCAGCTGAAGATTCTTCTGAAATTCCATATGGTTCATTTGGGAATAAGTTACATGAAAAATCTGGTTGGTCTTCAGTGTTTGATGATGAGCGTGATCAAAGAGACAATGAAGCTAGTCAAAGTTATGATTCATTGCTACAAAGTTATAATAAAAATCTGAGTAAAGTTGTCATTGGCACTCCAGAGCTAGCTGATACATTTTCTTCAATTATGGGGAAATCAGATGAATTTATTGTAATTAATTGATTTGTTTATTTATTTTTTAATCTATTTGTTAAAGTCTGAGACAGGGTGGGTCATTTTGCCAGCAAAATAGTATTTTTGCCAGGATAGTGGTAAAAACCTGGAAAAGAATGGCTGGATTATTGTTCTGATAGCATAGCAAAATTGATAATATTTCTTAGACTTTTTTAAAGATTAACTGAAGCATAAAAATTAGTTGTTCAAAAATTCTTGACTCTTTAAACCAAAATCAGGGAGTTATATTCTCTCCCCATTTCCATCTGTAACATAAACTAAAAAAGTATTTTACTAAAAACAATGCTAATTCAATAGCATTTAATAATGCATTGAAAGTTTTAAGTTGAAAGAAATCAAAGTTACATATTGTTAAAGTTAAAATTAGTAAAAATTAAAATAACTGAATTATATTTCTGTAAATAAAACATATTACCAATTTTTGCCAGGACAGTTTTTTCCATGGTTTTTTTCCACCTTTGGCAAAAGTTTGCCAACCCTGGGCTGATATATTGTTTCTTACAGCAACAACCTGTAATACGACTTATGAGGAATGCACAAATAATGATTATTTTAAATTCAAACAAATTTGTAAATCTGTTTGCATTGTTCATAATTTGATGCCCTAAATATTAAATGTGACTACAAGCCCAACTTCTGAATATTTAGTTTTAAAGGTAAAAAAATAAATTTTAATTTGTGCAATATTTTCAATTATATTGCAGAGTGGCAAAAGAATTTCTTTGTTAATGTTTGCATATATTTTAAATATACTCACTAAGTTTGTATAGTTCATCAAGGTCTTAGTTGTGCTGAGGTAATGTGTGCAGTCGCAGAGCCAGGTGATGAGGGTTCTGTCCTAACTCACAATACATCTTATTATTAGTTTTTTTTTTTTTTTTTTTTTTGCTTTATTGAATTTTCTATGAGAGTATGGTTAATTAATTACTATGAAAGTGTGGTTAATTAATTACAATAGCATATCTCTAAAAAGAGTAATAGAATATTAAAGTAACACTCATTGGTATATTTTTACCATTTGGTATTATAGGTGAAAACTGGGAAATTTAGTTAGTAGCCAGTGGCCGTAGACTCAGTTTCATTAGTGGCCACTTTTTAAAGTTAGCAGCCACTATTATGTTTCAAACTTTCTTGACATCTAGATAAATTATAATCGTTGCATAAAAATATATTTTTCTATAAGAGTTTTATACCTATTGTATGAGTATGAGTATTTCGCATGATTAAACAGTATCTTTTGAAGAAAAATAATCCAACTGGTGAGCATGTGGCAGTAGTCAAAATATTGAAGATACTGAAATGTCCTTAAAATCCGCTTGTATCCAGTGGGAAAAAAGGGATAAATTACTTGAAATGCATGTGGAATCGAAGCTGATGAATATATTTTGCAGAATAAAACTGTACTTCTTGAAAAATTAATCCAACTAAAGAGTAATCACATGAGAAAAAGCCGAAATATTGAAAATACAGCTAAGTCGACTGTTAAAAAAATTATGTAACATATCCAAAAAATTTTCGAATTTCACATTTTTTAACACTTTCCAACCTAGTTGAAAAGTGTTTATGACTTCGGTTTGTCTGGCCGTCTGCCGTCTGGCCGTCTGGCCGTCTGCCGTCTGCCGTCTGCCGTCTGTCCGTGCTCTAACTCCCGTAAATATGCTCGGATTTCCCTGCAAATTTTATATGTTATAATCGTTATCTATAGCATGTTCCCTATTTCAGCGGAAGTGTGTAGCACTTATAGTTTTTTTACAGGGACACTCAAAAGAATTCCGTTACATTGCGGTCTCTGGGGAAAAATCATTTGCGGTTTATTTAAATAATGTTTCAATACTTTAAACGCATTGAAATTTATATATATCACTAAGGTGCATTAGAAGAAGCTTAATATGGAATAGGGTGTGCATAGCACTTATACTTACTTTACAGGGACAGTCAAAAGAATTCCGTTACATTACGTCTATGGAGAAAAATCGTCTGCGGTTTATTTAAATAATGTTTCACTATTTTAAACGCATTGAAATTTATATAAGGTTCATTACAAGAGACTTACTACATAATATTGTGTGTATAGCAGTCATCGTTCATTTACAGGGACACACAAAAGAATTCTCTACTGTATGTTAACAATAATTCCTGGAAGTGCGTTTTAAGTTACTGAATGCGATTTTAATTTTAAATCGCTTTTTGTATATTACGTGGTGTGTATAAATTCTGTAGATCCTATACAGGGAAGTACAAAAGTTCGGGAACACATTTCCGTATTATTTAACTCCAGACGGAGAATTTTATACTGTGCTACGTGTTTCCTAACTGAACTAAAATTTAGCATCCTATGTAGTATATATACAAATCGATAGATCCTATACATGGCTGAATAAAGTATTCGGATTACTTAGATGTTATCTTTTAGCTTATAAAAGAGTATGATTCGTAAAATTATTTTGGAAGCGTTGGAAAGTGTTACATAATCTATGCTTGACGCATGATTTTTAACACTTTCCAACCTAGTTGAAAAGTGTTTATGACTTCGGTTTGTCTGGCCGTCTGCCGTCTGGCCGTCTGCCGTCTGGCCGTCTGGCCGTCTGCCGTCTGCCGTCTGCCGTCTGTCCGTGCTCTAACTCCCGTAAATATGCTCGGATTTCCCTGCAAATTTTATATGTTATAATCGTTATCTATAGCATGTTCCCTATTTCAGCGGAAGTGTGTAGCACTTATAGTTTTTTTACAGGGATACTCAAAAGAATTCCGTTACATTGCGGTCTCTGGGGAAAAATCATTTGCGGTTTATTTAAATAATGTTTCAATACTTTAAACGCATTGAAATTTATATATATCACTAAGGTGCATTAGAAGAAGCTTAATATGGAATAGGGTGTGCATAGCACTTATACTTACTTTACAGGGACAGTCAAAAGAATTCCGTTACATTACGTCTATGGAGAAAAATCGTCTGCGGTTTATTTAAATAATGTTTCACTATTTTAAACGCATTGAAATTTATATAAGGTTCATTACAAGAGACTTACTACATAATATTGTGTGTATAGCAGTCATCGTTCATTTACAGGGACACACAAAAGAATTCTCTACTGTATGTTAACAATAATTCCTGGAAGTGCGTTTTAAGTTACTGAATGCGATTTTAATTTTAAATCGCTTTTTGTATATTACGTGGTGTGTATAAATTCTGTAGATCCTATACAGGGAAGTACAAAAGTTCGGGAACACATTTCCGTATTATTTAACTCCAGACGGAGAATTTTATACTGTGCTACGTGTTTCCTAACTGAACTAAAATTTAGCATCCTATGTAGTATATATACAAATCGATAGATCCTATACATGGCTGAATAAAGTATTCGGATTACTTAGATGTTATCTTTTAGCTTATAAAAGAGTATGATTCGTAAAATTATTTTGGAAGCGTTGGAAAGTGTTACATAATCTATGCTTGACGCATGATTTTTCGTTCTTGTTGTTTTAGATCTCAATACTTTAATCCTAACTTTATCATGTAATATACATCAAAATGATCAGTGGCTTAAAAAGTAGGAACTTGTTCAATACCGTAAGTTAAATCTTAATTCAGAAAGTGGAAAATGCTTTTCAGTCAGGCATCTCAATATCAGTCAGTATGTTACTATCTGAATAAGTTCTAGAACAGGGTTTTCCCATACTATGCTATGCAAACCTTCAGATACTGGTATACAAATATTATATGGGAAATTATTCTAGAACTTATCAAGTAAATACATTTATAAAGTGAGTGAAAACTGCACTATTTTAGATTTAGAGCCACCTGACCCACTCACCTAGTATATCAGTATATGCCAATAAATCATGAGTAGTACTGTGGATTTCTCCTCTAAAAATTATTAATAATAAATAATTAAGAAATATTTTACACAACTTTTCTGGTGTTTGGCATATTTAAAAGAATTTTATGCAGTTTTTCTTATTATTAATTGAGTGAATCTTTTATTAAAATGTAATCATAGTGTTACGTCTTATTTCAATATTTATTTTTAAAAAATAGTCTGAGTATATTAATTTAACAATATAATAATGCCACTTTAAATGTTAACATTGGCTTTATTATCGGTGGTATGACGAAATTATGAATTTAGATTTAATGTTACACCAATCTAAAAGTTTGGAAACCTCTGCTGTAGAATAACAGAGAGTTGTATCCTCAAAATTATTCCATATCAATTTAACCTAGGTAATTTTTATTATTACTTTCTTTTATGAAAAATTATTTTTAATATTTATTGATCACCTCTTGTCATATTAGAGCCACTTGAGTAAGTAAAATAGACATAATTATATAAAAGCTAAAAATGAAAGCAAAATTGTTTTACAAAACCAAATTCTGTGAATAGTTGTTGCCATAGGAAGTCTTATTCACACACTCATTTTTGGATTTTACTAAGTTATCTGAAAAGAAAAAAAAAAGAGAGAAAGAGAAAATATAATTTTTGGTCATAGTCATTTGAACATATTCTAATATAAATAACAATGTTCTTCATTATTTCACTCTGTAAATATAATATTATTTATTTATTTTATTATTTAAAAATCAGCAAATAAAATCATTTACACATACAATTTTGATATAAAAATAACTTTTTAATGCTAACGGTAATTTTATATTTCATTTAATGTTTTGGTGTAATTTATTCAATTCTTCTGTTTTTAATTTTAAGCATCTTTTCAGAATTTTGTTTTAGATTTATATGATTTGTATTCTTATAAATTAATTTTTTTTATTATAGGATTCTTCTCCTGACACGAGATCTCCAGATTCAGATTTTGAAATAATTCCAAAATATTATGCTACAGAGAATGCTGATGAGGACACAAAGAGAATGTTAGACGTTATTGGGAAGATATGCCCCGAACAAGGCCTTGATTCTCAAAATTTTCAATGTTACTCTTGTGGACGACCACTAGGCTTAATTTTTGGTAAAGCTCGTCTCTGCTTTTATGATGGTTATAATTATTGTTATGAATGCCATGATAATGATGAATTTTTTATTCCTGCTCGTATCATACATAACTGGGATTTTACCAAATATCCTGTTTGCAAGCGATCTAAGGCATTTTTGTCTAGAGTGATTAAAGATCCTTTGCTTGACATAAAAGTTCTGAATCCTGTCATATACACAGCTGTTGAAGAAATGGCTCATTTACAGTTGCTTAGAACACAGTTAACATTCTTACGGTCTTACATATTTACATGCAAAGCATCAGTAGTTGAAGAACTTAGAACAAGAGTTTGGCCTAGAGAATACTTATATGAGCATGTGCATTTATATGCCGTTGATGATCTTTTAGAAATTCCCAATGGTACTTTGGCTCAAACCTTGCAAAAAATTATTGTTTTTGCTAAAAATCATGTTTCAGGCTGTCAACTTTGTATTTTAAAAGGCTTCATTTGTGAAGTATGTAATAACTCTAAAGCTATATATCCATTTGATATTGAATCAACTTATCATTGTGAAAAATGTCTAGCTGTATATCATGCAAATTGTATGGATGCAAATAAATATTGTCCTAAATGCATTCGGAGATTAAAAAGACAACAGATGCTGGAATCTGCATCAAATGATTAAAGTTATGGTCCTATGTTTTGTTTATCCTGTCATATATACGGTGACGTTAAATAAAACATTTTTTTTTCATTATTCTTTTTCTTAGATTTTAAATTGCATTAGTACCTAAGAAATTGCAAAACGAAAACTGTGTATATAAAATATATTTCTATATTGATGTACATGTATAGATACTAGATACATGCTGGAAATTTCATTTCTTTTATCTTAAAAACCATACTATTGCCTTCCAAATATGTTACAGCTTCTTTTCATAAAAGTTAATGTGCAATATAGTGGTAAATTTTAGCTGAAATATATATATTTTTTTCTTATGTATATTATATTGGTACTTTTCGGTTAGCCGGGCGCCAGTGAAATTTATATATCTATGTATACATATATATACATATATCTATACATACACACATTTATATATGCATGTATGTATATATACACATACATATATGTGTGTATGTATACATAGATATGTATATATATATATATACATTTCACTGGCGCCCGGCTAACCGAAAAGTACCATTATATTAATATGTGAGGAATAAAAATTCCTCATAGTAATAGTGTAAGATCATATAAAATATTGTTACTGATCTGTAAAATGCTGGTTTGTATTTCTATACCTTAGTAGAAAAAGGGCTGATGTCCAAAACTAACATTTTTTGTGTATGTCCACCAATCACTTCTCAGAAGTCATAAATACAGAAGAAGAAGAAAAAAAAGATAATGTGCTATTTTTAAAACATTTTGTAATAATTAGCTTTTTTTTTTTTTTTTTTTTTTTTTTTCTTTTTGTCTATCAACCATTTTATAATAATATTAGATATAACAGAAATAAAACCCAATGTTATGCCTTTAATTCATTTTACAAGAAAACTATTTGTCCAGTAAACACTCAAAGAAATTTAAAAATATATAATAGTAAAAATATTTAAAAAATAATAATAAAATAAAACATGCTTTTCTTAAGAATAGAAAATATTCTTTTTTTTTTTGGTATCAAAAATTAAAAGGTAAAAAACAAAAACCATAAAAGTGTGAGACACTGGGAGAAATACTCTTAAGTAAGTAAATTGGAAATTTTGTCATATTCATAATATATTTAAATTTTTTTATGAATGTTTAGGAATTTTCATTCTTATGATTTTCATTGTAGCTTAATTCCCTTATTATATTGTTTTCAATACATCACACTTTTATGATTTTTGTTTTATCCTCGAGATTTTTGATTAAAAAAAAGGTTATTTTCTGCTTATAAGTACACAAATAAAAACATGTTTTTCTTAATATATTTACTTCTATTTTATTTCTTACTTTTTAATATTTATTATATTTTATATAATAGTTATATATAATCAAATGTTTTTTCTTTGAACACTTCTATCATTTATTTCTTCAAAAAGTAAAATTGATGGATGCATTACACTGTTAAAATAAATTCATTCATTGTTATGTCATCGCCTTTTCTTTGTTTTATTCTATTTTCATTGTTGAATTGAATTTTTATCAATTAATTTAATTAAAATTAATCGATTACTTGATAATTAAGCCTGGAAATATTAAAACATTGTATTGTTGCAGGGAATGCTCATATATTGTCAGAACTCTAGCACATTGGGAAATGAGAGAAAAATGTATTACAAAATTCCATCTTTACACACATAAACAGAAGTTAAGTTAAATAAAAGTATGTAAAACCATTAAACCAGCTTTTTCTCAAAATATCAAAAACAGATATTCTCCATTTTCTTCTAAGGTACAGTTTTGCTTCTCCTTTCTGTTATAATTTAAATATTGTTTTCATCCATCTAGATTTCTAATATTGTAGCTTACTGTTTGATTTATTATTACTATTACTAGAGATACAACGTTTAGAAATTATAAAAATTCACTCCCAAAACTTATTCTTTATTGTTTCCTATATTCAATTATTTATAGGTCCAAAATTAAGGGACAAACACAAAATGCTAATTTTCGATCACAAAAGTTAACTGTGAGTACTGAAAAGAAAGTGATATAAATGACAGGAGTAACAAATAAGTACTACCCTTAGAACACACAAACGTAGAACCAACTACATAGCAGGATCTGTGAAAATGGAACCTGTCTTAACCCATTAACGCCGACTTATTTTACACTTCTTTTAATACTTCGATACCAGTTGACACCAGTTTTCCCATACTGTTATTTTAACTGAATTGAATCTCTGATAGTTTCACATTAGATAATATGATTTTTTTTTACTAAGATACTGGTGTTCTTATTTAAAAGTATCGTATCACTTACATGGTAACTTTTCGTACCAACCGGCATTAATGGGTTAATAAGCTTTCCTATTAAATTTTCTCTTGTGTATACAATTCTTCCCACCTACTGATTTTTGTGTAACATTTAAATTTGAGTGCCAATGATTTTAATCAGATGATTAAAGAAAATCATTGATTAAAATCATAAATTTTCATAATTTTTAAAATGATGTGAAAAAAATATTAAAATCTAAGATAAATATAATTTGCAATGTTTCTAAAGATACTTTGCTTATGGAATAAATAAAATAAACTTTAAATATAATTGTTTATAAGCTTAATTCTTTAAACTTGTAAGCAGTAAAGTTACAATAAGCTTGTAAACGGTAAGTTTTTATCAGACATTAAAAAGCATTATACATTTAAAATTGATATTTAATTAAATCTATTATATTTACATTGTCATAATAACTTCCTTTGAAGTATCAAATTTATATGGGGTGTCCTCTCCTATCATTATTGAGTAGCTCATTCCTAAACCGTTAGCTTTAGAGATATATTTCCAATTGCAAAATTTTTTCAAATATTATTCATCACATCGAAAGCCATTTACATCAAAATAGTTATTTTAAAAAAAGTTATGAAATTTGAATTTTTGTGCAGTCTCTGCCTTTTATAAGTTATGTTTAGGAAACTTTCTCCATGCTCTAACAAGGTAAAACAGTAAAAATTCAATTCTTCTATGACTAAAATGCAAATTTTATTAATTTTCTGTGTTTTCTTACATTAAAAATCCATTTTTATGCACCAAGTCTGCACATATGTATCCTTTCAGATAGATAATTTAAGAGTTAAATAAATTATATTCAAATTAGAGAGTGACTTTGCCTATATGTTAGGCATAGATTGTAGAGTATTTATATAATAAGCTTCTTAAATTTTTTATCCAGTGTTAAATTATCAAAACATTTTTAATTTTTTCTGTATAATTCAATAATATAGGATTTAATTATGAATATATCTGATAATATTCATATTAAAATTTAAAAAAAGAATCAAAGAAACCTTTTATAAAATAAGCTAATTTTGTCGATTTTAGAAAAGTTCTGCCATATTTCAATTGTTTAAACAACATTATTAATATGTTTTATTTATTTTTGCTTAAATAAAATGAAACTTTAAATTTTTTGTACTTATTACTTGAAATAAAGAGGTGTCAATTTAGATATCACTTAATATGCCTACATTTAGTTTCAAACCTTTGATAACAATTAATGATTACTAAGAATAACTGATTTTTAAAACTACATGTTTTCTTTTTGATAAATAATGTTATTAAATGGCATAATTATTAAATTTATTTTTGTTGTATGTTGCAATGATACATTGTTGATTTATTTTAGCAGTATATAATTTTTCTAAATTTAAAATGTAATACTTATGGAAAGAATTATCTATCTTTTAATTGTCTAGAATCTACAATTTCCATGTAAGTGCTCACTGATACATTATTTGTGTTCCATTTTTACAGTTAGTTGAAGTAATTACAGTTTCTTGGAATTGTACACCACATGTAAAATTTACTAAACATGTCTCATTTCATATTATCATGGAGGTTTCTGTTTTACTGCTATAGACTTTATATTCTTCAGTTTCATGTTTTTTTTTTCCTGATCACTATTTGTCTTCCTTTTTCTTTTAGATTTATCATCAAATTTTTGATCCCATTTTCATGATTATTAATAGAATGTTCTCATTAATCACTCTTGATATTCCATGATTATCCTTTCTTGTACTTTAAAGAGGCCATTATCTATACTTTCTACTTCTTCATCATTTTAACTTGTGCCATCTTGTATATGCAAAACAATTTCTAACAGTGTCAGGTGAAATTCTCAAATTCACAACAAGCATCAAGACTGTAGTGAATAGTGTATGTCTGTATACGCCATATATCTTCTGGATTTTTTAAAAGAAACTCCATATACCTTCTATTTCATTTCACAAGTAAAAGCTATAGCACATACTCTGTACCTATAGTATTAACTCTCTTGTTTTTTCATGATTACAGCCGGCGTGTAGTGGAGGATATACGATGGTATATGCTGTATATCCTCTGGATTTTTCAAAGAAGCTCTGTATTCCCTTTGTTTCTCAAATAAAGCTATAGTGTACATACTGTCTTGCGTATACTCTCTTTGTGTATACCCTCTTGCCTATAGCATATACCCTCTGGTTTTGTTACGACTACAGTACCTGCAAGCATGGTCCATTCACGCTCATTTTTAATTCCATATTTGCTCTTGTAGTTCATGAGTGGGCCATTGAATAAATTTTCTTGTTTAAAAGTTCTTATAAACCATAGTTTATGTGCTTTATATATGATTTTGTCCTTTTCTTATTTTCTATAGTCTATCTTACATTCAGCATTTTGATTCTTTTTTGCTGTTTTTTCTTACTTACAAGTGATTGAGAAATAACTACAGCACCATGACATTCATTAATTCAAAGATAAATTCTTTTTATTGTTTAAAAGATAGTTTTTCTGTCTTAAGTGTAAATTAATTTTTCTGTTATCCAAATAGCCATTTTATAGTACTCCATTGACAGAAAAAACACGTGCCCACATTACAGATATACTTTTCTTTTTTTTTCCCGAGCAATACAAATCATGATCCTCTGTGTTCATTGTGCTGCACTTATGCTTGCAACATACAACATACAGAATCAGTTTATGATATTTTATTCATTCTCCAAAGACATTGTGAGGTTCAAATTATTAGTGGAATTCTCAAGAAATGATGTTACTATGTTGTTCTGTAAAAGGATGCTTCAACGATACAGGTTTAACCTTTGCAATTGCGAAATCTTATGTTAACCTATGGAAAAATTTAAGCAGGTGATTACCCATTACTTAATATAATTATAAAAATATGGTTTTCACCATTAGAAAGTAGTTGTTCATTGCTGATATAGTGCATTTTTAAGTTATTTTCTTACATTTTAAGTATTTTTTAAAGAAAACCTATAAACTTTGAAATTTTTAACCTGAGAAAATTTTCAGAATTTATCATCTTAAAATTTGAGAAAACTATTTTTAAAAATGCACTACCTCAGCATACAAATTCTATTTTCTGATAGTGAAAACCATATTTCTATAATTATATGAGATGATGATTAATTAAGTAATATGGATTTCGTGGTCATTGCAGAACGGTGAAGTATCCCATCAACAAATTTTCCTTTGTGTTTAAGTTTTTTTTTTTTTTTTTAGTTTATTTGTTAGCTCATGATGACTACTGAAAGTTAAATGTGATGCTTCAATACATTAAACATTTTTGTGTATTAAAGATTATATTGCATGGTAAGTGAAAATTGCATATATATAGTTAATTTTTGTATCACAAAATTCATAACATCTAAGAAATATTTAATTGTGTTTAATAAATCATTATTTTCCCCTTTTTACATTTATTTATGTCTGCTTAAATAAAATTATTTATGATAAATTATATCTCAAATTGTAGTTTTTGGGATAAATTTTTTTTTTCAACTATAAGTAGGATATTAGAGTGATTTTTGAATTAAATTTTCAGTTTTCTTATGATGATTGTAACTTTAGTCAAAACAATGTAATATTATTCTCGAAAATGTCATCTCAAAAATGGTTGATAGTAAATAAAGCCATAATAAAAATAAAGATATGATTTTACTCTTAATTGTGTTAGAAGGACAAGGTTTTAATTGTGTTGACAACTCCTTTTGAGAAAAATGAGATGAAAGTTTCATTTCTCAGAATACTTCCAAAATCTTCACTTCCATTGGCTGTAGTAGAAAATTTTTTAATATGGGAAAATTAAGCACTCTCTAGCACAGCACTTACTATCAGGGTAAACTATGCTTAGAACAAAGTATAGCACCCTTTTTTGGCATATTATCTTTTTAGCGGCTGAATTTGGGAAAAAAAGGTGGGTTTATCTATGTGTATGCTAATTTAAATCATTGCTTTTTTTATGCTAATTTTCATTAATTTTTTTTGTTAAGTTTTGATCATAGTTTAGTTGTTGATAACTGTAGTATGATACAACCACACTTGAATTGAATATTCTACCTGTTACTCTGTGGTTAAAATCTTCTCAAATTCATTAACACTGCAACAACTTAAAATGTGTTCTATGTCAGCTCAGATTGTAGACAAAACCCAAAACATTTAGTAGATGACATCATATATTTTCAGCTAATTTTGTCAGTTAAAGCTTTGTTGTTCCAAAGCAACTGTTTATTCAATTCAGAAAGGGGCCCCAGCTAATTTTTATCACAAACTCTGATTGCATTAAGTAAGGCATCTGTTGTATTGTGTTTGCCAGTTTCTTTCCAAAAAATCTTTTTTAGAGCCAAAGTACATTGTACGGGCATAGTTTAAAATATGTGTTATGTAAAAGTATAAATGTATTGGTCTCAAATGTAATTGTGTTTGATAAAAAAAAAGCAGTTTTTCTTAAAATGTTGTTTATTTATTCATTTAAAGTAATTATGTGTGTTCAGATTAAATAATTGACAGACGCTCTTTTTTTTTTTTATTCTATTACATTTAAAATATTAGTTGTATAAATATGACTTTCGAATAAAGAAAAAATATACTTGTTTTTTGTCAAAATGAAAGAAAGATTCATTGAAAGTACAGTGGAACTTCCCTTTAACGAAGTCCCTATTTAACGAAGTTTTCTACTTAACAAAATTTCCTACAGAACGTTGACTTTGACCACCATTAGCATGTAAATTAATCTCCATGTACAAAAAATATATTGTATATAACGAAGTTTATTCTACTTTTGTACGTGTACAGAATTCAAACTAAAAGGTTGCTGTTGCGATGGATATACGAATTTATTTCAGCGGATTGTATGAAAATGAACACATTTAAATAATTTCTATTCTGTTTGGTGCTAAATAAAACAATTTTTTTCACACTAAGAAAAACACTTGTTATCATTACTTTCCCACACCGAGACTCCAGCGCTGACTGTTGGGGGAAGTCAAAATCCTCTTTTTACATTCAATGATATAGAAGATGCAGTGACGCAATGGCAACAAAAGCAGTGACGTCAGATGCATTGAAGCAACAAATATCAATTAGAGTCAGACAGTTACCATTCTGACCTTCCATTGCTGATAGACAATTGCTTTGTAAATCCACAAGAATGTGCTTCAAAATGCAAATCAAAGAACATCAAAGTTGTTTTTGTTCCTTCCAATACAACTTCTAAACTTCAGCCATTAGTCCTAGGAATAATAAAAAATCTTGAAGTACATTATCAAAAAAGACAGAAAAAAACAATGTAGTGAAAACGTTAGTTTGAGAACCTGTGTATCAGAGCTGATGAAAGCTTGAGCCAAAGTTTGGAAATGTAACGTGATTTCATCGACCGCACACAACTGTTTTGTAAAAGACAGCTTCATAATTAAAACTGAATCAAATGCTTCTGAATCCAATACCTGTTTGTCATATCTGAAGAAAAAAATTTATGAATTTAAGTTGATTTCTATTTAACGAATTTTCTTTATAACGAAGTTTTTAAGTGTAAGGATGAGACTTCGTTAAATGGAAGTTTCACTGTATATTCAATCAAGAAGTTACATCATTCACTCATCTGTCTGGCAACAAGTGAATTCTACAATGAAAGAAGTCTGTTTATTTTGAAGCATCATCAAATCAATTTTTGATTTCTGCATAAGTATTGAAATGGTGTTCAGAAATAGTGCTCTGCATGGATCAAAACAAATGGCAATCTGGAGGAGCAATATCCAGTGAATACGACAGGTGGTACAACACATCCCAGCAAAGAGTTTTCTTGACTGGTCTTGTAACGGATGGGTGAACATCTGGTAGGATAAAACGAGTGTAGTCTTCTATGAATTGTTGCAACCACGTCAGACAATCATTGATGAATGTTACAAGCAAGTATTAATCAATTTGAATGAAGCATTGAAGCAGACTACATCAGATCGTACAGAATATGCTGAAAGACACAACAAGGTTTTCCCAACATGAGATTGTTTACCCACATGGGGAAAAAGCACTTAAAAAAACTCTAGAAGCACTTATAGCTAGAAGCAGCTAGGATATATTGTCTCACTTAATGTATTCACCAGATGTTGCTCCTTCAGATTACTATATGTTTCGCTCCACACAGAGTGCCAATTCGATTCAAAAGAGCAATTCAGTTCTTTTACAGAAATCCAAAATTGACTTGATTGCTTCAATACAATCATACTTCTTCCATTGCAGAAACTTTTTCCTGCAAAATAAACGATTCTAGCCTCTGATAGTATGTATACTGAATATATATTTCTTTCATTTTTACAAAAAAAAAAAAAAAAAAAAAATCAAATGTATTTTCTTTACTCGAAAAAGGGTGGAGTCCTATTTATATGCCTAATATAAATCGTATAATATAATACATTATGGCCATTTTAACCACTTCAGTACACCTCTTGCCATCCACAAAACATTACTCACAGCAAGTGTGGCACGATATACCTCTGAAATCTTGAATTACATTATAGGCAGCAATAGCATAGCTGCTAATTTTTATGATTTTTTTGTCACCTCTATTTTTGAATAGTAATCTTTGAATAGTAACTTAGTTTATTTAGTCACCACAGAAATCTGCACTTAAATAAGGTTTTTTGGTAATAGGTGGTGACAATAAAAGTCGATAATTGACTGTGTGTTGATCCGATGATTGCTAATAAGCTGACAGTCTACTGTGTGCATTGGTCTGATGGCTGTTGAGTAAAATCAATGATAGTACCAAAGTGGTTAAAAATAAGTACAAAATCTTCAATTAATGCATGTACATAACTTTACATTCTTGACATTTGTTTTTCCAGCAATTTAATATATGAACATAAATTAATATTTTTTCTTTTTCCCATTAATTGTATTTTGTTGATTTTTAGTCCCTCTAAAAACAAGGTTTTACTATATTAATAATAATGTTATTTAATTCATGTTTATATATAATGTTTTGTATTTTGATTTGTGTCTTATCTATATCATGTAAAAGTATGCAATTTCTTGAATCCGGAATAAAGCTTTATTTTGTTTTATTTTTAAATGATCTCATCAAAATGCTTTCTTTTAAAAAAAAATCATTTTAATACATCTTCAAATGATGATGTACTGTTTTGCAGCTTTTATTTTACATTATACATATTTATCAGGTTTATGTTTATACTGTCCTTTGAAGCGTTGTAAAGCATTTTATATAATTTTTAAAAGAAGAAAAATGTCAAATGTTTGTATTCCAAGCATTTGATAGGTTGTACAGGTTCTTTAGATTGGTCATAAGTGTTTTTTTCGTGTGTTGATATAATAAAATAAAATAAGTATGATATAGTAAAATAAAATAAGAAGGCTGAATTATACTTTATATAAAAATGTTTTAATATGAGTCTGCAGAACTGAAACCCAATCAGTTGTTCACCAAAGAATTTTTTTAATATAATTGCCATTTCCCATAAATTAACACATGACAGTTTGTACCACACACAGTTTGAACATTGAAGTTGTATTGAAGGATATTAATGAGAAATTGTGCTGCCATCTTGTTTTAAAAGATGTAAATTAAAAAGAAGACAGAAAATTCTGTGAGTTGGATGCAGGAAAAAATTAAATTAAGTACTTAAAAAATTAGTTAATTAAGCAAATACTACAAATTGCAAAATTGTGAATTATAAAAGTACACATACTAATAGAGTTAGTACATGTGTATAGAATTAGTGTATTTGTTATATATAAGTGGGGAGTTGAAAATTTTACATAAAGGGCTATTAATATTATGTAAACAAAATCAAATTTATTGATGAATGAAAATTTTTAATAATAATAAAAATTGATGTATATCTGTAAAGTGTAAATACCATCAGATAAAAAATATCCATGTAAATAAACTTATTCACGTCCTCTTAACAACAACAAAAAAATACTTTTGAAATTTAAAATAATGACAAATTTATTTTCTGAATTGAACTCCCAAATGCAGTATTTTACAAGCAGATGGAGAAAATGCATTGGAAGAAAGTACTCAAGTTCAAACATGGCAATTTTTTTTCTCCGTTGAAAGGGAATTAAAGCATGATCGTATCTTCTGTAATCAGGTTCACAGCTAATTGACATATTTTAGCAAATGTGACTATGATTTGGTGCAAGAGTATTTTTTTTGTAAAAACCCTTTAGTGGTAATTAACTTTAAACCACATTGTGAATGTCGCCAGCTAGGTACTCTAGGCGTACTGAGGGGGAGGGGGTATGCTATCAGACGATATATAACACATTGATGGTCTTGGGTGGGTGTAGTAGGCACTCCAGCTACTGTAGTTGTACTGGATCAGAAGGAATCTAGTAGTATTCGATTTAGGGTAATGTTCGGAATGCCGAAATGATTTCCACTAGAAAATCTGTGCTGGGAAAGACGAGCAATCTAAAGTAAGTGTTCTCAGTTATTTGTAGGGGACATTCCAGTTTTTCTAAACTGAACTGTAGGCCCTAAGATGCGCAATGGCCCTTACAGGTGCTTATAAGTGCTCACAGATATTTGATGGCAAAGCTTAGCAGTGGAAAAGGTTACGGAAAGCTAATCGACAATATTAAAAAACAAAACAAGCCAACTTCGAACCTGAATAATTTCTTCCAATACATTTTCTCCATCTGCTTATGAAATGTTGGATTTGAAGTTCATTTCAGAAGAAAAAACCTTGCCATTATTTTAGATTTCACTTAAAAAAAAAAAAAAAAAAAAATCTTAGTTCAAACACTTTTTTGGTCAGTTGTTTATTTTTATTACCACAATAAAAATTTGTTTTGTTTTTGTTTTTTCATGTGCACGAATCGTACTCAGGTTATAGTAATCACTAAAGTAAAGAATTGAATTTCATCATTTGAATGATATGCAGCGTGTTAAGCGGATTCATACATAGCGTGTTGGCACCAAAAGGTTTTTGGTTTATTACCCTTAATATTACCTTTCAGTTCATAGTTTTTCTTTTTTGGCATGAAAAATAAACCTATTTTCTGAAGGGTTTTTTTTTTTTTTTTTTTTTTTTTTTTTTTTACGTTTAAGAACGAGATAAAAAATATGTAGGCTTTAGTACACAAATTATGAATTTTCCAAAAACAAATTTTTATTGAAAAATGCACCTATTGGACTTGATTTTCCTCGAATCCGAAATGGTTGAAAAATATATTATTTTTATATCAATTGTCAATAAATGTTTGGTATGAAATGAAGATTAAAAATGAACATTTTCTGCTGAAGGCGATATCACTTTCACCATGGAAGCCTTTAGTCATTTACAGACTAGAACTGGGCATTTCCATGAAAAAGTGGACATGTGGGTTGAAATTTCAAATGTCTTTAATTACTACAAATAATATATCAAATTAAAGGTAACAATATGACGCATATGAAATCACAGAGAAGTAAGCTCTAAAAATATTTTTTTTATAATTTATCTAGGCTCAAAGTTGTAAAAATTTGAAAAACTTTCAGCCTGTAAAATAGGGTATTTTCATTCTGTCAGAAGCAATATTTAAAACAGCAGCATTTTCCATATATGTGCATATAATACTATTTGTAACCTTTGTGTAGCTTTTAAAACACTTAATTTTTCAAAAAAATTTAAAAGTCCCGATTTTTAATACAAATATATTTACACTGTTTCTCTGTCACACCCGTCACAAAAAAGATGCTTAAGTTATTATACAAAATGCATTTTTCCATGAAAATACATGGAACTTTCGGAAAGTCTAACTATTGCAAGTCTGAATAACTACAAAACGTTAAAAATTCATTAAATTTTTATTTTGTGTGAAAGTTTAGGGTGACGGGTGTGACAAAATCCTTGTGACGGGTTGGCAAAATTCTTGTGACAGGTATGATAACATTTTAAATTGTTTTGAAATATATTTAAATATTTTTTAAATGAAGTGTAAGGTTGAATCATTCTTGTTTCTGAACATATTAACGCTTATCCAATTTGCCAAAAAAGAGAAGATAAATCATGAAATATATATTTGAATTATTTTAGCAAATTGTGAGTTGGTAGCAACTTACTTTTAAGTTAAATCTGCTTTGGATTTTTTTTAAAATGTGCTCAGGAGATTGGCGCAATAAAGGCATTGTATGTCTCAGCAGTGAAAATACTAGAAACTAAACAAATACTGACAGAAAATGGGAAGGCATCAAGTCTTATCACCACTTTAAAGTACCGTAATTTCCGGCGTATAATCCGCGGATCAAACAATTCGGTTTCAACCCAGAAATTTTATTCAGTAATTAAAGCCAAATATTTACAGCGATCTGAGAAGTAACACATTATAAAATAAAATTTCTGGGTCGAAACATGATTGTTTGATCTGCGGATTATATGCCGGAAATTACGGTAAGTAGTGATAGTACTATCCTTTTGATGGGAAAGACTGCCAAATCAACACTGAGGGAAGTGGCAGTCACTGCTAATTGTGATTCTCCCACCCCCAGAAAGATTTTGAAAATATCAGATTTAATCATGATTTTTAATTGAACCATGCGCAGCAATAATATGGCGTAGTCTCTGAACGAAATTACCAGAAACCTTTGTAACCTCAAACAAATATGTCTGGATGTCAACACACCCGTCACAACTGCATTAATAGATTATCATTATAAGAATATATTATATTTTTAAATATTGAAAGCTATTGAAGTTATATATTTGCTCAATTATCCAAGCATATGCATGGAAAAACATAATTAAAATACTTTTCAGGGATTTATTAGCTACCTTATTTCCCAAAATATAGATATAAACTCTTAAAATTTTGTCTGGATATTGGTGATTATCTTTTGGTTTCCCTGTCCAGTAGCAAAAAGCGTAATAGCTTGTACTATGCAAATGTCTTGAATATCAACTTCCGTAAGGAAGAAATAAGCTAAAATACATGCAAGCCAGTGGGCCACAGGGGATTTGGCCAGAGGAAGATGACATCTCAATAAAAAAAATTTCTGCTATTGTAAAAAAAGTAGCCCCCCCCCCCCCACATTACTTATAACGAGTAGGGGACACTACCAATTTTATACTAACTGCATTAATATTGTAAAGAATCCATGATGTTGTGTGTTTTTGAAATGGGGTAGCGTGGAACCGTTTCACAATGGATCACCTTCATTAAATATTTCAGAACAAATTTTATTAAAAAGCGTTCTTGAAATTTCTAGAGGTAAAAATTATTTACAACAATTTTTTTTAGCTGAGTTCGCTCGACTTGTAATTTATAGCAAATCACCAAATAGTCCAGTCTTTTACAGTAGTTTTAAAATCTTAAAGTCTTAACTAGTGCTACTTTTCACTCTCCCCGAAAGGTCAAATCCAAGGCTGTTGCGTTGACTTCAGAGAGATCGCACTCTCTCATTCAAAAATCTGTCAGCAAACCATTCCTTCCCTACTAAGAAGGGAATCCGTCCTGAGAAGAGTGTTTTCCACCAACACTCGTTCTCCTGCCGAAACTCTAACTAATTTCCCCTCGATTCTCTTCTCCGGTCCGCTTGCTCGAACAAAAGATTCTCCGATCACCAATCAAAAAAGTTTTAGTTTACGTCATTGGATAAAGCCTTTTTTAGGGAGGTCTTACTGAACTTTTAAATGTTCACGCAGGAAATTCCCACGATCTGAGACCCCACATATAGACGGTCAGATCAGAGAAATATTTGCTGTCTAGCAATTTCAGTTTCACAAGATTGATCGAAGCTCATCTTTTCCTATTGTAGTAAACGGCATTCTTGTCACACCACAGCTAAGCGTGAGAAAAGTTTTCCAACTCTTGGGAACTACTATCTTTGATTACTCTGCCTAATTAGCAGACTGTGAGAGATTTAATGAAATTGTCACAATATGTTAGTTTTATTAAATTTCTTTTGTATATTTACTATTGTTCACTGTTCAGTTTACTGTCTATACTGATCACTGTATTTTTTGGTAAACAACTTTCAAATTGTACACTATGCACAATGTCACGCCCGTCACTTCTTTGTCACACCCGTCACAGCAGGAAAAAAATTCTTATACATTAAAATAATTAAAATTTATTATGAAAATCACGTATTAAGTTTAATTTGAATCTCTTTCATTAGAAAAAAATTGTTTTAATAATAAAACAGTTAAATATTCACAGGAATTTTAACAAATGTTTATGCAAGTAAAAACTCTTGTCCCGAGAGAGTCACACCCGTCACAAGTTTAAAATTTTTGTTTTTTAAATATTGAAAGCTATTGAAGTTATATATTTGCTCAATTATCCAAGCATATGAATGGAAAAACATAATTAAAATACTTTTCAGGGATTTATTAGCTAATTTATTTCTCAAAATATAGATATAAACTCTTAAAATTTTGTCTGGATGTCACACCCGTCACAATGGAATGGCCCAACTGTAAATTAATACTTTTTGAAAACATTTCTATCTAACGAGAAAAATTTACATAGGGATATAAACTAAGGGCCTGACTAATGCAGGGGCATGCGGAGCAGCTGCCCCGGGCCCCCGATGAGAATAATCAGGATTTTATTAAATGAGTGCCAAAGGGTTAAAATTGGTCAAAAGTGACCAATATTCTTACATTTTCAAAGATTTAGGAAGGTGGTGCGGTCTTCTCTTTCCCCTTTTTGCTTCCCATATCCTCTACCCCAAAGTTTTATTATAACAACTTAGTAGTCCATTGTTTTCAAAAGAAATTCATTGTTGGTATTTTCCTAAAAGCATCCATGATGACCAATTGGGGGCATTTTTCTTTCAGACATCATATGACTAACGTAGATAATTAAAGGAAAATTTGCAAACAAGTACTCCCGTCAACCAATCCATTTTTTTCTACTAGTTTCCTACTATGTAGTACTTTTTCTTAAAGTACTAGTAGGAATTCAGCTTTTCCATCTTGACCATCTTTCTTGTAATACCCTGTATACAGATGTAAATAGTACCTGGTACGAAATTTATGTATACATACAACAGGTATGAAGTTTAGCAATAGTCACTTCAGTGTAATTCATGAACAAATTCTATGGATAGTTAGAAGCCCCCCCCCCCCCCCCCAGAATGATGCTTGCCTCGGGGCCCTAGATAGTCTAAGTCGGGCCCTGTATAAACTGAATACGTATAAGACATTTTAACCGATTAAAAATTACGTGATGTTAAAAAAAACGTAATTTCTATTATAGTTTTAGATTTTTATAAAATGTAGGGAAATGATTTTGCCAAATTTAAAGACAGGATGGTCGAAAAAAACTATTTTAATTTTCACATTATTGTAAGAATTCTGAAACCTGAGGAAAAAATTATTCATTTTCGCGCAGTCGTAAATAAAATGCTTCAAGTTCATGTATGAAAAGGCACGTTTTCTTTTAAAAATGACCGAGTTTCAACGACGGATTTTTGCCATTTAGCCCTTTAATAGTTTCACTGCTTGGTTTATCCCAATATAACTGGAAGAGATTCTACATTATTCTGTGTATCTTGGTTTTATCTTGTCTAAATTTAAAATCGTTTTGGCTAATTTAAAAAATATATGTAAGAATAAAACTATCAATTGCTTATCAGCTGTGTACAACAAGATCAAAATTAAACTTGCTCCCTCTGAGATGACTAAACAAAAGTTCTGATATTATGGTAAGATCCCTGCGTAAGATCTTTTTATGCCAATAGACATGCCCACTTTTTACAGTCCATCTGGTGCAGATTTCCAAATATTTCACTCATCCAAGCTGCTGGTATGAGAGAATTGTAAGCGATTTATTATAATTTAGGGATACACATCTATTTTATTATTTTTTAATATAAATGAAATTTAAATCTCTACCTCAAAAGTTTATGAATTGTCATTAAAATCTTATTCGTATGATTTATAGAATCAAAATTGATGATAACTAATTGATTGCTACTTACTAACAATACGCAGCACGAGGGAAGTTATTATACCGTACTATGTTCTGGTATGGGATGGGGTAATTTGATTAAAGCTAATTATATACGCACAGGGAAGTTATTACACCTTAATATGTTATGGGATAATATGGTATTATTTGATTAAGACTAATTATATGCATCACATTATCGTGCTAAGTAATTGCCAAGTCACAGAATAATAATAATTAACTAAAGATGTAGAGACTAGGAGTGATTTGTGAATGAAAATTTCTGAGTTAATAAGATAGCTAAACTTGGCTTTTCACAATCTCAGAACTTTTTACGGTAAAAGAGTCACGAGGCTTGGCAGCATTTTTTACAGGTGACGTTTTGATGGTATTTCACTTCTTTTTGTAAGTAATCCTCGTTTTCTTGATTTTGGGCTCTTTTTGGAGAGCATCGACTGGTTTTCGCTAAGCCCGCACTCTGTCCCTATTATTTGCAGGCATAAAAAATTTGAAGCTTTAGTTTCGTATGCAAAGTCCTGTAGATAAAAAGAAGTTTCAGGTTCCTAGGCAAGCACTAAGTTATGGGAGGGGGGAGTCAAAAGTACTCTCGATTGCTTCCAGGAAAGGTGGTATCCATAAGAGATATTACTCGCAGCCCTAGATACTTGATATTTAGCATAAAAGTACGGTTTAGGATAAAAAGAAAGACAAAATTAAAATTTCCGGAAATTTCCAATAAATCAAACTATATTCGACATTTCGGTGTTTTTTTTTTTTTTCGTTTTTTATTTATTTATTTTTTTTTTCGGATTTTTAAATTTCTCCTTACTTTGTATCCTAAACCCTACCTTTCTGCCAAATGTCAAGTTTCTAGGAATACAAAATAGAATTATTTTCAAACTCGATTTTTTATAATTTTTTTTATTTTTCGAATTTATATCTAAGTTTCCTGATTGTCATGCCAATATAGTAATTCTTTGATCCGTCTTCTTAGGATCATTTAATTTCAATTTAGAGATAAATCAAGATAATCTTAGAGTCACCATGATTTTATTTAAAAAGGACTATCAAGCCCTAACCAGCCAGTAATGTCCGGAGGGTAGGGAGAGCTGTGAAAATTTTTGTGTGAATACCATCATTTAACAATCCATATTTCATATGCACATTAAATAGAGTAAAACCTGTGAAAGAAAACGAACCTGTCTATAAAGAAACCGCCCATAACGTACCCAGTCTATAGCGCAACTTTTCTATAACAAAATTCGTAAACGAAAGAAAAGAAAAGCATAATCCGGGGGAAATAACATAAAACAATTAGGGTTGCTGTACTATCTAATAGGACAATTATCTTAAAACTCATGTTTCTAGCACTACAAAATCAAATTATTTTCCATTTTTCGATTTTTTACAGATTTTTCGATTTTATTTTCGAATTTTACAAATTTTTTAATTGTTCCTTTTATTGAATCCTAAATATCTTTACACCAAATTTTAAGTTTCTAAGACTACACAAGATCGAATTATTTTCAATTTTTTTTTATTTTTTTCGAATTTTCCGGATTTTTTAATTTTTTCTTATTTTGTATCCTAAATACTACCTTTATTATAAATTTGAAGTTTCTAGCGCTACAAAATCAAATTATTTTCAAATTTTCGATCGTTTTCGATTTTTTTTAAATTTTATTTTCGAATTTATTGTGTTTTAATTTTTCCTTTTTCTGTATCCTAAACATTACCTTTACGCTGAATTTTATGTTTCTAAGGATCGATTTTTATTTCATTTTTTCAATTTTAACTTCGAATTTTCCAGATTTTTTAATTTTTTCTTTTTTTTTTGTCTTTTTGTCTTTTTTTTTTTTTTTTTTTTTTTTGGTATCCTGTTGAGAAATCCTTGATCACATGTTCTGTGGGCGGAGTTAAGCTCACGGCGTTACGTCATGTGACGTAACCCCGAACTGATTAGAAAACTTGTTTCTGTTAGTTGGAATAATTTTGTATCTTGAATATGGAGCTTCTTGGCGGCTCTCCTGAAATTTATTATTCTTTCAGTCTAATTACTTTTATTAATTTACTGTTTTGTTAAGTTTGTTGTCAAAATAAAAGAAGAAAAGACATCAAGACTTTTTATTAGGCAATTATGATCATCACTTCGCCAAAATATAATATTATTTTTGTTTTGTGCTTTCGACATTACGTTTTTCTGACACCTGCTGATTATTATCATTTTTTCATATCCTAAATACTAACTTTATTCTAAATTTTAAGTTTCTGACGCTAAAAATCGAATTGTTTTCGAATTTATGAAATTTTCGATTTTTATTTCGAATTTTCCGTATTTTTTTTTCGATTTTTTTTTTTTTTTTCGATTTTTGTAAGATCTAATTATTTTCAAATTTTTATTTTTTTTCGAATTTTCCGGATCTTTTAATTTTTTCTTATTTTGTATCCTACATACTACATTTATTCCGAATTCCAAGTTTCTAGCAACAAAATTCTTATTAAGATTATTTTCAAGTTTTCGATCTTTTTCGATTCTTTGATTTTATTTTCGAATTTATTCTGTTTAAATTTTTCCTTTTTATGTATCTTAAACACTACCTTTACTCTGAATTTTAAGTTTCTAAGGCTATAGGTTTTTTTTTTCGATTGTTTTCGATTTTTTTTCTTCAAATTTTCCAGATTTTTTTTTTTTTTTTTTTAAATCTTAAATACTACTTTTATTCCAAATTTCAAGTTACTGGCGCTAAAAATCGAATCATTTTCAAATTTTTGAAATTTTCGATTTTTTTTTTTTTTTTTTTTTTTTTTTTTTTTTTTTTTTTTTTTTTTTTTCGAATTTTCCGTATTTTTTTCTTTTTTTTTTAAATTTTTTTTTCGATTTTTATTGTGTTTCTATTTTTTCTTTTTCTGAATCCTAAATACTACCTTTACACCAAATTTTAATTTTCTAAGACTACAAGATCGAATTATTTTCAATTCCTCAATGTTTTTTGTTAAATTTTTGAATTTTTTTCGAATTTTCCAGCTTTTTTTTCGAATTTTCATTGTTTTTTAATTTTTTAAAAAAAAAATTTAGTATCCTAAATATTACCTTTATTCCAAATTTCAAGTTTCTAGCGCTATGAAATCGAATTATTTTCAAATTTTCCTTATTTTTCGATTTTTTTATTTTATTTTCGAATTTTATTGTGTTTTTAATTTTACCTTATTCTGAATCCTAAACACTACCTTTACGCCGAATTTTAAGTTTCTAAGGCTAAAAGATCAAATTATTTTCATTTTTTCAATTTTTTTTCGACTTTTTTGAATTTTTAAATTCTTTTTTGAATTTTCCGGATTTTTTAATTTTTTCCTTATTTTGTATCCTAAGTATTATCTTTATTCCGAATTCCAAGTTTCTAGCGCAACAAAATCGAATTATTTTAAAAATTTCGATTTTTTTTTTACGATTTTTTCAATTTTTTTATTTTATTTTCGATTTTTATTGTGTTTTTGATGTTCTGCTTTTTCGAACTCTAATCACTACCTTCACATTAAATTTTAAGTTTCTAAGACTACAAGATCGTATCATTTTCCATTTTCAATTTTGTTGGAATTTTTGGAATTTTGGAATGTTTTTTTTTTTTTTTTTTTTTTTTTTCCAAATATTTCGGATTATATATTGTTTTCTTTCTTTGTATCCTAAACTCTACCTTTATCCAAATTTCTAGGGCTGCGGGATCTACCTTATCGGTTTGATGACACGTAGTAAGCGAGTGAGTGAGAGACAAAAAATCGAAACTTTGAGTTCATATATCGTCTTATCTAAAAAAGACAGAAACGTGAAATTTTAAATTTTTGTCCTGTGTGCCACATACTCGGAATGAACTAAGTTTCAGGTTTTTGGGATACACCAGCGCAAAGATATGAGAGGGTCCAAAAGTGCCCTGGGTTGCTTCCAGAAAAGGATGCTTTCGGCTGTGCTTTCTCGACTTGGCGGAGGCACTGCCGTGCCTCCAGATAGAGCAAAACCTGTGAAAGAAAATTAACCTGTCTATAGCGGAACTTTTCTATTACAAAATTCGTAAACGAAAAAAAAAAAAAAAAAAAAAAAAAAAAAAGCAAAGCATAATCCGTGGAAAATAACACAAAACAATAACGGGAGGTGTACTAGCTAATAGGACAATTATCTTAAAACCTATCTAAAACAAATTTTCCCCATCCTGTGGGATTTGTTTTTCACTTTTTTACTTTATTTAATGCAAAACATAGATTGCATCGACAACTCATAAAAAAGTAACCTTTCAAATTTTAATAAAGAAAAATCATGCATTGCACACTGGTTAGCATGTATTTTCCAATTCTCAAAACCCATTACTGTTTTCAATTTATTGAACATATTTTGGAAAATGTAGTATAACTAAAAATTATTATTGCTTTTTAGGGATATGTTCATCTCACGAAACCCTATTACTCCCGCTCCGTTGTCTGTCCGTCACAGAGCCGTTCTCAAAACCTATATAATTTACAGAGTTGGAACTTTGTGTATATATAACTGAATACCTGCTATGAAGCTCAAAATATTAAAATTTGAAAAAATCGTATTATTTTAATAAATAGAGATAAAAAACCAAAATTCTAACAGCCTTTTCCTATTAAATTTAAACATTTTTCGTTATAGCAGTTGCCAACAATTAAAAATCCACAATAAAATTCTTCCTACAATAATTACTTTTCTATTGAAAGATTTCCACATGAAAAATGAAAATCAAATAAAAAGTTTCACCAATTGAAAAAAAGATTAATATGACGTCCTATTGGTAATAAAATGGAAATTTTCAAACATTTCTCAATAATACAAGGAGTATGAGTATGTGTATGTACAGAAAGCAGATTAATATGACATCATTAGATAATTAAAAATAAAATTAATCTGACGTCATATCGGAAGTTTAACGGATTTCTCAAATGTTTGAGAATAATACAAAGCGAGTATCAGTATGAGTAATAGAGAACAGTGTATATATGTGAGTTTGAGGAAAGTATTGAATCATGATAAAAACCCGATTATGGAAATATTAGCATATTTTAACATTTTGAAGGTGTACAACATGTTCAATTTTGAAATTATTTTTTTTTAAATATCACATTTAGTCCACATGACTGATATTATTATGACAGCGTATAATAGCAGGTTTCGCCCGCTATCGGGCTGGTTTAGATATTCGAAAAAACGAAAAAATAGACCAGTAAATTTTTACTTTATAAAAAACATGACCTTTTTTCGTTGTTGTTGTTTCTAAATGAAATTTATTTGGATTTATTAAAGAAAGGATAAAGTGTTTTGAAAGGAATATTAAACGAAACCCTTTGTGCGATCTTCGGTCACACTAACCCACTTGTTTTTGTTTAATTATACTACATTCAATAACCACAATAATCTAAATAGTTAAATACATAAGAAAATCTTACCTGAGAAATTTAGAGTGTTTGTCCTTTGCTAAGTATATTTATTTTGTTTATATATATATATATATATATATATATATATATATACACGTTTCGCTGACGCGGGTAGCTTGATTGATACATCTGATTACTCTAAATTCATATATTTTAAGAACTAGGAAATTTTTCCGGTTTCTGGACGACTCCAGCACAAAGATATAACGATCATAAGTACAAAGATCAAAAGTACCCTGAGTTACTTTCAGGAAAGGTGCTATCGATATGAGGTCAGACCTATATACTTGTTATTTGGCATAAAAGTACTGTTTAGGATAAAAAGAAATACAAAATAAAAAATTCCGGAAAATTCCAATAAATCAAACTTTTTTCAAATTTTTTTCGATTTTTTCAAATTTTCGATTTTTTTTTCGATTTTTTTTTCGAATTTTCTGGATTTTTTATTTTTTATTATTTATTTATTATTATTATTATTTTTTTTTTTTTTTTTGTATCCTGAATTTTTTTGTATCCTATATTCCAAATTTCAAGTTTCTAGTTCTATAAAATAGAATTATTTTCAAATTTTCGATGTTTTTCGATTTTTTTTATTTTATTTTCGATTTTTATTGTGTTTTTAAATTTTCCTTATTCTGAATCCCAAACACCATCTTTACGCCGAATTTTAAGTTTCTAAGGCTAAAAGATCGAATTATTATCATTTTTTCATTTTTTTTTTTTCGAATTTTTTGGATTTGTTAATTTTTTTCTTTTTTTTGTATCCTAAATACTACCTTTATTCCAAATTTCAAGTTTCTAGAGCTAAAAAATCGAATTATTTTCAAATTTTTGATTTTTATTGTGTTTTTAATTTTTCCTTATTCTGAATCCCAAACACTATCTTTACGCCGAATTTTAAGTTTCTAAGGCTAAAAGATAAAATTATTTTCATTTTTTCAATTTTTTTCGAATTTGCCGAATTTTTGGAATTTTGTTTTCGAATTTTCTGGATTTTTTTTCTTTTTTTGTATCCTAAATACTACCTTGATTCCAAATTTGAAGTTTCTAGCGCTACAAAATCGGATGTTTCAATTTTTCGATTTTTACGACTTTTTGATTGTATTTTCGATTTTTTTTTTTGTGTTTTTGATGTTTTCTTTTTCTGAATTCTAGACACTACATTCACACCAAATTTTAAGTTTCTAAGACTACAAGATCGTATTAGTTTCACTATTCAATTTTGTTGAAATTTGTTAAATTTTCGAATGTTTTTAATTTTCTGGATTTTATAATTTTTCCTTTCTTTGTATCCCAAACATTACCTTTATTCCAAATTTCAAGTTTCTAGGCCTGCGGGATCTACCTAATCTTTTTGATGACGCGTGAGTGAGTGAGTGTGTGACAAAAAATCGAAACTTTGAGTTCATATGTCGTCTGAACTAGAAAAGACAGAAACGTGCAATTTTAAATTTTGGTCTTATTTGCTACATACTCTAGAAAAACGAAGTTTCAGGTTTTTGGGAAACTCCAGCGCAGAGATATGGGGGGTGGGGTCAAAAGTGCCCTGAGTTGCTTCCAGAAAAGGATGCTAACGGCTGTGCTTTCAAGACTTGGCGGAGGCAATGCCGTGCCTCCAGATAACTTTCAAAAAATCATATTTATACGCAATTAAATATTTGTAGGTAACTATTATTTTTTACAAATATATTATAAATATCGAGATGCTCAATACTTTTGCCCAAGGCTGTATTTCCGACGAAATTTCTTGCATATCTTAAGTATATCTACACTGACGGAAAAAAAAAATCCCAACACCAAGAAGGAATTATTGTAGAGCAATGAAATTTGGACAATGCATTTGTCTAGTTAACATGTTTAATTGATCAGATTTTCCAGATCACAGGTTAATTTAAGCTCAAGAAAATGCATTTCAAATGTGAAATGCTGTTACATTAACAGCCGGTGTAACCTCCAGAATTTTGAATGCAAACCTGCAAACGTGCATGCATTGTGTCATACAGGTGCCGAATGTCACTCTGTGGTATAGAGTTCCATGCTTGTTGTACTTGTTGTGTCAATACTGGGACGGTCAGTGTTGGCTGTGGATGATGCTGGAGTTGTCGTCCAATGTTATCCCATACGTGCTCAATTGGAGACAGATCTGGTGATCTCGCAGGCCAAGGTAACATGTTGACACGCTGTAGAGCACGTTGCGTTACAACAGCGGTATGAGGGCGAGCGTTATCATGTTAGAAAACTCCCCCTTGAATGCTGTTCATGAATGGAAGCACTACAGGTTGAATTACCAGACTGGCGTACAAATTTGCATTCAGTGTGTTTGGGATAACTAGTAGAGTGCTCCTGCTGGCATAAGAAATTGCTCCCCAGAATATGACTCCAGGTGTAGGTCCATTTTGTCTAGGCCGCAGACAGTTTGGTTGTAGGCGTTGCCCTGACTTCCTTCTGACCAACACACGGCCACCAATGGCACCAAGGCAGAACCTACTTTCATCAGAAAACACAATAGATCTCCACTCCGTCCTCCAATGAGCTCTGGCTTGACACCACTGGCGACGCAAACGACAAAGACTTGGCGTTAGTGGAATGGACGCTACAGAACGCCTGGCTCGGAGCTTCCCTTGAAGTAACCGGTTTCTAACAGTTCGTTGTGTCACTGCGGTACCAACTGCAGCTCGAATTTCTTCCGCAGACGCAGTAAGATGCGCCACAGACAGCCGTACGCCGAATACGGCAGTCTTCCCTCTCAGTAGTGCCACGTGGCCGCCCGGAACCCGGTCTTCTTCAGTCTGTACCATCCCTTGACCACTACTCCCAACAATCATACACAGTGGATACATTCCGGCCAAGTCTTTCTGCAATATCGCGGAAAGAAAATCCAGCTTCTCGTAGCCCTATTATACGACCTCGTTCAACTTCGGTGAGTTGCTGATAATGGCTTCTTCGTCTTCTTAAAGGCATTTTTGGCTAACATCAACTCAATACGTCAAATTTCGAAGATAAATAACGCTCACGAACTAGTGCTCGCGAATATACGTTTATATACGTTTAAACGTATACGCAGTTAAGCCTTTTTTCCATATTATACCTATCCAAAATCGTTACCGGTTACAATACGTTTTAAACATATTAAACGTATATTAGCGAGCACTATCACGAACTTTACAGAACGCATTTAAAGCAAACCTGATTTGCAAGTTCTGAGAGGCGCCACTAGCGCCACACTTATGTGCGAGTCGCGAAATTTGAATCGATGTCATCTTTCAGATGTATAAACACGCCTACCAAATTTCGTTTATCTAACACAAAGTCTTTCTTGGTGTTGGGATTTATTTTTCCGCCAGTGTATATAAGAAGTATCAAATATCGAAAAATAGACCTACATGTAGAGATCTTATAGACGCGTATAAGATGTACTTGAATATCTACAATGCAAGTCTTTATAAGTACATCTATAAGAAGTATCGCATGTCGAAAAGCAATCTATGCTTGGATGTTTCATAGACTAATCTGGATATCTTGGATGTCTTGTGGAACTCAGTGAGAGAGATCGCGCATAACATCTCCATAACAGTTCATTGCATTCTATGAATGGAAATTGCCGAATGCGAATTTTCCACTATCCATTTTCCTATTTTTGTTGTTCTATTTTTTAACTGAACTAAATTTTAGCATACCGTGCGGTGTATATAAAAAACTATTGATCATATATTATACCCAGGCTGCTCAAAAGAATTCAAATACCTTACCGGCTACGGCTGATAATTGTTGAAATTGGGTTTTCAACTATGTTATGTGTTTTCTTCTTTCAATGTATTAAAAGATAAGTTGCGTTAAAAAAAATCCATGACGGCTCGGCCTACAGGCACAGGTAGATTTCGAAGACGCAGACCGTGGGACGCCTGTTTGTTGGGAATTGCGGAAGAAATGACCTTTTTGCCCTGATGCGGTAGTTGGGACCGCCCACTTCGAAACCTAACTTGTTTACAGGCGGAGCCGGCAGGGATTTTTTTTTTGTTTTTAATTTTTTTTACTATAAGGGTTGGTCGTATAAAAAACTTGTCAATATAAAAGTTTTAGATAATATTAAGAGGATTAATAATAGATCTAAGCGGATTTGATATCTTGTGAATTGACGAAGTTATGAATTTTTTTTCTTCTACCCCCCCCCCCTTTTCCCACCCTTGGGGCCATTTTTAATGATATCAAAAATCTGTCATGCATAAATTTTCGGCCCTTTTCCTAGAAGTAATAATAATTTTAAACGGATTCGATACGTGTCATAATTAAGAAAGTATGGTTTTTTTTCTGTTTTCACAAAAAGCCCCCCCCCCCCCCCCCCCCACTTGGTTCGATTTTGCCCATTAACGAACTTCACCGAGATTTTATGCCCTTGATTTTATGTATCAGTTTGGAAGAGATTTGTGCAGAATTTTTGCAGTTATCGTGTCCATAAAAAAGTGACATAGATAGATAGATAGATAGATAAAGTTTTGAACTGAGGGTGGTTTTGGATTCTGGGAGTCATAATCGGCGTAGATCTGCAAAAATTTTTCAAAAATCCCAACTTAGGGGAGAATGTAATAGGTAGTATTTCTTACGAAATCTACCTAAAAATAGGAAGTGTTGGAAACCGTTTAATAATCTATGCGTGACACGTGATTTTTCTTTCTTGTTTTAAATTTATTTCGATTCTTTTTCCATTTTATTATATTTAGTTCAGCATGATTTTTGTTGGATTTTGTACCATTATCAAATGCTCAACCAACCTATTTGGTTCTGTAAATATCGAATGAAAATTTATTGTTAGCATGATTGTAAAAACAATCACGCTAAGAAAATCAAGAATATATTTTTATGTTTCTATGTGCAGTAAAGTTGTAATTCATTTTTTAAAATGGAAGTTAAAAAATATGTTGGAGTCTCAATATTCGATAGAAACAGATTTATTACGTATGCTCTTATTTTAAAACTTAAGATTCTGAACATGTAGATCAACCGGTTTTAATAAGTTGTATTAATTAGTGATGGGCATAACGATTATTTTGATTATTCGAGTAATTCATACGGATAATCAAAATGATCGTTATACCCATCACTAGTATTAATTGACAGTCCTACAATGAATTTTTTTTCCTTTAAAGTGATGGGTATTTCTGATGTATTTTTGGCACTTTCCAATATTATTGAAAAGTGTTTATGAGTTCGGTTTGCCAATTCGTCTGGCCACCTGTCCGTCTGCCTGTGCTCTAACTCTCGTAATTCTCGCATTACCCTTTAATTTTTACAGGATAGTGGCATTTACTATAGCACGATCGCTATTCTAAATGAAGTGTGTAGCATTTATAGTTCGTTTACAAGGACAGTCATCAGTATTCTGTCATATTATGGTGAATAGAAAACATTCGTTAAATAAAATATCACATTTAATCAGACATAAAAGTTAAAATTACATAAAATACAATTAAAAATAAAAATTACATGCAAACGTTTCAGGTATAATCTAGCCCCTCATTAGTGCAAATTCATACGCCGACCGGATAATTTTCAACCATGTTTACAGTTAATAGTTTAACCAGTTTAAACTTGAAAACTTCAACTAACCTCCAAATGAACAAATTCTCTGGTCAGTGTACGTCGTTGCACTGATGAGGGACAGGATGAAACATTTGCATGTAATTTTTAATTGTATTTTATGTAATTTTAACTTTTATGTCTGATTAAATGTGATATTTTATTTAAAGACTTTTATTTATCAGACATTAAAAATGTTTAGTTATTTTAGAAAAAATTCGTTTCAAGTGCATTTTTATGATGTTACACCATTTGAAACATAATGAAATTGATACGCATTTATGAAGTGCAGTAAAACATGCTTTCCGTAGAATATGGGGGTGCAATTCATTTACAAGGTCACAAATTGAATTATGTTTGTAACATAATGATCTACGGGAAAGAATCGTTCGCAGAACATTTTAATGATGTTAAACTATTTCAAACATAATGGAATTGATATGCATTACTGAGGTGTACTATAAGTTGCTTACCGAAAACTATAGCGTGCATTGCATTTGGCGTTCATTTACAGGGACACACAAAAGAATTCGGTTACAGTACTGTCTATGAGCAATAATTGCTGGATATGGGTTTTCAACTTTGGTTTGAATTTTTAAGTTTAACTAATTTTTTGCATTGTACGTGGTGTGTATAAATTCTTTTGATCTTATGCAGGGCTACACAAATGAATTCCTAAGTATTACTGACTATGGGAGATAATTGCTTAAGGATAGTTTTTAATTGTGATATGCCTTTTCCTGCTGAACTATATTTAGTATACTAATAAAAGTTTGAGGAATATATAATTAAATTCAAATACAGGACTATAAGCAAAGAACAAGGTTCATTGCCGTTTATAGTTGATAATTACTAAAAGTGCGTTTTAAATTGCGTTGTGCGTTTTTAGTTTTTCATGTGGTATGTACAAAAGTCTTTAGATAATATACAGGGCCGTACAACATAATTCGAGTTCATTTCCATCTATTGGCGAAAATTGCTAAAAGTGAATTTTCTAACTGAACTAAATTTTAGCATGCTATGTGCTATGTAGTATATATGCAATTTAATTATAAAGACACCAAATATCACTAAATATTAGCGAATTACTGCTGGTTGCTTCATAAGAAGCTGTTGCAAATGAAATGGTGTATAAATGGGGGGGGGGGTGCAACTTTCTTCGAGGTGAAGAAAAAGTACTATAGTTATTTTCCACTTTGTAATATTTATGGCAAACGTAGCAAATTTTGTAAGATGCAGCTTATTTGTAAGGGTTTTCTTTTTTTTTTTTTTTTAAACGTTTGCTGATTCTGCTAGTACTTCTGGTGACTTTCCTAGATATACATTTTCATTTTTTGGGAAAACCTTATGTATTATAGAGAAAATCTCGTTTTCTTTTTTACTCGGTGTATCAAAAAACATTAGAAACACCCAATAAAGTGCAGGGAAAAAAAATGAAAGTATTATTTTGTAGATCTGTGTTATTGAGATGACTGTTTATATTCCGTAAAAAAGAAAAAAAAGGATCTTTACAGATTTAATTAAGTTGTAGATCTCTAAAAAATCTCGGGTATCCTTTTATTCATCTTTCACTTTCTAAAAAAATAATCAAATGTATTTCAATAAAAAATGCACAATTTTGCCACTTCACGAATAATGTAAGCTTTTTCCATAAATATGGAAACAAATCCGGAATCGTTGCCATAGAAACGATGACCCAGACACTGTAAACCTTGACCACTAGGATATCTGCATGCATTGTTTTCTGCAATGCGTCTTTTACAAAACTGTTATTGGATGCTAAGTTTCTTTGACGATTTTGGCAACGTGACAGTAAACTCCCTTTTGTCAGACCTTTCAAACAAACGTTCACTAGACTTTTTCCTGAGGCTAATGCCTGAAAAGTTGTCTACTTATCACCATACCCCTATCTCACAAAATTATTCTGTGACATACTTTTTCAACTAAATGGACCAACAGGAAAAAAAAAAAAAAAATCCACTACCTATTTTATCATAATCAATTTTCGTGATCCTCTTTTTTACTTCGTGTAACAATGAATTAGCGATTAAATAGCAGAAAAATTGGTTTCCGTTTTCTATGTTTTCTATTGATTTTTTAGAACTGACTACTTCAATAAAGAGAAGATTATTTGACTGGATCACTATATATATTAATCGTAAGAAGGACATTTCATTTAGATTTATTGGCTGCGTGTCGTGACCGATTGCTGCTCGACCGAATAACCCATATAACCAGTCAGAAAATTGTATTAGTCTTGTAAGAACTTTTTATGATTTACACATTTTACGATAAACTAAATATAACTTTTTGCAGTAGCATTTTTTAAGATGCCGAATTATTAGATTTATTAATAGATTTATTAGTACAGCGTAAGCCACTAAAATCCGACCTCGATGAAATAAATCGTTGTAACCTATGTAACTCATAGTTTGCAACTTCTACGATTTTTTCTTATTTTTTATCACCAGTACTTTTTAATAGTAATTTTCGACGTATTTAATCATAGGTTTTTGAGATTAAATAAAACGAAGATTACTATTAAAATATATTGGTAGCAAAGGCATATTTCATCGGTGCCTATTTTTCGTGATCTGTCCTGTATATTCAGTATCGTCTTCACGGATAGGCCTGGGCACAAGGCTCCAACTTTGCTAGCGGCCCCCAGCAAAGTTTAGGCTATCAAGTAAACTATTTTTGTTCTTTTAAGGCAAACCAAATAACGACAATCATAATAAACTGCAATAACAGATTTATTTATTTTTTTAATTGCATTGTTATTATTCCCAGCATTGAGTTAAATATCATATTTTTCTATAGACTATTGACAAAAACGTGAATTTTGAGATAATTTTGCTATATGTAAAAGAAAAAAAATCTGTTTAGAATATGAGGAAAAACATAAAGAGCGTGATTACCGCAAAAGAAATCTGTTCCTTTACCCACTTTTGAGGGCCCCCAAAATATTAATGTTCAAATTATTTAACTGTACTTGATATATATGAGCAAAAACTGTGGTAATTAAAATGTTTTGAAGACGATATACGACTAAGTGCTTGATGTGAATAAATTTTAACTTGGCATATAGCTTATAGCGATTTCTTAATTTTAATATGACATCATGCAATCTTGCATAGTATTTGCGATTCTATTTTAATTTATCCTTTATCTTTTGGATTAAACAGTTAGACTCTGTGGTCTTCTTTGGGGTGTTTTAAAAAAAAGAGAGGGGGGTGGAGGAAGAGTAACCTGATTAAATATTTCGACCGAAACATTGCATTTGGAATATAAAAAAAAGAGTTATGTATTGCTCAAATATTTGTAAAAAAAATTATGTAATATAACATTTTAGAGTTTCTTTTATACTACATTCAAATTTAATACACTAAAACCTAATTCGATAAACTGTAAAGATTTTTTTTCATTACAATTAACTGAAATTCACAGATTTCTTGGCACATAGATAACGAGATAAGCCTTGCATTTTTCAAGACTGATAGATAGTATGATGGGGTTTAATAGAACTAAATCACACTTATTTCGAAAAACTAGATTGATTAAGATATTTATAGGCAATTCTTTTTGCCTACCGAAGTATGTGCATGAAATAACTGGATGGACACCAACGAAAGCTTTTGTTAGCCTTGCGATAGATAATCTATGAAATAATCAAATGATTCGTGTTCCTCACCTGATGAATACTTTCGCAATTTATATATATATATATATATATATATATATATATATATATACAGAAAATGTACATCAGGGGGGAAAAATCAAGCTCGTTAATAACCAATAAAGATTCACTTACGGTTTCAGAGTGACAGAAAAATTTTATCCAGGGTGTCTCAAAAATATAGATACAAACAGATAATAGATAATAAATATAGATACAGACTTTGAGGGTAAGTAGAGCAAATAACACCACAACAAACAATTTTTGCATAGAAAACTACGATTGCAATCCATTTATTCAGTCAAAAATCCAATCCGAATCCTGATTTTTGTTTATAACTTTAAAAAATGATAAAGATATTTTAACAAAATTAACAGCAGAGTTACTTTCTTTTGTGTAAAATGTAACGATATCACAAGAAGGAACATAAGTGGTTACTATCCGCATCCAAACAGTTCTAAACTAGATACGCCATGTTTCATACTGCAGTTCATATTACATACAAAGTTACTGATCGAATTACTATATTCTTCCAGTCTTTTTCGTAATGTCATCGCATTTTACACAGATTAATGTAAGTCAGTTGAAAATTTTTCTAAAATATCTTCATTATTGTTAAAGCTATAAACAAAAATCCGGATTAGGTTTGGAGTGAGACGCCTTGAATTTTTGTTTGAATAAATGGATTGCGATAGTTTTGTATGCAAAATTTGTTTATCGTAGAGTACTCTATACCTCCCCTCAAAGTTGGTACCCATAATTTTAAGACACCGCGTAGAAGACTACAATACTTTATATGTTATAGGTTCATATTAGGAAATCACCGGAGAGTACCTTAAGTCTTAAATTATCGCGGATGTGAAAATAATGTTATGGTATAATCTAAAGGTTGAACAATATCATAAGATTTGAACATTCGCCAAGTACCAAGTAAAAATTTATTTACATGAGATGGGTAGCCCCATATCAAGCATATACGATAACGTATTTCTATATACATACGAGTATGCTGTTTGGGGCGTGCAGTTTTTAAGAGGAAAGCATTATAATGAAATGAAATGTTAGAAAATGCTTTCCTTGCAATAGGTCTCTTATTGCTCGAAAAGTGAATTTACAGGCATAGTGAATTACTGCAGTTAGATCAACGGCGGAAATATGACCTTGGCGATCAATTTTGGCTTGCATCCATTAAAAAAAAAAAAAAAAAAAAAAAAAAAAAAAAAAAAAAAAAAAACGCATGGCACGTATCAGTTGTATATTAATATGAGTAATGTGCGACTTCGGTGTTATCTAAAATTGGTGGAATTATTTAACTGCAAGTGTTAGATTAAAAATCCCACAAGACGCGAAGGCGTAAAAAAAAAGGGAAATAAAAAATTGTACGTTATGCACTGATAATAGAATATTTTCTATAGTAATTTTTTAAAAGCAATCTTTTAAAAAAACTTTAATATCTCACATGTATTCAAATTTCTGGTTTGTGTATCAGAACGGTTCAGATACGGTTTTCCGATCTTACCGTTGATCAATAGCTAATTCTTAAACCGCTAAGTTTTAGAGATATAGTTCTAGTTTAAAAAATGTTTCAAATGTTGCACTTCATCATATGAAATACCATAAACGTCAAAACAGTTATTAAAAAAAAAAAAAAAAAAAAAAAAAAAAAAAAAAAAAAAAAAGAACTACGAAACATAAATTTTTATACAGCTTCTGGCTCCTGGGTCCTACAAGTTATATTTCGATAATTTTTTCCAATGCTCTAACAAATGAAATAGCAAAAATTTCCATATTTTATAGAATAATGATACTTTGAATTTCATGAATTGTCTCCATTTTCTGCCACTAAAAACGTGTTTTTCCCTTTTTTGAGCCGGAAAACGCCGATAATTCATAAAATTCGAAGTATCATAATTCGGTAAATTTTGGCCGCAGAAGAATGAAATTTTCACTGTTTTATCTTGTTAAAGCACAGAGAAAGATTATGAGACCCAAAGACCGTATAAAATTTTAATTTCGTAACTTACAAAAGAATAACTATTTTGACGTAAATTAAATTTTTTGTTGGGGAAGAACAGCGAACAACATTCAAAACATATTTGCAATTGTATCTATACTTCTAAATTTAACGGTTTAGGAATTAGCTATTGGGCAACGATGAGAAAGGAAAAATTCAATGAAGTCTTTAAAAGTTCATGTTTTAAACTTATCTTTAAAAAGATTTTTTTTTAAGATTAAATTAGTTTAACGGAATAATTAAATAATGCATTATCATTATTTAGTATTATATATATGCAAACGTAGAGATTATACTAAAATAAACTTATATGTGTTTATAATTGTATTTTTAATGGTTCGAAACAGAGTTCGAAAAACCACAAGGGCCAGAACTGTCTTTCAAGAATTCTATAAATGCATCAAGTAATGCATGGATGGTTAATCACCCACGGTTAACTATGACAATCAGTGATATACCAGGAATTGTAAAAGTAGCTTTCCCATTAGCATTTACACAAGCAAACATTATACAGTAGAACTCCAATTATCCGAATCAATTGGGACCGGACCCTATTCGGATAATTGGATTTTTTCCAAAAAAGAGGGGTATATTTTAATTAATTACTGTATGTATGTTGAAAATTGGGAGAAAAAAATTATTTTTAAAGAAAAAGAGCTTTTAATTAGTTAAATGAAGAGGCAACACTATTACATGTTAAGCATATTTACAAGTGCTGTACATTAGTACAGTATGTACGTACCGTACTGTAAATGAAAGTCATTACTTGCTGAACATCTCGGTCAAAGTAAGCTGTTTGACAGTCTTCATCCGTTTTCGGGGAGCCAAGTCGCGCATCCTCTTAACAGTCAGAAGTTGCATGTGGTTACACTCGGGCTGACGCTCCATCCACTTCAACGTTTCAAGGCCGGCAAATTCTTCACTGCTGATGGTGCCGTGTATGCTTCAACTTCGACATTAAGGTCATCTTTTTCCTCGACACTTTCTTCTCTCACACTTTCAATGAGTTCATCATTTAGAATTTAAAACCTAGGTTCTTCGCGGCGGGAAAGACAGTAGCGCGCGTAGACAGAATTATTATTTTGGGAATCGCAGAACGTTTCGGTCTTCATTTGTTTTTTCTGAAATTCTGAAAGCGATTCGGATAATTGGAGTTCTACTGTATCTGGATCCTCAGTCACAGGAATATACACATAATACCCATTGAATCGCCACATTTTTACGGAAGTTGATTTTCTACCATCAGATGTTACTAATCGCCCTAATCCAGAGACGTATGTTTCGGACAGCTGTACTAGTCTAAGATCCGGTATAAGAAATATATACCCTCATTTGTTATTTAATGATAATAAAGAATATATGCTAGTTGCCGAAACGTCAGTGAAGGCTTACTGTTGAGACCCGAAAAGTTTTTGGTTTCTGTCTGTCTGTCTGTCTGTTTGTCTGTCTGTTTGTCTGTCTGTCTGTTCCGCGATAACTGCCGTAAAAATGATCCGATTAGGTTGATTTTTGGTGGGTATGTTGGTGAGATACCCGGAATTAGCTGTATAGTTTTTGGTTAAATTTGGTTCATTCGTTCGAAAAATATAGAACATTTCTTTTTAAATTGTAATGCTTTTCTATGGGACTGCAGACGATTTTCAAATTTAATTTTTAACTGAAATGGAAATCGCATATTTGAATAATGGATTTCAACGTAAAATTATGGATGTTGATTTTCGATATAGAAGTTTTAAATATATCCAATAATTTTGAAAAATTGAGGATACATTTATTAGAATTGAGATATTAATTGTTTAAATGATTGGAAATTTTTTTGCATCTGTTCCGGAAATATAAAACTTTTATTTTCATGTTTTTTACAAATTTTAAAATGCATTTCTTTTTACTTTGCTCTTTAATTTATCAGTTGCCTAGCAACGATATTTCAAAGATAAAAATAATAAAAGCAACACGCACTATTTTGTTCCAATAATTTATTAGCAAAATAAATTATTTTTGTATTCTATTGACATAAATGAAGAATTTATTTTAATACAAGTTTTTTTTTATCTAAAAAGTTACAAGAATAAGAAGTTCATAAGAATTTCAGAATATCATTGCATAAACCGTGTTTAATTTAACGTTTCTAATTTCTGAAACCTCCGAAGAATTGTATATGCCTGTAAATATGTATGCAATAGAAAAAAAATAAATTGCGGATTGTGAGATGCTAAATAATATGAAAAGTGAGATTAAAAAACAGTGACTTGAGCTGACGTTGAGGCTCCTGATCTGCAGATTTACTAGTTTATTTATATACTAGCCGCCACTGGCGACCAGTTTGGTCGCCCTTAAATGTATGTTAAGCATTGTAACAAATTATTTTTATTCATAATTTATTTTTTTCCTTAATCCTTCGCCAAACCGGAAAAATCTAATAGACAAATCAAGAACTTTTGCGATCGTGGTAGCATTTCGCATATTTTTTGTTGTTATGTATTTCATCTTTCTTGACAAAAACCGCTTAACCCACTTTATAATAAATTAATCATTGTGTGTGTGTTTTTAATATAAAATAAACTATTTCATAATAAAATAAAAGTATATGCTGTTTTAGTAATCTCTAATAGGTACCTGAAAATGGGATTTTCTCGCCAAAATGGCGCAAAACAAAAATTCCGCCAACCCTGGTGCGTCCGTGACAGCTGTTCCAATTTAAAATACATGACGTTCACATTTTTCTTTAAAATAGAAAATAGATAAATAAGAAATATTATCATAAATCAAAACATTTGATTTCAAAATTAAAATATCGTTTCTAATTAATACACACGAAAAATAAAAGCTGACAATTTGTTTCGAAATTTGATCCATTAAATATTATTACATGAGTTCAACCACGGAGTTCAACTTACATCAAGAAAAGATCCGAAGGAAGTTGAGTTGTATGGAACAGAATTATGGTAAACTTTGACTGTCTCACTGGTGCTGATTATTTTTTTTTACACCAGGCAGCGGTCCAGAAATTCATGGTTTAATATTTTAAACGTTCACAACGAATGAATCTTTTTTTTTTGTTGTTGTTTACTTTCATGGATAGAGAATTTGAACAGCGAACCTAATTGAAACTGAAGTTATTGCAGAATGTATACATAATTGAACGTAAGTCATCTCTCAAATATTAATTTATTTTGAACGATCTTTCTAAAAATGTAACTTTTATGCAGTTTTATTAGAAAAAATAATTTTGAATAAAAATGGCTGCCTGGCATATGAAAAAGTGAAGCGGCATCCCGGAACTGTTGAGGACAGTCACATGACATACGGTTTTATTATAGAGATTGATACATCGAAAATAGGTTGCCTAGCAAAATCACGTGCCGATAATGATAAACAATAAAATGTTTAATTAAATTTTTTGGATCAACTTCCCTGATTTGTTATTTATGAATGTCGAGAATCAGCTGAGAGAATATACCCCAAAGAATTGAAAAAAATAGGTTGCCTACTCTCACCTCTTGCCAACTATGGGGTTGCCAGGTTTAAAAAGGTAAGTAAGCGTTGTTAATATACCCTCATAAGTTATTTAATCAAATTACACATCAAATGAAAGCTTATTTTATTCCAAATTCAACCGTATTAGGTTGAATTTGAATCGATCTTAATAAAATTGTGTTCAAGTGACGCCTCTGAAATACACATAATTTTTGATAGACACAGTACACCCTCTATCAAAGATTGTTAACGTCAAAGTCGGTTGGAGTTTGATAGACCGTGTGTCATCCAAGGACCTCTTCAACCAAGATCTAGCGATTTTCTCGGAAATCTCAAAAATTACCGTTTCAAAGAAGCCCTGGTACAATTCTTGGCTAATTACTGGGAAAATGATAATTTAGTTTCAATAATCAAAAAAAAAAAAATTTATAACAGTTGGAGAACACTGTTTTTCTTACCACATTGTCGGAAATCCCGTCGTGAAACGTGAAGAAGGTTATATATGTCAACATGAAGAGGCTAATGTTTCGGATAATGTTTCATATATCAAAAGCGCCACCTAATTCGGAAATATTGGTCAAAGGAAATGATACCGATGTCTTGGTAATTTTACTGGCCACTATCCACAAAATTCCGCAGACTCAAATTTGGTTGGCGGGTTCATTTTCAAAGAAAAGCAATAAGAAAGATCTTGATTGCATTAACTGTACTGAGCTTGCAATGAAATTGGGTCCTACTTTATGCCTGGGTCTGCCAGCTTTCCACGCATTTACGGGCTGTGATTACACAGCGGCTTTTTATAATAAAGGGAAAGTCAAGCCTTTTAAAATATTTTCAAGACGAACGGATTTCCAGGAAATATTCGCATCATTGACGGATCCAGTAGATGTACTCCGAGAAGATAAAATTCAAGCTGTTCAGGTAATAACTGCTCTTCTTTATGGGATCAAGCAATGTTGTGATATCAATGACGCTAGATATCAGCTGTTCCAAAAAACATATTCAAAGACAAAGATAATTTCATGAAGAAGATTAAAGGCATTGACTCCAATATGATTCCACCGTGCTGGATCTCACTGAAACAGAAAATTTTGCGTACAAATATGTTAATTCTGTGTGGCTTCATGCAACCGATACATGCTGCGTTAAAGTCAATCCTGAAGATTGTGGTTGGTTTTTGGATGTCTATTTGAAGCCTACGAGGTTTAAAGGGGACCCAACACCCTTACAAGTTAACGACGTATTAAGAGAATCGAGAAACAGAGAAAACGATGAAGAATTAGAATTAGATTGTAACATCGGCACTTCTGACGATTCTGAATATGAATAAGTGTTTTATATAAAAAATTTGTATTTTGCTATTGATAAATTTATGTATTAATAAAAAAAAATATTTATATCATTATGTGATATTTTATTTAACTCTTACCAGTATTTAATCCGCGCTTAAAAGATCGAAAAAAATCTCCTTTTGAAAGACGTACATTTTGAACGGATAAACTTATCTTAATAATATTATAAAACCGATCGTGTGCAAATGTTAGGCTGAAGCCAGCGTCAAAATGGAGCATTTAATGATCCTGTACCTTTGCATATAGATTGATTATGATCCTCGAATGAACATAGGCTGGTTTTTGTTTATTTTATTCAAATATTTTTCTTAATAATTCAAAATTTCGTTATTTTCATACAGAATAAATGGACATTTTTTCGTATAATATTTTAAAATGGTTAAATTTACTTTACCGTTGCTAATACTTTATCGTTGCCAAAAACTAAATCAAAACCAGGAATAATAACTTTTACTCGACAATTTAGTTTCAATTGAAAAAATTTCACGTGAAAAAGGAAAATGAAATAAAAAAAATTAAAGAATTGAAGATTAAATAATATTATTAGAAATAAAACGTACATTTTTTAGTTTTTGATAACAATACAAGGTTTCAATATGCATAACCATAGAAAATAGGCAAATAGGATGTCATACATAAAAAATAAAGCGGATAGGCTTTGATGGTGAAATAAAATGATCTTGGGTTTTTTTTCTTTTTTTTTTTTTTTTTTTTTTTTTTTTTTGTATGGGAATAATACTTGGCGTTTTACCGTCTGCGCAAGGCTAATATAACTATACCGTATTTTTTATTTAAATTTCTAAAAAAGTAAAAAGACGTTTGAAAAGAAAATGGTTAGCAAATGTCAATAATATGCTCCGCAAAATTTTCCATGTCGAAAATGATGTCATGGATAGCGAGAAATAGTTATTTTCATTCTTAAAACTAAAACAAACAACTCGATTATCTAAAAAAAAAAAACATGACGAATGTTAATAGTTCCATTTTTGTTGATAAAACCTAAAGATTTAATATTATTTCGTTAAAGTAACATAATTTCCCCTATGCCAATATTGAAATTAATTGCCTGGAAAAGAAAATTAACAAGAATTATGTCATTAAAAAGGATTTCTCTGGGAAAAAAGAGACGTCCTATTTGAAAAAAAAAAAAAAACGGGAATTTTCCAATATGTTTTAAAATGAGTGTGAATCAATTCCTTACATTAATAATATAAGGATCAGTAAATATAGAAAGTAGATGAGTTCCACGCCATATTTATAACGGAAAATTTAAATGTTTTTTTTTTGTCTATACTGATTATTAAGCATGAGTAACCGTTATATACAGATGAGAGTTTTCTGCTAAAAGTCACATCATAATTTTAAGAAAAGGAAAAGGAAAAGGAATACGAATATATTATATTAAAATCTAACCGTGTGTTTGTATTTCGCAACTACTCCTAGACTATCGAACGCAACGCGATTTACTTAATACCGGTTATCATTGATCCGAAGACTTAACTCTCAGAATTAAAAAAATTAAATTAAATGTCAAGATTTATTTTTTATTTTTTATTTTTTTTAAATTTTAACGAAGTTTCTCTAAAAACGGAAAGTAAATTACTCCATATTTGTGTATAAAAAGGGAGAAGATCAGTATATTTTTTACACCATTTTCTCATTAAAACTGAAAAACAGAATTTCTTTTCACTTTGAATAGATGGTGAAAACAAAATTTTGATTTCAGTAAATTATCCGAAAAATAAAAACATATTTTCACATGTTCAAACTTTATGAGTCAATTTATTCTGGAGAACAAAAATTGCCTGTCTACATACTGTCATTTAGAAAACAAGATTTGTTTCAGCTATACATTAAACCAAGGAGGCAGAATTGAATTTAAAGAAAAAACATATACTTTTTCCAATTAATGTTTTTTTGAAGGATGGCTGTTAAAACGTTTCACAAAGGCGTTAAAAGTAAAATTGTCTATCAGGTAAAATTGACATTTGTTTTTACCCAATTTGTCTATTTCCACGATTTTATTTGGCCCTCCTTTTTTGCATTGATTGCAAATTCATTTTCGCGATTATTTGGCACGAAATTTCACTTTTTTAAGACTGAGTTATGTCAAGGTCCCTATAATAAAAAATACCGTATTGTCTCCTAAATGTGAAATGTGATAAATAGTTAGTTAATTATTAACGTTTTTAACTATCGGGAGTGAAATATTTTGCTTAATTAATGTATTTATTCTTCTTTTAATGTTGCGTGAACGAAGTCACGGGTAACAGCTAGTTATTTCATAAATATGTATTGTCGCTGATAAATGAATGTGTGAGTGAAAAAAACTTTATATCGTTGTTAATATTTACACTATCGGAGAAATCTTCAAAAAGAACTCGCTGCATCTTTGTCTGTCAAATGGCATTGCGCGCGCAATGGTTCTCTGTCACTCTCAACGTTCACGCAGAAAATTGAACATCTTAAATCTAGGCAACCATGGATTCAACAAACTTTTTGATAAGGCAACCTAATACGGTTGAATTTGGAATAAAATAAGCTTTCATTTGATGTGTAATTCGATTAAATAACTTATGAGGGTATATTAACAACGCTTACTTACCTGTTTAAACATGGCAACCCCATAGTTGGCAACCTATTTTTTTTTCAATTCTTTGGGGTATATTCTCTCAGCTGATTCTCGACTTTCATAAATAACAAATTAGGGAAGTTGATCAAAAAAATTTAATTAAACATTTTATTGTTTATCATTATCGGCACGTGATTTAGCTAGGCAACCTATTTGCGATGTATCAATGTATACATTATCTAGCATATATTCTTTATTATCATTAAATAACAAATGAGGGTACACTGTAAAAAATGACCAATGTGTCTTATTGTATGAAAATATGCTATAACCACGAACGAAAATATAATATAATCTTCTGAGTTACCCGAAATTTCAAATAGCATGTTACATTGTATTTTGAATCCCCAGAAACGAATACATTTTCAAAATTTAAAGAATAATTTATAAAAACAAATTATTTTTAGCTGCCCGAATATTTCAGAAACGTTTCCGAAGGGTTTTATAGTGCATTAATTAGTGTCTTCAGGCTGGAATACCTGTTTTTCAAATGTTATCCATTCTCAAGTACACGTTTTCAGCCGCATAAGTTAATTTATACATGAATTAGTAAAGAAATAATCTTAATTTTAATGTTATTGTTAACGCTGTTAATTTTGCATGTTTGTCTGTTAAACATTTTTTTTAGCATGAAAATGTTTACTTCAGAATTGATAGCATTCGAAAAACAGGTATTCCAGGCTGAGGACACTAATAAATACACTATAAAAACCCTTCGGAAACGTTTCTGAAAAATTCGGGCAGCTAAAAATAATTTGTTTTTATAAATTATTCTTTAAATTTTGAAAATGTATTCGTTTCTGGGAATTCAAAAGACAATATAACATGCTATTTGAAATTTCGGATAACTCAGAAGATTATATTATATTTTCGTTCGTGGTTATAGCATGATTTCATACAATAAGACACATTGGTCATTTTTTACAGTGTATATATATTTCTTACTCGTACTATACAAAACCACATATGTTTTCACTAAATCACTGAATACAGTAAGTAGATTTTATGATAACATTATACGAATACAGAAGTAGTAAGTAAACAAAATGAATGAAATAATTCCAGTTTTACGTGCTGGAGTAATTTATATATTAGGAACAAAATTATACGGTGTCGATTTCCAATGATCGATAAATGTTTTATGGCTTCCAATGAGAGAAAAACACGCATTGTATGAACATTAACTTTATGGTAATTTTAATGAATAAATCGAAATACAAGTGGGTATATCATAGCAATTTAGGATCGAGGGAAAAAAAAAAAGAATTCTGCAATTTTTTTTAATTTCTGGATTTTTTTTCCGTTAATATAGCATGCTGTGCATCATAAATGACATTTTTTTTTCCAATAAAAAACAGGATGTGCATTCTAAACGAATAAATACGATATTTAATAAGGTTAAATGATTTCGGTTAACAGGACGTAGTTTCATGCCAAATATAAACGTTGACACAATCTCTACACAGTTACTACAGAGGTGCCAAGTTTCCACTAATCTTCCGTAATATGTGGTTTAATCTGATCCAGTTTAACAACGCTTCAAACCAAAAAAATTATTGGATAATTCTTTTTAAATTTAATTTCAGGTTTCTACGTGGAATTTATTTCATTTCGAGTTAAACCTGGGTCAAATTAACCCGTATATTATGGAATATTAATGAGATCTTGGCACCTCTGTTACTAATATAATAAATTTGAAGTAAAATGTTATTTTCTTTCAGTATTTTCATTCCTTTTATTTCTTATTTTTGATGTCATTATTTTCTGACTTTCATAACTTAGGATGCTTCATGTTCTCTATATACACATGTTCTATAGTTACATATCTATATCTAACTATGTCTTCATCTAACTTTTCAGACGCAATTTAAACTCTCTTCCCACGAATGAATTTTGCTCAAATCTTCAGAAAAAACTTCTGCTTTGATCAAATTTATTGTTTGATAAAACATTTTCGTATAATAGTTTTATTATTATTATTATTATTATTATTATTATTATTATTATTTTTAATGCTGGGTAGAGTTTCTATTGGGAAACTGTTAACTAAAATTTTAAAATGAATTTTTATTATCCTTTTTCATATGTTATATGTTAACCATATTCCAAACTAAATTATACAGAAAAAATTTAACTAATGTTTATATATATATATATATATATATATATATATATAATATTATCAGTTTCTATATATATATATATAAACATAATTTATATATTCTATTTTTAGTAAACACCTACACTTTTCTTTCAATATTATATATTACTATATTAATTATATTGTTTACTGCATTATTATCCTCCTTTAATCTTCATATATTAAATAATAACTTAATCTATGGAATATTGCTCCTCTTTCTGGGGACTGATGGCAGTACTGCTAATTTGTTCTGATTTTTTCATAAGATGAATCAGCATATCTCTTTCCAGAGTTTGGGGTAATGCATTGAGGGTATTTTTTGCATCTGTTTGAATCCTTCCTACACCTTTTTTTTACTGGTGAGTTGTGTGTACTATTCTTCGGGTTTTTTTAACTATTGCTTATGGATTTTTGTTTTGTTTTCTTTTCTTTTCTTTTAATATTTCCTGGGTTTCATTTTGATATGTTATAAGGGGCATAATAGTATCATTTTTAGGCTTAATGCTGACAATATTTGAGGAAATGACATATATATAGACTATAAATTATACTTATAATGCTCCTCTGATGAATCCATAAGTTATTCATAGTATTTCATATTTGATTTTCATCTTATTGGGCTTAATTTTGTAGTATCATTTCATTTGAATTTTATACTGTTTCTTTCTTAGTTTTTCACACATGTGATTTCATTTTAACTATGTATATATATATATATATATATATATATATATATATATATATATATATACAGTAGAACTCCAATTATCCGAACTCCGACTATCCGAATCGCTGATTATCCGAATCACTTTCATAATTTCAGAAAAAAAAATTAAGACGGAAACGTACTACGATTCGCAAAATAAGGATTCTGTCTACGCGCGCTATTGTCCTTCCCTCCGAGAATCTAGTGTATTCGCAGCGCGAACATTATTGGGATGATGAGTCACCGTCTCATAGTGCAGTTCGATTATTGGCTGTGGTCCACCTGGGTTTCAAATTCTAAATGATGATGAACTTATTGAAAGTGTGAGTGAAGAAAGTGTCGAGGAAGAAGATGACTTTAATGTCGAAGTTGAAGCAGACACGGGACCATCAGCTAGTGAAGCATTTGCCGGCCTAGAAACTGTGTTGTAGTAGATGGAGCGTCAGCCTGAGTGTGACCACATGCAACCTCTCACAGTCAAGCGGATGCGCGACTTGGCTGTCCGAAAACGGACGAAGACTGTCAAGCAGCTTACTTTGACCGAGATGTTCAGCAAGCAATGACTTTTATTTATAGTACGGTACGTACATACTGTACTAATGTACAGCTCTTGTAAGTACGCTTAACATGTAAAAGTGTTGCGTTTTCATTTAATTAATTAAAAGATTTTTTATTTAAAAATAGTTTTTTTCTCCCGTTTTCAGCATACAAACATTAATTAATTAAAATAGACCATTTTTCGGAAAAAATCCAATTATCCGAATTTTTGATTATCCGAATGGGGTCCGGTCCCAATTGATTCGGATAATTGGAGTTCTACTGTATATATATATATATATATATATATATATAAGCGTATAACGTACATTAGCGGGAAATAGACCAACCAAATTTAAATTTTAAAAAAAAATTTATTTTGTTGCATGACAATCGTACTCAAGTTAAATTTAGTTAGAATGGAAAGCTGGAATCCATTTCATCGATTAAGGGTGGGTATGCTCAAACCAGGAACTCAGCTCAAAGAGCAGATGACACAACTTTCTTTTATGTTTATTATTGTTTTTTTTTTTATGTTTTAGGTAGCTTTCAATACAAAAAGCCGTTCAACTACCTATTGCAGCCGTTCGGAGGAAAGCAATTCCAAAAAATTTTGATATATTTTCACCGATCATGATCCCCAGACCCCCAAACCACCCTCCATTCAAATGTTGATTTACTATATATATCCATATATATATATATATATATATATATCTGACATATGTCATGCTGTAACTCTCTTATTTATGAACCAATTTGGATGTAACTGAGTATGTGTATAGGACATACTGTGGAACCACTCTAAAAAGACGGACCTTGGCATGCTGCCAAAAAAATAGACCCATCCGAAGGGAGGGAAGCGTTATATTAGGAGGAGACAAAATACAGGTTTCCCTTATCTTGCCTGACCGCTTGTCATTTCTTCACTGGCTGTTCTAGTACTATTAGCGTTTGTTTTCTCTCTCCTTATTTTGTTTGCTATTCATTTTGTATTTGTTTCTACTTGTATAAAATGGATTTAAAAGAATCTAAAAGCTCTCAAGGCAAACATTTTCACAGTGCAGTGAAAAATATGTTAAACAATGTTGTAAAATATTGTGATAATAAGTTAATGTAAAATATTGTGACAATAGAGTATGTATGGGCGGATATGAAGGAATTCATTCGAAAAAGAAATATAACGGCGGATTTAAATATGGATCAACTTTTTAAATTGACCAACCTTGCACTAGAAAATGTTAATGCTGAGAAATGGAAAAACTACTGCACGAACATAGAACACCTGGAAAATGAGTATTGGAAGAAAGACGGCATAATAGAAGAAATGTGTGATCCATTAATTATTTCGTTCGACGATGATGATGATTTTTTTCCGGATGATTCTGATGATGACATCGAAAATGAATAAGTTTGCCCTGCACTTTTTTTTTTTTTTTAAGAAGGTCTGTGATGATATTATGAAATACAAGCATTTTTATTGCTTTATTTTTTTCTGAGACCTTCACTTTAAAATAATTTTATTTTTACCAGCTTTAGCATATATTTTTTAAGTTCTTTCATCTCATTTTGACAATAATTTCATTTTTATTCCTATTTGCCTGAAATTTTTCAAGATTAACATTCAAATACTTAAAAATCGAACAGCGTCTTTAATTTTCCTATAAATTCGGCACATTGTGAGTTACAATTACAATTTTTTCGTGAACTTATCCGAAAAATAGGTTCAAAGGGCGACCTTCAACGACATTTTCAGTAAGATTAGTTACTTTTATAATAAAACGAAAAACGCTGTTCGATTTCCTGATATCTGAATAAGAAAGTCTGAAACTTTCGCGTATTTATGAATTAAAAAGATTTAGAAAAAGGTATCCGAAAACTTAATTTGAATTCGAGCACATTTTTAAAAATATTTGAGTGTAAAAAATATTTTTCATCCTTTTGTATGACTCTGTACTCTTTGAACTATTTTCTTTTATTATTAATTGAGTATTTTGTCATACATTTTCACCATATTATTAAATGGTTTCATGTAGGAAAATAAACATGAGCAATCAAGAAAAAAAAAATGGAATTCTTGCGGTAAAATTAAATATATGTATATATATTAATAATCATAATAATAAAAGAACATTTTAAAACCACACTTCTCCTACAATTACATAAGTGTGCCCTATAACTGTAAGGAACCGATATTTAAAATCGTAATTTATTTAAGAAAACAAGAAATTGCAATGTCATGTGTAAAAATACAGTAAAAAATAGTATTTATTTACTTAACATGTTTATATCCGATAATTAAATAATCTAAATTATCATAACATGTTTCTTTAGATTGAAGATATCCCCTTCATCGAAGTGAAAACTACAATTTTTATGTGCTTTATTACATAAGAACAAAAATCCTTTTTATAATCTTGTAACAAGTAAACATGAAACTATCGGAAATCAACTCATTCCCCCCACGAAAGCAAAACTAAGGGAGCCGGGGAGACTCCCTTTCATTACCCCGATCCCTATTATGAAGAATAGACTGGTCATATTTGGACCTGTTACTCACGTGACCAGTCTTTAAAGCTTGGCTGAGCAGTACCAAGGTCTCAACCGAGTTCGTTGACCAGCTACATCCGCCATCTTGCTTCAGAATGGCGGCCAGTTAAAAATTTTAAAAAATTCAAAAATTCAAAAACATGTACAAAAAATTATAAATTGAAAAAATTGTTTCTGTTAAGTGTTAGAATATGATACAAGGATTCTGGAACATTTTTTGTTTTTGTTATATTTTAAAAAATTGCTGAGATATGGCAGTTTGAAATTCTAGAGTGGCTGAGATTTTGAAACAATCTGATATTTGTTTGGCTGTAACTCGTATTTATGAACCGATATGAATGTGACTGATTATGTGTACAGAACATACCAAGGTCTCGACCGAGTTTCTTCGGCCAGCTTCATGTGCCATCTTGTTTCAAAATAAAAACAAGTTAATTTTTTAATTTTTTTTAAAAATTCAAAAAAATATAAAGTGAAAAAGTTGTTTTCGTTAAGTGTTAGATCGTGATACAAGGATTCCGGAACAATTTTTTGTTTTGGCTTTATCTTGAAAAATGGCAGAGATATGAAAGTTTGAAATTCTAGGTTGGCTGACATTTTGAAACAATCTGATTTTTGTTATGCTGTAACTCTCATGCTGAAATGCGCATTCAAATTCAGTAAAACCGGAATTGAAATGAAAACCGGATTGAATCTTCTATAATCGGGTTCCAAGCAATTTAGCTTCGGGTGTTTGAGTAAAATAAGTTCAATTTTTAAAAACATGGACTATGAAAGCTACCTTTTTCCTACCGGTACAGGTCGGAAGGACTTTTTTATATGTGGTTTCGAATTTGAATTTAAAATATTTCGATAGAACAGCATTTTTGCGTTGGACTAACCTCTATTCTATTGAAATAAAAATTGATTTTAGCGATTCAAGATTTATTTACCTCTATGGTGTCAACGTAGAAAATTTAGCCTACATATGGAAAATTTTAATGAGAAACTTATCGCACTGGCAATATTTAAAAATGTTCTAATATATATTTTTCTTTCTCTTTTTTATTTAACTGCAATTTTATTTAACTGTGTGTGTGTCTATATATATACACATACACACACACATTATCATAACACCAACTTAAACAATGAAATAATTAAGTATGAAATAATTAGTTGACAATGAAAGATTCCCCAACACACTTAATATGGAATCAAAAACATTGAAATAATAAGAAATTAAATAAAAATTGAATAAATGGAATTAAATGAAATGAAATTTGTGAAATTTAGACAGAATTATCAAGTCCCAATTGCCCAAATACCACAAATAAAATGAAATGAGATGTTTCATCATCATATTAGCCATACATTGCTAAAAAATATGATATTGGGACTACATCTCAAATACAATGATTCAAATCAGTGATAAAATAAAAAATAAAATACAATATTAAAAAGGAAAGAAGCCATACTTATAAATTACAGAGAGAACATTTAATAGAGACATTAAGTATAAAATCCATAAAGATGAAAAGAGATATAAATAAGATACCTTGCAGTTCATGAACCATCATGAAAACACCAACATGACTGGGGAATGAATTGCATAAAAAATCATAACATGTTGCCAATTTTAGAAATATAAATTGCTTAGAAATATAAATTTCTTTGCAGTGATGCCAGAAATAATGTTAAAATATAATGGATTATAAAATAAACAGGAACATTAGTGCTGCCATCTATTAGTAAAAGTGAATATAATCTTAATCGAAGGAATTGGATGGAAATAAATGTTTCATAATTCAACCAAATTACTATCTTAATTGATACCAATTAGTTAAATAATAAATAAATGAAATTAATTAATAAATAGAAAATCGAATTACATTAAAGTATGTATTAATGAATAATACTATGTTATAAATAAGTATTAAGATGGAAAAATTAATAATAAAAAAACAACTTAAAATAGTGCTGCCCTCTAGTGGTAAAAGTAAATATAAAGGAATGGATGGAAATTAGTGTTTAGTAATTAAACCAAATTACTATCTTAATGATAGCCATTAGTTAAATAATAAATAAATGAAATTAATTAATAAATAGAATGTTGAATAATATCTAAGTAATAGATGTATAAATTAATAATACTATGTTATAAATAAGTAGTAATATGGAAAAATTAATAATTAATGCAACATTAAAAATGTACCATTAAATGACAACAACGATTAAATAACTGTACTAAAAATGCAACATCAATTAAAATAAATTAAATTAAAATACTAAAGATTTGAATTAAGAATCAAAGAATTTAAAATTAATATTGATTAAATATTGAAATGAATTAGTCACGAATAATGTGGCTTCAAACAAAGTTAAATTAAATAAAAACACTTAATAAAATTAAAACATATTATATTAACACTGTATAAAAAGTAAATATTATCTTAGAAGTAAATATGATATTGTCCACCAAAGGTATTAATCCAAATCATTAGATCAAATACATTCTTAATATTAATGAATATAAATTCATTTAAAATAATTAAATAATGAATAAGTAAATCTAACTAAATTAATATACATATAAAAATAACACATCGCAGTCCATTATAAAATGTGTATGATCAAACAATTGTGTAAATCAAAATGCCCCCATTTATTTTTTTAAATATAAATTAACCATGCGTATTTTTCCATACAACGCCGCCACACACCTCCTCAATCCAACGTCTACCCACCCAACCGTCCTTTTATATATATTTTTTTTTTTGTAAATATTTATAAGATTATATGATTTTTTTATACATTTTTGAAACGCATGTGTTAATTTGGTTGTAAAGATCAAATAGGAACTAGCTATATATTAAGGAATATATGAATTTTTTTGGAAAACCATGTTGTAATGCTTCATAGATAAGTTTTTTAATATTTTTGTTAATAAGTTGAGAGGAACATAAACTTTTTATTCTATAAATATGATTAAAGAGTATATTACGATATACAGAATTATGAAGACATGATTTAAAATTAGTAAATGAATTAACTTTAAATTTAAATTCTTTACGTTTATCAAATAGATCTATTATTGTTTTGTTTTCTTTTAGTGTAATTTTAAGATCTAAAAAGTTAATAGTATTGTTAGAAAGGAGGTTTTCCGTTAATTCTAAATTAGTAGGATAATCAACTGGAAATATAGAAATATTAGTGTGATCAGTGGCAATTAAAATAATGTCATCAATATAACGATATAAATGTATATTACTATTAATAAATGTACGTTCATAATGATACAAGTATAAGTCTGAAAGTATACTAGATGTACATCCCCCTTGTGGTATACCGACTTTCTGTAAATATAACGTGTTATCATGCATTATATAATTATTATATGTAATGAAATTTGTTAAAGTTTTAAAATAAGCTGTATCGATATGAATTGGTAAATTAAGTGAATGTTGATACTTATAAAATAATGCATTTATAATATTATGTAGATCTAATAAATCTATATTATTAAAATCTTTGAAATCATATGCCATTATATTGTTAACACATTTAAGATTTTTCAAAATATTGACGAGTTGATAGCTATTTTTTATACAATGTGTGTTATCAGTGGATGTTGTCAGTGTATAAATTTGATTGAGAATTTTTAATAGATGTTTATTGGCTATATTATTATATGTATTGCATCCTATAGTTACAGTCCTAAATTTAATTGGATTTTTATGAAATTTGGGTATAAGAACTAAATAAGGATAATTAAAGTTAGTAGAATTAATATTTAATAATTTATAATAACTGTGAATTTTACGATTGTTTACAATTACATTTTCATTAGTTTTTTTAAAAGAATTGTTAGTAGAAATACAGGATGTAAGTAGTTGGTGATAATAAGCTTTACATATGATTGCATAATTATTAGGAGATTTGTCAATATATGTTATTACATAGTTTTTTTGTAATCTAGTAATTTGCTGGAACAATTGTTTTGTGTTAATTTTAACCATATTCGATAAATTTTGTTTTAAGGACGAACTTAATTTTTCAATAACCAGTATTTTCCATTGATTAAAATATTCAATAGGTTTACTATATGAAATTGAAATTTTATAAATAAAAATGTCTATATCATATATAAACTGTTTTATAATAGAATTTACATTAAATTTAGAAGGAAGTCTATATTTAGTACCATGACCCATGAGTTTTTGCAGTTTATAATCATTCACAATATTAAGATTACCAGTGATTATATGTCCATGATCATTATTAATGAATTTTTTTAGAGTGGGGTCATTGCAATTACACTGAAAAGTACTAGCATCAGATGTATTCTTTGAAAATGCATTATAGTTAAAAATCTTTCTTCCAATTGTAGTAGGATATTTAAATGTCTTTGAAAGTTGAAGATTTTTTATAGGAAAATAACAGTTTTTATCATTAATTATAGAATTAATATTAATTTTATTAAAGATTTGATTTGAAAAAGTTATAATTATTTGAGTATTAGTGTTTTGAATTTTTTGTTTATTTAAATTAATGTTAAAAAGATTAGCTCTTGTCATAATTAGATCATAGAAAATATCAGAGAAATGATTTGAGTAAGATTTACTAAGAAATACATTTAAATATTGTACTATCAGTTTCTTTTTAATAGCAAAAATATATTTTCGTATTAAAAACCAGTTGTAGTTCTTAATATAGTTTTGATGAAGAGTGTTGATTTGTTTAGGAATAAATTTATTGGAAATAACAACTGTAGCAGTACATTTTCCTCGCTTGTTACGTGTTGTTTTATGATTTAAATTATGATTTAGAGTAAGATAAATAGGAGAATAATCTGTAGTATTATTTGTTGAAAAAACTTTAACTGGTCTGTTAAATAATTCACTATTAAGTCCATAAGGATAAATAGTGTTATAATATTTCATATATGAAGACTCCATAAATAAACGTTCTGATTTAGCTTTTATTATTTGTATAATTTCAATTGTAGTATTTTTAAATTTATGTTTATGAAAATGTTGTATTTCTGCTGTGGACTGCAAATTTTTTGCTTTGTTCTTGTTAGTGTCTGAACGATGTTGATTAATACGTTTATGTAATGGACCTGATATTTCACCTATATATTTCAAACCACATAGGTTACAGTTTATGCTATAAATTACATTAAATGCTTTACAAAAAGTTGATAAATTAGGATCTGATACAATTTGTTTCTGAGAAGCAAATGGACAAGTCTTGCAGCGAGCATCATTACATAATCTAAAATATAATGGAGGAGGAGGAGAGTAAAAATGGTCACTTGATGTCGATCCAGGAACAACCCATTTATTGCCCCTGTACCGGGCACTACACTGCATAGATGCAAAGTGTATCTTGCCAGGAACGAGAATTTTACTTAGAACTACCATTAAAAAAATATGACACAATAAAAATACAATTTGAAGAAAAAGAAAATATAAATGAATTAAATTAATGTATGAAACATAGAAAACTTGATTAATTAGAATTATTAAAAATCTTGAATAAATGAAAGTATATACAAAATGTACAAATTAAATAAGTAGAGCTAAAAAAACTCAATAAAATCACAACCAAAATTATGAAAACTCGCATTGCATAACCTCCAAAACAGAAAACCAATGGACTTTTTAGTAGAAAAAAAGTCAAATGAACCAAGTCATTATAACATATCCATTAAAATACAAAATCCAAGCAAAGACTCCCATATTGTTAACCCAATGGACTTCTCAGAATATTGCGATCAGATCAAAACAATTTACCAAAGCATGTTTAACGTTAAAACACAATAATTTTAAATATTTTTGAAAAATGTAACATAATATAAAATAACATTACATATATAAGTGCAAGAACAGAATATCAATATGTAATTAATACTAGTGATTAATAGGACAATATCATACAAATGCAATAGAAAAGGAAATGTTTCATGTGATGTACATAATGAATCAATTATTGGAAATTCCTATAACTTGGTATCAGATAACTACAAGTAGAAATCAAATATAAAACACACAATGATAATGCGCAATTGCAGCAGAGATCAAAGCGTATAATATTTAAAAGATTGCTAATATCAATTAGCACCATTATCAATATATTTAAAAAATATATATGCAATACCATAATGTATAAGAAAAAATATTAAAATGAACTGTTAAGATTCAAGATATCATAAATAAGACATCATAAATGACTTACATTCATAATTATATGCGCATGTGCAGCATAATAATTTGAATGCTAATATATAACCATAAATGAAACATTATCATAACACCAACTTAAACAATGAAATAATTAAGTATGAAATAATTAGTTGACAATGAAAGATTCCCCAACACACTTAATATGGAATCAAAAACATTGAAAGAATAAGAAATTAAATAAAAATTGAATAAATGGAATTAAATGAAATGAAATTTGTGGAATTTAGACAGAATTATCAAGTCCCAATTGCCCAAATACCACAAATAAAATGAAATGAGATGTTTCATCATCATGTTAGCCATACATTGCTAAAAAATATGATATTGGGACTACATCTCAAATACAATGATTCAAATCAGTGATAAAATAAAAAATAAAATACAATATTAAAAAGGAAAGAAGCCATACTTATAAATTACAGAGAGAACATTTAATAGAGACATTAAGTATAAAATCCATAAAGATGAAAAGAGATATAAATAAGATACCTTGCAGTTCATGAACCATCATGAAAACACCAACATGACTGGGGAATGAATTGCATAAAAAAATCATAACATGTTGCCAATTTTAGAAATATAAATTGCTTAGAAATATAAATTGCTTTGCAGTGATGCCAGAAATAATGTTAAAATATAATGGATTATAAAATAAACAGGAACATTAGTTCTGCCATCTATTAGTAAAAGTGAATATAATCTTAATCGAAGGAATTGGATGGAAATAAATGTTTCATAATTCAACCAAATTACTGTCTTAATTGATACCAATTAGTTAAATAATAAATAAATGAAATTAATTAATAAATAGAAAATCGAATTACATTAAAGGATGTATTAATGAATAATACTATGTTATAAATAAGTATTAAGATGGAAAAATTAATAATAAAAAAACAACTTAAAATAGTGCTGCCCTCTAGTGGTAAAAGTAAATATAAAGGAATGGATGGAAATTAGTGTTTAATAATTAAACCAAATTACTATCTTAATGATAGCCATTAGTTAAATAATAAATAAATGAAATTAATTAATAAATAGAATGTTGAATAATATCTAAGTAATGGATGTATAAATTAATAATACTATGTTATAAATAAGTAGTAATATGGAAAAATTAATAATTAATGCAACATTAAAAATGTACCATTAAATGACAACAACGATTAAATAACTGTACTATATATATATATATATATATATATATATATATCAAATTTAGAATTATACTTTTTTTACGATATTTGACTCATACTTACAAACATAATCTAAATTTTCTCCTTTTTACAAAATATTTAAAAAAAAAAAAAATCATATAGAAAATGCCGACGATATTTGGTCGAAATTTTCTTACAAAACTAAAATATAGAAAATAATATAAGTTGAAAAAATTAGAAATTTTGATTTTTGTTCAATTAAAGCTTATTGAAAAGGAGAAAGAATTTTTTTTCAATCAGTGAGAAAATTAGAAAAATTTCCATATTATTAATAACTTCCATATATTTACATTTTATCACATATATAAGTGCCAAGCCACATTTTTGGTGAAATAAATCTGACACTGTAATATGTTGCTTAATATTGTATATAAATTATAATATCCTACATATTACTTTTTTCCAATGTCATTAGGTGGCAGCATATGTCCCAGGTTTCGTTTTAGCCCCAGATGTTTCTAGAACTTTTTTACCAGAAAAAAATGTATATCATTAAAGTAATGCCATATTGTTATTCAGAATATCTAAAATGTTACTCAGAAATTGGCAAAGAAAAACTTTATGTTACATATTTCAGTTTGAGTATTTGATATAATTTTCAAATTGATCTATCTCAGAAGTTCAAAAATGTGGTTTAGCACTCTCTTGCCTCGACCTCTTCATATACATTAAGACATATAAAGCAGGACAGCAAATTTTTATGAATCATTTGTTATGAGGTATGCTAAAATGGGCTTGTTAAAAATTATTTATTACCCTTTTGTGAAAAGAAAAAACGAATTATATTTGTTTTGTCAAAAATTTGCTGCCCCGCTTTTTATTCCTTAATATATATATATCTGCTAAAATGTAAATATATGGAAGTTATTAATGATAGAAAAAAAATTCCATTTTATTTACTGATTGAAAAAGACAAAATTCTATTTTTTAATGCGTTTTACTTGAACTAAAGTCAGAGTATTTATTTAGTTTTTTAAATATTATTCAATAAATGTAATGGATTTATAACTTTTTTTTTAAATTTTTATATCACCTGACATATTTGACAGGCTTTCAACGACAGGCTAATGTATATATAAATGTATGTGTTTTATGTGTGCGTGCGTGTGTATTTCAATTGAAACTGTCAAAAAAGAGCCTTAGACGAAATAGGATATATTTCTATTCACAGTAAAAAATCTTTGCTTTTATTATTATTAACATTGTTATTATTATTATTCAGTTTAATTTTAGAGAGAGCGTGTTTTCAGATACCTCATAGAATCCTTTCCCTTTTTATTAATAAAGCAATTTTGCAGATGGGTTTATTATACAATACTTTATGACTAAAAGAGATAGAGAGATAAAAATGAGGTTACATAATGTATAATTTGTGGGATGCATGTTGCTTTGTATTCACCTGAGAAACATTATATTCCCCAGTCTCATTAATGTTATTGCGTTTTTCAGTTACGTCATATCAACTAGGCTGATGTTAAATTGCTTTTTTTCAAATATTATATGCATTAAAAGTACATGTGATACAAATACATAAACACAAAAAAGAAAATCTTGGAATTGCTGATGTAGTTTTATTAAATTTCAACATTTATCACTATTATTATTAGTAGTAGTAATCAACAAAGTTGAGACAAACATTGAGAAGTTGCTCTCAATCGCCAGAAAAAAGTCGTGCAATTTATCATAAAAGCACTCCGTTCATGGAAAAAAACCGTTTTTGTATTTTGGAGAAGAATTCATTCCTGTATGTTTTGCTCTTCGTCTTATATATATATATAAGGAGCTTAATATTGTCATTTTTAGGCTTAATTCTAATAATATTCAACGAAATAACATATCTTTACTAGGAATTATTTTTACAAAGCTCCTCTGAAGAATCCATAAGATATTCATAGTTTCTCATATTTGCATCTTCAATTTACCCAGTTTTCTTTTTGTATTATCTTTCTCTTAGATTTTTACACATGTGATTACATTTTAATTATAATATATATATATATATATATATATATACACACAGGGTGATTATAAAAAAACTATCCCGATATATGAGCCCCTAACTATCATACCGTTCACAGAAACTGAATGAAATTTTGGTTTAAAGTATTTTGAGATATGCGCTCAAGAATCATATGAAAAACAACAGTTAAATTCTAACAATTACGGTTACAGTGACAAATTTTCGAAAATTTCAAATGGAAACACCTACTCTTTTTTTATTGGAATGTGATCTTCATAGTGAAAAACCATAAAATACGTTAGAACGGTACCTGTAGCACGAAAATCGCCGGCGCTAGACAAATTAAGAAGAAAAATGAAAACAAACAATAAACGACAGAGAAACAACAGAAAACGAAATATTTGATTGTGTTTCACAAATTTACCACTTCACACACGTTGACACTTTGCATGCGGCACATGGTGGATAACACTGACAATAAAATGTTTTACTTTCTGTTGCTTCTCTGTCCTTTATCAGTTGTTTTCACTCTTCTTCTAAGTCTGTCAAGAACCGGCAATTTTCGTGCTACAGGCTATAGATACCGTTAACGTTTTTTATGGTTTTTCACCATGAAGATCACATTCCAATAAAAAAAATTAGGTTTTGCCATTTAAAATTTTCGAAATCTTGTCACTGTAACTGTAACTATTAGAATTTAACTGTTGTTTTTTATATGATTCTTGAGCGCATACCTCAAAATACTTTAAAAAACAAAATTTCATTCAGTTCCTGTGAACGGTATGATAGTTAGGGGCTCATATATCGGGATAGTTTTTTTTATAATCACCCTGTATATATAGTTAAAATGAAATTACGTGTGTGAAAATCAAAGGAAGAGATAGTAAAAAAATCAAAGAAAAGATTATAAATATCTTATGGAATGTCAGAGAAGCTTCATAAGAATAATCCATAGTCAAGATATGCTATTTCATCAAACATTGTCAGCATTAAGCCCAAAAATGGCAATATCAAGCTCCTTATAACATATAAAAAAACCCCAAAAATTTGAAGAGAACAAGAGATCCAAAAAATATACAATGCTTCAACTGCAATTGACAAAAAAAAAACTAAATCATTACAGACACAACTCACCATTAAAATAAATAATATATTATGAATTATTCTTATGAACCTCCTCTGAAGAATTAATAAGATATTCTTGATTCCTCATATTTGCATCTTCAATTTACTGTTTTATTTTTGCGAAGGCTAGAGAATGCTTTTGAAACGATCCGAACGTTTGATTATTCTCACGGTCGCAAATAAAAGAATGACAGCAAAGGAAATTGTAATCCACATTATGATCCACCATAGACTTAGAACCTCTAGAATTAAAGTTAGTAAATATAGTAGCCCTATACACTGCAAAAAATAATTGTTGATTTTACAGTAAAAAACTGGCATCCCAGCTGCCAGTATTATACCGTAAAATTAACAGTATTAAACAGTAAAATAAGCAGTAATACGCTGCCGCGCAAGCAGTAACACGCTACCGCGCAATCAACAATTATTTTTTGCAGTGTATAGCTATAGACTGTAAGAAAAGCAATTAAAATGACGGTTATCCCTAAATATGTAAAACCACGCCTGTGTCCGCGTTTAACATCTGCCTATAAAAAGCCCGCATTCAGTTAGAAGAAAAGCAACAAGCGAACTGTTTAAAAATTAGTTTCATTGATGAAAATAAGTTTAGTTTCGATAGTATAGACAGTATTTTAATTTTTACTCAAAATTTTCCTCTTTTTCTTATTTTTCTCTCACCTCCTCACCTTAAGAAAACCATAATTATTTATTGTCTGTAGTTAAATAAGTAAAATATGTAGGGGTTGGGGGAACATAAAGGATATTCTTGAAGTTTTTCATAATTTATAAATGACATTTGTTATATATAGTATTTTTTTAAAATAATTTATTCATCTTGTCGGGATATATTGTTGCGAATTCAGGCTGAATAAAACATGCCTCTGTCTGAGAATAATAAGCAGTTAACGTAGTTGTAGAAAGACTATCAAATATCGTTCTTTTCAGGGTGTTTACTTCCAAAAAATGATGTTACTTTGAAGGTTTTTGACACTTTTCGTGAATGGCTCATTATTAGATGTATAGTAGACTTCCGTTTATCCGACACTAGCGGAACGAGGGGTATGTAAAGGAAAAAATCGAAATCGAAAAATAGGGAGGCATTATCAGATGCATTTTCTAACTATGTAAACTTTGTAATTAAAATTACTCTAAATGAAGTCTATATCTACTACCACAAAGTGAAAAAAAAATCTGTTATCAAAAAAGAATATTATAAATAAAAATCAGCAGTTTAACATAAGTCATAAGTGATCAGTTTAACATAAAGTATTTTCACAAATTTAATTTATCTGTATTTTTTCACCTTTTTTTTTCTTTAAAATTCTCCCATAATGGTGTCCGTTATAAGCTTTACATCACATAAAATTAATAATAAATTTTTGATGGCCTGAATGATTGTTCCCGGAGCCACCAAAACATAGCCCGCGATCCATCCACAGTTTGGGAACGGCTGTGTTATTTTTATTACAGAAAGGCGTGTATAATTGCTGATTTAATAAGTCAGCTTTAACAAAATATTCCTTTCTATATTCCTATATCATTATAGTGAAATTCCAACTATCCGGATTTTTTTTTTTTTTTTTGATGCAATTTGGATTTCCAGGATTCCGGATAATTGTGGCAATAATAATAATGAAAAAAATTAAATTGTGAAGTAAAAAAAACCTCGAAATTTCTCGCTTTTGCTTAATAATAAGTATAAAAATAAAAATAATTAAACAATCCCCGACCCCCACCCCCCAAAGAACAACAAATCATGTGTCAAGAATAGATTATGAAACACTTTCCAACATATTCAGAATACTGTAAGAGGTCAAAGCCAAACCGGACGGTGAGGCCGGAAAACACATAACACATTTGAAAACCCATTTTTAGAAATTACCATCTACACTGCAAAAAATAATTGTTGATTTTACAGTATAAAACTGGCATCCCAGCTGCCAGTATTATACCATAAAATTAACAGTATTAAACAGTAAAATAAGCAGTAATACGCTGCCGTGCAAGCAGTAATACGTTACCGCGCATGCGCGGTAGCGTATTACTGCTTGCACGGCAGCGTATTACTGCTTATTTTACTGTTTAATACTGTTAATTTTATGGTATAATACTGGCAGCTGGGATGCCAGTTTTATACTGTAAAATCAACAATTATTTTTTGCAGTGTAGATAGCGTATTCAAAATTTTATTTATTAATCTACTAAACATGCGAAATAAAAATTCGAATTAATCTACTATATATATATAATACAATGGGCTGCTGATAACTGCAGTTTTGCTGAATGGATTTTGATGTGACTTGTACTGTTAGTTAGATACTTTTCAGGGAAGGTTTTAATATATAACACACCGTTCCACGTTGCTTTAGTTATAAGAACTATGGAGGGAAGTTCTATAATCAGATGAACCCGATTATGAAATATTAACCATTATAAAAATTTCTACGGGCGGATTTTGATGAATGATGAGATTTGCATTGTTTGTTAGATAATTTTTAGGCATTGTTTTAGTATATTGCATATTGTTCTACGTTGCTTAAATATAGAATTATAAGGGGAAGTTCTATAATCAGGTGAATTCCGATTATGAAAGATTAGCCTTTTTAAACGGTTCCACTGATGGATTTTGTTAATTAGTTTGTTTGCATTGTTAGTTAGATAATTTTTCAAGAATGACTTTAGTATATTGCACGTCGTTCTATCGTTCTTTACCCAAATCCTATACTGTAAATGATCAACTAAAAGAGTTGGCCCTTAACAGCCCAAATATTGTCTGACACATTAGGCAATATAATAGCGCAATGGCGTTCGTATCATTTTCAGCAATGTGGAAGAACATTCCAAGTAAAGGTCCATATTGCTTTAAAATACAAGGTCAAATTTACTGATATATTTCTTTTGATTCAAGGTTCGTTTGGAGAAACCGACCAGCGTAGCTAGCTTGCGAAGCCTGCATAGTTATTTATACATCACTTTGAAAATAAATACTACTTAACTCGTATTTGATTCAAAGAACTGTTGATTGACCCTAGTAAACAATTTTAAAAAAAATCGGTACTTGCATGAATTTAGTAGTGTTAGTAGGTTCTTGGTAGACATATATTCCGAGCAACGGTCAAACCTTCTAACTGTTTACATGTGTGGGCGAGTTTAACGACCGCATTCCTAAGAATGAAAGAACAGTGGAAAATCCCTAACATTTTTCTTAGGCACACCCACCACATCTGTTAACAAGATTCAACGCTATCTGCTTTTTAAAAAAGAAATTTTAATTTGCTTGCAGCAAGATTTAGGATACTGCGTAATTAGTGCTAAAAAATTCTCTCTAATTAATTTCGACTTATTAAGTCTGCTTTTCAGTACTACACTGCAAAAAAAAAAAAAAAAAAAAAAAAAAAAAAAAAAAAAAAAAAATTGCTGATTTTACAGTATTATACTGTAAAATCAGTATTTTTTTTTTCCAGTGTTAATTTTTTAAATAATTCTTCGGTTTTTTCTGGAATATGAGAATAGAGAAATACCTGAAATTGGTAACATACCGATTTAGAATGATTCAAACAGGCTTCAAAAATTGCAATTAAACATGTGTTTTAATGTTGGTTTAGATATGAATTTCAAGGAAATTATATGTTACGAATGAATACGTGCAGCTCGCATAAGTTTTTGTTTTTGAAAATGTAATTTTTAACACTTTCCAGCATAGTGAAAAAGTGTTTGTGCATTTCCGTTTTTCTGGCCGTCTGTCTGTCTAGTCCTTGGCCGACCTTTTTTTTTTTTTTTTTTTTTTTTTTTTTAACAAGACGGCAAAACGTTAAACTTAATGTATCAGTTTTCAACAAAAAATATGATTTTATTTTGTTTGTATAAACTGAAAAGTTAAAACTTTTAAAAAAGCATCGATCAATGACTATAGGGAATATAGACATTCATTAAGGCGGTATTCAAAAAAAAATATTTTTCCACGCTCAACAACTCAAAATTTTCTGACACATTTTCAGACTCATTTTAAAAATAAAAACATGAAATTTGGCAACGTGGTTTATGAAGAGATTTATAAGTGACATGTACTTTTATTTTTCGTTCAATTAATTAGAAATTGATTTACAAACAATTATTTTCACAGTACGATAATTTTCTTTTGCTTCCAGCGCTATCGCTTCGGGAAATTCGGTTCAAAATATCCACTTTCACAGCATTTTTTGAAATATATTCTGTCTTTATCAAAAAAATGACCAATACGGACATTATAAAGTTTCTGAATAAGAGAACCTACCAATTGGATACATTTTAAAGCAAAAATGAATTTAAAAATAAGTCACAAAATAAGCAGTTAGGATTTGAATACACCCTTAAAAGAAAAAAAAAAACAGAGAAATCATTTGATAAGTTACCGATATATCTCGGCTACCGACACTTAAAAACATTGTTTGGAGAAAATTGCGTTTAAATTTTTGCAAGCAGTACCGCTCGATCGTGCTCTGTGCAACAAGAATCGTTATGTATTCTATATATGATTCATTTTTTGAAAACAACTTCGAGATAATATTTTTGAAATGTCCGACATTCAGAAAATGCAAAATAATAATTATTATTAATTAATTAAAATAAATTCATTAATAACAAGAACGAAAAATTATGCCTCAGGCATAGATTATGAAACACTTTCCAACACTAACAGAATATTATTATGAAATTTATTTTTTTCATGTAATGAAATGAGATATTTAAATAAGCAATTTAAAAAAACATACTCATTAAAAAACCATTTTCAGCAATTGCTGTCCATATCCGCTAATGTGTGCGAACTATTTCGTGCAGCCCTGTATTTGATCTATAGAATTTTTTTATACACGCCATATAATATACTAAAAATTAGATAGATTTAAATATGTATATCACAGGGAAAACGCTCTTCCAGCAATTATCGTAGTCTAAATTACATATGATATACATAGTCAGTCCGGTAACCGAATTCTTTTGTGCGTCTCTGTAAATAAATTCTACGCACTCTATAATCATATCTATAATCAATGAAAAACATGTTGTAGTACACCGCAGTGATTCTTATTAATTTCGTTTATTTGAAGTATCATAACATCATTAAAATGCACCGCAGACGATTTCTCCCGTAGATCATAATGTAATGAAATTCTTTTGTGCGTTCCTGTAAATAAACTATAAATTCTACGCACTCTATAATCAATGAAAAACATGTTGTAGTACACCTAAGTCATTCTTATTAATTTCGTTTATTTGAAGTATGATAACATCATTAAAATGCACCGCAGACAATTTTACCCGTAGATCATAATGTAATGAAATTCTTTTGTGCGTTCCTGTGAACGAACTATAAATGTTATGCATTCTATGCTCCTGAAAAAGAATGTTGTACTGCACCTCAATCATGCATATAAATCTCATTATGTTTGAAATATTGTAGCATCAATAAAATGCACCGCAAACAATTTTCTCCCTAGACCATAATGTAACGGAATTATTTTGAGTGTCTCTGTAAACGAACTATAAACGCTACACACTTAATTTTCTATGTCGAACATTCTATAGTAAATCTCAATACCACAAAAAATTACATAGCATTCCGAGTATGTGTAAGAGAGTTAGAGCACTGGCCAAACAGGCAGGCAAACCGAATTCATAAACACTTTTCAACTATGTTGGAAATTGTTAAAAATGCCTTTTTTGAAGCCGAAAAACTCCCATAACCCCTTAATGTCACGAATGATCAAATTCAAAATTTTGAGAATCTGAAGTAGCATATATATATTTTTTTAAACCTCTCAGATATGCACCAAATATTTTTCTTTTTCTCGTCGCGATCTTAAAAATTTTGCAATAAAGAATTAAAGTCTGAAATAGATTTTTTGTAAATCAATACATTTTTCGTCTTTTTACTGAATTAATACATAACGAAAGTTGTACTCTAATTTGCTGTCTCTGACTCAGCTCGTGTAATTTTAGCTGCCGTGGAACGATTTAATCAATAATCAATTTCAGTGACCCATTTCATCTGGATCTAGGTTTTAATAAAATGACTTTTATTCTAAAATTTATTATTTTAGATTAAACGAAGGTTTTTGACCATTCAATTCTAAAGAAAAACTGGGGTATTTCTTTTCTCTACTTCGCACTATTTCTTTGAAAATTTATTTTTAGAGAGGATTTTTTTTTCTAAATTAATTCACATTTACAAAAATTCGTAAGGTTATTTTTCGGCCACAAAATTTTTATTTATTTATTTTGGCCCTTTTAAACTGTAAGAACATTGTATTAGAAAAATACCGTCATACAAAATTAAATATTGTGGATTTTTCTTTATTTAGAGACAGAATGGACATTATTTTTATCATACACCATTCAAAGGGTTGTTATAAAAAAAATGATCACTTCAAGTTACGTCACCATTATCTGTGATCGCTTATGAAGGTTTTGAAGAGCGATTTTTTCTTAAATTGACAGTTAAAGAAATAAGAAGAATCGACTTCATATACATATTTTATTGCTACTTTAGAGTGGGTAAAATATATCTTTTAAAATAAAAATCAAGAAGTATTTATTGATCTCAGACACTCAGGCACGTAAAATCTGTCATTAAGGCATTACTCCCTCCCCCCTCCCCCCCTTCCTTTCTCTATTTCCGTTTTCTCCCCTTTTTCATTCTTCTTTCTATACAAGAAGAAAGTATTGAATTAATGAAAGATTTAGGCTTTAGATTTTCGGTGGATTTATATAGGTTTTAAAAAGCCCTAAACACGATTTCATTGTTTTTAGAAAATTTCTGTCCGTGACTCTGTGTGTCTGTCTGTGTGTGACATAAATTTTGTAGGCACTCTAACTCACGAATTACTGCGTAAAATAGAATAAAATTTCATATGTTCTATCCTTATGTGAACTGGTGCTGATTAGTTTTGGGGCAAAATCCCCCGAGAGGGGGTGCCGCAAATCGATGATTTGTTCAATTTATGTGATGCTTACCTCTAGTTTATATGCGCAGAATTCAACGAAACATCAAATTAAAAACCCTCATGATAGGAATAGATTGTCATCCAACTTTGGTTGCGGTTATCTAAGTAGGGATGCCAATATTAGATGATTTGTTCGAAATATGCTATGTTTATATCACCAGTTTAAATGCACAGAATTCAAAACTTATTTGCCAAATCAATATAATTTCCTGTACGAATTAAATCCTTTAATTGATTTGATTTATATAGAATAAATTTTTGTGATGGCTACAACATACTAGTTTTGAAGACGGTTTCAAAAATGTATTTTGAAATTATTAGCTTAAAAATTTCTCCAAATGTTGTCTTCCATTATGTTTACCAATTTAAATAAGATCAAAATCTGAAATTTAAATAAATCCGATTATATGGTTGTAAATAAATACGAAAATTATGTATGGCGTCAGGAATTTTTTTTATATCAAAACATATTAGTATGTTATGGCCATCACAAAACTTTCTTCTATATAAATCAAATCGTCTGCAACAAAATTAAATGACAATCTATTCGTTCTTGAGTTACAGATAACTCGGAAATGGTGAAAAACAGAGCTCAGCAGCGTGGCTGAGAGGTTCTGCTCTCAAAGCTGGTAGACGGAAGGTGCTAGGTTCAAACCCCTGTCGCGCTCGTCGACCTAACCGTTCGGAGTTTTCCGTGGTTTTTTCTTCGAAGCTTGCCGTAATTACGGGTTAGGATCCCTTAGAAAGACCCCCTCGGAGGGCACTCCCCCTTGGGCCTATATCCCTCGAGTAGATAATCGGCCATCATAAATCAACCAACCAAGTCAAAACCTAATCAGCACGAAGTTATGACAAGGTCTAACTGAATCTGAAGTTTGATTAAATTCCGCGCATTAGTTCTTGAGATGGAGTGCCCACATATTTTGTGTCAATATACAGACATACAGATTTGCGGACAGACATTTTCTAAAAACAGTCAAATCGTGTTCAGGACCTTCTAAAACGTATAAATCCGTCAAAAACCGGAGGTCGAAATTTTTCATGAATCCAATACTTTCTTCTTGCAAAGATAGAAGAAAGTAATGAAAAATAAAAAGCAACTAGGCGAGACACGTGTTTGATAATATTCATAACCCCATTAACATAATATTTATCTCTGCAAGATGACTCATTAACACGACATTGAAAAACAATGATCGGAGATGTTTTTCTTCGATTGACAACGTAATCGAGAAGTCGATATACATACTTTCTGAGATCTGCCTACTATAAAAGGTTTCTCCTTGAAGCTCGCTTTCCTAACCTATATAAGGAGGCAAAGGGAGTAACTGTTATGTGATTACTTCATTTCAATTACATCAGTATTCAAATTCGAGAACATCGTGACCATTTTTCTTATTTTGTTTTTGTGTCCTTGTCGCGATTATTATTATTCAGAAAATGTGTTACACAAATTCGGAAGTGTTGTATAGAAAAATATTTTTGCCATTTTCGTTTACCGTTTGTAAATCCATATCCGTTACTTTCTACCACAATCCAGGGCTGTAGCTAGAAGTAAACAATAGGGGGTGCTCAAGAAAATGTAGGGGGGGGTGGGGGCTCATACTATTTCTCTCTCTCTCTGACACATGCACGCACAAACACAGATATATAGGATCAAAGTATTATATAGAAAGGTAAATTAGTGCATATTCATAGTGTAGGCACTATGTTTCTTGTTAAATTGTTTATAATAACTTTATTTGATACTAAGAAAAGTAAAAGCTGCAGACAGGGATGTAATACCTTCTGGATTATTTTAAGGAATACCGTATACCCTCTTCTCAAAAACACTATAGCATATACTTTTTTGGGTACACCCTCTGCCTAAAGCGTATGTCCTCTGGTTTTTTTACTACTACATCACTAGCTGCAGAATGAAAATTTTCCGTGTATAATTATACTAGTGAAATATAATAAGTGATGATGTCAAAAAGTAAATAAAAAGCTGTTTCACCTGTTTCAAAAGAGTTGCAACCTTTAATTTTTTTTCTGAATATTCCCTGCCCTTCAGGATTCTAAAGTTTGTGTTATTATATGATGAAAACATTAGAATAATCAAGGGTTATTTTGCATTTTAAAATTATTTTTGTGCCTAGTCAAAAACTAAAACCACTTGTATTTAAATTGGCTATAACTCATTAGAATAACTTTGTTTTATGCTAATAATAGAAAACGCTGCAAAATGAAAAATTTCAGTATATAACTAATGCAAAAGTCAATGTTTGCATCAGCAAAAGGTTGCTAATTCTGAGTATGTGCAGATAGGATGTGCGACTGTTGAAACACTTATTTGCAGTTTTTAAACAAATAACACAATTTAGTATTTATGCAAAACTGTAAGGCCCCCAAAACGAAGTTCAATTTTTGAACAGAGTTTCATTTGGCGGCCTTGGCAACTTTCCCAGGGGGGGGGGGGGGCTCAAAAAATTTCAAGGGGTGCTGAGCCACCCCTGGCACCTCCCTAGCTACGGCCCTGCCACAATCACTAAATAATTTTTTTTCCATACATGTAGAAAAATTTCAGATGTGTAATTATTAAGATATCAAGAAAATAAACAGTTTTTTCATTAGGCACTAGTCATTCTCTAATGTGCAAAATCCGGATAAATCATACAATTTACAAAATAATATATATTTATTTTGGTAGGAGAATCATATTTTCGGTGCATGAGAAATATTTAAAAGGATTTAGTTGTCTAATCTAATTTTAATAAAGTCTGCTTTAAATAACAACATGACAGAAAAGATAAATTTTAGCGATTTGATTCTTATCTATAGTGAAGACGAGATTTCGATATGGATACAGCTTTTATTAACTGGTATAGTAAAAAGAATCGACGTTTCATGGAATTAGATGTAACTGAATATTTCCTCCTTTCAGTTAATTAAATATGGTTTTCATAAATAAATATGTTATTTATTTATGTTATTTATGGTCTTTAATTAGTAGATATTTATTTAATTTATACTGTAGGTTTTATTTAAAATTTATTATGGTATAATTTTGATTAGGATGTTAATACAAAAAGCATAAAAAACTTCTGAATAACACCTAAAATAAGGAATGCGCACGGCCTTTCGAAAGAACTTTGTCTTTCTTCGTCAGGCGCAAAGAAGACGTGCAACCACTTTGAAGGCCTAGGCTTTTATAGTATTACACCAGTTTGTTCAATACTTTAATATAATGTAATACAGTTTACAAAAAACTTTTTCTTTCACGATACATTATTTATTTTTTATTCAATGTATTTTAATCCTAATTTAAGATTATATTTAAACAGATAATATTGTTTATTTATAGTTTTATTTGCTAAAAAATAACTGCCACAAGAAATTGAGTCATGCCATTGGACGAGAAGTTAATAGCTGCTAAATAACTCAACAATAGCAGGGGAAAAAATCCTTTAGTGTGAAAGAGAAGTCTGTTTGTTATCACTACATAGTATAAAACAAAGTCGCTTTTTCTGTCCCTATATCCCTATGTACGCTTAAATCTTTAAAACTACGCAACGGATTTTGATGCGGGTTTTTTTTAATAGAAAGAGTGATTCAAGAGGAAAGTTTATATGTATAATAACATCCATTAAACAGTGGAGAAATACTGTTATTTTTGAGGTTTTTAATGTGATGTCGTAAATAATTTCATTTTTTACATTTGTTATTTTGGCCGAAAAGGTTACCATTGCTATTTTTTTGCCGATCATTATTGTTGCAGAAAGAAATGAAAAGGCTATACATCTCCAAAAATAAAAGAAAAACTGTGTTAAATTAATTAATTAAAAAAAAAAAAAAAAAAAGAAAGAAAAAAGAGTTTTGATGAGAGAATATTATAAAACGAAAATATTTAATTTAAACATGATTGGGAATGTTCGCAATGTTTAAAAAATTATTCAAGGGGCAAGATTGCTATCGAAACAATATTTCGCGATTTATCTTTTGTTTTTGGCGATTTTGATTTTACTTTTGATCCTAAACAATTTGATTTTAAGCCAAAAGGTGTCTTTTTTTTTTTTTTTGATGCAGAAAGAATTGAAATGGCTATACAGCTGGAAAAATAAAAGAAAAAGCTGTTATTAATTTTATTTAAAAAAAAAAAGAAAGAAAAGAAAAACAGTTTTGATGAGAGATTTTAAGCCAAAAGGTGCTTTTTTTTTTTTCAAGTGTACGATCACTGGCGCCCGGCTAACCGAAAAGTACCTTTTTTTTAATTCAAATGCAAACTATATTAATGGCAATACACTTCTATTTACTTCTACATATATGAAATTTCGTTCCGGCTGCTTATAACTCGAGTTCTGCTGAATGGATTTTCGTAGAGCTTAAACTGTATAAGATAATTTTTCAGGGTAGGTTTTATTGTATAACATACCGTTCTGCGTAGCTTAGTTATAGAATTATTCTGGGAAGTTCTATAATCAGATCAATCCGTTTATGAAATATTAGCCTTTTTAAAAGATTTTGCCGAATGGATTTCGATGAAACCTACACTGTTAGATAACTTTCTAGGGAAAGTTTTATTATATAACATATCATTCTACGTTGCTTAGTTCTAGAATTATAGGGGGAAATTCGAAAATCAGGTGATTTTTTTTTATCAAATATTAGCTTTTTCAGTATTTGATTCGGATTATGAAAGATTAGCCTTCTGAAAAAGTTCTACTGGACGGATTTTGATGAGAATTGTATTGTTAGTCAGATGCTATTTCAGGAATGGTTTTAATGTACTACATATTGTTCTACGCTGCTTAGTCAAACAGTTGTGTGAAGGTTATACAGTCAGGAGAACCCGATTCCGAAAGATTAGCCTTTTTGAAAGTTTTTACTGGGCGTATTTTTTGCGACTTGCATTGTTAAGTAGATAATTTGTAAGGATGGTTTTAGTATATTTTATATTGTTCTGTTTTAGAATTACGTGGAAAAGTTCTATAATCAGATGAACCCGATTATAAAAGATTAGCCTTTATAAAAACTTCTACTGAATGGATTTTGTTAATTAGTTTGCATTGTTAGTTCGATAATTTTTAGTGATGGTTTTAGTATATTGCATATAGTTTTATCATTCTTTAGCAAACCTTAACTGTAAATGACCAAATAAAAGAGTTGGTCCTTAACAGCTAAAATTTTGACTGCACATTAGAAAATATAATAGCGCAATCACGTCATTTTTCAGTAATGTGGAAGGATATTCCAGGTAAATATACAGATTGCTTTCAAATACAAGGTCAAATTAAACGATATATTTTGTTTGCTTCAAGGTTCATTTGTAGAAACTGACCAGCGCAGCGGGCGTAGCTTGCTAGTATATAATAACTGTGAAAAATAAAAATAAAATATTTCTCGCGATCTGGGAAAATATTGGTATGATGTCTGATAACTTGAAAGAAATGTAAAACTTTTTTGTTTTAACTCTTAATTTTACTTTCTCCCCTGAGAAAATTTAGAACTGAACATTTAAATTTTTAGAAGAATGACCCATTAGCGATATAAGGTTTGAAGCATTTTAAGTTCGACCAACACAAGACTTTTTCGGCTTCTTTGATGTGGAAATTCTTTTGTCGCACTGCAAGCGAAAGCGATTAATAACCGAGAAGGGACCCAGGCCCTGCGGAGAATTTCTTTTTTTATATTCTGAGCAAAATGGTGTTAGAAACGAAAATAAACGCAGAATTTTTTGAACTAAAAAACTATTTATTTGTTGAAGGTTTTACACCGGTATACCTTCGCCAACCGGTACGTAACGCGCTTCCAAACTTTTGAAGAAAATTTTAAAAAAAGAGGTCCTAATTGAGAAATAAATAATCCTTTGAAAAATAAAGCCCAGAGAAATAATTTATGACTCTAGTCGAAAATTTTGATCTGTAAAGAGCCAATCAATCAATCAATAATTGATCACCAACTAACCCTTCACCCCTCAAAAAAGTGCTGAATCAAAACAAGCAGACGTATGAAGAGAGTTTTTAATTACAATCAACTGATACCATTAACTTTGAAGTAATGCCTTGAGCGTTACTGAAAGACGCTGTTTGAATTTCGATTTTCTAAGTGAGTGGGAGAGATCCAGTCATGCCAACGCCTACTTGATATTCGAAACTAGGTGTTGGTCATCCTGTGTGAGTCTGTAAAAGAATCATAAATGCTATGCGTGTCATTTTCCATAGAGAACATAGTGTAATAAGCAAACATAACATCAAGGGCGCCCATATGGGGGGGCAAGGGGGGGCTTGAGCCCCCCCCCCCTAGATTTTGGTTTTGTCAAATTTTTTTAATATAGATCAGTTGCAAGATATGAAAATTTTAACTTTACCTTCTAAAAACAAAGCATAAATAAAATATGCCTCGACAACATCAGAAGTCACCGGAAGGAATGCCCGTTTTAGACAGGTTTCCGTCTTAGCAGGTATAATTGTTAGGAATTCATTTTGTCATAACCATAATTTTTTTTTCTTTTAAATATGGATTCTGCTTTAGACAGGTTCTATTTTTATAAGTTTTTAATTAGTCATTTCGAATAGTCTGCTTCTTACAAAGAGGAAAAGCACAAGATAGGAAACAAATTCCGTTTCAGACGATTTTTATCTTAGCCGGTGTTACTGTGTGTTTTTTTTTCCTACAAGACGATAACACTTGTTCTGCATAAGGAAGGATTTTGTTATAGACAGGATCCATTTTCACAGGTATAACTGATTTTGCCTGAACAAAACTCTGAGAAATTAGAGAAAGATTTAATAATAAGTTGTGAACGGTACAGTGCAATTTTTAATTGAAAAATTCTTTTTCCCGAATCTAATAAAGATTAGAATCCTGATTGTACGCAGCCCGAACTCGAAAATTCTATCTTAAGCCTACAGAACAAGACAAAATAATTTTCGTCGACCTGAAACCTTATAATTCTTGTAACTCACACTTTCCTGGTCTACGTGAAACAATGTGGTCAGAAAAGTATAAGTCCACAAGATATTTTTCTAATCATTTTGCCACTGTTAAAGAAAATCTCTGTAATCTTTCTCTAGACAATAGTACAAACCAAGAAACACGCTCACAAGTCATTCATTTAGATGCTGCAACGTCATCTATAAAGTTTATTGTATACCTCAAAATAATTTCTCGATATTTTTTCTATCTGAAGCCAGTTGTAAACAAATTACAATCTGTAGATTAAGATTTGCATTCGGTTTATCAGAACATAAAGATGAACTTCTTGAGATTTTTCTTATACACAGAATGGAATCAGAAGACGAATTTTCAGAAATTTTCATGGAGCTAATGGAGAATTGTAATTGTAAGAAATCGATATTAAAATGTATAGAACGTCTACTAGATAATCTTACCTTCCATGGCCACTCCTCTTGAATATTACAGAGCAGCATTTCTAAATCCATATTTAGACTCTTTAATTATATCGCTTGAGTCAAGGTTTTTGAATCGAAATGAAACGTCATTCAAAGCAATTTTACTTCATCCCAATATGATGAAAAATATGGCAAAAATTTTTTTGTCAAAGAAATCAAGGAGCTATCTCATTTTTATAATATTGAGAATTTGGATTCAGAAGCAAGAACATGGTTTGATTTGTGGAAAAGCAAAGACTGTGGTGAGAATGTCACGATAAATGATCTCCTCGCAGAAACTACATTTCCCCATTTATTTAACCCCTTGGAGGGCAAGCACGTGGCCTAAAAATGCTACATTTTGCGATGTTTTGACACCAGTAAATTTAAATAATAAATTTTTACCTTTTCAATCTGCAAAAAAGAATAATAAATATTTTTACTTAGTAATACTGGTGGCAAAGTTATACATTAAAAAGTGGTATATATTATATACCGGTACCCCTCAAGAGGTTAAGACAGCCATATTAAATTATAGACAATTCTGCCAAAAATTTGCACTGTAGGAATGTCATTTTGAGGGGTTCACAACCATAGTACAGTGTGTTTCTAAATGAATATCGGGGTTTTAACGCTTTGTAGTATCTATTATAAAAAACTTAAAATTATACTTAATATATAAAATGAAAGAGCAACTCAAACAGTTTTACCTACAAGCTTACAAGTGTTCAATGTGAACACCTTTCGTCACACGGCACACATAAAGTCGATAGCTCTTCCCAAACACCACTCTACGCTCACCCGATCTGACGCCATGTGATTTCTACCTGTTGAGGTTCATAAAGGATCGAGTGTATATGCCTCCACTATCAGCTGACCTACCCAACCTAAGAAACAGGATTGAGGCAGCTGTTGCAACAATTACCCCACAAACACTAATTAACGTTTGGGAAGAACTGAGCTATTGACGTCATGTGTGCTGTGTGGTGTGTGACGAAAGCTGTTCACATTGAACACTTGTAAGCTTGTAGGTAAAACTGTTTGAGTTGCTCTTTCATTTTAAGTATTAATTATAATTTTAAGTTGTATGTAATAAATACTACCAAGCGTTAAAACCCCGATATTCATTTAGAAACTCCCTGTATACCAAGTCCACTTTGAAAAAAAAATGAGATAGCCCATTTAGAAGGTGCATAAAATCTGTTTTATCCATTCCCACACTGAGCCAAATCTGTTTTCACTTTCTCATATATGCAGGGCTGACACAGGCGACAATTGTTTAATTCTACCTCACACCACTTTCTCAAAAAAAATTGTTGAAATAAAATTCGAGAAAATTTTCAAGAGAAATATACTACAAAATCTGTTTTTTTTTAATAGTGGTGCGAATAGAATAGAAAAATATTCAGCCGTGGCAGCCCTGTATATGTCATCTGTTTACAGACTATGTTTACTGTGAGAGTGTATAAAACAGATTTTATGCACCTTCTCAATGGACTATCTCATTTTTTTTTCAAAATGGATTTTGTCAACTATGGTTGTGAGCCCCTTATTCAGTACCCTCAGGCCAGTGGTGAAGGTGATTATGTTCCGAACTGTCTGAAAATTTAAGGCATTCGGTTCCGAAAATACGAACATAAAATATATCACGGAAGAATATCACAAATTTTGACAAATGGCCACAAAAAACACCAATTTCGTGAATCGTTTGCAGAAAAAAATCGCCAATTTCGTCAAAGGATCACGGGAAGAAGACGAATTTCGTCAAAAGATCGCGATAAAAACGTAAATTTCGTTAAAGGAATTGTGGAGAAAACGCAAATTTCGTCTACAAATCGTGGAAAAAATGAATATTTTGTCAAAGAATCGCTAAAAACACAAATTTCCCCAAAGGATCGCGAAAAAAGGCAATTTTCGTCAAAGAATCGCGGGAAAAACTCAAATTTCGTCAAAGAATCGGGAAAAAAAAACGAAATTTCGTCAAAGAATCCTTGGGAAAACGCAAAATTTGTAAAATAATCGCAGAAAAACGCAAATTTTGTTCAAGGATCGCAAGAAAAATGCGAATATCGTCAAATAGCTAAAAAAACACAAATTTCGTCAAAGAACCGCAGAAAAAAGCAAATTTCGTTAATGATTCGTAGAGAAAAACGCAAATTTCGTCAAAGGATCGCGAAAAAACGCAAATTTCTTCAAAAGATCACGGGAAAAAAACCCTCAAATTTCGTTTGAGAATCGCGAAAAAACGAAATTTCGTCAAAGAATCGTGGGATAAACTCAAATTTCGTCAAAGAATCGCGAAAAAAAAAACACGCAAATTTAGTCAAAGATTCGTGAAAAAACGCAAATTTCGCCAAAGGATCGCAAAAAAATGCAAATTTCGTCAAAAGATTGCGGGGGGGGGGGGGGAATCTTAAATTTTGTCAAAAAGATAGTGAAAAAAACGCTAAGTACCTTAAATATTTACTAACATGTATGATAGCTTTGGTGGAAGTTGAGATTTTTTCAGCCCCCCCTTAAAATTAATCATATGGGCGCCCTTGCATAACATATAACAGTTTCGTTGCGTTTGAGATAGATTAACGTCATTAAGTTGCACCTCAAACAATTACGGTCAATCAATTGTCATGTGTTCGACATTTTTGTGTGTTTGTGTAAAAGAACTACAAATGTTGTATGCTAGTTTCAATAGAAAACATGCTATAATGACCCATAATAACATGTTTAAATTTCGCAGCAGTCCTAGCGTATTTGTGAAAACTAGAGTATGAATGCGAACCTACCTGCATTCCTGCATACATACATACAAAACGAAGTTATAAATACTTTTGAATTAGATCGGAAACTGAGACTTTTCAACTGTGTTGAAAGTGTTAACATTGTATTTTATAGAAAAACAGCTTTAAAGATATTAATTTCGTTAAAAGCAATGAATAATGCATCACATCTCTTATCACAGTTTTACTTCATAAACAAATTATGGTACTTCTTTTTAAATAGTACTTTAAACTCGCAAAAACTCAAGAAATTGATTCCCCTATCCCACCTCACCCCGTCCTAAACCTTTCCCTTTAAACAGATAATTATATCTTATTTTATTGCACTTAATTAACGCTAAGACGTTTTAAGCATTTTAAAACGATGCTTGATCATCAACTTTTTAAAAAGACTGCTGACTCAAATCAGGCAGACGTATTATGTAGAGAATTTTTAGTCAGAATCTATCGATTCCATCAACTCCGAATTTAATGTCTTGTGGGGTAACTGAAAGGCGCCCCTTGAATTTCGATTTTTCCTGCAAGTGGGAGAGATCCAGTCATGCGCTCTTTACGTAACTGCATCTCATTGGTTCTGGGAGGTTCAAGATGCGGCGCAAATTTCTGCAGCAAACAATTCAGGTTTAGGGCGAGGTACGTTGCACATCTCGTTGTCTATACCGAGACAAAGCCTTCTTCATCTCTTCTCTCCATACGAGGTATGAGGAAAGAATTCGATATATATATTTATTTATTTAATTTTACTCTTTTTTTTTCATCGTTATGCTTGTTAAATTTGTATTTAAATTTAAATTTAAGATAGGAACAGTTCATAAATTTAAAGAATTACACGACTTTTTAATATTACAATAATTCGATTTTTTGAAAGAAATGTAAGTGAAAGAGCAATTTAAAAAAAAATCCGCATATTTTTTTAATATAATTATACTAGTTATGATTAAAAGTTATTTAAAAATGTCAACATTTCAAATAATACTTTAACCCTTTCCGGCACAGTGGTCCCACTCCGGGCACACCTAATTTTAATTCCAAACTTGCATTCGGCACCAAGAATATTTTAATAAAATTTTGCTTTTACAATGAAAGCTTAAAATAAGGAGTTCTTATTTTCTAAAAAATTCGATTGCGAATTCCGGTGTCAGTCAGTAATTTCTCATTTTACGTACAGAATTTGTCTGTGCCGGAAAGGGTTAAAGTGATTTATCTCAAAACGCTAATGGCACGCAAGATATCTTTCGTAGACATCTATTGTAGCGACCTAAAGTAATTTTTACATTTTTTTTTTAATTGTAGATATTATTTATATTTTAAGACAGAACCTAAATTTGTTTGCTGTTTCACTTACAAAATAATAATAATAGTAATAAATGAAATACACGGATAAATTCTTTAAGTATATATTAAATACGAATGCGATGCTTTTAACTTTATTTTAAAATTATTAGTTTTGCTAAACTGTAAACAAATTTAGGTTCTGAATGTGCTGTCTAAAGTGTTTTGGTAAAACAAAAGTTTTCTGATAAATGTAACACATTTTGAATAATCAAGTGTGTATTCTTCCGTATTGCTTTTATCAGCAAAAATTTATTAATTGTTTTTAAATCTCAAACATAGATTATATTTATATATTCTAAACTCAATAAAAGTAATCTACTTTATTTTATTTCTAGTAAAAGAATATTGTTTTAAAATATGTAGTTTCCAAGATATAAAATATAAAAATATATTAATATTCTGATTTTTTTTTTAAATTATTTATGGATGTACTTTAAATGAATTATTCGATATTTTTTCATATTAAAACATACTTCTTGAAAATCTACATAAAATGCACCATTAGCAGTAAATAAATAAATTAATTAATTGTTTTTCCCAATAGACATGTCTCCCACTGGTCCATTTTTTTAATACCAGTAATTCCGAAAAATAATTTTCGTGGTAAATTTTTACATTTGCAATAGAAATAAATTTCGGCGTAGGTTTCTACAAAATTGAAAAAGAGAAGATTTTTGTTTCAAAATAGTGGTGTTTAAAAAACGAGCCGATTGGAAGCCCTGTATACGTTAAACACATTTCTAGATATAGTATTCGTTGTATTTCATTTTAAAGTGCTTCGAGACACATTTTTTTTAAAGTGTATATGTATATATTCCTTTTTTTAATGTAGATTCTTTTAAAAGATTAAAAATTATGCATTTTTAAAATTAAAGAATTATTTATTTTAAAAATATATATGTATTTGTTTTTAAAAATTAAAAATTATTTATTTTTAAAATTAAAAAATATATATATTTATTTTTAAAATTAAGAAAAATATATATTTATTTTTAAAATTAAAAAAATATTTATTTATTTATTTTAATTAAAAAATATGTTTTAACCATAGTACTTAAAAATTGATATATCTTCTGAAAGAAATAATACTTTTTGCATTTTTTTTTTCAGAATTTTCAAAAAAAGTTTATTTTTAAAATAGTTAAAATTTTTTGAAGAAAATGCCTTTTTTATGAGTACTTTTCACAATGAGAATCATATATTCAAAATGTATGTTCAAAATAGACAATTTAATCAAAGTATAACTGAAAATAATCGTATAAAGTCTCATAACTTTATCTTTCATCGAAACTTAGATGTATCAATTTAAATATAACGTGTCTTGAAAAAATACATTCTGAGACAAATGCGTTTAAAACTTGAAGCACACCAGAGCTGTCCAACCTTTCAATAAGCGCGGGCGCACCTCATCTAGTGGCAGACATTGCAGGGCGCCATTGCTCACATGTCTAGAAACATAGATCAATATTACGATATTACCCCCCCCCACACACACACACACACACACACTATAGTACCACCCCACCACTGGCAGGGTTGCCAGTTTGTCCTCTTTTTTTTATTTAGAAATCCTGAATTCATACAAGAAATTCCGATAAAGAATTTTGACTTTAAGCAATCCTAAAATGCCTGTAATTAAATAAAATAAAAATTACTATTCGTAATTTCTGGTATGAATTCAATTTTTTTTAATAGAAAAAGAGGCCATATTTGTAATTCTGGTAGGGAGTAACGATATGCAGATGTCTTATAAGATGCACATACACCTCAAAATGTGAGCCATAAGGCCCTCTAGTATGCAGAGCTGGATGTGAAAAAGAGTTGCAGAAAAAAGCATAAATCATAGTAAATTTAGAATTACACTTGCCTGAGAGAGATTCCTCAAAATATTTTGTAGGAAAAGGAGCCGAAAATTGAATGCCGCCTACAATACAAAATCAAGTGGAACTCTAATGGTTTTAAGACAACATCTTTTAAAATGGATTTTTATTTTAAAAAGTTCTAGTGACAGGAATCAGTCGATAGGGCGCCATAAAAACCTCCTAAGGGCGGCGCATTGGACAGCCCTGCCTTAGACAACCTCCGGCATTACAAAATAAAAAGAGTTATATTACTTTTTTATATATAATTACAGTGGAACTCCAGATATACGTTACCTGAGTTGTACGTTTCCCTCAGTTATACGTTTCAACTCAGCGGTCCCAACCACTTGCCATTAAAAATTACCTGAATTATACGTTTTGAGTTATAAATTTCCCTCAGTTATACGTTACGTTTTTGCGTCCCCGGACAAAATTTTGTAACCGGAAACACTGACGAAGCATCGGATGAGTCTGATTTGAAAGATCTCAGTCAAACTTCGGAGATGCTCTGAGGGCTTTTGATGTAGTAAAGCAGTCGTCAGTAGTAAAATCAGTAACGGTAAGGGGCTGCATTATTAACATAAATGCAAAGTGTGCTGTTCAGGGTCGTCTCTGCCGAAAATAAACAAACGAAGATTAGTGATTATTTCAACAAGATTCACTAAACTACTGAAATGTCTTTTGATAAATGATTTATGTACCAAGGGCATTCCAATGATTTCTTTTAAGTACTCTACGCGTGTTAAAAATATTTTTAATAAAGCTTTTATGATAAAATAACTTCATGTGTACTTTTCTTATGTACCTTTTTTCTACTCTGTCCCGTTTCCGAAAATGTATGTCATGGATGCAGTAATACTTAGAAAACTTTTCTGTTTTCGATATAAAAGGTAACAAACTCTTCAGCAGAACAAAGGTTTTATGATATATTTAAAAATGATTCCAGTAGACCATTAATTGAGTTGTACGTTTTACTGAGTTATACGTTTTGTTGTCCGGTCCCGGGCAAAACGTATAACTGGAGTTCCACTGTATTGTATTTATAAGCTGTTTGCGTCGTTCTATTCTAAAAGGAAGAAACTTTTTAAGCCAAAATAGTAAAAATTTTATATTTTCGAAATATTTGTGTCCAGGAATACTTTAAAGAAATATATAGAGAATATGCCAATTTATAAATGAAATTAGGAGAATATTAATAAATAATATACTTTTATTTGTTTTACCCTTTTTTATGTCATGCTTGATAAATTCGCATTATAAATTTCGATTTAAGATGTTATCAATTCTTAAATCTGTGAGCATAAAAAAAAACACATTTATTAATATAATTTGAATAAATTATTCGATGTTATTTTATATTAAAATGTTTTGAGTATCTGAAATGTACCGTTGAAAAAAAAATATATATAAATAACTAAAAAAACAATAATAATAGGTTAAATAAATTTATCGTTATATTCTTATTTTTCCTCTTAAGAAATAAATACATGGTATGTTTAATCATAAATTTAATTTCGAGAAAATTAATTAATATTTTAATATTTTCAATTAGCACAAAATGGTTGTACTAATCTTGCCTAATTGTTGTCCCACGTTGTCCCACAGTAAGAGATGACCAACTTGCTATACAATTAATTATCCAACGAACCATTTGCCAACTAAGACCCAACAGGTCCAACCGTTAGCTGTTCAGATATCATCCAAAATTAGAGGGATCTCTATTGGATTATGACTGACATATTAACCCTACCATTTTCCACCGGTTTCCACAAACTGGTAACGATGAGCCAACTTTGTGCTATTTGGCTTATATTATTTTCACAATTATACAGGATATTCTCCCTTATCGTTGTTCAGTGGTTAATTCCTAAGTCATTAATTTTAGAGGTATAGTTCCATAAGTTGTACTCCATCATATTAACACTAAACATACCGGGAATTTTATGCAAGTTTTATAAAAGATATTTCACACCAGAATTTTAATTTAAAACTATTTAACTTTCCTATTTAGCTTATCTCTGTGTGATTTATATTATATTTATTTCATGGAAGAATCTTCTGGTTCGAATCGAAATATTTTTATTTGGTGCCGGTCAAATGATCGGTTGTTGGTATATTTAGTGTTAAAAGTCACTTACATCAAAATAGTTATTTTTGTAATAGTTGTAAAATTAAAATATTTTATATGGTCCTTGAGTGCTATATTGTGCTGTCCTCTAAAAAAAGAAAACCCAGAGTAAAATGTTCCCTTAAAAAAAAAAAAAAAAAAAAAAAAAAAAAAAAAAAAAAAAAAAAACGCCATAGTACTTCATCAAATATTTCACTACTTTTTTTTTTTTTTTTTTTTTTTTTTGGTCTGTTTTGTTCTATTCTTATGCAGCATTTAGAATAATAATTATAGTTAAAAATACCCAAGGAGTGCTTATTTAGTTTTAAAATAATAACTAACAGCTGCAGAATTCTGGCAAAACATAAGCTTCATTAAAATCTTAGTCAGAACAAGCTGTAAAAATTTAGCAATGTTTATTTATTTATTTATTTTGGCATTCTTTATTAGACTTTATACAGAGAAAATTTCAAAAAATATTTTTTTTTCTACAGTACAGCACAATAAGTTATATTTAAAAAAAACTTTTTCCATGCTCTAATAACATAAAAAAAAAATAACTAAAAAAAACATTATTTTAACACATTCGCATTGGGAAACGAGAAAACTCGTTTTTATTCGAAAAAAATCATTGACTAAGCGAAGAAAATAACTTACAGAAAATGCATTTATATCATGTTGTTCATATTTTTTTTTTAACTTGTAAGACATTTTATAAATCCGTACATTGAATGTTATTTACTGATGCACAAATTGAGAAAACTATCTAGTAAAAAATAAATAATTAATTAAATAAAAATACGAAAGACTTTTAGAAGAGTTCTATTGTTTTAAAACCCATACTTCACAAAAACATACAGATGCGAATGTGTTAAGACAAAATTTACTGAGTTAGGATACTTTAAATTTTATCAAATTTCAACGTGTTCCTTCACTAAATATGCGTCTTTCCGTTTTTAATGCTAGAAAACGCTGAAAAGTAATAAAATTCCAAACACCATAATTCAGTATGTTTTATTCGTTCAAAAAAGTTTTTTTTTCTTTTTAAAACTTAGTTTGGTTTTTGTATGTAAAGATGGAATTTTTATAATCAATTTTTAACTCACTTCCCAATATGTTAGAAATATAAAAATTATGTTTACAGGTGTGTTTCCGGTGACAATACAACATTTTAATATTTTAAAACTTGATTATAAATTAATACTTTAAAGGAATTTTTCCGTTAGCCTGCCACAGGTAATAAATCGCCAAATATTCTTTATGGTTACAATTGTTTACAATTTACGACAACATTGGATTTAATTATTTGCCAAACCACGCTTGCCGAAAAAGCCCAATTGGCTGCAACAAATAAACATTTTAAACACTAGAAAGTGGAAAAAAATGTGCAGTATATATTTTTAAAATTACACTTTAATCAATTAATAGTTTCACATTAATTAAAATATGATTAGACGTTGAGAAATCAGTTTAGAAATCCAAAAAAGATAGTCTAAATAATGTTTTTTTTTTTTTTTTTTTTTTTTTTTTAGAAAGGAAACAGAACAAAAATTATATATTTTTAAAAATAGATTCAATAGCTCGCACTTTCTACTCAGTGTAAAGAAAAAAAAAGCGGTTAATTTTCCATAATCGGATTCGGTGCCCACATCAAATTAATGTAAATTTTGGGAGAAAATCATGAATTGCAGGCATTAAATTAGGCATGATTTTCAAGATAAACATTGGATGCTTATAAAAAAGGGTATTAAAAAAACAAAAACTATTTTTATTTTTATACTTTTTTTGTTTGTGTGTTTGTCTGAATTGCTAGAGCATAGAGAATGTTTTCTAAATATAGGACTCAGGTACCGTATACAAAGGATCAGGGTCTATAAGCCGTGTTTTGGCCCATGAAATAAGACTAAAATTCGACTTTGTTATACTGACTTAATTATTTTACTTTTTAATATTAGAAAGTTTATCTTTGTGCAATTTCAACAATAGTTTTTGCATTTTGTTCGGATTTATATAATTTACACAAGCTTAAAGTTCGTATTATTCGTAGTTTTTGATGAAAAATACGCAATTTATCCTAATTTTACCTCAATTTTTAATGTATTTTTTAATATTTTACTATGAGCACAGTTTGCAACACTTTTATTTCTACATATATTGTACATTTTGATGTATTTTATAATATATGTAAAGAAGAAAGTGTTGCACGATTGTGCTCATATAAATGATTGGGGTAAATTAGGAGAAGTTGCGTATTTTTCATCAAAAACTACGAATAATAATAGGAACTCTGAGCTTGTGTAAGTCATATAAATCCGAACGAAATGCAAAAACTATGTTGAAACTGTACATGATAAACCTTCTTATATTAAAAAGTGAAATAATTAAATCAGTATAACAAAATCGAGTTTTAGTCTATTTCATGTGCCAAAAACACGGCGGCTTATGGACCCTGATCCTTTAAATTTCGTAACTTTTAGTAAAAGAAGAAAAAAAAAGACTATTTTGACGTAAATGGTTTTTAATATAATGAAAAACAATAACTGAAACTTTTTTTTTCAATTGGAACTATACGTCTTTATTTAATATTTCTATTAGAGCTTTATAATTTTATATTTTATGTGTTAAGATCTCAGATAGAGAGAGGGGGTAGAGAGCAGGGGGAAGAGAGAGGAGGAGAGAGAGAGAGAGAATGCATTCCACTCCGATAGGTGTAAATTTTGAAAAATGTTCATTCAAGTAAGATAAGTTTAACATTAGCAAGGGGAATTTAGGATCTGACTGACCAACACCCTCAACGAGAGTTTGAAGAAAATAAAAAGGTTTAAAATATTAATTTTCTGGTAAAAATTAAAAAATATATATAAATGCATTCCACTCTGATAGGTGCACTTCAGATAAAATAGTAACATTAGTAAGGGAAATTGAGGATCAGACTGACCAACACCCTCAAGGAGAGTTTGAAGAAAATAAAAAGGTTTAAAATATTAATTTTCTGGTAAAAATTAAAAAATATATATGAATGCATTCCACTCTGATAGGTGCACTTCAGATAAAATAGTAACATTAGTAAGGGAAATTGAGGATCAGACTGACCAACACCCTCAAGGAGAGTTTGAAGAAAATAAAAAGGTTTAAAATATTAATTTTCTGGTAAAAATTAAAAAATATATATGAATGCATTCCACTCTGATAGGTGCACTTCAGATAAAATAGTAACATTAGTAAGGGAAATTGAGGATCAGACTGACCAACACCCTCAAGGAGAGTTTGAAGAAAATAAAAAGGTTTAAAATATTAATTTTCTGGTAAAAATTAAAAAATATATATGAATGAATGCATTCCACTCTGATAGGTGCACTTTAGATAAAATAGTAACATTGGTAAGGGAAATTGAGGATCAGACTGACCAACCCCCTTAAAGAGAGTGTACAGGGAAAAAAATTAAAATATTAATTTTCTGGTGACAAATTTGAAAAAAAAAATAGAAATACATTTCATGTCCATATGTTTGACATTGTGGATGGGGGTTTTGCGATTTGGGTGGACCAGGAACCTTAAAGCATCTAAATATTTTAAACGACTACCCCACCCATTTTTTTTTTCCGATGCTAACAACTGGACATAATGGCCGACGCCCATCACATGCTTTACTCCGAACGAATATTCCTCTCGCCCTGTATCGATCGCCTCCTGAGAGATCTCTCTATCCGGTTCAGAGGGAACATCCTCCGCATCCGCACCGGATGGAAGTTTGCCAAGATGGCGACACCCAGTAGAAATGCGGTGTTGCAGTTGTGGGACGCAGATTTTGTCAGAATCTGAAGTGCGGTTTGAAAGGGGGGAAATCACCTTCTGCAAGAACAAGGCCGTACACGTGTGCCGTTTTGAATGAATCTGCGTTGAATCCGTCATTTCAAAAACTACGTAAGCACAGATTCAACATTTTCCAAGAATCAATAAAAACTGCGCTACAAACAAATGCTATTTTTTTTTTAAGATTTTGTTGTTGTTGTTTACTGCGTTTCATAAATCTCTAAATTTGTAAATCGGTTATTAATTATTTATTTTATAAGAATTTAAAAAAAAAATGGACTTAATGTTGTTTTTCCTACAAATGATACAAAAAAGGTATTAATCATAGACCAGGCGACGACAACAAAAATGAATCGAGTTTCGAGATGAAATTGTGATGTAGGACAAGATTTTTAAGAGTTCATGAAAGAATGATTGGTCTGGCTCGGCAAATCGCAGTACGATATGAGCAGCAGGGGGGGCACCAATTCGTCATTTTGCAGGTTACTATCACGTCATCTAGTTCCGAGATGAAATTAGTGCAAAATTAAAACTTAAACAAAGAGTTTTTAAAATATTTTGGTCTGCCTGGGCACACATGCATACGGCCCTCTGGCAGACAAAATTTTATGACAGTAAATGACATCGTATAGTACCACTGAGATTCAATAAACGTACTATTTTACATTACAATGTTCTATATATTAAAACATGATCTTGTTTCAAGATCAATTAATTATGTAGGAACGGATTATTAAGAGAACGTTCAACAATGACTGGGCTGCCTCTGTATATCTTGGTACAATATGAGCAGAACGGGGAGGGGGGTAATTCGTCTGAATGGCGGCAATATCACGATATCGAGTTTCGGAATGAAATTTTAACATATTGTAGATCTCGACTAGTACAGTATATTTCAGTATCCCTCGTGATATCTTGATATGCACCCAGAAAAAAGTTTTGTTGAATCAACAAAAATTTGGTTGACCCAACAAAACTTTTTGTTTAAATATAGGTCAATAGAAATTTTGTTTGAATCAACAAAAAAATTTTTTTTTTGCAATTCCAGAAAATTTTTTTGTATCGTCAGCAAAAACTGTTTTGTTAATTCAAGTAAAATGGTTCAATTTTAGTTGAATTTTGCTAAAACAACCAAAATGTACTCAACAAAATATGTTTTGTAGTTTTAATCAATTCCTTTTTCTGGGTGTGATATGAGCAGAATAGGACGTCAGTTCTTCATTTTGGCTGTACTATCACGTCATCGAGTTTCGGCATATAATATATTCATATTTATATTAAATATTTGAAAAAATAGACATAAATCATTAACGTATGCACTATAAGTGTTAACAATAAGCATACGTGTCAACTATTACGGATTTTGAATACCACTATTTCCGATTAGTAGTACTCGCCTTATTAAATATCAGAATTCTTCTATTAAATAAGGCCAAGATTGCAACTAAGAAATAGGGGTGTTCAAAAACTGCAAACCATGGCACCAATGTATTAAAGCAAATTATCATCGTGTTTAATCACATTTTCTTATTGTTCTGATGTTAGTATTGGAAAATATATTGGTATTGCCATTGACTAATGTCATTTTGCAATAAAAGACAATTTTGAGTGGAAAGCGATAAATAAACCCGTGTAATTTCTGTCTATAAATGTGAGATAATCTTCAAGGACACGTTTACAACAAAAAAGTGCATTTCGAAGAAAAATTGGACTTGTATAGTTTTTGACATGACTGATTCATTTACATCAATGATTTGAATATCTGCCAGATTGTCTTAATTTTCTCTCCTGTCCCGTCGAATAAATAATTATGCTTGAAATTGGATGCCGTTTTTAATGTCGATTGTTTCATTTTACACTGTTATGATTTCAATAAAGTAAAGTAAGATTTGTTATCTTTTTTAAAAAATTCGTGGGAATGTCTCAAATTGTTTTAAAAAAATGTATTTAAAAATAATAGTAACTCATTTTGTTGCTGTTGTTGTTAAAATAAAGCTCATGCTAGAATTTCGTGATTCAATGCCAGAAAATATGTACGGATGGTGTGATGATCAGTCATAAGGTTGAGAAAAAAGTGATTTGCTCTCTTTCTTTTTTTTTTTTTTTCATTTTTACACTATTTTATTTAGTTTAACTTAGTTTCTGTATATGTAAAGATGGAATTTTATAATCGATTTTTAAGCCACTTCCTGATAGTTTAGAATATTAAAAAATAGGTACACAGGTGTGTTTCTGAAGACAATACAACATTTTAGTATTTTTAGAACTTAATTATAAATTAATAAATTAATTTTAAGGCATTTTCTCGTTTGCCGGGCAGAGGTAATAGTTTGCCAAATATTTTTTATGGTTATTTCCAAATGTTTACGAGATACAAGAACGATGGAATTCAAGCTTCGACAAACCATGCTCGCCAAAATAGGCCAACTCTCTGTGAATCTACAACAATGACATATTTTAAACATTAAAAATTGAAAATATAAATTTAAAAAAAAGTGTAATATCTTTTTTAAAAAAAGTGTAATATCTTTTTTTTTTAAAGTGTAATATCTTTTTTAAAAAAATAATCTTTTATTTATTGTTTTTTAAATGGAAGATAAATAAATATTAAACAAGTAATGTCATAATTCAGTTCAACAATTTTTATTCAAATCCTGTGTGTTAATTTGTGTGTCTGATATTTAATTGAAAAAGTTTCATAAAATTCTGATGAAAAATATTAAAAAATAATGTATATAAAATAGTTTTTGTGAAATGCTTTGAATGCGTTGTTTGTACATTTGTAATCCCAGTTTCTTTTCTGATTTGAATCATCCAAAACTGTAATAATAATAATAATTATTATTATTATTATTATTATTATTATTATTATTATTATTATTATTCTTTATAAATATTCTAATATTCAATATTTATTAACAAATATATTTATTAATCAGAATTTATTATTGATTATACTTAGTTATAATAATAAAATAGATTCGTGCTAAGTATAACCTTTTTGATGTATTATTAAATGGTTTATAAAGGAAAATAATTTAATCAAGAAAAAAAAAGACAATTCTTATGAACAAAATCTTAAAATTTTAATTCTTTAAAAATTTTAAGAAAAATTTAAAACCAAGTTTTTTCTTTTACAGTTTTTAACTTTTTGAAACATTTTTACAAATTTTTCTCAGAGAGTCTTAATACCACCTGTAAATATTTCAAACATAAGATACCAAAAAGAAAATGAATCAATAAAATGTACAACAAAAATATTTCATTTCAAATTTCTCGAAATTATTTATTTATTTATTTTTTCTTTACATAGCATCTTTCTTCACTAAGCCCTTCTATTGACAAATTATATATTTGTAATTAATCTGCATATGAAAACATTAAATTTCTTGAAGTATAAAAAATATATTCGGTGCTTTCGTGTTATAGCGGCCCCTGAGAATTAATCGCCAAGCGACCAATATTTATCGCCACATTATAAAGCATATGTGACATTATAATAATATATGACGTATATAATATTTCGTGACATATATGGCCAAGTTATAGTCATACATGATACATATATGACGTATAAGATGTAAAATAATGACGCATATGACACATATATCAGCGTTTGGAGTATATATATGTGTGTCTATATATGATGCATGTATAAGCTTTGCAATGATTTTGGTAAAATCATATCTGCAATCTTGGCATAATCGTAATTGTTGGGGCCGCTGTAACAGGAAAGTACCAAATATTCTTCCACTTATTTAGCCCTCCAACTTCAATACAATCAAGCATTTTAATCATCCATATTCCACTTTTGATTGTTGCAGGTCTGTCGTCATTAATCCTGCACAATGCGTGAATGTATCAGTATCCATGTCGGCCAAGCTGGTGTTCAGATCGGCAATGCTTGCTGGGAGTTGTACTGCCTAGAACACGGCATCCAACCTGACGGTCAGATGCCGAGCGACAAGACCATAGGCGGCGGAGACGACTCCTTCAACACGTTCTTCAGCGAGACCGGGGCCGGCAAACACGTCCCAAGGGCCGTGTACGTGGATCTGGAACCCACCGTTGTGGACGAAGTTCGCACGGGCACCTACAGACAACTATTTCATCCTGAACAACTTATTACAGGTCAGTAGACAGCAATAAAACCGTCCTATTCCTATTCATGGCTGTTCGGCAGATTTTCGATAGGGAGAAGGAGTGAAAAATAATTTGTACCTAGTTGGTACATTCTCTTAGTATTATTTTTTTTTTTAGAAAATATAAACAGTATAGAACCATTTATCCACAACGGTCGGCGCCGGATGTATTAGGATAGCTGGTTTTTCAGGATAACTGGTTGGGCATTAATACAATATCCATGGGATCACATTTGTAGAATATATGTACGGTTGTGCCATTGTTTCTGATTTCAGATTAGCTTACTGAGATTAAGAATCAGATCCAATCAATATCAAAAATTAATCAGAGTTTGAAAGAAGGCAATTTATGGGAATCTCATTGGAACAACAATTCTGAATAAAAATCGAAACATCCAATATCTAACTAAATATGCTTCCATTTCAAATCCTAGATGTTGGCATCAAGTTATATTAGGCATGTGGTAATGTATCAAGCAGTGCGCATCTCAAACTGGCACTGTATGACATTTTTTTTACTGGAAAGATTCTGAAATAAGTCAATTGAAAATGGGATTCTGAATAACTGGTTTCCAGATAAATGGTTCCATGCTCTATATATCTGATTATTTTCAAATATTTAGAAGGGAGAGGCGTAGCACCTCTCTGAGTGCGCCCATGCATGAACTTTTAAGGCAGTTATTTTTTTAGATTCTGGTTTTCTATACTGTATTTTAAATCCGAGTTAAAACATTATCTTAATATCCGTCCCCAGTAGCAAGCCAATATCGGGACGCAATATTGTAACTGCTTCTGAATCTGAAGTTTACAGAAGCGTCTTATTCAATATTTTCAGACTTTCAGAAACGTTTACGTAGACGTCGGAAGCGTATTATTTTCTGAGATTTTAATTTTTTTCTTTTCGAAATAAAACAGTTTTTTGAGATAAAAGTTTCTGTAAGTGTAGGAAAGTATGAGATTACCTTGAATTTTCGTAAGTGTTTCGTCTATACGAAAAAACCTTCCTGCAATTTTTTTTTTTTTTTTTACTTGTGTATGACAAATTTTTAATAAGATTTTTGAAAACATGACAACATTTGATTTTCGGTCATTCTGCTTATTTTTCTTATTTCGATTAATTTTTTTAAATACGGTGTATTAATAATTTGCAGGCAAAGAAGACGCTGCCAACAACTATGCCAGAGGTCATTACACGATCGGTAAGGAAATAGTGGATTTGGTCTTAGATCGAATTCGGAAGCTGGCAGACCAGTGCACAGGATTGCAAGGTTTCCTCATCTTTCACAGCTTTGGTGGAGGCACTGGATCTGGCTTCACATCCCTGCTCATGGAAAGGTTGTCCGTCGATTACGGAAAAAAGTCGAAACTGGAATTCGCCATTTACCCAGCTCCACAGGTGAATGAAATCTCTTTGTTTAATTCAAAGTTCCCAATAAAACAGCAATGGCGTTAAAGTTAGATGTCTGTTAAGAAAACTTAGTTCCTTAAAAAAATCCCAATATCTTAAAATGAGTTAAAAATGCTAATTTTTTATAAGAAATTCTAAAAATACAAATGCATTCCAAGCCCATGGATTTAATATTGGAGAGGGAATAATTTGAGACCTGACTGACCGGGATCCTTAAGGTATAATACAATTTTTGTAAAGCTCAAATAGCGAGAAAAAGAATAAAATAATTATATTAATTAATTTATTAAATTTGTATCAAGAATGACAGAGTAAAGATTTACAAAAGCTAATGAATGTATTGGCTCGGGGATGTATGGCGCAAGTAGGTCTTTCTTTCATTAGCGCCCATTTACAATTTTTACCCATGAAATAATAGGGGGGGGGAGAATATTATTACAACAGTTTCAAAGTGTCTAGATTATGCTTAGTGCGCAATGTAAAGTAAAAGGCATTGCAACTTTAACTCTGTTGTTTTGTTCGATTCTATTTGGCGCAAAACGTTTTCCAACTGATTATAATAAACGACAGTCAAAAAAGTATATATATTTGCTAGTCATTTTGTACTTTTGTTAATGAGGTTAATAAGTTATTTCTCTGAAAAAAAGGCTTTTATTTTATCTATATATTCTCTCTATTATTATTATTTTTTTTAAATAGTACTTTATTTGCTCATAGTAAATACGAACAGAATAACAGGGTTAAACAATTGAAAGGATATAAATATATAATTCAAATACTAGTCCATCGAAAATGAGATGAGAGTTTATCGTCAAGACCGGTTTTGTCCAAAATCCTCTATAGACCAATCAAATTTTATTACCTGTAATCTATATGGTTATACTCTTTTTATAAAAGTTACCTTTCGTTTACTGTATTATGAATCTTTTATTTAAAAATCCTTATTGTCCTCTCTAACTAGACAATGTCTTTTGCAGGTGTCAACTGCTGTTGTGGAGCCCTATAATTCCATTCTTACCACTCATACGACTTTAGAGCATTCCGACTGCGCTTTCATGGTGGACAACGAAGCCATCTATGATATTTGTCGGCGTAACCTGGACATCGAGCGACCCACCTACACGAATCTTAATCGTTTGATCGGCCAGATAGTGTCCTCCATCACAGCTTCCCTGCGATTTGACGGTGCACTGAATGTTGACTTGACCGAATTCCAGACCAATCTCGTTCCTTATCCTAGAATCCACTTTCCTCTGGTGACTTACGCCCCAGTCATTTCTGCGGAAAAAGCATACCACGAGCAGCTAACTGTTGCCGAGATCACGAACGCATGCTTTGAGCCCGCAAACCAGATGGTTAAATGCGACCCGAGACATGGCAAATACATGGCTTGCTGTCTTTTGTACAGGGGTGATGTTGTACCCAAAGATGTCAATGCAGCCATTGCAGCTATCAAGACAAAGCGCTCAATCCAATTTGTCGACTGGTGCCCTACAGGATTTAAGGTAAGACAAGGTGGAATTTAAAATCTGGAACATATTCCCAGAATATCAAAAATATAAGTTAAATGCAAAATCTTTGTTCTGTGGTTACAACGCAAGACGTGGAGGGAAAAAACGTAAAAGTTAGATGTTTTTCTTGCTGTTGACATTTCTCACTGTTTCTCTCCCTTTTTTTTTTCTTTTTCGTTGAAGAAACCGGTTTTTTTACGAAGATTCAAAACAGCTTTTATATATATATAATATATATATATATATATCCTGTTCATTTATGTTTTCTTTATGTTTTTTTTTTTTTTTTTTTTACACACTTCATTCACTCATTCACAAAAAACTATTAATATATACAAGGTTTTTTTTAATTCAATAATTGACTAATTATAATAAATAAAAAGTTGAAATATGTCGCATGCTTATGAAAATAGCTCATAAATTTTGTATACAGTAATTTAAAAAATAGTTCAAATATCCGTCAACAGATGGAGCTGCACTGCCTCAACTTGTAAGAATGCTCGAAGTAACATGTAAAGTTGGATCACTCAGTTTTTACGCTTCATTCTTTTTAGTTTCTGAAGCGCGAGAAGAAGGCGGAAAAAGAAAAATAAACTCTACAAATTAAGACAATATAACGCCATAATCTATTTACTAAATTTGAATTATTTTCAAAATTACTGTATTGTATATTAAATTAATGCGTTACTTTCTAAATATGTCATTTATTCCATCTTTATGTGTATTACACATTTTATGAAGTACTGAATTTTAAGTTTGAGTGTTCATTTGTTTGGGATGCTCTTTACATATATATTTATTTTGTTGTACTTTTTATAAATATTCATGGCCCAAAACTTCTTTTAAATCAACATTTTCAACAATCTATGAATATTTTACTAATTTCAGCTATTATAAGCGAGTTATCTCATTCACATTGAGTTACCAAATATTTGGCAAGACATGCCTCCTTTCTATAACTTTATCCTATAACCAGTAAACATCTTGAAATACCTCTTTAATACACTAATAAAAATGTCCAGACCGGGGTTCGATCCCGGATCCCTTTGTGAATTATCACTTTACTAAACAGCATACAATCATTAAAGTGAAAAAATGTCCAGACCGGGATACTTTGTATTTCATTAATTTACAGCGTAATTTCAGCTCTGCTGAAAAATTAATTAGTGTATAAATATTTACTTGTCTATTTAATTTGTCTAACTATTTAATTTGTCTTATGCATGCCAACGGTGTTGTGCTCATGATTAACTTTCCATCTTGTGCTGCGTGGTTGTAACCTTGCCATATGGGAGTGAGAGAATGCTAGACTGGATGTCGTCTGGATGGCTTAATTGGTAAAGCATTTGGTTTGCTATACCAAGGGATCCGGGATCGAATCCCGGTCTGGATATTTTTTCACTATAATGGTTGTACGCTGTTTAGTAAAGTGATAATTCACATACTTTGCATTTCATACCTCTTTAATGTTAAAATATGGAGATGTTTCCATCTTCTTTCGACATTTATTTCCATTATGGCAATTATGCAGTAAATCTAATCAGATATATTTATATACGTATATTATCTTTTTAGAAAGGGATTTCCCAATGAAAATTTTACTTTAGAACATCTTTGTATTTATTCCAATTATACAGTCCAATCTTCATATAAAAAAATTAGCTATACAGAAAATTCATTGTATTAGAATTATTCATAAAAGTTACTACAAGAAGTTAGTTCTTTCTTTTTTGAATATTCTTCCAATATAATTTGACCAATATTTAGTAACATTTGAAACCTTAAATATTTGCAGAAATTTTAAGTATTAAATTTATTTATTAGTGCAATTAAAAAAGTCACAAATTTGATAATTGCAAAAAAAAAAAAGCATGTTGTGCCTTTCTAAATATTGAAAGATTCATCTAAAAGCCTCAGTGTCCACTGAAATTGAAATTAAAACGGTTTTAAAATAAGACCGTGGGCAATTTAATGCTATGAAAGGTTGAAAGTCTATCTAAAATTCTGTGGAAAATAATTTGCGATAAAGGTTCCTGATAAAAAAAAAAAAAAAAAAAAATCTCGCTTAACAACGCAAAATTTTCTGACACATTTTTAAACATAAAAGCATGATATTTCAGGTATGTTTATTGAAGTGATTTGTAATCGAACAGTTTTTCATTTTCCCAATAAATTAATTACAATTTGAGTTATAAGCTATTAATGTCTCAGTACGGCAATTATTTTTCGAAAACAAGGTTTTTTTTTTTTTTTTTTTTTTTTTTAAATAAAATGATGAAATTTGTTTAGAAGTTAACATGTTTTTAAATTAATTTATATTTAAAAAAAAATTGGCAATTGGCACGAAATTGGATATGAATCAGTCCTTTCAAATACTATATATATATTTAACTGAACTATTTTGTCGCAAACCTGAACCTGAAGATAGGCTTACGTGTGTGGACATAATTATAAATTTTTAACATAAAAAAAACGACTTCAATTACTTGGTTTTATATTAAATTCAAAAATTTATTAGCATATTAGTATACAAATCCCTAAAAATATGGGTCTTCAAATGAAGCGAGTGTACCGCAGAAATCTTGGGTAAATTTAAACACTTTACATTTTTTTTTTTTTTTTTTTTTTTTTACGTCATAAAAATTTTTAACGATTAAAAATTCCTTTTCGGTTTTCCCTACAACAATCCTAGAAATAAAACCGAATGAAGAGGGGGTAGGGGGCATTGGATCTCCGAGTAACAACTTTCTCGCAGACAGATAATGCTACATCACTTGATGAAAATCGTTGAAATTGAAATATTTTAAAAATGTTTGTTTATTTGTTTATTTTATTTATTTATTTATTTATTTTATTATTTGGTTTTTGTTGAATTTCTAAAAAAGTACTGAATCAATTTTGATGAAATTTAAATAGGTCCAATTCGAGAGTATCCTATTTCAATTTTTTTTATAAAATCGCATGAATCGGTCGCATAGTTTCGAAGTAATCGGTGAACATACATTAAAATAAAATAAAATAAAATAAAATAAAAAACATACGCGTCGAATTGAGATCCTCCTTCTTTTTTTTTTTTTTTTTTTTTTTTTTTTTTAAGTCGGTTAAAAAAAACTATATATAGGTTTATTTATCCATTGCTATTCAAAAGTCATGGCAAAATAGTTGTTCAAACGATATTAGTCAAATACCAAGATATGGTGAATATGACAAATTGTCTTAATATATTAGGATGCAGACATTAATGATTTGTGTTTATTTTGTCTAATATCTAATAAAAATATGATCAATAGCGTTTTTTGCATCATTTGTCGGTCAATAAATCTCATTTCTAGCAAAAACAATAAAAGTCCAAAAGATTATTTTGTTCATTTTTTTTTAGTTTAACTTTTAATTAAATAAAATAAATAACCGATTACCGACTTAGAAATTTAAAGATCTAAGCACACACACACACACACACAAAGTTCTTTAAAAATGCAGTATTTGTGTGTAGCACAGTTTTTGTTTATGCCTAAAAATTTTTAAATCTGTGACTTATGTAGTTTTCGAAAAGACTCATTCAGCTATATCGTCGGGTTTGTATGTTTGCGTAGCCGTTGGAGGGCAAAGTATGAAAAGGATGTATATATCTTTGCCGGGACATTTCAACTCCATACAAGGAGAAGGTTATGTTTGTCAAGTAATAACTGAGAAACAGAATAAATATTTGAACAATGATAGTGAATTGCTAAAAGATAAAATGTGTTTGTGATCGCTTGAAACATTACCTAGAGTAGTCTCGATCAGAACTGCCGTAGTATATATTGTAGATTAGTGAATTCAAATTATTTCATTGCTTTTCAGTGTGTTATTAGAAAGAATTTTCCCCATATATATATATATATGTGTTTAAGAAAAACAAAAATCTAAACTTGAAATAAGCTAAACTAAGATTTTTTTTTTTTTTTTTTTTTTTTTTTTTTTTTTTTTTTTATCAAAACCTCCGATCAAGACAAATTTTAAACATATCAATGTGAAACGCAATACAGAAACATAACAAATGAAAAATAATTAAAATACAAAAGTTAGATTCTACCAGCTTTTCTTAAAAAAAAAAAAAAAAGAAAAGAAAAGAAAAGAAAGAAAAAGAAAAATGAAACTTTTTGTTGTTGTTGTTTTTTTTGGTCAGGGGGACAGAGGTCGTCCTGAATCCCTGTTTAAGATAATTTCTAGACACACGAGAATAAAACTAAATACTGTCTATCACGGATGGAAGGGAGACAGAGTTCCCCTGACGAATAATTCTTTGTTCTTATTATTACTGTTTAATTATTTTGAATAACTTGGGAAAAATAAATTTAACTTTTTTTTTTCAAAATCATTGGGCAGATATTGCTGAAAATGAATTTTTACTACATTATGTGTTTTTTTTTTTTAAATTGTTTATTTAGATGTCTCATTTCATTGTATGAAAAAAATTAAATTTCTTAATATTCTGGTAGTGTTGGAAAGGGTTTCACAATCTATGCCTGATGCATGATTTTTCTTTCTTGTTTAAATGCTCTGTTTGCTCTTGTTTTAAATGCTCTAAAACCCTTATTCTAAACTACCATTCAAAGGCCTGATTCACGAAAAGGCACGAGAAGCATAAGCTCACCCTGTAAATAAGAGAAATTACCACGCAAAGTGATGGGCACTGCTGTCCAAAAATTAAAGGGCAATGACCGGACGCTTTCGATTTTACACGGTTTGTCGAATAGCTACTAAAATTCTTGACGAATTATCTTTTAACTTTGAGGATGTAAAGGACATGTTCGACTTCATATTTTTCAGTGAAGATTTAGTCGCGAGGGCAATTAGGGGGGACAATGATAAATTTAATAATAAAATAATATTTGCGATAACCCAAGTAACAGAAAATGCTCAAAATGGTCTGTCACTGTAGAAAATGACTACACTCTCAGAAAAAACTGTAAATTTATCAGCGTTTGCCCTTCAATTTTCACGGGTAACAGCCTTATTTAATGAAAAACGGTCTGATCCACTAAATAAGCGGCCTTATCCCTTAGATACTTAGAAAATTAAAGGCAATCAACATACTCTTACAGTTCTAGCCCATCTGATAGCAGAAATGCGATACGACCCCATGCATTTTCCTCTGCTAGGGTGTAACCCTTCATTTTAGTCGTGTTTCGAAAAATAATGTCACTTGACCGCGACCGTAACATATTTTTAATCCGCCAAAAAAGGCAATTATATGATGATTATCTAACGTGCTATACGTGCCTATTTTTAGGTTTAAAAAATTAAAAGTAGCTATCCAAATAACAGAAATTAAGGTTTACTGAAATTTAACGAATATGTCATTTACTAAAATCTAACGAATTTACGCTAGACTCTCAACTATCCGACTTAATGTGGCAGAAGGAAATGCCGGATAAGCCTATAATAATGAGTTCCATAAATACACACTTCCGGCCTCCCCCCCCCCACCCCGTTCCATATCACATTGAAAAAAATCTGGAGAGTCTCCACTCGACTTTCTTAAAAATTTTATAGAATACTTTGCATTCATTCAGATACCAGTTAATCTAAAAGTAACTGGAAAAGTAACTCAACCATTATTCATTTTATTCAACTAAAATACTTAAATTATAGAGCTAATTTTCTGTAATCGGTTTCACGGCTGAAGTTGGCGTCAAACATCGAACAATCTTGGCAACAATTAGTTTCAAGTGTATGAAAATTACAACCCTTTTTTCACCAAAAAGAGCGCATTTTAGTATATTTTAGCATATTTTGAAAAAAATATTTCGTTTATTTATTTATTTATTTAATGTAGGGTTTTTTTTTTCTTCTTCAACAAAATTAATACAAAAATTCCCATACGTTTTTATTTAGTAATTTTTTTTCCTTACAAAACAAAGTACAAACATTTTACTGTAAGTAAAAAAAAAAAAAAAAAAAAAAAAAAAATTTTTTTGTATTAAGTCATATTCTAGTGAAATATAGTAGTTGTATCGACATAAGATGAACATGAGCAATACAGATAATTTGATTGAGATATAAGAGAAAATGTTTATCAGTTATCGTCACAGAATGGTTGAAAAAAGGTTTAGATACCAAACCCATATTGGCCGATTTCTCCGAAAATATATATAGTTCTGGCCTGTTACTATATTCACCAAATGGCAGCTCAATCGCATGGACGCTATCGTATTCACTCCCACACATATTCGCATAGATACACCACCAAAAACGAGCTCTGTGGATCTAAAAACGTGACGAAATCCTAATATACACGCATACATTACACCCATATGGAATCCTTGTAAAAACAGCAAAAACGGATTCAGCGACTCCCAAAATCTAAAAATTTACCAATATTTTCATAATCAGGTTTTTATCAGGATTGCAATACCTTCCTTACATGAGTGTATGGAAAGTAAAAATATTGTTTATACCAAAACTCTTATTTCATTATCTTATTCATATTTTCGGACGTAGTGGGCGGCAGTGGTGTAGGCATAAAAACACTAAGACGGCTATAGGCAAAGGATATAAGCTAGACAGTATATGGTATATCTATATATTTAAAACAAAAAGCGTATTCTGTCAAATCCACATGAAAATCGTCTCTTTGCGCATGCGTCAACGTTTTTTCTTTGAAGACTTCTACCCTCAGAAACGGGAAACCTGATTCATTAACCCAACCCTCACTTGTTTAGCCTAGAGGGATTGAAAAAGGATGAAGTCGTACCATTGTATCGAAATCATAGACCTTCTAATATATTTTTGCTCTTCGGTTGAAAACTGAAGCTTTTTTTTAAAAAACTCGCATTTTCACTACTAAATATGCATATTTTTTTGCAAAATTTTAAAGCGAGTTTAGATGCAGTTATATTTACAATCGATTAAAATGTCAGACAGTTCGGAATATGAGAACTATTTTTATTGCTATGTTAAAGGAGACGATGCGAAAACAAACAAAAAAACAAAAAAGCGAGAAGAAAACATTTCGTTTACATAGATAACAATATTTTCTCACGAAATTTTTACACGAGCTGTAAAACCGTTTAATTTATCACCAATAAAGATTTCAAAGAGTTTGGACAAAAAGAACTTTATTTTAAAACTATAAAACAACCCTATAGGTAAAGAAAAAGAAAAAAAAAAACAAGAAATTGGGCGCTTTTATAACTAAATATCAATATTTTTTTCGCGAATTTTTCATTTAAAAATATAATTTCATACAAAATCAGGTTAAAGATATAAAATAATAAAAACTTGATGTTTTTTTTAATTATTATCACGGGCACGTCTTGGCAAAATAATTCCTCATTTTATTAGGGATAATTTTTTAAAGTATGCCGGATAGTACAAAGGACGGATAGTCAGAACTCTACTGTACACTGCAAAAAAAAAAAAAAAAAAATGTTGATTTTACAGTAGTATACCGTAAAACTAACAGTAATAAGCAGTAATACGCTACCGCGCAAGTAAAATAAGCAGTAATACGCTACCGCGCATGCGCGGCAGCGTATTGCTGCTTATTTTACTGTTTATTACTGTTAATTTTACGGTATAATACTGGCAGCTGGGATGCCAGTATTATACTGTAAAATCAAAAAAAAAAAAAAAATTTGCAGTGTAGTTATTTTGTGTCACTGGTTAATGTAACGCTTAGAAAATGTCGTATAACATCAGGATTAAAAACACATAACAACTACGGTATCTTTTCCCTTTATATCATAAATTATTGAATATTTTGAAACTTCAACCCACAGCTTCATTTCTTTTATATTAGTATTCGTAAGTAATTAGTACTTTCATATTAGCGCAAGTAGTAAGATTTCAAGTAGTTCAGATTCAGAAGATTTAACTCATGAATTGCAGCGGAAAATACAATTACACGCACTGATATACCTTAAAACTTTTCATTTTCTTTGAAAACTTTTAAGTATATGAGAGAAGTTCTTTTTCCCTCAACTACCCGGTGTCTCATAATTTGATAATCGCAACTCTGTACAACTGTCAGCATATTAAACCTTGTTAAATTGTTGATGTTGTGATGATGACATTAATAATTATTTTGAACTATGTATTACTCTCATAAATATTTTACTAACTATTGATAATAATCATAATTGATCAATTATTTATTTGAAAATCTCTACTTGTAACGTTTTTAAAATTTCTACGATACTGAAACAAACAGCAGTTTTAAAATGTTGCATTCTATTGCGCAGGTCGGCATCAACTATCAACCACCAACTGTCGTTCCTGGTGGAGACCTCGCTAAAGTCCAACGTGCCGTCTGCATGTTGTCCAACACAACGGCCATTGCAGAAGCCTGGGCTCGCTTGGACCATAAATTCGACCTCATGTACGCCAAGAGAGCCTTCGTTCACTGGTACGTTGGTGAAGGTATGGAAGAAGGAGAGTTCTCTGAGGCCCGAGAAGATCTCGCCGCCCTCGAGAAGGACTACGAAGAAGTAGGGATAGATTCCACTGAAGGAGCCGAGGAAGAAGGCGAAGAAGAATACTAACTAAGCCAAAAAGCCCAATTTAAAGCATTTGTTCTTTTGTGAATTTGATACGCATATCTCATAATGGACATTTCGTTTAACTTGTATTGACTGTGTCATGTCAGCACAAGTCTTGTTTTATTTTCATAAGTAACATTTTGTTTGTTTCTTTCATTTGTTTGATATATTTGAATAATTAAAATAAGTTGAAAAAGTAGATGTGCTTGTAATGTTTATTTAATAATAGAACGCAATTGCTCTTCTATGCTGTACACTGAAAAAAAAAAAAAAAAAAAAAAAAATGTTGATTTTACAGTTGCCAGTATTATACTGTAAAATCAACACTTTTTTTTTTTCTTTCAGTGTAAAAAAATAACAGAAATGTTTCTTGATTTAAGCAAGAAGGCTTACGAAAATATAATATAACCTTTTCCGAGTTACCCACAATTACTAAAATCGTTCTTTTATCTTCAGAAATCCCAACAGGCAAACATGCTAAAGTAACAGCGTAAAATTAACATTGTTTTGTTACTCTTGCATGTATAAATTCTGTTACGCAACTGAAAATGTTAACTTGAGAATTTAGCCCCCTGACCGCTTATTTTTTTTTTCTCAAAATCCTTACGACCAATATGTAATCGACCAGTATCTCCTCTATTATTACATAATTCAGTCATATGTAGTCAATTTATCATTTGAATTTGCACCCTTTGACTGTGGAATTTTTAAAACAAAATTGCTTCAAAAATTGTGTATTATATAAATTTTTCTACAAATGTCTTGCTAATGGAAATCGCGGAATAAGCGGTCAAAGGGTTAAAGTATCAAAAAAAAAAAAAAAAAAAAAAAAACGATATGCCGTGTTCATACCGGATTAAAAAAAACTGATTAACACACTATAAAAACTACTTTGTAACGTTTCCAAAAATTACGGGCAGCAAAAGAGTCTTTTGTTTCAGAAATACTTCATCAAATCTCTGAAATTTATTGGTTTCTGGGAATAAAAGAACGCATTTCGGAATCGTGGGTAACTCAGAGGCATTATTATATTTTCTTAAACCTTTTTGCTTAGATCAAGAAACTTTTTTTTTTCAGTGTAGGTAGATTTTTTACAATATACAAATCGCACACTTATACATAATGTGACACAACTCATTCAGAAAAGGTGCTAAATACACTGTTGACACATTTTCTGTGAAACAACGGAAAACCTACTGATAATCATATATCTTAAATCAGTGGCATATCCGGGAGAGGGGGGGGGGGGGTTGCAGCCCATTCTGAAATTGAAAGAAAATATCAAATTTACTTTTTCAAAATATAATAAAACCTGTTAGGACAGCTTAAAAATAAACCCAGAAAATATTCCGTTTTAGACAGGTTTTTTATCTTAGAAAGTGCATGATTTAGCAGAGACAACGAAATTTTTCGTTTTATCCTGGTTTCGTTATACATAGGTCCCATTTACACACGATTTCTACTCTATATATATAAAATCCTAATGAAACGAATTTGTGAAACGATTTTATGAAACGAATTTATGAAACGATTTTATGAAACGACTGATTAAACGACTGATTATGTTTCAGGGCTATTTTTAATAAAATATTAAACGCTTGATGGTGAAATTAATATCAATTGTCCATAAAAATCCGCGGATGTCAAAACTGGTAATAGAATTTCGAAATTGGAATTAGTTTTCGAGATATTAATTTTTTTTCTAATTTTAATGACATTTCTGTAATGATGGCAACTAATTACTCAGTTTTTTTTGTGACAAAAAAGGGAAAAAAATTGAAAAGGATCCCGATAGGGATTATTGATTTCTTTTTATTCGTCATTTTCAAATTGAAATTGAATTTATCTTTTATTTCAATCGATAATGAAGACAAGATTGTGATTAAATTATGTTTTTCAGGAAAATTTGAAAAAAAAAATCACATTTCTATCGTCAGGATTCAATCGTCTGTCAGAATTTAATTTAATTTATAAACTGAAAATATTTTGAATAAATTCGTCCAAATGACGTCATTTATGTAAACGCAAAAGAAAGAGGGAAAAGGAATTAATAGTAATTATTATTTATTGTTATCATTTTGTTATTTTTTTGTAAAATTTAATTAAACGAATTTATAAAATCACTAATTCGGATATTTGAAACGAATATATAAAATAATAATTGCCCAACTGAACGGAAGGAGAATAAAATATCCTGCTTGGTTTTCTATCCTGCTCGGTTTTTTCCGCCAAGCTTTTTAAAAAACGTCAAGACCCCTATAATAGAAAAACATCAAAAGTTGATTGGGTTTGTTTTCATAATTTTTGACAACAAATCTATGTATATTAACGAATCTATCCCTTTTTGAAGCTCGAATTACGCCAAACCTAAAAGCAAAGGATCCTATACTGGAAAAGTACCCGATTTTCTTATGGACAATATTCAAGTGACATAACATGGTGTAAAATTACCGCGGATGGCAAATTTGTTTAAATATCTCATCAATTGATGCCGAATAAATACAGGCATGCATGCACAAAATATTTAATTAATTTTGTATGATAAATAATTATTAGAAAATTCGTATATACATATTAATTAAAATAAATAATTTACATATTTAAAATTACATGAAAATATGCTTGATGGTGCGCTAAAATAGAGAGAAAATTAAAACCTGTTACTGAAAACGTCTATAACATAGTACTTTTCAATACCGTGGTTCTTAATGTTATTCACAAGCAGGTGGAATTTTTCTCATCCTTAAACGCAAAGGAAGAATAGAATAAGTAAAGTCCGAGAGGTAGCCACAATTTAAACCTAACCCTTTTATACAAGCTGGTTTTCAAGTTGTAATTGATTTTACTTATCAATCCCGAAAAAAGTCGTCCGTTGTCGCAACAGCTGTGTATGAGGCCATGATAATCAAAAAATGCCCCATTAAAACGTTAGAAGCATGACAACCCAATTACAGATTTACCAATATTTAAAAAATAAAGCACGCTGCCATGTTTTAGAGGCCTCGAAGTCTGAGCGGGGGTTGGCGAGCGTAGCTCGCAGAGGGTAGGCCCCCTAGTATTATATAAAACATGATATGTGGTGGTTAAAAAGGCATTATTACTTTTTATTAGTTTAAGAAACATTAATGAAATGCTTAGTCTTGCTGTTTTTCAGTTTGAAAGTCTGTGATTTAAGATAATGCATAGATTGAGATATCTTCTCAGTATGAACTGCAAAGCCTTGAGTCCTTTTTGACACTTTCCAACCTAGTTGAAAAGTGTTTATGCATTCAGTCGTCTGACTGTCCGTGCTCTAACCCGCGTAAATATAACACGGATTGCCATGTAATTTATATATTTCATTGAGGTTTACCATGGTATGTTCGGTATTGAAAATGAAGTGTGTACTACCGCGCATACGCGGCAGCGTATTACTGCTTATTTTACTGTTTATTTTACGGTATAATACTGGCAGCTGGGATGCCAGTATTATACTGTAAAATCAACACTTTTTCTTTGCAGTGTATTTATAGCTTTTTGACTAGAAATAAGTGTTATTTACATTTAAAATACCTCAGAAATCTAATTGCGTGATTCTGAATCTCGAACACACAAAAAGTTCCCAATCAGGAACAATTTATGATTAAAAATGATTCAGAAAATGCTGTCAAATTTGGAAGTTTAAGCCGATTTTCGGGGTGTAACAGTCTCAGGGAGCGCTCGACTGCAATTCCAAACGAATCCCACGTATCAGAAACTGAAACTCGCTACTCGATTCTTGGGTACCGCAAATGTCATGCATGTAAATGAGTCCGAAAATGTGTTGAGGAAAAGGTGGGGGGGGGGGGGGGGAGAGGGATCGAACGCTCTTAAATAATTTTAAACTTGCAATTTATTCTGATTTTATTTACTTAAATTTAATGGTTCCTTTATAAATAAAAAGCAAATTTTCTTTTAGAACAGCAGCATAAAAACTGTAAAGAAAAATCATTAAAATATTTTAATGATTTTCAAAATTCATCCTGGATATATATTTTACTTTTACGTTTATTTTGAATGCATGTAAAATTTTTATTATTATTTTATGATGAATTTTCGATAGGCAGAACATTTTTGAAGTTAATGTTCTAATTACTTTTTTCGAAAAGTGCACCTGAAATCTAGAATTTCAAAAGTTTTTAATAATTCTTAATTGCAATATTAACTAGTCGGATGTGCCAATCCCAAAACTTTCTTCTATCTCAGTCATGTTAATACTTCAAAATTCGTTATCACATCGCCAATAAAATCAATATTTTTCGATATTCTGTTGTACGTCAGCTGCTTTCGAATCGTCGGGTTACCGGGATGCGATCAACTGATGTATAATACTAAACTACGAAAAGTCCTTCAGGTCTGAACCGACAAGAACTGATAGTCTCCCTATTTCTTGGATTTTCGATTTTAGCTAATTTTACTGGAAAACACGAAGGTAAAATGCGTGGAACCTAATTAAAGAAGATTCAATCCCAGTTCTCGTCAACATTGAATTTGAATGAGAATATCGCCAAATTAGTCCTCTACAGCCAAGTTGGCTTCATTTATGACAACCTATTTTGGTCGCCAAATTCGGCGATATTTCGCCAACTGTCGCCAAGTTTGGCGAGAATTTGACGTTGGCGAATGTAAATATATAGTGATAAGCATATAATAGGATTAATTGTTACAACAATGGATGAATTCTGCTGTCTTGTTTGAAAATGTCAGCCACCCTAAAATTTCAAACCGCTCTATCTCAGGCATTTTTTAAGATAGAGGCAAAACAAAAATTGTTCCGGATTCTCCGGATCAAGGCCGAACATTTAACGAAAAAAACTTTTAGGATTTCTAATTTTTTTGCACATCTTTTTGAATTTGAAATTGAATTTGGCTATTTTGATCTTTTGAATTTGGCTATCACAGCGCCTCCTTTCGTCGAAATATCCCCAAATTCTGATAGAACCTGCTTGCCATAGCCAAAAACATAAAACAATTTTTTTTTCAATTTGAAGCATAACTTCATACACTTTTAGATGGTACAATAGTGAAAATGGAACAAAAGTATCGATCGCAGCGCCCCCTTTCGTCGAAATATCCCCAAATTCTGATAGAACCTGTTTGCCATAGCCGAAAGCGAAGAAAAAAAATCTGGTCCAATTTGAAGCATAACTTCATACACTTTTAGATGGTACAATAGTGAAAATGGAACAAAAATATCGATCGCAGCGCCCCCTTTCGTCGAAATATCCCAAATTCTGATAGAATCTGCTCGCCATAGCCAAAAACATAAAAAAAAATCTGGTTCAATTTGAAGCATAACTTCATACACTTTTAGATGGTACAATAGTGAAAATGGAACAAAAATATCGATCGCAGCGCCCCCTTTTGTCGAAATATCCCCAAATTCTGATAGAACCTGCTTGCCATAGCCGAAAGCATAGAAAAAAAATCTGGTCTAATTTGAAGCATAACTTCATACACTTTTCGATGATACAATAGTGAAAATGGAACAAAAATATCGATCGCAGCGCCCCCTTTCGTCGAAATATCCCCAAATTCTGATAGAATCTGCATGCCATAACCAAAAACATAGAAAAAAAAATCTGGTTCAATTTGAAGCATAACTTCATACACTTTTAGATGGTACAATAGTGAAAATGGAACAAAAATATCGATCGCAGCGCCCCCTTTCGTAAAAGTATCCCCACATTCTGATAGAATCTGCATGCCATAGCCAAAAACATAGAAAAAAAATCTGGTTCAATTTGAAGCATAACTTCGTACACTTTTCGATGGTACAATAGTGAAAATGGAACAAAAATATCGATCGCAGCGCCCCCTTTCGTCAAAATATCCCCAAATTCTGATAGAATCTGCTTGCCATAGCCAAAAACATATAAAAAAAATGTGGTTCAATTTGAAGCATAACTTCATACACTTTTCGATGGTACAAAAAAGACACACACAGACGGACATTTTGTAAAAACATGTTTTTCGGAATCTCTGACCCCTAAAACGTGTAAATCCGTCGAAAACCGGGAGTCGAAAAAAATTTCGATTACAATACTTTCTTCTATTATAGATAGAAGAAAGTAAAAATGTTTTTAACACGTTCCAACATAGATGAAAAGTGTCTATGAATTCGGTTTGTCTGTCTGTCCAGGCTCCAACTTGCGTAAATAAACTCGGATTGCCATGAGAATGAAATGTGTAGCATTTATAGTGTGTATTTTAATGATGTTACACTATTATATTCAATGGTTGGAGTATCATAGTTGAGATTTATTCCAACAGAGCAAAAAATGCCGGGACCAGAACTCGAACCTGGTTACTTTGACTTGCCGTGCCAAAGCTCTTCCTACTGAGCTTTCCCAACAATATCCTGGCTTTCATATTTCACTCATATTTGTCGGACAAGGCTGCGAGCTACAGCGCTAATTTCATTCATCCGAGCTATAACTATAGCATTTTACATGATGAATTTGAAATAACACGGAAACTCCTGTATACCATGTAACAATGGCCATACCCCTACGTTAGCTAACCAAAAAATTCGCTAGATGGCATCAGCATACCGTGAAGGAGCCTCCTAGTGTATCATGCGACTACTTGCCATTCATCTCAGGTTGTGGAATTTGATGTCAATTTCCTATTCTTTGTTTTTGCTATAATCTCTTCTTGTTTTTATCTTTTTCATGCATGTTTTTAAAATAATTTTTTTTAATGAATACCATCGTACTCTATTCAGTTTTTAATGCTCTATCAATTGGTGCTGTCGCTGATGGTGTATATTTTAACGGTTTTCGTAAAAGATGACCTGCTCCTATATCAAGTGCACCTTGCAAGCCTAGGATGGACGTTTTTATTTGTTCCAATTGCGATAAGTAATTTGTTTGAACAAATTTGTTAAACTCTAAAAGGATTTCACATTTTTTCTAAATAAAAACTTAAATTATAATGTCAATTTTGTTAACAATTTCATTTTTGATGAAAAATCCTGTTTCAAGTTCACTTTTGAATAACAGAAAGAATTATTGAGTATCATGTTTATTCATTTTATACCAAAGTTATTCAATTTAGCTGAACAGCATTTTTAAATTGAAGAAAATCATGATTTGTGAAACATAGAACAATACGGGTCATATCATGTGCACATGTTTCTGATAGGGCCACTTGGTAGACTTTTGGAATTCAGTTTTTTTAAAATGGTAAAACTATTTTCATGGGGAATGCAATACATATATATATATATATTTATGAAAGTGCATTACCCTGAGAACGTTAAAAAATAAAACAGTTTTGATTTTTTCAAAATGACGGCAGGGAAAATTCTTAAACTTTAGCATGGCCATAACAGGGTCATCCGCCTTAAGCTAAGAAAGTCGGTCCGATCTTGGAAATTTTGGCCTGTGCAAAACTTCTACAGTAACCTTGCTCACGGTTTTTCACTTGGTGGTAGGTCGGTATAACAAGCCATGGTCTTCAATTAACTCCAATAAACTACTTTTTAATGACTAATATTACAATTTTATAAAATATGAAAAAAGTAATTTTTATCTTATATTACTAGGGGGCTCTGCCCCCTGCTCGCTACGCTCACCAACCCCGGTTCTGATTTCACAGCCTCTTAAAACCTGGTAATGTATCCTGTTTTAAAAAGATGATGATGATGATATCACGAACAGCGACTATCTTCTGTAATCAGGTTATAATGCTTTTTCATTTAACTGGTTATAATGCTTTTTCATTTAATTCATCTTTTTTTTTTTTTAATATTCATGTGTTTACACAATTTTTATGACGTAATTTTCTTTATTTCCTGTTTTCAACACGTGATCATTTAATTATTATTTTAAACTTTCATTATTGTTTTTAATAGTCTCGCGCAAATACATTTTTTATTTGAGATAAAACATAATCCTTTGCGCTTATTTAGAAATTGGCAACAATATAAAAAAATGACTTTTTCAATAAAAGATTTTTTACTCGATTTTTAAGGATTTTTTGAGTTTTTATTGTCCGACCGTGATAATCTTTTTAATTTCTGAAAGCTTGTTATATTTCTCGTCTGGTGGTATGATTTTCGAATCCGTAGGATAGCTAGAAAAAAAGTAATAGCTCCTCAAAAAGTCCCTAGTAAAAAAGCGATGAGAATAACCGGAATATCTACGCAGAATTTGATTGGTCCATTTCGTTTTTGGCTCAGTTCCAGATTACTTTTTTTAATATAGAAGGACTAGGGGGCTCTGCCCCCTGCTTGCTACGCTCACCAACCCCGTTCTGATTTCACAGCCTCTTAAAACCTGGTAATGTATCCTGTTTTAAAAAGATGATGATGATGATGATGATGAAGATATCACGAACGGCAACTATCTTCTGTAATCAGGTTATAATGCTTTTTCATTTAACTGGTTATAATGCTTTTTCATTTAATTCATCTTTTTTATTTTTAATATTCATGTGTAAACACAATTATTATGACGTAATTTTCTTTATTTCCTGCTTTCAACACGTGATCATTTAATTATTATTTTAAACTTTCATTATTGTTTTTAATAGTCTCGCGCAAATACATTTTTTATTTGAGATAAAACATAATCCTTTGCGCTTACTTAGAAATTGGCAACAATATAAAAAAATTACTATTTCAATAAAAGATGTTTTACTCGTTTTTTTAAGAATTTTTTGAGTTTTTATTGTCCGACCGTGATAATTTTTTTAATTTCTGAAAGCTTGTTATATTTCGGGTCTGGTGGTATGATTTTCAAATCCGTAGGATGGCTAGAAAAAAAGTAATAGTTCCTCAAAAAAGTCCCTATAGTCTGTTCAGGGAAAGGAGATAACGAAAGTAAACAAACGGGGGTTGCAGAAAAATCGCCAAGGAGCCACACATTTGGCACAAATCCCTAGGTTGGCGAATTTTATTTTTTATTTCGATTTGAAAAAGCAGAAGCTCAAACACTTCAGACAGTCTGTTTGGCGCTTCTGGCACAGCGCCAGGTTTAAGCATCGCCAATCCGCATGTGCATTTGTTTACTTCTGTTATCTTCTTTCAGTGTCTCTATACCGTGTCTCTCTCCGTACCCATCTGTCTACTGTCTCTCTACTCGTCTGTCTTTCTACCCTACTCTTTAACCGTCTCTCTAACTGTCTCGCTTCCCGTTTCACTACCCTTCTCTCGACACGTCTGTCTGTCTATATACCCCTCTCTCTACCCGTTTGTTAACTTATTTATTCTAAACTTATTTAAATTTATTCTAAACTTATTTATTATCTTAAAATAATTATCATTTTTGAAAAGATTAATTGAAAAAAAAATTATTTTGACAAGCGCGAAAAATTCTACCTTACGGCAGAATATAGATTGGCCACCCACGGACGGCTTTTATCGTTGAGATTTTTTCAGCCAAGTCTAACTCGTCAAAAAAAAAAAAAAAAGTGTTTGTTAGCATAAGCCAGCTTTTCCACTTTAGAAGTAGTATTTATATTAGTTAGCGCTCTTTTCTGTGAAGCTGGCGGAATATATTAGGAACGAACACACCAAGTTTTAAAAAGATTCGGTGACTAGAAGTATTTTTAATAAATATAATAGTGAAAAGAGGTGGCTCCAAAGGGCTGAGACGTGGCGAGGTAGATGTTGTTTACAAATGTGCCGGCTTAATGACATCCTTTAAACTTATTTTTAATGGTTCAAGACACTTTAACACTTAATAGATAACTTAAAAAAAGTAATGAAAAGTTCTGTGATAGCAGCTTTTATGATGTATACAGCTAAGAGAAGTTGTTTAACAAATGATGATTTAGCATTAAGAGCCTACGTTAGTCACGCGAAGAAACGCTCAAGCTAATGTTAAGTCTATGGGAAGGTTCTTGCGCGTTTTTTCCCATGACTGATGTAGGCTCTTAATTGACGGAGTCTTGGAGAGTGGTGGGGGGAGCTATACAACACACAAGTGCTCCATGAGACCTTTAAAAGGAATCCTCACTTGCAATTGAGAGATGGGACTTTAAAAGGGATGCCCCTTTTGCGCCCTCCTCAAGAGGTACGTGAAAACCGAGGCGCCAAAAGAAGCGGGGGGAAAATACCTTTAGGCGGTGTACAGCTAATTTTGGTGAAATTTTGAAGCTGTCCGGCTCATAGGAACAGAGAAAAATGGGAAAAACTAAAATAATTATGAGAAATTGAAAAAATTAAATAAGAAAAGGAGGAGTCAGAGTAGGACCAGACAAAAGTGCTTGACGAGATCAAATTTTTGATATGGTTACATGATGGGGTTTGAACACCTTGAATGTCTACCCCCCGCAGGGGGAAGGAGGTAACTCCGTTCCTATGGGAGATAGGGCCTCGGGACTCTCTTAGAAATGTCGGCCTCGACGATTTTAACTTCGTTGGATCCTTTAGAAGGGGCCTACGCCCTCTGTGGGACTTAAAGATGGGAAAAACTAAAATTTAAAAGGAGTTGAAACAGAGAAAAATGCTTCTTAAGGGAGGTGGGAAGAGTAGGACCAGACCATAGTGCTTGACGAGATCTAACCATTGATATGTTACATGAAGGGGCTTGAGCACCAAAAAGGTGCTTCCCCCAGGGGGGGGGGTAACTTCGTTCCTATGGGAGATAGGGCCACGGGACCCCCTTAGAAATGTCCGCCACGACGGGTTTAACTTTGTTGGATCTTTTATAATATTATTTAAATGGGGTCTGCGCCCGCTTAGGCTAATTAGGGACTTAGGGCAATTAGGAAATACAAGCGGAAGTATCGGCATAATAAAGAGATAAAATTTGATTTTTAATATCGTCAATAACAACCATTTGTATAGCTATGTATAAAGGGTGTCCTCCTTTATATGTGGAGTGGCTGTAACTTTTCATAAACATGAATTTTACTGTAGACTGAAGGAATTAGCCCTGTGTGTGACTAATAATATGTAATGTAAAATTTTAATCGTGAAATAGCTGAATTTGTCGTATTTAAATAAGTAATTGTTATTAGTATCAAATTTTACTTTTATGCAATATATTCCATTTATCATGAAAAATACAAAGCAATCGATAAAACATTTTTAAATAAAAAAAGTAGAAAAATTGAACAGAAATTTAGAGAATCGAACCGGGGCCTCCGAGATGACGCTGTGTGTTTTCTGAATCGGGCCTGCTACAAGTAACGAGGCTAACGAAAAAGAAAGGCTACCGCGGTGCTTTACGCGTATCTTTTTTTACAGACCGCCGGAGTCGCGTGATGCTCGAATGCACTAATGAACGTGTACGAAAAGAGCATCACGTCACTCTAGCGGTCTGTAAAAAAAGATAAGTGGAATGCACCGCGGTAGCCTGTTTTTTTCGTTAGCCTCGCTACAAGTATTAGTGACGTCACAATAGTGATCCACGTACCACGTTGGTCAATGTATCGCAGCAGAAAGATGTAATAAAAAGAGCATTTCCGCTCTTACAATTTGTGATTACATAAATAATATTAAATTTCATAATCGTGAAATAAAAGGGAATTAATACATTTGTTTTATAAAAGGAAATTAAAAGTTTTAAATTAAAAAAAATGCTAAGATTAATAGATCAGATTGAACCCATTGACTTACCTTTTCCTAAAAACAATATTTTACAATATACGTACAAAAAGTATAATAAATCTACCAAAAACTTTACAAAATTAATCCCATTCCTCCCTTTTACAACTACATACCATAATTTAACCACCAAAACACAATAAATGTCAATTTAAATAGAGAAATCGACATTTTTTAACTATAGAGACCTTGGCACTTTTTTTTAACGCTTTGGCGTAATCTGGGTTTCAGAAAGTTAGATATGTTTTAAAATTATATACACAATTATGAAAACAAACCTAATGAACTTTTATGTTTATTTATATATAAAATTATTTATATATACAATTTTGTTCTACCTGTATATAAAAAGAGATAAATGGCTTCTTTATATTAAATAAATTATATAAATATTGAAAAAAAAAATGCTTATTTATGTGAAACTACGAATAGGTTGCTTACTTTCCTTCTCTCGCCATAAGCCCTTTTCGGTTAGCCGGGCGCCAGTGATACATGTACATATATAAATATATATATATATATTAATTCATACATATATGTGTGTGTAGATATATGTGTGTGTATATATGTATATATATCACTGGCGCCCGGCTAACCGAAAAGTACCCAATTTTCTATCTTAACTTTGTAACTGATTTGTAATATTTTAAAAATTGTCTATTTATTGTACTTGGGTCTAGGACCTAATAACCACTCAAATTAACTTATCAAAAGATTTATTTTCATAATATATTTGTACACGTAAGTTAACTAAAATGTTAAATGGAACTACATAGAACTACTAAGTTGTGTAAATCAGTTACTTTTAATTTTATAAACAAAACACACTCACTTCTAACTAAATGTATGCAGATTTCATTCAATTTATTACAGTATTTCTTTCAAAATCATTTTTTAAACTGTTTATCGTCTGCTTCTTTTATTATTATTTTTTCTAAAGATCATTTGACTCTTTTCGATTTGGAAGTACAAATTCATTCAAATATGCCAGAATATTTCCATTACAGTAGGATAGCCATTCGTTGTTAGGGTTTTTTTTTACTCTGCACAAGTTCAATACCATCATATTAATTCTAGCTTCACGAATTATGAAACGTATATCGAAACATTTAATGCAGACCACTTCTGTTGAAATGTAAGTAAAACTATCACAAGGTAATTTTCGTAGCTAAAATTTCTTCTTTTCATTATCAGTAGCGAATTTGAAGACTTGGATTAGAAACTAGGAGCTCAACATTTTCTTCTCATTATTTTATAGATATAATCTACACTTTCTTTAATAATTATAATCAATAATTATTGATAGTGTTATAATCTAAATACACTGAAAAATATTATTAATTACTATATAAAACAATAAATAAAATCAAAATACTATCGTAAACAATCCGTACAAACGAACAAAGTACATGAAAATTTTTAAGTTAGTATGGATCACTGTTTTGACGTCAGCAGGTTGTGACGTCACTTGTAGCAGGCCCGGTTCAGAAAACACACAGCGTCATCTCGGAGGCCCCGATCGAACCCGCAACCTCCAGAATCAAGAGCAGTGTTCTAACGATTCGGCCATCAAGTTCACTACTTCTAGACTTTAAGAAAATATCATTAAAATAGGCAAATTAGTCAAATCGATGTTTCGAACGCAGGCCTTTCAATTTCACTATGCATACATTCACAGTATAGACTCACTTCATAATTTAGTCTCCTTCGCCTGCTCTTCGTCCGTGAACAGCCCCATTACCTTTTTATGCGTGAAGGTTTCGGTATGGTACTGCATTGTGAAGTTTGGTAATTTTTGAAATTCAATATTTAAAAAACGGCATAACAAGGCATAACATATATCAAGAAAATACAATTTTTTACCTTTTTAACGCAGTTCGTCTAACAATTTTGTGACAAATACTTTTCGAGCTATTAATTTTTTCAATAACTTCAAATGTTTCATTTTCCGAGATGAACCTGTGGCAACAATGGATCGCTGTGACTTTTCATAAACATGAAAAATGATAGAGATTGAAAAAATAAGCCACCCCTGTGTGTGGCTTTAAAAAAAAAAGAGAGAGAGAGAGAGAGAGAGAGAGAGAGAGAGACGTTATCCAAAGTCAACTTTCGTTGCGATTTTATTATAAACGATTTGCAAATATCAGCGAGTATAATTTTATAAACGGGTGTGCACATTCAAATTTGTATAGTTGTATGTTTCCTTGTGATTTTTTATCAGTGTACGATTCTGTTTAATTTCTTTAAAAAAAGATATGTTAAATTGGTAATTATCTTTTTTACACTTACATAAACATTTAAACAAGAACGAAAAATCATGCGTCAAGCATAGATTATGTAACACTTTCCAATACTTCCAAAATAATTTTACAAATCATTACCGTTTAATAAGCTGAAAGATAACATCTAAGTAAACAATTTGGAAAACGCATAACATATTTAAGAAACGTAATTTCGGGAATTTCCAACTTATATTTCCAACATATACAATATTCGGAAAAATATCCGAATACTTTTATTCAGCCCTGTATATGATCTATAGATTTGTATATATACTACATAGGATGCTAAATTTTAGTTTAGTTAGGAAACGCGCAGCACAGTTAAAAATTATCCTTCTGGAGTTTGTCAATAAACGGAAATGTGTTCGCGAACTTTTGTGCTGCCCTGTATATGATCTACAGAATTTATACACACCAAGTAATAGACAAAAAGTGAATTAAATTTAAAATCGCGTTTAGCAGCTTAAAATTCACTTCCAGGAATTATTGTTAACAGACAATAGAGAATTCTTTTGTGTGTCCCTGTAAATGAACGATGACTGCTATACACACAATATTCTGTAGTAAGCCTCTTGTACTGCACTTTAGTGATCTATATAAATTTCAATGCGTTTAAAATAGTGAAACATTATTTAATTAAACTGCAAACGATTTTTCTCCATAGACGTAATGTAACGGATTTTTTTGACTGTCCCTGTAAAGTAACTATAAGTGCTATACACAGCATATTCCTTATTAAGCTTCTTGTAATACACCTTAGTGATATATATATATCAATTACAATGTGTTTGAAATCGTGTAACATCATTAAAATAAACCGCAAATGATTTTTCCCCATAGACCGTAATGTAACGGAATTCTTTTGAGTGTCGCTGTAAAAAAACTATAAGTGCTACACACTTCAGTTGAAATAGGGAACATGCTATAGATGACGGCAATAACATATAAAAATTGCAGAGCAATCCGAGCATATTTACGGGAGTTAGAGCACGGACAGACGGCAGACAAACCGAAGTCATAAACACTTTTCAACTAGGTTGGAAAGTGTTAAAAACTTTATACAGCTTGAAATCTGAACCGTTCCACTCTCGTTTCATCAAAATATCTTAAGTTAATTTCAATGGTTTATTTTGAATGAAAGCTGAAGGTAACAATAGCTTCAAAATTACAGACTTTATATTTTCCTCTTACTTCGTTTTTCTAACCATAGAAATGAACAAACGAGTTAGCGACGTTTTCCCTACCGCTATGGGATTACTCTCTGAAAAGGACACGACTAAATGACGAGGAGGCTGCATTCGCCAATAATGCTAAAATGTGACTATCTTCCAGATTTTTGATTTCGCTTGGGGGCCCAAAAAGTGCATTTTATATGTGCAACCAGAAAAATATAAATAAAATACTTTAAATTAAAAGTATATGAAAATAACTAATCTACCCTATATATATAAAATCCTAATGAAACGAATTTGTGAAACGATTTTATGAAACGACTGATTATGTTTCAGGGCTATTTTTAATAAAATATTAAACGCTTGATGGTGAAATTAATACCAATTGTCCATAAAAATCCGCGGATGTCAAAACTGGTAATAGAATTTTGAAATTGGAATTAGTTTTTGAGATATTAATTTTTTTCTAATTTTAATGACATTTCTGTAATGATGGCAACTAATTACTCAGTTTTTTTGTGACAAAAAAGGGAAAAAAATTGAAAAGGATCCCGATAGGAATTATTGATTTCTGGATTTTATTCGTCATTTTCAAATTGAAATTATCTTATTTCAATCGATAATGAAGACAAGATTGTGATTAAATTGTTTTTCAGGAAAATTAGAAAAAAAAAATCACATTTCTATCGTCAGGAGTCAATCGTCTGTCAGCATTTAATTTAATTTATAAACTGAAAATATTTTGAATAAATTCGTCCAAATGACGTCATTTATGTAAACGCAAAAGAAAGGGGGGAAAAGGAATTAATAGTAATTATTATTTATTGATATCATTTTGTTATTTTTCTTTTAATTTAATTAAACGAATTTATAAAATTACTAATTCGGATATTTGAACGAATATATAAAATAATAATTCCCCAACTGAACGGAAGGAGAATAAAATATCCTGCTTGGTTTATTCCGCAATTCCGCCAAGCTTTTTAAAAAAGCGTCAATACCCCTATAACAGAAAAGCACCAAAAGTTCATTGGGTTTGTTTTCATAACTTTTGGCAACAAATCTATGTATATTAACGAATCTGTCCCTTTTTGAAGCTCAAATTACGCCAAACCTAAAAGCAAAGGATCCTATACTGGAGTACAAAGTACCCGATTTTCTTATCCTCTTTAATAAAAAGGTATGCGTTGCTGACGACTGGTATTTTTGCTAATCGTTGCCACAGATTAATCTCGGAAAATGAAACATTTGAAGTTACTGAAAAAATTAATTGCTCGAAAAGTATTCGTCAGAAAATTTTTAGACAAACTGCGTTAGAAAGGTAAAAAATTGTATTTTGCTTGATATGTATTTCAAATTCTCTGATTATGCCATTTCTCAAATATTGAATTTCAAAAATTACCAAATTTCATTAATAGCGAAAACTTCACGCGTAAAGAAATAATAACAGCAATGTGTCAGCACGAGTCACAAATTATCAAAGCCATTAATGGCTTTGCAAATTATAGTAACCGTATTATTATTATGTTAAAATATAAAAGTGAATTATGATGTCACGAGTGCATGATTTTTATTTAATTCTCGACAAATACTAGATGGGCCATTTCTTTTTAGTTGTGAATAATATAGGTTAATTCACGTTATTAAAAAATGTAGCTATAAAACATATAAATCAATGGAAAACGGTAGGTAATAAATTGTAAACGTGATAATAAACCGTATTAAAAAAAACATAACTTAGTGAAATAAGCATCCGTTTTTATGTTATTTTAGGATATTCCAGGTAAAGGTACAGATTACTTTAAACTACAAGGTTAAATTCACCTATATATTTCGTTTGATTCAAGGTTCTTTTGGAGAAACCGACCAGCGCAGCGGACGTAGTCTGCTAGTGAACAATATTCAAGTGACATAACATGGTGTAAAATTATCGCGGATAGCAAATTTGTTTAAATATCTCATCAATTGATACCGAATAAATGCAGGCATGCATGCACAAAATATTTAATTAATTTTGTATGACAAATAATTATTAGAAAATTCGTATATACATATTAATTAAAATAAATAATTTTCATATTTAAAATAACATGGAAATATGCATGATGGTGCACTAAAATAGAGAGAAAATTAAAACCTGTTACTGAAAATGTCTATAACATAGTACTTTTCAATATCGTGGTTCTTAATGTTATTCACAAGCAGATGGGATTTTTCTCATCCTTAAACGCAAAGGAAGATTTTAATTATTTTTTTAGTAGATTTGTTATCTTGAAGCTCACGCTCTTACCTAAAACTGCTGATGAGATATGGTGAAAATGTAAAATCACCAAAATTTTCGACCCCCCATTTAATGGTTGAATTTCTACAATCGCCTGAAATACATGTTTAATTATTCTTTAGTAGAATTGTTATCCCAAATTTCAGACTCCTATTTAAAACTTCTGCTGAGTGCTGAGATATGCCGGAAAGACGAAATTATCTAAACCTTTCGACCCCTACATTTCACCCCCTTTGCTGTGAATTTTCAAAAATCCTTTCTTAGTACGCGCCTACATTGTGTAAAAAATATGTCTTCCAAGGACAAACGGTTGAGGCTCGGCGTTGATTATGAGAAAACCAAGCTACTCCTTTATAAGTATAGATATCAATTTATTTTCAATTTACCGTTAGTCATCTATTTTTAATTTCATAATATAGCATTTCATTTGCTTTGTACGTTATTTTGAATGTTTAAAATGAGACTTCAACAATCCTCACCATTCACAAAATATGGTTATTTTAACTCAATTGGTCATCTAATCTATTTTTCGTAATTTGGTTTTCACCATTAAGAAGTCATGTCTGGTACTGCCATGAGATATTTTCAAAAATTATGTAAATTTCAAATATCATTTAAAAGATTAGTATAAATTTTGAAAATGCAGTACCTCAAAATCAGACAACTTTCTGACAGTGAAAATGCATTAGGTAATGAGTAATTTTGTGTTGAAATTCTCCCTATAACTAACGCTGAAATGTAACTAACGATTTTCTAACAAACGTTTATTATACTATATGTAATTTCAATGGACTTCTAGAGGTCAGTTTCCCAGTCATTATATTCACTCAGCAACTGAGGTAACACTGTTGACTGACTGCTCTACTTTTTCCCATGAAAATGAAGGGATGGAGTGGGGAGGATTGAGAAGCCAAATGAAATTACATAGAGTATAACAATGAATCCATGCTTACACTATGTTATGTGCTAACAAAAGTAACATTTTAATAAATATGGATAACTTTTTAAAGTTTAGGTTAACTATTGAATCTTTATCTCAAGAATCTTGCCATAAAATGCTATAGAAAATATAATTTTTAATGACATTTGTGTAATGGCCGCAACTAAATTAGTCCACTGTTGTGGCTAAAAAGGAGAAAAATGGAAATATGAATATTTTTATTAAAGCCAAATTCTTATTAAAATTGAACAGAAAAACTATTTTCAATTTGAATAGATGCTTAAAAAATGTCAATTAAATTACATTTTTGCATATTCAAGCTTCATCAATCAGTTCATTCTAGAGAACAAAAGAAAAAGTCAACAAATTGATGTAACATTTCAGTTTTGCATTCAATCAAAGAAGTTTAACGAGTTTAATTTCCTTGAATTATTGCCTCCTATTTACAAAAATTGAATTTAAAGAAAGAAAAAGATTTTCAACTAATTAAAAGGGTTTACAAAATTTAACGTTTGCAAAAACTTTTATATTTATACGGATTCTAAACATTTTTGGAATGCTTATTTAAAAAATGGCATCTGTTTTTTCACAATCTGTGTCAACATGTGTTACATTGATGTATATAGCCTGTTGAACCTAATAACAGCAAAAAAATAAAATACAACAATTTTATCTGAAAATTTATTCATAGATATTATATACATATACATATAGAATGCACTAAAATGAATTTAAATTCTTTTTTTTTATTATTAAAGGTCTTTCTTACCTTTTTCTTTTGCTAGTGAGGCTGCTTTCTTTGGTTTTCCTGTTGTGTAATGATTCTGCATTTTCAAGATTTAGAACAGTAAATCATTAAGAACACCCGGAATCTCAGATTAAATTAAGACTTATAACTACTAAAATCAAATGATTACATCAGTGTGGTATTTAGGCCTCCTCCATACCAATAGGATAACAAATATGAATGCCCATTTTTACAACATTATTATTAAATCCTACACACAAACAAACTTTTGTGTGAAGTCCATGGTCTATCTCCAAATTTCACCCCAAAATAGGTGAAATAAACTTTTCTAATGGATTGTGTATAATATTTTAATCCCTTTTTTTTTTGGAAGGAAGGGGATGGGGAGAGAGATTTAATTTAATTTAGGCATTCTAATTGCAATAAGTGGATTACATTGCTTATCTAATATATAAAAATGAAAATTTGTCTGTTTTTCTGCACTTCTACACGAATCAACAGATTGTAAGCCAGAATTGTGAAATGTTACGTATAGGTGTATTAATATACATGGCTGAGGCAACTAAAGTAATCCGGAATCAAAATAATGTATAGTTAATTTTTAATTAATAAAAAACCGAAAATCTAACAGCCTTTTCTTAACATCTTTCGTTATAGCAGTTGCCAACAATTAAAAATCCACAATAAATTATTTTCTACAATAATTGATTTTCTATTGAAAGATTTCCACGTGAAAAATGAAATAAAAAAACAATGGAAATAAAGATTAATATGACGTGACGTCATATTGGTAATATAAAGGAAATTTTCAAACATTTCTCGATAATACAAGGAGTATGTGTAAGTACAGACAGCAGATTAGTATGACATCATTAGAGAATTAATATGACATCATATTGAACAGTAGCGCCAATTTCTGAAAAATATTTTGGTAAAATGGCACACCCAGTTTTTTTTTTTCTTTAAATAGTCGACAGATAGGGAAAGATAACTAACTAGTATAAGTCATTTTTTTTAAAATTGCAATTTTATTAAATTGTATTCTCACAAGTTCTTATTTAAAAAGTGACTAATATTTTCCATAATATCATCATACCATGAATATGACTAAAAATAGAAAGGGCAAAAAGCTAAACATGGAGCAAAACCTTTAAGTGATTTATGAATGTCAGTGGGGCATTAAAACAGATGCTCATTGACTTATACTGGTAAAATAAATTTTGTTCCAGGGAGAAAAATAAATAAGGAAATAATAATGGAATAAATAATGAAATAGAACGATGGAAATTGGACTTGCTGGGTTTGAAAATTATTAGGTGGGCTCTGGTGCCGCCACTCATATTGAAAGTTTAACGGACTTTTTCAAATGTTTGAGAATCATACAAAGAAAGTATCAATATGAGAAAGCAAGTAGATATGACGTCAGCAGGTTAATATAATGTCATATGGGTTTAAGGGACGTATTGAATCATGATAAAAACCAGATTATGGAAATATTGACATATTTTAACATTTTGAAATTCATAGTACATGTTTAATTTTGAAATTGATTTTTCTACATAAAGATTCTTAAAATCCTGAATAACACAGGGTACTTCAGCTAGTATATTATAAAAGTCAAGTATGTGCAAAAATAGTATGCGATACACCATTTTTAATGTGCTTTTTTAATTCAGGACCAAAAATTACAATAAGCAACAAACTTTGGCAACAAAAAGAGAATAGATTTAGTAAGTAAAACATGGCTTTTTTCTTTTTAAAGCATTTATTTAAATTCATAAATCAAACATTTTCACATAAATTTACCAAAGGGATGTCTTTTTTTTTCTCTCCCACTCTGAAATTTGAAACCAAATCTTGAAAGAATGAAATCTCTTTGACAAATGATAACATTGAAACTTATAATCTACATTATAAATATTGTCTCTTACTTGAAATTATTTAATAAAATTTACTTTACAAATCTTTTCTAAATGTATAATAAAATTAGATGTCTCTTACCCTCCCCAACTCTTTCAAACAAATTTATATGAAACACACTGGGTTTACCACATAGCTAGTAAGAAATAATGTAGTAGCTGAAAACTGAACCTGAAGCAGAAATCATATTTTAGTCAGATTAAATTTCACTGATCATAGGCACATCAGTTTAAATTATCCTTACAACCAGGGCTTAATTTCTAAGAAAAAAAGTACCGGAGCCCTAATATTCTGCAGTACTAACATGCGTAGCATACCCCTCCCGCTCTGCCATCACTACAATCTGCATATTTATATTTCATATATTATTTTCAATATATAAAGCACTGTTTTTTTTATTTAGCAAAATAAAAATTTTAAATACATCTATCTGCATATACTTAGCTATCAATTATTCCACTTTTTAGTTATTACTACTTCCAGGTAGAAATCTTTGCCTAATCTTAATATTAATCATAGAATTCTGCGATTAAATAAGCTCAGGATTACGATTCTGAAATAGTGTTAACACAAAAAATGAATAGTTTGCAGCTATACAGAATAGAAAAAGACTATTTCTGTTTACTTTTTATTCTGATCAAAATAACATTAAAATGATTTGAAAAGGAAATAAATTTTCAATTTAAGACAGATTGAGTTTGAACCTGCTCAAACCCAAAGACTGATATAAAAATTGAGTTTGTCTTATCTCCATCTCTTATGTGAGCAACACATTACATCACTTGGTCAAGTGACGTAATCGTAATATGTGTTGATACAAAAAGAGGCAAAAGGTTGAAGATGGAAGGGAAAAGAAAGGGTAATTTAGGATTAGTTTTTAGGAAAATGTTATTGCACTGGGCTCCAGAGCACAGTGTTTATGAGCTAGCTCCGGTGAATTCTGGCCAATATTTAAATTTTTACTAAAAACGGGGAAGTACCGGAACTGAGCTCCGGTGCAAATTAAGCCCTGCTTACAACTTGTTAAAACAGGGGTGGGACATTTTCAGAAAATCTTACCAGCTGACAACCGTTTGCAGTAGTACCTCATACAGTTTAAAATGGTTATTAGGAAAATTCACATGACAGTAATAAATAATTCATTGCAATGCTTCTCATAGTAAACATTTTTATTAGGGATGCACCGAATATTCAGTATCTATTCGGTATTCGGCCATAATACTGAATATTTGGTTAGGCCAAATATAAAATTATTTGGTCTGTCGAATATCGAAATATTCGGCCAAATCAAATACTACTTAAAAAACTTTTTAAAAACCTACAATTTCTACTTTTAACTGTCAATTAATAAAGATATTCAAAATAATTAGATATAGAATTATATTTAAATGAAAGAGAATGCTTTTACATTATATATACACTGTTTGAAAAGTGTCACTTAAGAAAATTAACCATTAATGATGACCTTCATAGAAATCAATGATGTACAAATAAATGCAAGTTCCTGAATATTGTCTAGTAAATAATCTGTTTCTTGCTTTTTCGCAAACATCATGTTTCTAAACAAAATGGAAAAAAAAAGACTTTCACAGGTGATAATAGATATCAAGACAGACAATTTTTGTCCTGGAAACCAGGATCGCAACACTATCTCAATCAAAATTATAGTGCATCTCACTGAAGGTCAAGTTTGAATTTTCGTTTAATATTGAAGATATTGCAATTACATAGTTACTTTGATTTCTGTGAATCACTGGAAATTGCCACCATTCATATCTAAACAACACTGAGCTAGATATTCCTTTATTCAGAGTGCAGTTGACAATACTAGTTATACTGTGTCACTGGCCAAAATGCAGCCACTTCCAATAATATATTTGCTACAAGCAAAATTAATATGATGCAACCTCACTAAAATATCTTCATTGTTGTTAAAGTTGTGAACGAAAATTCAGTTTCAACTTGCAGTAACACATCTTGTGTTTTTGATTGAATGTATTGTATTTCTGATAGAATAAGTGGATTGAGATAATGGTCTGTGCTCAAAAAATTAAAAATGTTTGCCTTGACCACATTGTCTATGCAGAAAGTTTGTTCCAAGATGTATGAACACCTTGTATGTTTACAACCTCTGAATATGATAGCTCATTCCAAACATCTGCTGTCTGGTTCATTTAAAAACTTCCTTGTCAAATCAAAAGGAGCAGGAAAGTTATTCTTTCTGATTTTCCACCATTTTAATATGTTGAATTGTTTTACTTTAGTCCCTTCCTGACAAATAAACACTATATCATCGTAAAACGTTTCTTCTAATTCATTAAAAAAATTTCTTTGATTTTAAAGTATTTGTTTTAGTATATAAGAAAATATAAATTTAATCCACGGAAGAAGCCATGAAGTTTAAAGCTTTATTAATTAAAAAAGTTAGAAGACTATCCTCCTCTTAAGTTATAACACAAAACACAAATTATTTTTTTTCTGTGTGTGTGTGTGTGTGTAAAAGGTTCCTTGTAAAAAGGTCTAGTTCAAAAAATATTGGTATCCATGTTAAATATTATGTAATATGTAAAATTACTTTATAATTTAACTTTTAAACTCTGAAATAAAGGTATTCGGCCAAATAGTTACTGTACAGTTTTGACTTTCTGTAATCACAATAGATGGCAGCACTAAAGAAGTAAAATTGACTATTTTTCACAAATAACTGTTTACTACATCAGATAAAAGAAACAAAGGACTTTTTATTAAATTGCTTAATTTGTATAACTTTAATTATTATTATGTTTTAAAAATTCTGTTATACTTTTTTGTTATATATATGTATTAATTTCCTTTCATTCTTTTTTATTTTATGTCTGCGAACCTGTTGACAGCAAAAATCAAATTCTGTTTTGTTTTTATCGGAGTGTCGTAAATTCTATTCTAAATCAAAGTCTTATTGTGGTTTATTAAAAATGTGAAAAAGGATGAAATTCTCATGTGTGATGATTGTTAAATTATGCTTCAATTAATTAATTCTAAGAAAAACAAGTCTTCATAAGAAAATGCAACTGGTTTTTAAATAATTTACAGTAATTTTATTCGATTACCAGACCAGTCTTCAAAAACCATGCAGTGAATTAAAACTTTGATTCTGATTAGAAAATCACTATAATTGTGTGTTATTCTGCGAAGCAATTGTTCTATAAAGATGATTAACCCATTTTTGGCCAAAGGTACGTAAACGCACCATTTCAATAAATATATTTTTAAAAACACTGTGACGTATATTTTTCTGCTATTTTTAAGAGTTCTGGAGACATCTATAAAATATTAGTAACTCAACTGAAGTAATCGCTTTCTGCTGAGAAATTTTTAAAATACGCTGGTTCTTTACTTGAAACGGTTATTGACAAATTTGACTTTTTGAAAATGTATAATTATTCCACTTGAGATTAATCATATGTTTTTATAATGAAGTAAAGTTGCAAGTTCTGTAAATAAAATAAAAATAAAACAAATGCCATAAGAAAACTTAAAATTTATTTAAATTTAATGGTAAATTAATAATGGTAACGTCAAATTAGATAAAATATTATTTTTCATGCACAAAACTTTTTTGGTGTCTTAATGAATGTAATTTAAGCAAATTTCAATGTAAATAATACCACATTTTATAAAATTTCTATGCTTGGCCTAAAATGGGTTAAAGACGTAATTCACTGCTTAATGAATCTCGGAATCTGATAACTGTCACAAATCAAGGCGTATCTTATTTTCAATTTCAGTTTAAAATCAATGTTTTTTACTCTTTAAAACTATATATTTGCAGTTAGTTGAGAAAATCTGAGCTCAATATTTTAGAAAATGATTTGAAGAAATCTTATTTTTGAATAGCTGAAGAGACTATAGAGTCTTTGTATGATTCTTTTACTGAAGCAAAAGATTTAGTGGTAGAGGATGTAAAAATTGATCAATTTATTGCAACTAAGAACGAAAACAAAACAAGTAATATTAAAAAAAAAAAAATTTAAGTAAATTCCTACTTAGGTCAAAAAGACTTTTTTCCAGCGATCTACACGCTTCACCACTGACGGTATTTATTCCTAAATTTATATCCTGCTAAATATCTCATACTAAAATATGGAGTGAGTATACTTTTGAACAGAAATGAAATATAAAATTAATTTAATTAATGAATTAATATTTGAAAAAACTGTATTAACATCAAGTGTCATCTACTACAAGCTTAAAAAAATGTATTTGAACTTGAGTGGATGAATAAAAAGTACTTTATTAACGATTGAAAATTTGAACAAGATATATAAATATATAGAGGGGTGAGCTAATAGTAGGAATTGAAAACACCGATGTGATGCAGTTAATAGCTTAGTTAAGGAAAATCCAATAAAACTAACTTCCTAACTTCCAATTACCCATATTTTACGGTGATGGATTACATTTAAGGAAACTTTCTTAATGGCAATTCATAACAATGAAACTCTTCCCGATCAATTAAAATGTTCATATTTAATTGGGAAAGTCAAAAATTATCCTGCAAATTAATTTCAGGATTTTCTATTTCTGGTGATAATTATAAACAAGCATTGGAAACTCTAGTTAATAGATATGATAATCGTAGAAATTTGGCATACTTCGCTGTTGTCAAAATTTATGAATGCAAAACCTTTACAAGAGCCCACACAGAAAACAGTTCTAGAGTTAAGTAATTGCAATTAAGTGATTAGAAATCTCTAAAATTTGAATTTAATGAATTTGTTGATTTGAGATTGGTTTATATCGTGCAAACTAAATTTGATGATTCTTTAAGGAAACAATGAAAGTTATCATTAAATAAGGATGTTTTTCCAACAATATGTTATGTTAATGTTTTTGGAAAAGCATGTGCGCAGTTTGCAAGGTTGTAATGCTGAATTTATTACAGGGTTTGTACAGAATTCAGAAGAAAAAATCCAAGGAGTATCTAAGGAGTCTAAACATTTTAAAGATCTTACCATATTTTTTAATTTTATTTTTTAGTATTACAGTACCTTGCACTGTAACATGCACAATTTCTAATTAAGAAAATTAACAAAAAAGACTTTCAAACAGATCTTATATTATTAAAATCTAATGGGTCAGTGTTACAACTGCACAGTATTCACAATGTATTGCTTCCTTTTTAGAATGGTAAGAAAATCACCTGTAATTACTTTTTTTCGAGTAATTTTCTTTTGTAAACATAAAATTTTATTTTTATTTCATTTTGCTTCATGCCCTACCTAAGAAAGATCATTATATACAAGCAATATCAATCCTCATGTCTCTATTTTCTAATCTTGTGTACTTCAACTAAGAACATGAAATCACTTAATTTTGCTTCTCGATAATTCTAAGGAGTTTATAAGGAGTATTTTGTATATCTAAGGAGTTCTAAGCACTGCTTAGAAATTTTTTCATTTCTAAGGAGTTCTAAGTAGTCTGTATGAACCCTGTTATTAAGTTTGAAACTAAACCTAATTATAAATTTGATTTTAAATCTCAACATGTCCCAAAGAAATCTCTTGCAAATGCAATTGTTATGGATAATGTAAATAAATCTTCAAAGCCTTTATGCCCAAAATGTATTGAAGGGCATGAACTTTACAAATGCCCAGAAATCCAAAATTTAACTGTTGATCAACGTTGGCAATTCATAAAGCCAAAAAAACTATGCACCAACTGTTTAAGAACTAATCACTTTGTTTCTAATTGTCTGATTAGCACCACATGTAAACATTGTAAATTAAAACATTTAATCCTTCATAATGAACAGTCTAGTTCTGCATCAAAGAATTCTTTTAGACAACAAAAGCGGGTTATAAACCCAAATATCGTGAATAATTCAAATGTTCAAATAGATGAATCTAATTGTTTTAGTAGTCAAACTTTTAATGAAAATTCTCAAGCATTATTGGCTATTGCCATTATACATGTGAAATCTAAAACAGGAAAATTCATTCCTTGTAGGGATATGATTGATAGCGTTTCTCAAAAGTTTAATTTCAAAATAGTGTTGTAGAAAGCTAGGTCTTCCCCTTAAGACCTACAATTCATAAAATTTCAGGAATCAACAATTTAGTGCAGAGACAGCTCTTCAGGAAGTTTCTTTAACATTTTCTCCGCATTTTAACAAACTTTTCAGTTAGATGCTTTAGTTTTTAATCAGATCACAACAAATTTACCAAGCTTTTTGATTACTAATAGGTATTGGCCTCATATTGAAGGATTAAATCTGACGGATCCCAACTTCCATGTGTCCAATTCCAATGATATACTCATAGGTGCAGATTTGTTTGCTAATAATCGGAGAATCCAGTCTAGGTCCTATAGGAACACCGACCGAGTGCTGTTAATACAAAACTGGGTTGGATATTATCTGGAATAATTTACAAAATCAGTCAAATCACAATTCTTCAGTTAATTGTCATGTTATGACACAAATAAATTCTCAATTACAAAAATTTTGGGAACTTTAATCAGTTCCTAGTTATGATACGGTTTCTCTAGTAGAAGATAATTATACAAAGAGGGTTACATGTGCAGAATCAGGAAGATATATCATGGATCTTCCATTTAAATTTGAACTTGTTCTCGGAAATTCTAACTCTCAAGCTTTAAGGCGTTTCAATTCCTTAGAAAATAAACTTCAAGGAAATTCTTTACTTAAGGAACAATATTCGTCATTCATGAAGGAGTATATCGATTTGGGAGACATGGAACTGGTACCAGCCACAGAAATTTCAAATTCAGATCAGTTTTAAATCTCCCACTACGGGGTGATAAGAGAGGATAGTTGTACAACTTGACTTCGGGTAGTATTTGATGCATCTGCAGTTGGCTCAGAAGGTTGCTCGTTAAATGAGTATTTGGAGATAGGGCCAAAATGACAAGAAGATATTTTTCAGTTACTATTAAAATTCAGAATGCATCCAATAGGCTTTAGTGCGGACATCGAAAAAAATGTTCAGGCAAATTTTTATCAATCCAAAACATGTAGATTACCAATGTATTCTATGGCGGTTCGATTCAAAAGAAAACTATTGGTTTTTTCTATCGGTTGTTAACAGAAACCTATGGCACTGCTTGTGTGCCATTTTTGGCAATTAGAGCTTTATATCAGTTAGCAATAGATAATGAACAATCTTTCAAAAAAGCTTCTCAAATCACACATCATCTATGTTGATGATTTGTTGTCAGGTTTAAAATTCAAGGAAAATGCTCAAGCTTTAATCACTGAGCTTATTCATGTCATGAAAAAAAAAGATGTTTCAATCTTTGTAAATAGACCTCTAATGATACTGAAGTAATCACTCACTTAAAGCTTCATTGCAGACATGGAGATGAAGGAAATTAATCTGTTAAGGTTCTCTGATTATTATGGGATTCATCCAATGACATGTTAAAAATTAAATTTAACAAGTTCAAAATTAAACGAAATCTATTGTCAGTAGTGTCTACCATCTTCGATTTATTGGGGTTTCTATCCCCTATAACAATAAGCTTAAAAATCATGTTGCAAAACCTCTGGAGAGAGAAAATTTCTTGGGACGAGGAAATCCCAAATTCTATATTACTTATATGGAATCAATTCGTAGCAAAAATTCATTTATTAAAGTCTATTGAAATTCCTTGGTATACTAACTCGTACCATAAAAAATACACTCAAATTCAACTACACTGATTCTGTGATGGCTCAGGTATTGTTTATGCTGCTGTCACCTATTTACGTGTCATTACTCCTCATGAAATATTCGTCAATTTAATTGCTGTGAAAACAAAAGTAAATCCCATTAAACCACAAACATTGCCATGCATCGGCATCGCGCTGTGTTCAGCTCTGTTCTTTAGCCAAATTATGTTCAAGTATTATCGATATGGACAGACTCTCAAATAGTACTCAGCTGGCTAAAATTGTCCCCCTTAAAGGGAAACCTGTTCATATTAAATAGAGTACGTCAAGTCCAAACATTATAGCCTTCTGCTGAATGGAATTATATTCCAGAAATTTTAAATCCTGCAGATGCAGCCTCCAGCCCACCGCAGAAACTCATTAATAATCATCTGTGGAGGCATGCGCTTTCATGGCTGTCGTCAAAAGAATCAATTCCAATATCCTTATACAGTCCTATCTCTGAGTTAGATAAAAAAAAAATTGAACCTGTCAGTAACATCACAAAAATGCATGTCCTTCCAGATTTTATTCTAAAATTTTCAAACTTTAATAAGTTAACACAAGTGATACGGTGGTGTTTTCGATTTATTGATAAACACTAGACATAATTCTACAAGAAATATCGGAAATCTGAGTGCACAAGAAATATCTACATCTATCAATTTCTATAATGAGAATAATTCAAAATTCTGAATTCCAGACAGAAATTAAATTACTAAAAGGAGAAAAAGCCTTTGCCAAGCAATAGCAAATTGCCATCTTAAAATATATTTCTAGATTTGGCTGATATATTACGAGTGGGAGGTCGTTTAAAGCAACATGAGTCATTAAGTTTCGACAGAAAGTACCCTACGCTTCTTCCTAAAAATAGTTTCTTTACTAAGTTGTTAATAAAAGATGTACATGAACGATATTTACATGCAGACACACAGCTAGTACTTGCTACAATACGCCAAAATTATTGGTTTGTAAACTGTCGTTCTACTGTCTGACAAGAGCTCTATAAGTGTGAGCTTTGCAAACACCTTAAGGCACAAACCTGTCAACAAATGACGGGAAATCTTCCCATTGAAAGAATCACTCAAATCTGTACATTCTTAAAAGTTGGCTTAGACTTTGTAGGTCCCTTTTTGACTAAACCAAATATGCCAAGAAGTAAAATTAAACTAAAACCTCATATCGCAGTATTCATCTCTATGTGCACAAAAGCAGTTCATCTTGAACTGGTATCAGACTTATCTGTACAAGCCTTGCTAGCAGCCTTCAAACGTTTCATCACACATAGAGGTTTATCCTCTGATATAAACACATGGGCTGATAAGTTCCCGTTCCAGCACACAAATAGCGTTGCAATCGCCAAACCGATGTTTTTTTTTAGTAAATACTAACCTTTAAAAGGTAGCAGAAAAAATGTCATGACGATTTGCCATGTGGATAAAACGTAGAGTGGTTTCAGTTGAACAACTTTGTTGATAAACAAAAAAATGGATAATAAGAATTTCAAGAATTGTTATTTGATGGGGAAAAAATACCGTTCAAACAAAAGCTTGGCTAGATAAGCGTTATCCAGACACTGCACCAGGTAAATCAACCGTTATTGATTGGTTTGCTGAATTTAAACGTGGTCGTACGGACACCAGTGATGCACCACGCAAAAGAGGTGGTTACTCTGGAAAACATAAAAAAAGTCCACAAAATCGTTTTGGAGAACCGTAAAGTGAAGTTGCAGGAGATAGCTCAGACTCTGAAGATATCCAAGGAACGTGTAGGTTTTATTTTGAATGAACATTTGTCTATGAAAAAGCTGTTGTCAAAGTGGCTGCCGCGCGTGTTGACTTTTGACCAAAAACAACGAGCCTATGATTCTGAGCACTGCTTGGAGCTTTTTCGTTATAAAATTATGTTATTTATTAAATTATTATTTTTATTCATTTATTACATTATTATTATTAAATTATTATTTTTATTCATTTATTACATTATTATTATTAAATTATTATTTTTATTCATTTATTACATTATTATTATTAAATTATTATTTTTATTCATTTATTACATTATTATTATTAAATTATTATTTTTATTCATTTATTACATTATTATTAAATTATTATTTTTATTCATTTATTACATTACTAGGGGGCTCAGCCCCCTACTCGCTGACGCTCGCCAACCCCCCGTGAATTGCAAAGCAATTCACATTGAGACCGCTACGCGGTCCCAGCTCGCTTCGCTCGCTCGCCCCTTTTTATTTTTCTAATAATTCTAGCCGGAATAAGTACTACAATAAATCATTTGAACATATGAAATTGACAATTTTTTTAATGTAAAAAAGTAATCGAAAACTCCGTTGAAAACACAACTAAAAATGCATTTAGTTGATGCTACTAATGGACATATAAATCATTTAAATACTATGAAAAAAGGATCTTGGAAACATAATTAGTTTAAAACTTATTGCACCTATAATATTGTACAGCACTGCTTAAATTCACTAAAAAAAAAAAAAAAAAACACTGCGTGGTAGGAAGATAGTTTATCATCAATGATTGTGTAAATTTCGTTCAACATTTCACTATTCTAATTGATTATAGATTTCTGCAAAAGAAATTTTTACTTCATTGAAATTGAAGAAAAATCATTTTTACTTCAATAAAACATCAACAGATGGCAGCAGGGGTTCTAGAAAGTTTATATTTTTTTATCTCTGATTTTTTGTGTGAGTGAAATTCGTAAATAAATTCTAAATAAGAGTTGAGAATTCAATATCACTCATAATTAAACGACAACATTACTCATAATTAAAATGAGGAATCATCTCAGACGCTTTGGATTACGTTCATATTATTTTATTTTTAATAATTGCTAGCTTGAGTTTCAGTGCATTGACACTGGGCGCCATATTGGAGGTGGAGCTAACACAATCTTGTCTGTTCATTGGTCTGAGCTCTGGAAACTACGGCTGTTGCCAACGATAAGGTAGAAATTCAGCCCTATTTTCGCGCCACGTAAGACAATTATATATATAGATTATTATTAAATTATTATTTTTATTCATTTATTACATTATAAAATTATTATTATTAAATTATTATTATTTATTATTAAAGTTATGTTACTTATTAAAGTTATAAAGTTTTGTTTTCTTTATTAGACCGGGAACTTATCAGCCCATGTGTTATTCAGACAACGCCAAAAATTTCACAGGTCTTTCCAATCAGTTAAAACAGCTATTCAAATATTTGAGGGAAAGGGAAGTTCAAGAATTTCTTTCCACTCAAAATATCAACTGGCATTTCATTCCTCCATATGCACCACACTTTGGTGGTCTATGGAGGCAGCCGTGAAGCTTACAAAAAATCATCTACTAAGAACCTGCAAATCAAGTGTGCTCAATTTTGAAGAGCTCACTACTTTGCTCTGTCAAATTGAGAGATGTATTAATTCAAGACCTTTAACTCCGAGTCTTCAGATCCATCTGATCCTTGTGCCTTAACACAGGGTCATTTCCCAATAGGAACAACCCTTCTTGACATTCCAGAATCAAAACATTTCTAAGTTATCTTTAAATGCTCACCGGCATTTAATAGAAAGGGAAAAAAAAAAACAATTTTGGGGCAGATGGTCCAGCGAATATCTACAACATCTTCAACAGCATCCAAAATGGACTACTCCACGAACAAATCTTCAAGGAGATTTGGTGATTGTTCACAAACGATTTCAGCCCATGCGATGGAAGTTGGGGTCGAATTATAAAGACTTAATATCCTAGACCAGATAATCTTCTGAGTGTTGTCCTGATTAAAACAGCTGACGGTGATATCAAACATCCCATTTCAAAAGTGTCCCCTCTCCTGGCGGCGGCAGAGGATGTACTGTTTTGCCTTTCTCGAATCACGATAGATGTCAGCACTACAGAAGTAAAATTGACTATTTTTCACAAATAACTGTTTATTATGTCAGAAAAAAGAAACAAAGGACTTTTTATGCTTAATTTGTATAACTTTAATTATTATTATGTTTTAAAAATTCTGTTATATATATATATGTATTAATTTCCTTTCATTATTTTTTATTGTACGTCTGCGAACCTGTCGTCAGCAAAAATCAAGTTCTGTTTTGTTTAGATTCGGAGAGTTGTAAATTCTATTCTAGATCAGTCTTATTATGGTTTTTTAAAAATGTGAAAAAGGATGAAATTATCATGTGTGATGATTGTTAAATTATGCTTCAATTAATTCTAAGAAAAACAAGTTTTCATAAGAAAATGCAACTGGTTTTTAAATAATTTACAGTAATTTTATTGGATCACTAGATCAGTCTACAAAACCATGCAGTAAATTAAAATTTTGATTCTGATTAGAAAATCACTATAATTGTGTGTTATTCTGCGAAGCAATTGTTCTATAAAGATGATTAAAGACGTAATTCACAGCTTAATGAATCTGAATCTGATACCTGTCACAAATCAAGGCTTTTATATTTCAATTTGCACAATAGAGTATTGAAATGTTAGTGTTGGCTCATTGGGAACTCACTGCTAACACCAGTATATCTGGAGAGAAATTGCCCAAAGTAACTCTTTCAGGATCATTAACTTATCACAGCTGTCAACCTGGATGATGAACCTAGAAGGCAGATGAGAATAGTTTGTGGAATTATTTAAATTGAGGCAAGCCGATAGATCCTGTGGTTCTAATAATTCGGTTTTATAATTTCCTGGCATGAGAAAAATCTTTCATTTCCTCTAAAGATGTAAAACCTGAAAAATAGTAATGCTTAGCAAGCAGTGATGTAAACATTAATACAATGATGTGGCTGTGAAAGCAGGCTTTTATGGGAATGTGTGTAAAAAATATTCATGAAGCAAGTATTATGTAAGCTACCTTTTGTGTCATACACTTCATGCATTTGCAAATTCTGTTTTAATTGTCTATTGACCTAGCTATAAACTGAAGCTAAACAAAATTAATATTATGCTCAAATGTATTCTGTAATCGGGATACCACACTTTTGAAACTTTAATATATTCATTTTATAAGCTGTAACTAATATTTTTATATGTAAATAAATAAATAAATAAATGAAAACCTATTTTGGTTTATCTTAATGCGATTACTGTTCTTTATGTTTTGGAGTGTAACCAATACTACACTTAAGGCAATAAATAAATAAATGATAACCTGTTTTAGTTTATCTTAATGTGATTACTGTGCTTTACTTTTTGGAGTATTACCAATACTACACTTAAGGCGAAGGTCCTTAGCCTCTGAAATAAAAGTAACAGCACAACAGTTTATTTCTGTTTTCATACTTAAGGTTAACTTTCATTCTATGGAGATTTAAAATTCTAGGGTATTTAAATTTTGCTATTATTTGCTGCTTATTCTGCTATTCCTCTTGCTGTTCGTAAATTTTTGCTGATTCAGACTTAAGTAAATTAATGGGTGCATGCTGCACTTTTAGTATGTTTTAGAAGGTAATATGATATAGGTTGTGTGTTGAGAATAGATGTATTTAATGAACATAAAGAGTTAAAATTTGATCTAGATTTTCAGGTGCTCACAGACTAACTTTAAGTGAAAGTTTGAGTTTATTTTATTTAAGAGGCATTTAAATTTATTTTTATTAAGACAAAATGTAAGATTAAACTAATGAATTCATATTCATTTTACTATTATCTTTTGATTGTTTTCAGTGGAGTTCATTTTAATTTTGAGGAGTTCGCATTTAACAATTATTTTGTTTACTTGGTTAATCTGATTAATTAAACTACTTGATACTTCAAATACAATATTTAGTGTGGTGTGAGCAGTACTTACAAAGAGAAAATTTTCATGGATAAGAGAATTTAAGTTCTAAAAATCTGCCAGAGAGGAAAAGGAAATACCTCTTGGTGGTGGATTACTTAGCTGTCTTTTCATTACAGTGTTCTGTTTTTGGCTTGAAAACTTTTAATATATTCAATTTGCTTGATTATGCTTCCTTATTCTTTGCTAAATTAAGAAAAATCATAGGAATTATTAGCAAATGAATTTTGAACTTAATTTATTAGTAATCTCCTTTTCTTTGTTTTGGAGAAAATGATTGTTTTCTGTTGTATTATTTGCAATGAGATCAGCCCACACTCACCTTATATATTGATAGGAAAATTGGTAAATTTGAATTGTCTATTTATTGATTTTTGCATTTTGTGTATGTTTGAATATTTTTATGAGCACTAGATCTTAAGGGGTTGTGTTACACTTTATTATTTATTGTGTTTTCAGAGTGTCCTTTTGATCTTGAAAGTTTATGTAGTGTTTAAAACTACATTACAGAAAGTAACACAAAAACACAACACTAATAAATGAGAGTAGCAGAGTTAAGAAATTCATTTTAGGATGAGTATGGTAATTTACTCTAAGGGTGTTTTTAAGCATGGTGTGTGGCCATGTTTTACTTCCAAAAATAAGCACCTATGGGCTCTTTTTTTTTAAGCACAAACACATATGGAAAATAACCACCAGTTTATGCATGTTTTATCAAATATTGATACCAAAGAATATTAATGAAGTTTTTAAAACTAAAAAGAAATTTATTTAAAACAATGTTACCAATAGTAAATTTGTAAAAATGTAATCAATGAACAAATACTTAAAATGTGTAAATACAGAGTTTATTAACATGAAATTTCAATGACATTAATAAATCAAAAATACATATAGATTCTGCATACATGAATTATTTTGGATTTTAGGCCAGTCTTGGTCTGACCATGTGCTAACACAGTAGACGACCAAAATTTTTTAGCTGTCAAGTTTACCAATATTGAAACGATACAAATAAAGGCAGTTGTAATGATGTCATGTTTGTTTAATGATAATTTAAAACATAATTTTACATACCTAAATACATTTTCATAAATGAGTTTGCAAAAAATATAGAGTAGAATGTCAATCACTATTTCCTTTTGTTTCAAATGTTTTAATAAGGTTTATTCGACCAACATACACAAATAAGATGTTGGTTCTTTGGTAAATATTTTATTCAGGCCACAAATGTTGACTTCTGATGACCAGCTAGTAAAATGTAGTTCATTTTGTCATTAAATTAAGAAAATAAAAAAACGACACATTTTAAAATTTTAAAAACAAAAAAAATTGCAGGAAATAAAATTGTTTTGTTATTTAATATGAACAAAATATATAGTGAAATAATTGACAAAAATATCTTCTAGAACAAGGGAAGTCTTCAAACAAAGAAACTAGTTTACTTTAAAAGAAAAAAATGTCAATAGTAGTATGTGTAATGATTGGTCGATAATGTAAAAATAAATATCTTCTTTGTAATAAGAGCTCCACAAGAAAAAAAATTAAAAAACGCAGGAAGTAACAAATATACAGCTAATTTATTTTTGATAAGGATGGTCAGAAATTAACATTTTCATTTCTGATTTTTTCGAATAGCAATCATTTCACAACTGCAGCATCTTACACTATTCATCACTCTCATTAGATGTTTCACATCAGGAAACAAAACGGCAATTTGGAATAGATTATATACAAAATTTTCCAAAACAGCTGTTTTGGTGCAGTGCAGAGTTTAGTGCAAGAAACTTCAGGTCTTTAAATAGTACTTCACTTTTTTTTTTCTCTTAAGAAATCACGCATGTGCTGAAATTTTCAGGTTTCAACAAAATTATCATTGTGACTTTTCTAGGTTTCAATCAAAAGTAACGTTTTACAATGCTGTAACTTACCCGACTTTTCCAGGTTGGACCACTCTGTTAACAGGGGTCGATGCAGGTTTTTTTACTTGGGGCCCATTTTGTGAAAAATAAAGGTTATTTTTGTGAAATTTATTATTTTTTGTGAAAAATGACATTTTGTAATGAAAGTTGAAATCCAGTTAATCAAATTCGAACCAGGCATTTATAAAAAAAAAACTTTTTTAAATCCTTTTGCTGAAGTTTTCGTCTCTGGTGAACTTGTTTGTTTACAAATTACACATAACATCACAAAATAATAAATAGTAAGTTTTTATGGAATAGAACTTTGTGAAGGGTTCCTTCACAAGGGAAGTTAGAACCTGTTCTAATTTTATCAAATTGATTTTTGTGAAGGGGCCTATTCTATCAAATTGATTTTTGTGAAAGGGCCTATTCTATCAAATTGATTTTTGTGAAAGGGCCTATTCTATCAAATTGATTTTTATGAAGGAGCCCATTTTATTAAATAGATTTTTGTGAAGGGGCCCTAAATAGGCCCCAAATTTTCCCTGGATCGACGCCTGGTTAATTACTGATCATTCTCAAGTATAGCTGATATTTTTCTTCGATGATTTCTATTTGTTTTGTAAATTGATTTTTATATATAAAGACTTCTCTTGTAAGCTTAGAAAAAATTTTAACATTTTATTTTTCGAGAAAGATCAAAAATCCTCACATTAAAATACAAATGTTTTTTTTTTCTAATTTTAGCATGAGTTTTAAACAATATAATGGCATTATTGAAGACATAAAATAACAATAAATTACAGAAAACACTAACTTTCATAGCAGAAGGCTTTTCTTAATCAAAAAAACTTCTATTACCATTGTTAAAGATCATTCATCAACCAAGAGAATAAGAAGCATACTTACCAATCCCAGCACTGTAAATAAAACATGTAAATTAAAGAAAAATATACTGTTACTTCGTTTTGAAAAAAAAAAAAAACTAATTCTGGTGTTTTGAAGAATTTTAAAACATTTTTTTACATGTATCTATTGGCAGCTTCTATAAAATTTAAAGTCTTTAACACTAGATGGTTGGTTGTATAAGGTTTAACGGCACAAAGGTCCCTTCAGGGACATGCTGTACCAACATTAACAGTAGAAATATCATAATTTTTTAATAGTTTAGTTTAACATTAGTGAGCTTTTAAAAAGAAACTCTTATTACAAAAAATGTAAATATTTTTAAAAATGTGTTTATAAAGGAATTAAAGAGAAAAAAAATTCAGGTTAACCCTACATTGTTTTTTAAGCTAAATAGTGTAACTAAAAGTTATTTTATATTTTGTCAAATAGAAAGGGGGAAAAAACACTAAAAAATTTTTCATCCTTTCAGTGGTCCACTCCACATATCCGGAATAATCTGCAGCTCCAATCCTCAATGATTGCACTGCATGTTAGCGCTCCAAAGGAGTAACCTTTAGGTAAACAGAAAAAAAAATATCGATTGGGAATGCCAAGAAAATAAAATATATTATTACTAAGTGCAGATAAGGTACTTAACTGAATTTGATAAAAGAAAATAATTAAGTAACCTTTTTTAACATTTAATTTTAGGGAACAAATAACCCAAATTATGTATTATAGCATGCAATTTGTTTTATGGGTGATTTTTGAATCATACCTAAATCCTTCCATATGTGTGTATGTCCTCTGAAACTATCTAGACATCGTCCAGAAAAGCGAACGTCTGGTAGCAAGTCTTTATCCTATCCAGCGAGTATTGCAAATAGTGTTATCCTCCCTGCATTTAGATATGCTCCATCTTTAAAGTTTCCACAAACTCCTTAAAGTGGAACTTTATCCTTTTACAGCTTGCTCCCATGAGGAGGAAATCCAAATTGAAAGACTACTCCTATTTCCCTTTCATGGCACGATCCATATTCAGATATTTTATCCAAGTTGCACAACACAAAAATTTCCAGGCATAAAACTGAGATCCGTCTTTGAATATCCCATGAATCCGTTATTCGCTTTTTAAAAAAACCCTATCGGATGCCTGATTGGATTCCATCCTTTTCGGCTGGTTGTGCCATGATAAATCCACTCAAAAAATGCATTCTCCATTTATGTTCCTCGCAATCCAATTCCATTTTTATGATTTTCCTACAGCATCATGCTGTGTTTCCAAGATAGCATAAAATCTGAGAATAAGTGAAATGTGAATTAGTTTATTTTAATAAAAAATGACTTAAATAGAAAACATAAAAAGAACACATCAAGTCCACACAAAAGTACTTATATACATTTAATGCTATTTTTGAGTATATTTAAAACAGAACAATGGATTTAGCCCAAGTATAACATGCAGGCATCTAACATAGAACTTTCAAATTATAATGATATCTGGAAATAAAAAAGTTTAAAATATCTGGATTAATTATAAAAAATAAAATAAAATTTAGCCTGCAAACAGAGAGAAAGTTTAACAGAATGGACTACAGCAGTAATAAAATCTGCCAACAAGAATTAGTTGATATATGAATGTGTTCCTGGCACTATGATTAGTTTATGAGCTTAAAAGAAAGTTTCACAGATAAAATAAAATATCACCATACTTAAAAAATAATAATGCTATGATTATTTTAAAACTTTACAAGAAGTATAAGACTTCTTGATTTTTTTCTTTTTTTTTTTCAAAGCAGAGTAAACCTCACATTCTGCATAAACACAAAAATAAATAAGTAAAAAAAGAAAATTTTAGGATTTGATCAGTAAAATTATGTGAAAGTTTTGGTATCTTTAACAATGAAATGCATGTGGATCTAACAGACCCAATCAGCCATATTTTTAAAATAAACTTTAAAGGATCATTTTTTGCAAATTTGAAACTTTCAGCAACGCTTGAAATGAGATTTTTTTTAAATCGAAAAAACAATTAATAGACCTCCTTAAAATAATACAGCAACTTTTTCTATTGTGCGAGAGATCAAAGGATAAATGCTTTCCTAAGTACTGTTATAAATGGACTATACCCAGTTAAAAATAAGTAAGTCAAATAAAATATTTCTGACACATAGATTAATTCTAACACTTTTAATAATTTAAAAAAAAATTTACAATAAAATATCAAAATGTAACATACGCAACAATAACTTTCAATTAGCTTTGCTGTGAAATAGTATTATAGCAAGTCAAATTTCATGAGTACAACACTAAAAAGAATTTTATTCAAGAACTGATGTTCAAAATACACTTCCATTTAAGTCAAATGCATTCATATTTAAATGAGCAGATCATATGAGCATATATAGACAAATATATAGATTACTATTTGTTTTCAAAACATACAGAACTAATGTTTTTTATTCATTTTATTTTTCTGACAAGAAAAAAAAAAGTATATTTTATAATTTACACCAGAATTTTCTTTCCAAAAATTGAAAATTAACAGCATGATTAATTTTTAAACTTACACTTTTTTAAAAACTTTACAGCGACAAAGCATTTGACACCTAAATCACATCTGTACATACATACCACTTAAAGGTCGAAGGTTCCTGCAGTAGGGACATGACACTTTTACGGTAAAAGTCAATTACACTTCTTTTATTTTCTATTTTCTGATAAACTTTTTATGCATTATTTAATTGCTAAAATTTTGAGATTAGATATGGCAAAATTTTGTGTGTCCAAATTAATAGATTTTGCACTCTATATGGCACGTATTTTTGCACAGAAATTTTCAGCAATTAAATCATGAAACAAAAAGTTTGCCAGAAAAGTAGTATAACCAAAAATAAAAGTGTAATTAACACTCCTCATGAAGTGTGATAGTGGGGCTTTACTGTTAAGGGTACTTAAAAAAAAAAAGAAGAAGGGTTTTTTTTTTTTTTTTTTGCAAAGTTTGTCAGACACACTAAGAAAACACCAACCAAGAAAAAGCTATGCCCCAAGAGTTTAAAAAAAAAAAAAAAAAAAAAAAAATCATATAAAAGAATTTTAAGCAGTAAGTTACATTGTACAAACGCCATCTAGTAATGTTGTACTCATGGAAGTCAATAACCGATTTGTCACTTTATAGTCTGGTAGGTTTATCAAGAACACTTTCAAATGTTTCAAACTAAGACAACTGAACAAGTTTAATTTTTCAAATACTTACATAATTTATGAATATAAGCTTACAGAAATAATTGTCTCAGTTGGAGCTTTAGAAAATATAAAAGCATAAAAATGACAATTACAACCTTAAAATTTACAAAGTTCATTTTTTATATGAAAGGAGAAAGTGCTTATGAAAAACTATCATCATTTTAAACAAAGCAAAGCAGAATCTCTACAGAATTTAACCAACTTAAAAGAATATATAAGCATTTGACAAAGCTAAGGTTTTAAAATCCTTAATGTTATGATAAGATTGCTTTTGCTAATAATAAACTTTACATTAAGCAAAATTTATTTTAAGCCCAAGAGGGAAGAAAATGAAATTAAGTTCTACATGAAATATGACAACTCGTAAGTTCTTGGTAAAATTATCAGCATGAATGATAAACAAAAAATAGTATCTAATGCAGATACCAGTTATGGAAATGAACATCTTTAATGAGCATGCTTAGGTGCGAGATCTTGAACGAGAACGAGATCTTGAGCGATTGGCTGGAGAATAAGTAGGAGAACCACGAGTTCGTCTGGGTGAATAGCTACGACTTCTGGATCTTGAACGACTGCCATAATCCTCTTTAACTCGAATATATGCAACTTCACCCTGTTCACAAAAAATAAATAAATAAATAAAATAAGCACTAATTAAATTTGTTGGAGATTAAAACAAGAATATAATGCAAGTTTTTAAGTCTATCAAAAAAAATGTATGGCAGAAAATTTAATGGTTTCATTTCTTAAATTTACTGAAATTTGAATAAATGCCAAATCTTTCAGAAGCTGGAATCACTATTATACTATAGCTACTATCATAAGAAATTATAGCAGACCATAAAATGAGCAAAATTTGCATTTAGAAAAAATATATATGAAGAAAATACAATAAATCTAAAAACAAAAATTAAATATTAGCAATGCCGCTGCTGTGCTGCATTGTTTCTGCTTTGCGGGTATGGGGAGGGAGGAGGGGTTAACGCCTTGCTCTGATTTACACCAAAACAAATTCGATTTATCAGAATCAGGGCTCGGAAGTAGCGCGCTACAAGTAGCGAAACTACAGTAGCCGTTACTTTTTCTAGTAGTTTATAGTGTAGCGCGCTACATTAAAAAAAGTGTAGTGTAGCGAGTAGCACGATACAAAATATCAGTAGTTTGTAGCGAGCATCAATGCTACTTTTGACGCTACTTTAGGAGGGAGGAACAAAGTGCCAATCTTCAAATCACGTCATCATAACTCGTTTCTTTTCTGCGAAATATGTTCTCTGCAACAATTTGCGAATGTCAGCGAAAAATCTCAGTTGCGGTGTTATAGATTTTTCCATAGACGATGGCCACAGTCACAAATTAACTGTCATTTTCACAGTTTGGGTGTCAGAAACTTCGTGTATTGTCATTTAAATCCATAGAAATCTTCTCAATATAATGTATTTTTATACTATTACGATTGTTTTAATCAAAATATAGTCGTTTGGCTATGTTAAGTATGTATTTATCTGACTAATTTCTTCTCCCTTTTTCCTCCCACGTCCAGCAAGCAAAGAAATGTAAAATCTTTATTTTAAAAAAAAAAAACTGATTTATCTAAACATAAATCATCTAAATTGTCCCTTAACCTCCGATAATTTACTCTTCTCCCCCCCCCCCCCTACAGCATACAAATAAATCTAAAATCTTTAAGTTATTTATATTTTTATATACAAAAAAATCTCTGCCCTAAATAGTGCTCTGCAGTGACGATAAATAATCAGTAAAATAAATTATCCTCCTTCCCCTAAAATTCCCCCCCCCCTCTCCATATACAAAATTTAAAACTCTTACTTTTTTTTTTTTTAAGTTCCGTATTCTTTGCTGTCCAGTAACATTAAATAAATAAGCAATCATCTAAAGTGTTCCCTTCGAACAAAATTTCTGCTCGCTTCCTGCCAGTTTAAAATCGTTGGAACTCTAATTAAAATATATTCGAAAAAGCACAGAAAAACAAATACAGCATTTTATTGTTAGAGAAAAGTGCACTAGGAAGGAGTGATTTCTGCCTTCAAACAAACTAGCAGCTGCAACGTAAAGCATCAGCATGCTCGTAACCTATTATTTGCTGGATTTGCTAATAAAACCACAAAGTATTCACTCATCAAAAAAATTAATTTTCTTGCTGGCAACCCTTTGTCTTCTTACTCATTATTAGATCTTGTTTTTTTAATGTGGGGATTCCTCTTTTGAGATTGATGCAATAGAATGACAGACAAAAGTAGTATAGAACTGCCCTGGTCGGCATATAATGAATATTTTGAAGTTATAGAACAAGAAAGTAGTAATTATTCTGTAGCATGTAAACGTTGTCCAATTAATAAGAAGTTATCAGTATCAAAATCATCTGCTTACATTCTGAAGTTGCACAGCTAGGTGAGTTAACATAATAATTACTGGATCGCTTCTCGCACCGAATATCTAAATCATTATTCAAATTATTATTCAATTGTACTAAATTACTTTGTAACTGAAAGACGTTTTCCATTATTCTTTATTTTATTTTTATTTTTTTTTTTTGGTAAAGATAGAAGAATTTTCAGAAAACACTGTCAAAGTCGGTGTTTTCAACCAAATTTCCGACGCCGCAGCAGGGGAAAGGGGAAAAACGTGACACGAATCGCTTATAACCCGATAAGTAATTTATTTATCAAAAAAGGAAAACTCATTTCGATTCCAAATTGCTTCCATAGTCAGGCTTGCCTGTTTTATGCCTTTGTGTTTAAAAATGAGTCAGATAATGTGTCAGAAATTTTCGCGTTGTGAGCAAGGAATTTGAGAACCACCTTAACCCTTTAAGACCGACCTACACAACTGTGTAGGTGATCCTAAGGAAAAAGGAAAAACAATTTTCTCTTTCCCTGCGATTTAAGACCGAGCCTGCGCCACACAATTGTGTGCATCCTCCTTGACGTAACCTGACAACGTAATTTTTTATTTATTTTTCAATCAAATATGATTTTATTAATTAGGTTTAAAAACCAAGCTTTTAATTTCTACAAAACTCTTCAGGTCTTAAAGGGTTAAGCGTTACTGTGCTATATTACTCTCATAAATTTGTAAGATTATTACAATTTTTGCTTTCAAGTTTCCTCTTTTTAACACTTTCCAACATAATTAAAAAGTGTCTATGAATTTGCTTTGTTTGTCTGTCCGTGCTCTAACTCTCGTAAATATACTCGGAATGCAGTGAAAGTTTTACATGTTATTGAAGTTTACCATAAAATGTTCAGTATAGAAAATGAACTGTGTAGCATTTATATCTCGCTTACAAGGAAATTCAAAACAATTGTGTTACATTATGGTCTATGGGGAAAAATTGTTTGCGGTGCATTTAATTAGTGATGATAACTAAAGTAGCGAAAAGTAGCGAAGTAGTTACTACTTTTGAAAAGTAGTTTGTAGTCGCTACTTTTTAAAACAAGTAGTTGTAGTTAACTACATTTTTCATAAAGTAGTTGTAGTTCGCTACAAACAAAAAGTAGTTTTTTCGACCCCTGATCAGAATGCGCCCGTATCGACGGAAAGTGGAAATAAAGAATTTTCAGTCGCCATCAGGGTTGGCAAGTTTTTGACAGTGTGACGGTTTTATCCGGTTTTAACCATGGTTTTAACCGTCATGTCAAAAACCCCTTTTTGACATAGTTTTTGACAACAACTGCAAAAACCTAAAATTGAGTCCACAAACTGCTTAAAATTATTTTTACAACAACATCCAATTTGCCATTTTTCATAATTTTTAGTGCTAGATAAATGGCTAAACTTTGTGACAGTTTTAGACATTAAAAACTACATACTCTGTATAAAATCAGGGGTCAATCCATAAAAAAGTTAAGACCTATCTAGAATCCCTTCACAAAAATAGATTTCATAAATCAGGTCCTTTCACAAAATTCCTCTTAATAAAATTGGTCCCTTCACAAAATTCTTCTTAATAAAATTGGCCCCTTCACAAAAATCGATTTCATAAATCAGGTCCCTTCACAAAATTCCTCTTAATAAAATTGGTCCCTTCACAAAATTCCTCTTAATAAAATTGGTCCCTTCACAAATTCCATTCCATAAAAACATACTCTCCATTACTTTGTTCGATTTTAAAATGTATAATTTACAAAGAAAACAAGTTCACACGAAAGGTAAAACTTTAACAGAAGGACTTAAAGAAGTTATCATTAAATGCTTGATTTGAATTTGAGCAGTTGGATTTCATCTTTCATAACAAAATGTTCACAAATTAAATTTAACAAAAATAATTTTTAGTTTTCACAAAATGAGCCCCAAGAAAAAAAATCTGTGTCGACCCCTGAAAATTCAAAACATGATTTTGGTTTAACAAATTAATTAGAAAATAATTGTAAGCTGTAAATTTATAATAGAAAAATAATTAAAAGTATTGTTACATTAAAAATATAAACTAATAGAACTATTAAATAGTACTTGCAGAGTTTCCCCCAGGCAGTTTCAGAAGGGTGCTGCACCCTGCCTACCCTTTGATTTACAAAAGAGCGCCCTTCTTGCTCCTCAGTAAAAAAAGTGTCTTTTCTCCTTTTTGTATTAAAAAATTTGCTTTCATAGTAAAAAATTACTCAATGTTGCCTTAAAAGGAGTGCCCTGACTTTTAAATATTAAAAGTTGACTTTAAAAACCAAAAGTATGCCTTTAGCAATAAGTGCCCTCAAGAATCCAAAAAGTACCCTTAAGAATAAAAAAATGCCCTTTTCTCACCAGCAGCACCCTGCCCTTTATTAAACATGGGGGAAATTCTGGTACTTGTATAATTTAATGTATAAAATTTCATATAAATAATATACTTATTTTTATATTGTTTTAATGTTTGTCCCCCCAAAAAGGTACTAATGAACAGAGGAATGTTTTTTTCAACCAGGTAAATCATATTCAAAGGTTGGAGTACCATAGGTGAGATTTATTCCAACAGAGCAAAAAATGCCGAGACTAGGACTCGAACCTGGGTCTGTTCATTATGACCTAATTACATGGTATACATGAGTTCCGTGTTGTATCACATTCATCATGTAAAAATGCTATGGTTATAGCTTAGATGAATAAAATTAGCGCTGCAGTTCCCAGCCATGTCCAACAAAGAGTGAATTATGACAACCGGTATATCAAGGGATAGCTCAGTAGGAAGAGCGTAGGCACGTGAAGCCAAAGTAGCCAGGTTCGAGTCCTGGTCCCAGCATTTTTCGCTCTGTTGGAATAAATCTCAGCTATGATGCTCCAACCTTTGAATTAAAAAAAGGTATTTTATAATGTATAAAAATTTAATTTAACATAAAGAAATAGTTCTAAATAATTAAACTGAAAGTAACATAATAAAATGTGTAAATATTGAAAATAACAAACCATCTTCTATTAAGTTATTGATTTAAAGAACGTTTAATTATATAGATTTCATATTATAATTCCTTTAATTACTCAAAGAGCATTGGTGTTGCAATTGTAGTTTATATTTAATATTTATGAACAAAAACAAACATTTAGAATCATTAAAAGTCTAGGTAACTTATAATCAGTCATTGAATAGTGGCCACTTTAGCTTTACACAAGTTTTTATTTATTTTAAGCATAAATTAGATTGCTAATTATTATTTTTTATAATAAACCGAATACTTAATAGTAATAAAGATATAAAAAGTACTCTGAAAAATGCATTTAATAGTAATTTCAATATTTTTAGCTATTTTTCCTAGCATGGCAATTGACAAATAATTTGAATTATGATATATAATTTTATTACAACTTAATTATGACTAAATAAAAATTTACATGATATATAAATTAATATTTAAGCAGTTTTCAGCTTGATTTAATATAAAATATCAATGATTGCTAAAAAAAAGAATGTGTATAAGGTTTTTGACACTTTTCGACAGTTCTTGACACTTTTCGACAGTTCTTGACACTTTTCGACAGTTTTTGACACTTTTCGACAGGTTTTTGACATGTCACGTCAAAAACCACTTTTTGACGTCAAAAACCCAACCCTGGTCGCCATGCAAAGCAATTTTAAATAAATAATTTATACAAAATCAGGTTAAAGATATAAAATCATACAAACTTTAGATTTGTTTCATTTTATTATCACGGACCCGAGCAACGCCGGGCGGATCATCTAGTTATGTAATAAAATAAGACCATTATTCCATTTATTTTTTCAGAAGTCTCATTTAATCATCATTTATGATTAGAATCCGTTCTGTCCTGTTTCTTACAAACATTCTGGCCTGGTTCAAGGCATGACCAAGGAAAAGAGTGCATCAACAGATTCCAATCACCATTATATGGTATTTTAAAAACAGCTTTTATTTGAAGACAGGGGAAACAAAACTTTGCATCTTCTATCACAAATCTCACATTTTTTTGCCCTTGAACTTTACTTTTTAAGTGTCTAAATTTTCAGACTGATGACAGACCTTTTAGTTTTTGGAAATGAATGCCTTACATTTTTATTAAGTTTTGTTTTGAACCCCATGCCCCCCCACCCCTTGAACTTTGCTTTTTTTAAAGTCTGAATTTTCAGATTGATGACAGACTAAGTTTTCGGAAATAAATGCCTTAAATTTTCAGAACTGAATCACAACTGTAGCAGGTATATAATTTTAACAAACTTCAGAAAAGTTGTCATTGGTTTGCATCTGCAAACACTCTGGCATACTTTTTCTCTACAAGCTGGAGTTGGACTTTCTTTCACGGCTGGCTGATTCTCCCCCTACCCCCAACTGGTCATGGTCATAACATACTTTCACATGACAAATTACAATTAAATATTTTTAAAAATCCACTTTACTTCACAGAACTTGAAAATCGTGATTTTTTTTAACCATCGGTTTTCATTTAAATATATTTTAATGGACTTTTATTTATATACACTTGTCCGTCTACGTAATGATTAATATTGCAGTATTTTAGAACTTGTGAACATATGCTAAATAATAACAACACTTCAAAATGTATACATTATTCTTTTAAAAGATTTTTAATTCTATGAACATATGAATCTTTGGTAGAAACAGCAGGGTTAGGCCTTGATTTCATCGATTTTTACATTAATTTTACTTTCATACCAAACTGAGCCTGGTCTGAAAATTTGACCCAAGCAGATTTCCAATGTGGTGTAATGGAAAAACATCTTAAGCTGTTTATCTTTACATGCAATATTAAATCATTTTCAAATGTAAAAAGAATTACCAAATTTTAATGCTGGACAAATCCAGGCTAGGAAACACAATCATAGAAATTAATATTTAAAAAATGAAGATAAAAATTACCTCGTGGGATCTGAATCTCGAATCATCTAATTTCTTCACAGCATATTTCATATCTTCATGTCTCAAAAATTCCACAACACCAGTACCATCCTTATGAACATCAGCATAACACACATCCCCAGCTTCACGCATATGATCTTTCAAGTCCTGCCAGCTTCCAGTTGAAGGAAGACCTATGATAAAATTCAAATGTGGAAGTTATCTAAGTACTCCATTATATAGGAATGAATAATATAATAGTTATATAGTAATAATATAATAGTATAGTAAAATTCAGTGAGATTTCAGTTAAGTTTGAACAATGAGTTTCACATTATGCCAGCAGAAAAGACAAAAGACATTAAACACATTTCAATTTATTATTTTCAATTTAAAAAAATTAAAAAGATCATTTAATTGCTTAAATACCCGTTTTAAATATTTGATCACTCCATGTGAAGTTTTCAAGACACCATATTTGAATATGGTCTCTGCTCGATGACCCTCAATTTTGATGCAATCACAAAAATACATACATATAGATCTAAGATGGTCATCTGCAATCTGTCAGAGCCACAAGTTGTATAATTGAGTGACCAGGAGTGCTTCTGTGACGTTCACTATTACACTATTTCACTGTCACAAGAAAACGATCATATCACAAAGTCACAATCTTATTTTAATGCTCATTATACAAGAAATTTTACATATTGCAAATATGTAATCTAGAACATGTTTTTTGTGCTGAAAAACATAATTCCAATATCAGAAATCAATACATTCATTATGGTTTGTACACTTGAAAACAAATAAAATTAAAGCACTTTTCAAAGACTGTTTAGATATATGCAAAATATTATATGTATTAAAATGGCTCTAGAATAACAACACATAAGGAAAATAGTCGCCACGTTGACTGTCTATTTCAAAGAAATCTTATAATACAAGATCTTTATTAAAAATTTTATAAAAGGCATTTTCAAGACACCATATTATTAGAGAATTTTACAGAATAAAGTATTTGAACTTAGCTACCATGGAAGGAAATTTCATATATAATAAAGTTAAGAAAAAAGAGCTTGATCTTTTTTCTTTAAGAACCTACGCTAGTCATCCGAAGAAACTCTGAACACTAATGTTAAGTTTATGGGAAAGTTCTTTGCAGATTTCTTGCTCGCATTTTAATATTTTTTGAACGATCTTGTTTGCAAGGATAGCTGAGGTCGATTTCTAACGTTGTTAGTTTTTACTTTTTCGATTTTGGTTCCAGTTATTTTTTTAATATAAAAGGTACTTTCACTTTCAGAACGTTCCAAAATTGAAAATGTTCGCTTATAAAAAAACTGTAACCAAAATCAAAAAAGTAAAAACTAACAACATTAGAAATAGACTTCAGCTATCCTATGCAAAAAAAATTATTTAAAAATATTAAAATGCGAGTGAGAAATTTGTAAAGAACCTCCCCATAGACATAACATTAACTTGAGTGTTTCTTCCCACGACTAGTGTAGGCGAGTGAAAAAAAAATATGTAAAGCTACAAGAGCAGCAGTCAGGAATAAACTAATTAAATTTCAGGAGTTTTGAACACCCTTCAGGAATCAAATGTTAGCATTTCTGGAGTCCCAAAATTTTTTCAAGTTATACTTTTTAATATTTTTTTTTTTTAATAAATATTCTCTGAATCCTTAAATCTTACAGCATTTGCACTTATCCATTCAAATATAATTCAAATAAAAGGTTACATAATTTACTTTATAAACACACACATTTTTTTTTTAAACGAATTCATAAAAAAGGAAGTAAAATTTTGTTATCACTACAGAGAGAAAAATTCAGGATTGATATAATTGTGTGAAGTTTTTACTGATTGGTGAATATTGCCATATTTCTCTGCAACGGATTAACAAAACTTACATTTTTTTTTTTTTTTTCAACGACCAATTGACGAAATTATTATTTTTTTTAATTTCTGAGGTCAATTGACAAAATCAGTCCCCCTCCTCCCCCCCAACCACAATTGATTGATAAAGTTACCAATTTATCTTCCACGTCAAACTGATGAATTTTGCAATTTTTTCCCCGTGACAAATTGACAAAATTTGCAATTTTTATCAATGACCAATGGATGAATTTTGCAATATTTTTCCGCGACAGACTGCAAAACTTTTTTTCCAACGACAGATTGATGAATTTTGCAATTTTTTTTGCATATAACTGATGAAATTGGATTTTTTTTAATGTTAGCGATAGACAAAATCTGCAATTATTTTTTGCAACCAAATGGCAAAATTATTTTTTCCTTCCTTTGCAGTTTTTTTTCTGATAAAATTCATGATTTTTCTTCGTTTGCAGATGCTTGAAGGAATTTGCTATTTTATCAATCACCGATTGACACATTTTGCAATTATTTTCAACGACAGACTGATAAAAGTCATGATTTTTATCTGCATGTAATTGACAGAATTAGAATTTTAGAATTTAAAATCTTAGACTTTATAAAAAAAAACAAAGAAACAAATAGTGTTTTTTTTTTCTAGCCCTGAAGCTAGTAAAATATGAACCTTTTTTAAAAAAACAAGCATTTTCAGTGAAATGGCATTGATTCAAAGTCAAATATAAATTTCAAACAAAAACAGAGTTACTTAAAATTACACAGAAAGTCGAGATATCAATATTTAGAATATATCCTGCATATTTAACTAGAAAAATATGTGACGATTAATTTTTAAAAAGATCTGAGTTGATTGGTGGTAAATTGACAGAGTTAAAGAGTGCCCATCATTTTTTGAAAATACTATTCTGAGAAAAAACACCACTTAAAGTTTTCATTACCGTTTAGAAGGTTATGGCGTGCTCTATAGTCTATAACTCTAAAACTGCCCTTCAACTTCAATATCGATGTCTAATTAATAAAATTATTTTCATATGTTTATGCAAAAAAGCCAAATTTTGAAGTAATCAAATTGGTATTACCACTTAAACAAAGCTGAAACAAATGAGAACATGTGTCACTGTGTTATGCTTAGAATCAGCTATTATGCATATGAACATTTAAACAGAATAATGTATAAATTTGTGATTTCTGTATTATGAGTAATTTTAACAACTGGTTCACCAAACTCATTGAAAAATTAGATAGCGGTTCTACTGCTGCCAGTGCAAACCAGCTGAACCCCACAAGTGGGTGCAAACTAAATTGTGGGTAGGGTACACTCAAATATCTCTTTAATGGATAAAGCTAGAATTGTGGAAAGAATGTCTACTTATAGTAAAGCATCCGTGCTATCATATGAGAGTGGCTGCAGTGTTCCTAATAGTGAAATTTGTAAATTATCAAAACCCTAACTTGAAAAATATGAGTTGAGATAACGACAAAATGTCGGCAAAAGTGTACAGCATCCTCGTTTTAGTATGATATGATGTCACACATGTTAAAATAACTTAATTAGAAGCTCTGAAATGTTATTTTTTTCTATAACAAATCACCAGGTTAAACATGTCACAAATCACTTGTAGAAGTGTGGTATTATAAGACAAATATTTTTTTAAATATATATATATATATATATATATATATACACAGTGGAACCCCGATTTTACGTTTTTCACGGGGCCAGCAGAAAACGTACGAAACGAGAAAACGTAAAATCGGGGTCAAATAGAGAAAAACACTTCAAGAAAACAAATCATACAAAAATAAACTTGCCAATACAATGTTAGTATTTAAAAAAAAAAATTATTGCGTTTTCTTTTTAAGTGTAATTTACATGTACTCTATTGTCAATAAATGCAAGTTTTTGCTTTCTTTTTTTTTAATTTTCATGTCTAGTTGAAATTTTTTTTTAAAGTTTTAAACTCACAATGGCCTCTGCCGATGAGGACACGATGTCTTCTGGATCTTCATCAATATCATCCTCACTTCAATATTGTGAAATCAAATCGGAAATAGTCTGAATGTCTGTGGTAGCAATAACATCCTTATCACAATCAATATACTCATCAACATTGATGACTGCAAGTATAAATTCATCCTCTTTTGTGTAGTCTTCTATAGAGAGCTCTTTCGGTGGCGCTTTACTGTTAATTTCGGATTTTGAAAATTCTCCCTTCAGAAAAGCATTTGACATGCATTTTACATCTACACCATACCACGCCGATGAGATTAAATGAAATGCATCCAGCACATTTAGTTTTGTTTTCTAAGCATCTTGAACCTCAACTGAATCAAGTGAAAAAGTCTTTTCTTACCAGTTTCTTTCTATAATGCATTTTGGAAAATCTGTTTATTCCCAAGTAACATGGCTGAAGTAAACTAGTACAGTTGGGTGGGAAAAATTCTATACGCACATTCTTTAAATTCAGATTAACATGAGTGCACTGGTCTACGAATAAAATTATTTTTCGGTAAGCTCATTTTTATGTTCAATTTTCTTACAAAATCTTCAAAAAGATTTAAGGTCATCCAAGCATTGTGGTAGGCATTGTAATCGGTCGGCAAACTTTTAATGTTTTTGAAGCATCGGGGCTTCTTGGATTTACCATTCGCAAAAGGTGTTAGCTTCTTAGTTCCTTAATAACAAAACCCTTAATGGCACTTCTAATAGCTACCGGCTGGGACACGTTTCTCCTTTCACGGTGTATGTTCTATCAGGGAAGAGACTAAAACACAATCCGGTCTCATCTACGTTAAAGATGTCTTTTTTGAGTAATTACACACAAGAGAAGGCTAGAGCTCCTATAATACAGGCTGACGCATCCTCGCAGATATGTGTCTCAAAGTCGAAATACCAAGCTAATTTTCCGCCATTTAACATCCAGCCTCTTTCAGAAGGTGGAGGAACGAGGCCTTAGGCAACCCCAGCTCCGGCAGCGGTAGATTGAGATGCTGAACTGAGACCCGAATAATGCGAAACAAAATGGATATGCGTCAGCTCCTATTATAGGAGCCTTAGAGAAGGCAAGTTTTTGTCCATCCATTCCTCAACAACCGCAGTATTTACTCCATCAGCTTCATCACAAATAAACTTGTAAGACAAATTATACCTCTTCTTGAATCGGTCGATCCAACCGTTGGATGCCATGAAATTCTGCATTTCAAGTCGAGAAGAAATTTCAAGAGCCTTTTCTTACTAAATTGAGCTATTGATTGGAATCTTGGCAGCACAGGCTTGTTTAAACCACTCGTACAAAATCTTTTCCAGTTCCTCAAAAGGAGAGGTTTTCAATGTTTTTCTTTTCTGTGACAAATTTCGTAGTTTTTCAGATTTTAATTCCACAGAGACCTCTTGTTTTAGGATGGTTTGTAATGTGGAATAAGCGATACCGAACAATTTTACGAGATTCACTTTAGTTCCTTTGCAAACTTTGGATTTTTCGGTAATTTCTGCCTTTTTGGCTACATAAAAACATTTTCTTTTAGACATCCTACTTTTGACTGGCAATCACTAAGAGATAGCAAAAGAAAGCTACTCCAATGCGGGTTGAAATGCATGAACGACGGAAAAAAGAATCGCACCACAACCGCCGATATCACATGACGCAGGTTTGATCAAGTGCTGATAGACGAATAAGAGTTCTTTGTTACTTTGAACTGTTTTTGGTTACAAACAACCAACTGACCAAGTGGAAAGAATTTTTGTTCTTTTGTAAAATTCATGAGTGAAAAAAGAAAATTTCCTCAGGTAAATCGCCTTTAGAAAAATAGTCTAAAATGACGTACCAAGCGGGAAACGCTAAGAGTAAATAACGTAGAATCGAGGTACTTTTAACATTATCAGAATAGGAATTTTCTGGGACCAACGAAAAATAACGTAGGAAGCGGGATAACGTACGAAACGGGTTACGTAAAATCGAGGTTCCACTGTATATATATATATATATATATATGTATATATATACTAGGGGGCCTACCCCCTGCGAGCTACGCTCGCCAACCCCCGCTCAGACTTCGAGGCCTCTAAAAGCATGACAGCGTGCTTTATTTAAAAAATATTTGTAAATCTGTAATTTGGTTGCCATGCTTTTAACATTTTAATGGGACATTTTTCGATTATTATGGCCTCATACACAGCTGTTGCAACAACTGACGACTGTTTTCGGGATTGATAAGAAAAATCAATTACTACTTGAAAACCAGCTTGTATAAAATGGTTAGGTTTAAATTGTGACTACCTCTCGGACTTTTATAACAATCTCTATTCTATTCTTCCTTTGCGTTTAAGAATGAGAAAAATTCCATCTGCTTGTGAATAACATTAAAAACCACGGTATTGAAAAGTACTATGTTATAGACATTTTCAGTCACAGGTTTTAATTTTCTCTCTATTTTAGTGCACCATCATGCATATTTTCATGTTATTTTAAATATGTAAATTATTTTTTTAAATTAATATGTATATACGAATTTTCTAATAATTATTTATCATACAAAATTAATTACATATTTTGTGCATGCATGCCTGCATTTATTCGGCATCAATTGATGAGATATTTAAACAAATTTGCTATCCGCGGTAATTTTACACCATGTTCTGTCACTTGAATATTGTCCATAAGAAAATCGGGTACTTTTCCATTATAGGATCCTTTGCTTTTAGGTTTGGCGTAATTCGAGCTTCAAAAAGGGATAGATTCGTTAATATACATAGATTTGTTGCCAAAAGTTATGAAAATAAACCCAATGAACTTTTGGTGCTTTTCTATTATAGGGGTCTTGACGCTTTTTTAAAAAGCTTGGCGGAAAAAACCAAGCAGGATATTTTATTCTTCCGTTCAGTTGGGCAATTATTATTTTATATATTAGTTTCAAATATCCGAATTAATGATTTTATAAATTCGTTTAGTAAAATTTTACAAAAAAATAACAAAATGATATCAATAAATAATAACTATTAATTCCTTTTCCTCCCTTTCTTTTGCGTTTACCTAAATGACGTCAATTGGACGAATTTATTCAAAATATTTTCAGTTTATAAATGAAATTAAATGCTGACAGACAATTGAATCCTGACGATAGAAATGTGATTTTTTTTTTTTCAAATTTTCCTGAAAAACATAATTTAATCACAATCTTGTCTTCATTATCGATTGAAATAAAAGAAATTCAATTTCAATTTGAAAATGACGAATAAAAAGAAATCAATAATCCCTATCGGGAACCTTTTCAATTTATTTCCCTTTTTTGTCACAAAAAAACTGAGTAATTAGTTGCCATCATTACAGAAATGTCATTAAAATTAGAAAAAAATTAATATCTCGAAAACTAATTCCAATTTCATAATTCTATTACCAGTTTTGACATCCACGGATTTTTATGAACAATTGGTATTAATTTCACCATCAAGCGTTTAATATTTTATTAAAAATAGCCTTGAAACATAATCAGTCGTTTCATAAAATCGTTTCACAAATTCGTTTCATTAGGATTTTATATATATAGGGTAGATATACAGTCGAACCCCGCTATAATGAACCCGGGATATAGTGAACACTCGGATATAGTGAACTTTTTTGCTGGTCCCATCCGATCTCCCGTTCAACTAATGTTATTTTATACGCTTATAGTGGACAGCTGAGATTTTGGTAGTTCGTTTATAGTGGACTCAAATTTTATTTCCCCAGATTTTTTTTTCAGTTCTCCAACTTTAAAATTGTACTAGTTGTGACTGCAAATGATGACATGGTTTTATATTGTGTCAAATTTCACTCTTTCACGCTCATCGCAAAACAGCACATGCGTTTTCTTCCCCTCCTCTCCCTATTACAGGAACAAACCTCTCGTCTTCGTTTCTCGCTTATTCTAAGAAAAAGCTCTGGTGTTCACGTGCTAATTTCGTTCCCCACCCCTCGGTATAATCGGAACAGTCCAAGAATGTCCCTTGTTTTACAGTGTCTCTCTTCATTATTCTTTTGATTGATTTGAGATAAGAAGACGTTTTTTCAAGAGCAGCTAAAAATTTTGTAAATATGGCGAAATCTTTGAAAAGAAAAGCATTTTCGATGGATGATACGGTTAAAATAATTAAACGTATTGAAGATGGAACAAATCAATCGGCATTGTGTAACGAATTTTCCTTATCAAAATCTACAGTTTCGAACATTTGGAAAAATCGCAGTGCGACTCTTGCTGCACACGATAAAAATTTGGATTTTTCGAAGAAACTACATGAAAGATAAAATGTGGAAGAAGATCTATTAAAATGGTTCACCATTCAGTGGGATAGAAATCTTCCTGTGACCAGACCCATGCTTCAAATTAAAGCGAATGAGTCTGCCGAAAATTTCGGAGAAAACAGTTTTGTGTGCTCTAATGGATGGCTGGATAGGTTCAAAAAACGGAACAATATTTCTTGTGGAAAGATTGTTGGTGAAGAAGCAAGTGTTTGTGCATCGGATGTGGAAAAGTGGAAAGCTCAAGTGTAGCCGGATGCAATCCAGGGTTATGAAGAGAAGGATATTTTTAATGCTGACGATGCTGGATTATTTTACAAAATGACTCCCGATCAGGCGTTAAAATTTAAAGGACAAAAGTGCACTAACGGGAAGCTCTCGAAAGTGAGAATAACTGTTCTTGTATGTGCAAATATGAACGGATCAGAAAAGCGAAAATTAACTGTCGTGGGTAAATCCCAAAAACCAAGGTATTTTAAAAATGTTAAAAAACTACCCATCAATTACAAAGCTAATCAAAAATCCTGGATGACTTCCAGTTTTTTTTAAAGAAGAACTTCGACAATGGGACAATGATTTGTTGAAGCAAAAACGTAAAATTGTTCTCCTTGTCGACAATTGCACAGATCATCCCCACTTAGAAAATCTGAAATGCATTAAGCTCATTTTTTGCCTCCAAATACGACTTCTGTGCCCATGGACCAGGGCGTTATTCGCAGCCTGAAGTCCCACTATAGGAAACAGCTAGTAATGCGTATTTTGGAGAACTATGAAGAGAACAATACGGAATACAACATCTCACTTTTGGAAGCAGTCGTTTTGTTGGAAAAGTAATGGAGACAGGTGACATCAGCAACAATCTGCAACTGTTTCCGATGCGCAGGTCTTTTGAAAGATGTGTTGTGGGAAGGAAAATATGCCAACGTGGAGGACGAAGATGATGAAGAAGTCTTAGCAATAGCTCTGTGGCTGGAAAAGCATAATGTGAACATTTTTCCAAGGGACGTTACTGAGCACTTCGAATCTTGCGATAATGAAGTGTATACTTGTGGTACCCCCACAGATGATGACATTGTATCTGGAGTTAAACAAAAGAACGATGTTGAAGAAGACTTAGAAGACTATATTGAAGAAGAATTTGAAATTTCGGCACCTTCTATCTCGGAAGTGAAATCGGCAGCGAATACCCTGAACATTTTTTTTCTACAGAAATTGTGGACCAAAAAATATTAGTTTCTTTACTAATTGTTGATAAGAAAATTGATGAACTCTACTTAAAATCGAACTGCATTCAATCAAAAATTACAAATTTCTTCCATAGAATGTAAAAATAAAATCAAGTTTTAGTAAGTAACTTTTTTCTTTTTATTATTTGATTTATTGTCAATTTAATTAGTTAATAATTTGTAAGTAAATAACGTATTATAGTAATCATTATTTTTAACAATACATCATATACTAAAAAATCAATAATAACAATCATATGCAAAAAAAAAAATTCTTTTTAAAGAATTTGGATATAGTGAACCATCGGTTATAGTGGACATATTTCTGGGTCCGTAGACGGTTCACTATAGCGGGGTTCGACTGTATATATATATATATATTTTTATCTGTCACTAATAACATATTCTAAGAATTTTTCTGCAAAATGTAGGTACTTTTTTGTATTTTTTATCAACTGAATTTTATTATTTGTTTTTCTGCATTTCCATGCTAAATTAATTATAAAGAATAATAAGTTGAGGAAGAATATTGAGAAAAAATAAGGAATTTTGCTTAGTAGCCACTGGCCGGTAGGTAGATTTTTTTTAGTAGCCAGTGGAAATAATTTCTTTAATAGCCAGTAAGTACATTTATGTCACTGAATAATTAATTTTAAAATAAGTTAACAGCGAAGTTATACACAACATGCTTATGTAGCTAACTACATAAGTCACACTAAGCTTAGGTACTTGTGCAGCTAACTACATAAGTACCTTTTTTAAAAAAAATATTTATCTAGAATTAAGATCTGACAATAAAATAAGTATGTTTATACACTAAATAATAACCCACAACATGATATACATTACACGTGCACAACCTGTAGCCAGCAAGCCAAAATCTCCAGATATCCAGGAATTGTGTGTATTTCGGCAATTAGTTTTGGAAAAAGTTGCAAATTTCGTCATTCAGGAAAATAAAAATCATGAATTTTGTCAATCGGGTACGTAAAAATCACAAATTAAATCATTCTTGCACATAAAAATCACGAATTTCATCAATTGCACGCATAAAAATCATTAATATCATCGATCGGGCACGGGAAAATCATTAATATCGTCGATTGGGTGCAGAAAAATCATTAATATCGTCGATTGTGTGCGGAAAAATCATTAATATCTTCGATCGGGAGCATAAAAATCATGAATTTCGTCAATCGGGTACATAAAAATCCTGCATTTTGCAGACATGGTACAAGCTCACAAAAAAAAAAAAAAAAAAAAAAAAAAAAAAAAGCTCAACTTTCACGCCCTCAGACAACACCCCTTGACGGACAAAATTCACATATTTTTTGCAATCTGTCAACGAAATTAGCCATTTTCCAAGAGATCCTTTGATGAATTTCGCTTTTTTTCCACGATCCTTTGACGAAATTTGCTGTTTCTTCGACTGCCTTTTTTTGAGATCCTTTGACAAAATTTGCCGTGTTTTCAAGATCACTTTTTGAGATTTCCGCAATAGCTCTATCTCAAGAATTAATTCAGTTATTTTCATCAAACCTCAGATTCAGTTAAACCTTGACATAAATAGACGGTGATTATGTTTTGGTGTAGCTATCCCAACAGGTGGCGCTGCTATACCACTTTTTTCATTATTTTTATGATAGCTCTATCTCAAGTACTAATGCACGGAATTTCATCAAACTTCAGATACTGTTAGACCTTGACATAAATAGATGCTGATTACATTTTGGTGTAAATAGCCCAACAGGTGGTTCGGTTCTACTACGCAACTTTTTTCATTATTATCATGATAACTATATCTCAAGAACTTATGCAAGGATTTTCATCAAACTTTAGATTCAGTTAGACGTTATAAGTTATTGTTGATTAGATTTTGGTCTAAATCTCGCAACAGGTGACGCTACTATGCTGCATTTTGCAGGATTTACAAGATTTTAGCAATAGTCTTGTCTCAAGAAGTAGGGTTTAATCTAGCGCTAGCCAAATAGCCAGAAAGCTAACTGAAAGCACCTTTGGCCCCCAAAGCATTTAGTGGATTCGCCAAATAGCGACAGCAAAAAAATATATATCATTTCCATTTTGTTGTTCTGCATTTTGTAAACCTGCTGCTCCTGCGTAAAAATAAAAAAATCTCACACTGCCTCTATCCTGGCAACTTACTTCAAAATTTGTTTCATCCTCCCTGTGCAAGCATCTTACAAATAGTGTGATATCATTTGCATTAGACGTATTGAGGAAATTAAAAGTGTTTATTTTTTGTTGATGATCCCTACTTAGGAAATGAAACCAAAACAGTTCATGAATGGAAGATGTTTAGGCAGGTTCCGGCTACAGGGGGTAAAGAAACTAAACTAGCTAATTGTATTCTTTTTCCCCCATAAAAATGACACTACTGACATGTTCCCTAATGTGACTTCTTTGTATGAATTTACAGCAACAATTCTGTTGTCTACAGCAGATTGGGAAAGGAGATTGAGTCTCGTGAATATAACAAAAACTGACTTGAGAAATAGACTGACAATATCAAAAATTTAAGTAACTTGATTATGATTAATTTGGAAGGAGAAGTTTGAAAAGAATTTCCATTTAAAAAATCATTTGATGTGTAATGTATGGCCAAATCTCCAGAGGGTCAATCTTACAGAGTGGTGTGCTGTTTGTATATTGTATAATTAAAAATAATACTCATTTATACAGAAATTTTGTATAAATAAAAGTTTTTTTTTTCTTGGCTAAAGCTATTTTTATTTGGCTAACTGTTATTGGCTGCAATTAGCCAAAAAGCTACAAATCTCTTTTTTCCTAGATTAAACTCCAAGAACTAATGCACGAATTGAATAAAATTTTAGATTCAATTAGACCTTGATATAAATTGGTTGTTGATTCTTTTTAGTGTATGCGAAACCTGTGTAAGATAGAAGAAAGTTTTGGGATTGGCACATCCGACTAGTGACAAATTTTTTTTTATGTATATTTTTAAAACGAAAAAAATTTCCACATATTTTTTTTTATACCATTATGATGTATTTAAAAGGAAATGAATTAAATCATGTCTTTTAAAATGAATGTCACATGACTAACTGAAATGACTGAAGAGTTTATATATTATAAATAAAATGCAATACAAATGATGGCAATGGGAACAATATTTATCACCTGTGCCCAGATAACACAAAAACTGGATTTTAGAATTTTTAAAGTCACCACTTTATACTGGAAAACAAGGGTTGTCCCCGAAGCTTCCTATTGGTGATCATTTTCTAAAATGGCATTATTTCATATTGCATTAATGTTTCCAGATTTAAAATAATGTTAATTATGAAGAATCAGATTAAAAAGTTAATTAATAGAATTTAAAATCAAACGATTACTAATTTATTGGAAATAAATATTTTACAAAACATTACATTCATTACATAAACAAAATTATGGGAAAATATACAATAAACACAATGCAATCGTGAAAACTCATTTTTAAATGTTTTTTTTTTTTTACTTTTTGCATTAAAAAACATACATTATATAAAAAGCCTTAAATGTATAGATATACAACATAAAATCTTTGGCAGTTAAATGCTGGTATATGTGGTTAATACATATGACAGTTATGATTTGCCAACAATTACATGTTAAATATAACTTCTAAAATATTACAGTAAAATATACAATAAAATAGAAAGAAAAGGAAAGAAATATACCAGAAACTATAACTCTATATTGTGATCGCCTAGCTGGAGGTCCCCTACCTCTACCTCGGGGAGCACCCATTCCTCTTCCTGGACCATTTCCTCTTGGAAACTCAACTCTGAGACGATACCCATCGTAATCGTAGCCATCTCTAGCTTGGACAGCATCTTCAGCATCTCTGAAAATTTGGTAAGAACAGATTCAGTTATCTTATATATATATATATATATATCTTATATTTATAAACATTATACACAACTTATTTTTTCAATTGTAAAGTAAATTTCAACTGAATGTTAGAGAATTGCATCCTGTTTTAAACCCTAGAAAGATAATACTGTATTCAGACGTTGCAATTTGCTATTTATTCAACGTGAATCATTATTTGATCAGAACATCACCAAACATCTAAATTTGCTATTTTTCGAATAAAAAATATTTATTATTAAATTATTTATATTTACTACTGACACTGAGATAGATTTTACCATTTGGCAGTTTCCTGATGAAGTTTAAAATTTAGTTTTATGTTATTACTTCATCATTCTGTAATATTTTATTTATTTGTTCTTTTATTTTAAGTAATATTTGTATTTATTTGATAAAATAGTTTGTAAAAGTCTGATTTTGAAATGTTGACTTTCGAACCAACAATGTTATTTATTCTTTTTTTTTTTTCAAATGTTTCATCTCCCATGAATTTTATTTTGAACCAACTACACTGCTGGCCATTAAAATTGCAACACCAGGAAGGAATGCAAATAACAGAATTAAATTTATTGGAAAAATACATTATAATAGGAAGGACAAGTGATTACATTTTCAGAAAATTTGGAGGTATAGATCCTGAGAAAACACTACCCAGAGTAGCCACCCCTGGCTGGAATAACAGCATTTATCTGCCTAGGCATGGAGTCGAACAGATTGGATGTCATGTATGGGTAAAGCAGTCCATGCAGCTTCCACACTATGCCACAGTTCATCAACCATAGTGACTGGCGAGTGGCAGTGTGCCGCGCTCAGCAGCCATTGACCAGATATTTTCAATTGGCGAGAAATCAAAAGAACATGCTGGCCAGGGCAACAGTCAAACATGTTCTGTATCAAGGAAGGTCAGGATAGTACGGCCAACATGCAGTCGTGCATTGTCCTGCTAAAACTTAAGAGTTGCAGAGGCATCGAAGATAGGACAGAACTGAATTTCAACAAAAGGTTGTGGGAAAATATCGCAAAATTCATCTATCGGTCAGGAGAAAATATCGCAAAATTAGTCTATCGATCGCGAGACAATATCGCAAAATTCGTCTATTAATCGCGAGACAATATCGCAAAATTCGTCTATTAATCGCGAGACAATATCGCAAAATTCGTCTATTAATCGTGGGAGGGAAAATATCGCAGTTTGTCACTCTGTAGCAAGAAAAATTTGCCAAATTCATCCACGATTGTATGAAAGAAACCACCACCGTAAGTTTCATCATAAGATGCGGAAAAAATCAGGAAAATCACCAATTGGTCGCAAGAACCTCGCTGAACTCCTTATTTTCTAAATAATTGTAAACAACTGATACTATACGAAAGAAACTTACCAAAAACAGCTCATGGAAATCTCAGAAAAAATACATCTGGTATAGTCCATGTCAATTCAGGCAGGCAAAGAAAAAATCTTACCTTCATAGTCTCAGAAGTTTTTGGATTGAACATATGTTAAAATTTAGGAAAAAGTAAGATATTTGTATATTTTTGTTTTGCCCAAAAAAATTCCTGGCCTGAGATACAGGCCTCCAAAGATGGCGTCCCAGGCATCATTTTCCACTTGCGATTTTTGATAAAAATTTTAAAGTGCTCTATCTCTGGAACGGTGAAAGATAATTTGCTGCGTTTTTTTTTATTTTAAAGATAATATTAGTCTGTTTAAAACTATATACTCCATTTTAAAATATGTGTTCAACTTTTTTTGCTGGAACCTCTCAATTATTATTATTTTTTAAACAAAATTTTTTTTTTTTTCAAAAATGCCAATCCCAAAAATTTTTATTTTTTTACTGTTGATAAATACCATTGAGTACTGCATTCCCTGTAAAAGAGAACTTCCACTTTTGAGTTTGACAGGTTTTAGAAACAATGTAAAAATTTGCCATATATTTTACTACTTTCCATTACGACATAGTCACATAATGGTCCCATGAAACCAAAATCTAGTCTTCTTTGACATGACTTTTTAATTCTTAATAAATATAAGAAACAGGTGACTTAAAAAAAAAACCCTTACAAAAACATATTAAAGCTTACAAAATATATGTGCAAGTTCCAAAACATACTACATCCTGTGTACTCTGCTTAGAACTGAAATTAGAAATTCAGTGAACTAAAAATTTGCCGAACTGCATCAGTATCTTCCTTTGATATTTAGTGATACATTCCTGTTAAACCAATAGGAACTGGGGCATCCACAATCTTTAAAACATTGTGAATTGGAAGTTAACATTGGAGGTGGTGTTGCTGTCTTGCAGCTGGAAATTTATATCCAGCAGCCGGTCTATGTGAGAGCATAAAGTTCATGGCAATTTCATTTAACTCACAGCTGATATTTATCACAAGTCACAGTCAGATATACAAGCCACAAACATCCCTTTTTGTAAATTGTGAATCTGAATATTTTCCTGTCGTTTCAAAGATCTTGGTTGGGCAAATGAAATTTCTTCTTTCTTACGGTTTAAAGTTTGTGCAATATAGGTTCGGCCATCATTATGAGTCCACACATGTGTCTTCTGAATTCCTCTTTCACATGGGGCACTTTTGTTAGATCTTCCTTCTATTTTCTGATGGTGGAATTCTTCAACTTCCTCTTTGGGTAACAGGATGAGGGCTGTTGATGTGTATGACTTCACCACTCTCGTAAAATCCCAGGCATTCTGAATTGTCTCTGTACTGGGCCTGGAAAGATTATGTTTTGTAGCATGGTGTTTCACACACACACACACACACACACAGCAGGCATCTACACCATCACAAGATCCCTTCCCATGTCCAGTAGCGCTGTATACCTACTCCATTGGCACAAGTGACTTTTAGGTAGCTTTCAATACAAAAAAGTATAAACTACCTATTGCAGCCGTTCGGAGGAAAGCAATTCCGGGAAATTTCGATATATTTTCACAGATCATGACCCCCAGACCCCAAAACCACCCTCCGTTCAAATGTTGATTAATATATATATATATGAATGATCTATGTCATACGATAGCACTCGTATTTATAAATCAATTTGGATGAAACTAATTCAACAATGCTTCAACCGAGTTCATTGGCCAGCTTGGTCCGACATCTTGTTTCAAGATGGCGGCCACGGAAAGATTTAAAACTAAAATAAATATACAAAAATCCATTTCCCAAGTTCATCAATGAAGGTATCAATGGCAACCGTTTTCTTAATGAGTTTATTTTCCTCCCATGTTGCATATATAACTTCAGAAGAGTCATCTTTTGTGTTTTCCAGACCAAGTGTCTGTAACGAGAGACCTCCTTTTCCAGGTTTCCAGGACAGTCACCACATTCTTGAAACAAACAGGTCTCTCGCTCTACCTCACAGACAATTAAAAGTTTGCGATGAATTTTAATTATGTTACACTATTTGAAATATAATGAAATGTATCAATTCCTGGGGTGCACTAAAACATGCTTTCTGTAGAATATGGAATGTAAAGCATTTATCATTCATTTACAGGGTCACATAAAAGTATTCGGTTAGATACACAATGGTCTACGGAGTAAAACTGTTTACAGCGCATTTTAATTACGTTACACTATTTCAAATATAATGAAATCGATACACATTAATGTGGTTTAAAACAACATACCTGTTGTATAATATGATGTTCATAGCATTTATTGTTCATTTACAGGGACACACACAAGATTTCGGATACACTACTGTATCCGAAGTATTGTCTATAAGCGATAATTGCTGGAAGTATGCTTTCAGTTAGGTATGGTATGTATTTAACTGAATTTTTCCATACTATGTGGTATGTATAAATGGTATAGATCATATACAGGGGCACACAAAAGAATTCGTAGGCATTACTCTGTATCGGCGTAAATTGCTTAAAGGGTTTTTGGAATAGAGTATGCATTTTGAATTTAAAATATGTTCAGTAACTTAGAGATGTTTGTTGAATATAAATAAAATCATATACAGGTCCATGCAAAGAACTGGGTACATGACCACTTATGTAGATTAAAAAAAATCAGAGAATTTTACAGGAACTGTATAGAATTTTTAAAATGTTTCTAAAACTTGTAATACTCAAAAGTGGAAGTTCTCCTTTACAGGAAATGTAGTACTCAATGGTATTGATAAACAGTAAAAAAATAAAAATTTTTAAGATTGGCCTTTTTGCAAAAAACAAAAAAAAAAACTTTTGATTTAAAAAAATTAGAAGGCTACAACAAGAAAAGTTGAGTACACATTTCAAAATGGAGTATATCGTATTAAACAGAAAAATATTATCTTTAAAATTTAAAAAAATTCATCAAAATATCTTGCACTGTTCCAGAGATAGAGCACTTTAAAGTTTTTGTCAAAAATCGTAAGTGAGAAATTGTTCGCAGGACGCCATCTTTGGCGGCTTGTATCTCGGGTCAGGAATTTTTTTGGGCAAAACAAAAATATACAGTTATTTTACTTTTTCCTGAATTTTAACATATGTTCAATTCAAAAACTTTTGAGACTATGAAGGTAACCCCCCTGCCTGAATTGATATGGATTCAGCCATCTGATATAAATAGCAATTAAAATCATAAAATGAAGAAGAGATCCGTTTAAAAATACACTTTATACAAATCTTTATCTTTATTGTTATTTAATATTTCTGACAGCTGAGATAAAAAAGTAAAAATCTTATTCCCGAATGCCATTAGAATTTAAAAAAGTATATTATGCAAAATGGAAAAATATCTATAAAAAATGTAGAAAAATATATTTACATCTGTACAAGAAAATATAGTTTAACGAAAAAAAAATAGGGTAAATTCACAAAATTATTTAATCCACCAACAGGATTCAAGTACAGTCAAAGCACCTTATAACGAAATCGAAAGTGCTCCAAAGATTTGCTCGTTATAACGTGCTTTCGTTAAAACGTTATAACGAATTATTTCGTTATATAGTAAGAACGCCAATTACCTTGACTAATATGGTCTGAGCGTAATCTTGAGTATGCAAAATTCCATATAATGGAGACAATCATATAAAAGGACGTTTTATTACATTCGTCTTAAAATAACTATTGTTTAATAAAAAAAAAGCTAGGCCTAATGTATTCATATTATATTAAGCCTTCATAGTAAGGATCATTTTTACTACAAACATAAAAGAGAAGAAAGGCGTTGATTTAAAAAGGAATTTCTAAGAAATCATATTTTTGCGAATAAATACGTACAATTCATAAAACAGAATTTTTATTTTGTGATGATAGATCTGGATGACTGAACTTCAGATAATTAGAGTTTTGTTGTAGTATTTTAACGGTATCTATATATCTTACTCTGCTACATGCTACACATAAAAGAACGGGCAAATTTAAATGTAAAAAAAAAATATATATTGATTTAATTCTCTTAAAGGGCAGTTTTACATACCTATATAGGCTTGAAGAATGAAGTTAACAAGCTCTGCATTCTTTCCTTAATAACATTGACTAATATTGCACCCTATTTTGACAACATACACGTTAATTTCATTCGTTAACAAGTTTTTATTGTGCATGTAACACACAATTATCTGTAAATACTCGAGAACATCAGACGGTAAAATCTTCTCACCAGCTTCTAGAAGGATGTTTTCACTGACACTGCCAACGCATGCCTCATCTTCTGTATTTTTTTAGCTCACAGGCTATCAAAGCCTGAGAGCTAATGTGCCCGCCGGTTCTGTATGTACGTAACACGATAACTCTTGATAGAACTAACCGTTTTGCTTTAAATTTTGTTTATAGGTTCCTTCTGATAAGGCGCTTCCCTGATTAGTTTTGGGGGTTCATTGGCTAAGATTAAAGGGGGATACGAGAGGCTAACCCCCCTTAATTCAGATAAATGAGTTTTTCATGCAGAATTATCCTATTTTCTTCAAATGTTGTATATATGTTCGTTGTAATAAGGTGCTTCCCTGATTAGTTTGGTGGTTCATTAGTTAATTATAAGGGGGGGGGGGATGATACCATCGTGAATATATTATCAATTTCTTTATTTTTCGAGGGATTTTTTCAAATTCTTTGAAATAAGAGTATAGTATACAATTAGTGTGAATAGCCTGTGAGCTCAATGCCCTCAGTTTTCTCTTTTTTATTTATGATGTTCTCTTCATCGAATTCTTCATTTGACATGTTTAATGTTTGAATCAACATTAACATATTGATCAAATCTAAACTCGAAAATCAGATTTAAAAGGATGAAATCAGTTCATCTGTATTTTCCAATTTAGGTAAAGAAACAGTTTCATAATTGTTTAAAGGTGATGGAAAAAATCTCGAAACTGAAAAAGCATTAACAACAAAACATTGCACCAAGCTTTATTTATCAGATAAATTGCTTTCAGCTCGTCTATTTTTGTTTATTTCGTGTCATCTGAATTCACGATTTTTTTTTCACAAGCATCTTCCAATATTTAGCTTTAAACTAATGAAAAATTCCTTGGTCTCATGGTTGCACTTTGGATGTAGTGTTAGGTGGTAAAAGAAGTAATTTTATAAATTAAACACGAACAGAACTCGCATGCGAAGAGACGTTGAGACGGTGTCTAAAACAAGCAGAACTTATCTTTTGGCTTTTTGCTTCTATTCGTCAAACTCTGAAATACATTCTTTAAAAAGGCATTTCATCATTCAAGCTTTTCAATTACGCATGTACATTGCAGGCAAAGTTTTTGTTACATTTTTAGGGATACACCGTGAATTCTTTGCTTTTCCAATTACAAGAGGTTTTCGCCTTTCAGAGAATATAATGCTAATGAAAGTAGGTCTTAGCTCTTTTTCCCACCGTGACAAGTTTCTTTTTTTAAAGTTAAAGTTTTGTCAGGCTCAGGCATCCATATTAAATACATCTTTTCAATCGTAATCCTAAAAAAAAATTGAGTTTTCGTTCTTCCATTCTTCAGTTGTTTCTTCTGAAATATTAGGCTGTTTCTCCACATAATTTTTTATCCACAATTTCATATCTTTTTTTTTAATTTGCTCAACCAACCATCATTTACATGAAAGTCTTTATATACAAGTGTTTCGGCAAACGCATATGCTTTTTATTGCAAAATGCTTCCACTAATATGGAAGTTTTTGGATCTTGCATCTTTAAACAATGAAAAGAATACTTCCTCCCCAACTTCATATTTCGCTGTACATATACGTTAAAACGACGGGGAAACTGCATTCTTTTTGAATATTTGAATATTTTTTTCTTAATTTTTCAATTGCTGAGAGTGCTATTTAGAATCCCAAATTTGTTCACTACATCGCTTATTTTAACATTATTTTTGACGCATTTTATAATTTAAACTTTGTCTTCTAAACTCAAACTTTTCCTTTTTTTTTGACAGACATAGCTAGTTTACAAAAAGTTTTAAAAATTAGCACGCGATAACTTTACACGAAAAGCAAATGTCAATGAAATCAGTCATCAAATAAAAAATAACATAATTCCAGTTCAGCTAGGCTGTCGCCCCTCTGTCTGTCTTAAAATACTGCGCCTCCCCCAAATCTCTCTTGGAAGTATTGAAAATATGTGACTGGTCATAGAGAAAAAAATTGAAAGTTATCTCATGAATAAAATAGCTGTTATTTGAAAAATAAAACTCTATTTCGCAGCCATTTTTTAAGTAAAAAAAAAATTAAAAAATTCGCTATATCGTTCTTTTTATCAATTTTCATGCTCGAATTCTTTTCGTTATATCGTGCTTTTCGTTATATCGTTTCGAATTCAGTATTCTTTAACATACAGACCAACTAAATGGTTATGAGCATTTCGTTGTATCGTGCTTTTCGTTATATCATAGTTCGTTATAAAGTGCTTCAACTGTAGTACTAAAAATAAGCAACCCCCGAATATAGGACAAAATTGGCGAGTAATACTGAAAATTTGGAGATTGACTTTATTGTTACCACTGGTTAAACTTAATAGTCACACTCGCCAATCCAACCCAACACCCCACCCCCCGCTGTCGCTCGGCAAATTTCTAAACCATTTGGCGAATTTCACGATTTTTTCCCCGAAATTATTTGACGGATTGCAATTTTTTTTTTTTTCCCTCAAAGCCAATCGACGATATTTAAAAAATTTTTTCCCCAAAACCAGTTGATGAATTTTGCGATTTTTCCAATATTGATTAATGAGTTTTGTGATTTTTCTGCTATTGATTAACGAATTTTGCAATTTATCGACTATCGATTAACGAATTTCGCGATTTATCGACTATCAATTAACGAATTTCGCGATTTATCAACTATCAATTAACGAATTTCGCGATTTATCAACTATCAATTAACGAATTTCGCGATTTATCAACTATCAATTAACGAATTTCGCGATTTATCAACTATCAATTAACGAATTTCGCGATTTATCAACTATCAATTAACGAATTTCGCGATTTATCAACTATCAATTAACGAATTTCGCGATTTATCAACTATCAATTAACGAATTTCGCGATTTATCAACTATCAATTAACGAATTTCGCGATTTATCAACTATCGATTAACGAATTTCGTGATATATCAACTGTCGATTAACGAATTTAACGATTTTTTCCATGAACGAACAAATTTCACTATTTTTCATCCCGAGGTCATTTGACGAATTTTGAGATTTTTTCCCCCGAACCTATTTGACGAATTTCTCAAATTTTTTCACGACAGTTAGACATAATTCTTTTCCTGCAATGCCTGATATCTTTCCAGAGACCATTTGACGAAAGTTGCGATTTCTTTCCCGACACCATTTGACGAATTTCGCTGTTTATTCAACACTCGTTTGACAAATTTCGCAAATCTTTTATCAAGTATTTGTAAAATTTGTTATTGGCCAGTGCTGAAAAACACTGGCGAGTAAAAAAAATCCATGTAGTGGCCAGTGAGTAAAAAAGTTAATTTTTACCTATACCCCCCGAAGGCTGACCATTGCAATAACCACATAGAAACATTTGTCATCATATCAAACTCGCCAATTTTCCAGCACAGGATATAAGACTTCTCCCTGAATTTTAATTGCAGAATGTCATTTCTTTTTCAAACCAAATGTCCGTATTTCTTTCACTTAATTCTTTGGTTTGCAGTTTGTTATAAACAATACTAAACACGCGTACATTTCAAAGAACCTTTATTTAGTGTAAACAAGTGGTAGCCACTGGCCACACAGGGCTACTAAATGGGGGGGGGGGGGAAGTGGTTATTAAACAGTTATCTGCCAATGTAAAATTTTCCTGCATGCTATCAATGAGTTCTTGCTATTTTGGATATTTAATTTTATATAATACTAAACAAAATTCTTTAAACAGTTTATTATTATTATTCTTTAAAAGTTAGAACTTAATTTCCACTACTGTTGAACTCAAACTAATATAATTTCCCAGTTTTGTCCTGATGAGAGATGGGGGAGAAAAGAGGAAGAAAAATAATCTTCCTTTAAAAGTCAGATTCTAGTAAATAGAACACAGAAGGACAAATATAATGTGACAAACGGACAATCAGTGTGATATTTCCAACTGGTAATGATACGCACAAAATATCAATATAAAAAGCATAAAAAATTTAATGTTTACAAATCATTAAAATAAACAATGCATGTGGTCAGCTGGCGAAGAGAGAAATAAATACAGAAAAAGGAAAATTAAATAAACTTTTTAGATGAAAATTACCATATTCTTACACACAATAAATAACAACTAATCCACAAAATAATTCTTACCTTGGATCTTCGAATTCAACAAAAGCAAAAGGCGGTCCCCGTCTGTTTTTCAAATCAATAAAGGTTATTTTTCCAAATTTAAAGAACAAATCTTCTATATCTTTAGTGCGTATATCTGGTGGCAAGTTACCTACATAAATACGGCAATCGTTATTTCGGTAAGACATCTCAAAATTTTAAAAACAGATGTAATAGTCGAAAACTTCAAAATAACAATATTTTAAATATCGAAAAATCACTACGAAAATGGCGTTGTAAAGCGGCGTTTTCAAGTGGTTAAAGTTAAGAGATAAGATATATTATTTAACCAGGGGCGTGGATACAAATGAAACGATTCAGTGTGACGTCAGTCATGACGTTTTAGTTGGATACTGACTCCAAACAAACGGTTGCTATGTTTCATTTCTTATTAAATATAAATTATAGAGAATGTTACCACTGCATATAACGTATTAAAACACTGTGCCGTGAGATATAGCTATAAGATATAACTGCAATATGCATACATAATAGAAAATACTACATAGCAACAGTTTGTTTGGAGTCAGTTTCCAAGCAAAACGTCGTGACTGACGTCACGACTGAAAGCGACGACAAAATTCATGAGTTCACTTTCACTCCGGTATAATAAATGTTACAAGTTCAGTCAAGCCGGAATCCTCAAACAATTTAGAATTACAAATCGGGCAAATATCAAAACAAGTAAGTGAGTTGACATATCTTGTATTCTAAACAAACACGACGTCACACATGAAAGAGTGCGAAACAATCATTTCCGAAGACGAAGTAAATCCCGTGATCGTTTTCACCAATTTAAAGAACCAAGTGATGGCAATTGTTTTTATCATACCAATTTTGGCAAGAATGCTCGAAAATGTTCACCACCATGTTCTTTCCGACCAACCAACGCCCCTTATAGAGATAGGGGGCGTTGGACTTCTAGGGGGCGTTGGACTTCTAGGGGGCATTGGACCAACGGAAAACTAAATACGCCAGCGAAGTGATGACGTCACTATAATGGCTGCTAGAGACAAGAAGTTTCGGTTTCCCGTTGAGCGTTAATGTTAGCAAAAAATGAAGTCGTGTTAACAGTATTAATAATTTTTTTTAAGAAATTTCTGTTACAGTTTTGCTAAATCTGAGGTAAGGCATTCATATGAATTCAACAAACTTCTGATTAAGTGCGTCATTTTTTTTAATTCATCATAAAAGATAAGCCTTCATCCAGAGCATGAATGGTCAATCAATCAAAAATGTTTTTAAGGTTTTAATTTCTTTTAGTTGATATTTATATTACTCAGGCGTACTCTATGTTAAGTTTCATCTGAGTTAAATTGTGTTTCTGCTGGGGGGTTTTCTTTTCTTTTTTTTCTTCATTTGGTGTATTATTTACATAAATTTCTCTGCTGAATCGTAAAGCAAGGATGGTATTTTAATATATTTTGCTTGATATTCCTGCAGTTTAAATGTATTTTTCAGTCGTTTTCATGTTATTTGTGTTCTTTTTTCTTAATTATTTTACTTGATTACCGAAAATGTCTATATTCAGTTGTTTACTTTCCTAGTATTTAATAAAATTTTATAAAGATAGTCAGTCTTCCTGCATTTAATTATGCGATGACCGCGCAAAAAAATATAATTCAGTAACTATGAAGAATCATTTGATAAAATTATCATTAGTGCTCTAGCTGTTAGAAAAAAAAAAAAAAAAAAAAAAAAAAAACAGCAGAAACACATTTTAACTCAGATGAAACTTAACATAGAGTACGACTGAGTAATAGAAATATCAACTAAAAGAAATTAAAACCTTAAAAACATTTTAAAATTACATTCAAATATTCAAAACATCCGCCATTGATGCTCTCCATGAAGGTTTATCTTTTTTTTTTATGAATTTTAAAAAATGACGCACCCAGGTAGCACAGAGATATCGGCCAATATCCACGGCAATATTGGCCAATATTTTGAAAGTCGCTGAATAGAGCTGTGCCGGGGCTAACGAGAAAGACGGGCTACCGCGCTTCATCAATTTAGAGTAGTCACGTGACGCTGCCGGTCTCAGCTGAGCTAAGCAAACCAATTGACATAATATATTATTGCCTCCATTTTAGATTGCTATTATATCCGAGTCGTTCTTTAATTTGATAAAATTCGTTACTGTCCCCAAGGAACGGAATCATGATTATCAAATCTTACATATATTTCAAAACACTGGGATAATTTTAAGTACTAATTAAAATAATTTGTAACCATGTATAAAGTTGTTAAAACTGAAAAACAAATAATTGAATATTTTATATCCTACAAATCATTGTGAATACACCAAAATATAACACAAACTACGTAAATATAATTTATTTAAGATTTCAAAATTTCAAAATTGAAGCACAATTTAAAATTTTGGAAAAAAAATTGTCGATTATTTTTTTTTAAATTTCAAACAGGTCTTTTATATCCTAAATATCAATATTTATTTCTACACCAAAATTACAGACGTTCATGGGATATATATTTTATATAATATATAAAAAATTTTAAAACTTTAGTAGAAAAATAAATATTTTAAAAAAAAAATTAAATATGCTCAATATTTATATCTGAGCATAAGACAAACAAAATATTTCTAACACACAAAATATCTAAAAATTAATATTTTTTCACCAAATTTTTCCTAGCAGAGGAATTGTGATTGAATCTTAAAAAAGTTCAAAACACTATCATAATTTTTAGTATATATAATAATATAATTTATAAACAGTTATGTCAAAAGTGAAATATATATTCAACTGTACCTAGCTCTCTGTACCCTAGAAGTCACTGTAAATACAAAAAAATAACACATACTAGATACTATGATTTATTTAACATTAAAAAATTTCAAAGTTGTAAAACAATTTAAGTTATTGAGAAAAAAATACGATTGTCGGAAAAAAAGAGAGAGAGAAGCGGTTGGGGACTTTTATACGCTAATATCAATATTTTTGCATCAAAATTATACACAGTCATTGCACACACACTTTATATAATATATATATTTTTTAAGTTTTAGTATAAGTATTTAAAAAAATATATTAAATATGCTTAATATTTATCTCTGATCATATAATATATTAAAGCAAGAAGCAAAAGTCTTAATTTTTCAGTGCAAATCCGACTTTACTTCGCATGCCTCAACTTTTTTTAAAGGGAGGATAAAGCAGGAAATAGAATTAAGAAGGATCAAGACGGTTGGGGAAAGAATAGCTCGCCTATTGGCCTTCAATGCTCACAACCCTACCCCTAGGAAATACTCCTTCTAAATTCCTCTTCATTCTATTTTTATTCCCCCTTCCTGGCGGGAGCATCCATTCTTTCACCTGCTTTGTTTGAGGGAGGGGGTGAGCAAAAGGTAAAGGGAAGGGATGCGCTTTAACTTTTTTGAAGGCTAGAAAGGTAAATGGGAGGGGGGAGTTCTTCCCTTCTATAGAATTTGAAAAAGGGTCGTTTTCTGGGGAAGAAAACATATTTATTTTACAGTCAGATACCAATAAATCTGACGTAATTTTTACACGGGCAGTAAAAATTGTATATTTATAACCATTAAAAATTTCAAAGGGATTGGACAACAAAAGCTTTTTTATTAATGTTTTCTTACGAGAACTTTTATCACTAATTAGCAGTGTTTTTTATTTGGGGTTCATTTAAGATTTTATCACGAGCCCGGGCAACGCCGAGCAGGTCAACTAGTAGGTGTTAATAACCGAAATAAAACAATTTTTAAAACACAAAATGTCTAAAAATTAATATTTTTTCACCGAAATTTCTCCCAAGCAGCAGAATTATAATTGTTAAATAGTATAAAAAGTTCAAAGCACAGACATATTTTTAAGTACATTAAATAAAAAAAATTGCAACCAGGTATAATGTTGTCAAAAGTGAAAAAAAAATAAATGGAAATATCCAACTGAGTTCTTTGTACCATAGAAAACATTGTAAATACCCCAAAATTTAACACAGACAACTTCAAAATGATTAATTTAATTTATAAAAATTTGAAAGCTGTCGCCCAGTTTAAAATTGTTGGAACAATACGGATTGTCGAAAAAAACGGAAAAAAAAGTGATTTTTTTTTTTAAGCAGAACTCTTATATTTTAAATATCAATATTTCTGCACCAAAACTATACATGGTCATTGGATACATATTTTATTTAATATATTATACAATTTTCAAAGCTGTATTACAAAAATAAGTACTTAAAAAAAAAAGAAAAAAAGTGTTCAATATTTACCTCTGAGCATGTAATAAGAGTTAATAACGAACTAAAACAATTTTAACACACAAAATATCTAAAAATAACATTTTTTTTCGCCAATATTTTTCTCAGGCGACGGAATTATAATTGTCAAATAAAATGTTCAAAGCACTGGCATAATTTTATGCATATTAAATGAAATAATTTGTACCCAAATGTTGTCAAAAGTGGAAAAAAAAAAGGAAAATATCCAACTGGGCTCTTTATAGCCTAGAAGTCATAGTAAATACTCCAAAATTTAACATAGCTTATTTAATAATGATTATTTTAATATATAAAAATTTCAAAGCTGTAACACAAATTTAAGGTATTGGATAAAATACAGCAGGATGGATTAATAACTATTTAAACATTAGCCAATTCTTCTAGATTACGATTTTACCTATCTACTTAATTTCGTAGGTATAAAATTATCAGCATCCTGGTGAAAAGACTAAATTGTTATAATTCACCAAGGATTTAGAATATATAACATAGAACACTTAAAAATACCCTATACATAACATTGAAACAGAGAAAGGGTTAATACTTACATTGGACAGATTACATAATCCTCGTCTAAAGAGATTACAATTTTTTCATACACTCAATAAATGAAAGTAAATTTTCAGTAGAATAACACACTCGCAATGAAATTTGCGTTATTTTTACTTATTATTTAAGAATAATCTAATTATCAAATCAAAAACACAGCGACAGAAAACAAACTAAGCGGAATTCTTTTGTTTGATAGCTGCGCATCAAAGTGCGTTTTGGATGAGACCGCGACTGTCACGTGATTTTTAACCACGGTACCGTACGTAAGCCCCGAGCTGTGCAAGGTGACGTCACGAACAGGTTTTTGCTGCTGCTGTAGGACAGCTACAGCTATCGCTACCTTTATCAATGCTTTTTCTATTTGTGTGTCCTACAGCTTCTTTCATTGTTCTCCGGTAAAAGTCACGTGATGTGAACTGCTCTATGTCGTACGCCAAATTTACAACATCTGCCGATATTCACAGACATAACTTAAAATTAGTTTTAAAAAGAAACCACTCAAAAGAGTTTTTTGCATTACTTATGACATCATAATACAGAAATAGTATTCTAAACAATAAAATTTAATAATTTTGCCATTTAAAAAAAAACTTGACTTTTTAATGCCTTACTTCTAATATTTGGTTACATTGGCCAATGTTGTAAAAATGATATTACTAATACAACATTCAGGGATATCTATCGACATTCGTAAAAAACAATAGATCAGTTTCAACCACGTGATCACCAGCCCACCAAAAGTTATCAACCAATCATAATCGTGGATTTGTAGCCTGTATTACGAGCCAACCAATCACAATCCACCATCTTTGATGGGCAAACAAAAAACAAACCTAGTTGCTAAGGTGGTTGCTAGGGTGTGACGTCAGTTGAAACTGATCTATATCATTTTCGGACATTTCAAGATATCTGTCGACATTCAGCATATCTGACGAAGTTTGTAATCTTGACCGAAAGTTCTCAAGGACCGCCCATTTGTGTAGAGTAGTTTTCGTCAATGAATGCTTGAAATTTGCACAGAAAGAAAAAGCCTATATAAATATTTTCTGTAGGAATCTATAGTTATTTTTATATATAAAAAGACATGCGAAAATTTGTGTTTATAAAAAACTAAAATTTTTTTATACTATCTTTATACTATGTATTTTATACTAATTTTAAAAATGTTTTTACAAGAAAAAAAATCATTTTATATAATTTTTAAATGGATGCTTGTTTATCTTTTTAAAATGCTTTCGGATTTTCGACTTTTATAAGAATTTTATTTTTTATTATTGAAACAATACAAGATTAGTTTTAAAATTAGGTCACTGACTTTTTAATTAGGCACTATTAATAATATATATTTTATACAATTCATCTAAGTAATTATTATTATTATTATTATTATATAAAGTTTTGGGCTAATTTATGTGCGTTTTAACTTTTGTGTAGTGCATCAATTTTTGAAAAAAAATGTACACATATTTCTGACTTAAAATTAATTAAAAAATATATATATTTAATTTCTCACAAAGAAAAATTCAAAGTAATAAGACTGTTAAAACTGTATTTATAGTTTTGTGATAGGGGGGGACACATGAGTTTTAACACAGTAAGCTTTAAAATTTCTTATTTCCTTTAAATTTCTTATCTATTTTAAAATATTTTTTTACAAAATTTCCAACAAACTCAGTAATAAAAAGTGATATTTAAATAAATCTTTGCTAAAAGAAAGTAAAAAAAATATGTCGACTGTGAGATAAATAAATGATAGTTTTGTCATTTGTCACGCATTTTTTACTCCAGTAACAAAAAAATCTACTCCCACCAGCTTTAGTTAACAGCTTTTCCCCTGGGTTTCTATTGATCATGCTTTATAAAGCTTGGGAAATGCGCCAATTGTGGTCTCGATCACCCGGCTAACTTTCGTGGTTGCATTAAAAACCCGTATAGATTGGAAAATAGAAATAATGACAAATCAAACAAAAAAAATGAACAAACAAATACCAACTCACAACTTTTTGCTGAAATTCTCAAAGATTTCAACTACACCAAAAAAACATCCAAAACTGATATCACTGCTAACTCACAAGCTATAAACTCAACTGCAGAAGGTGCTAAAGCCTCAGATTCGGACGCTTCTGCATGCGCTACCTCCACTTCTTCTAATAACACAAATGATAACTCCACCAATCCACCCCCCACTTCTAACTCACCTTCTACTATTACTTCTAGTTATTCTACTGAAATTAATGAAATTTTTCAAACATTTAATGACATAAAAGAAATCTTCCAAATTACTAAATTCCTAAAATGTATTAAAAACACAGCTGCTAAAACTAAACAATTCACCAATCCTATGGAGAAAATGTTAGTAATAATACAAGAATTCGACACACTTGCAAATGAGCTTAATCTCACCAACCATGAGTAATTCTTTTCTAAATTCTCTGGTTGTGTTAACCTGGAACTGCTGTTCTCTTCAATACAAAATCAACGAACTTAGAGATTTCATCTCTCGTAATTCCAATATTGATATTATTCTTCTTCAGGAAGTATTTGATACTCATCGTAGCATCAAGCTCTCTGGTTACAAACTTTACCATACCCCGCGAGCTGGTACAATCCATGGTGGCACTGCCATTTACATTAAACAACACATACCTCACTACACTACACAAAACACAATCTTCACAGGTCTTGATAATACGGGAATTGTTGTACAATTACCACAAATAAATATTAACTTTGCTTCAGTATATGTTCGACACACACGGCAATTCCCCACCAATGACCTCACACAACTTTTCTCACAAAATACGCACTGTTTCATCGCTGGTGATTATAATGCACATAATCGGAGATGGAACTGTCATTCAACATCACAGCGTGGCAGATCACTACACAACCTTATCTCACACTTAGATCTTAGTCTACACGCACCCAACACACCAACACACTTAGGGTATGGTAACTCCAGGCCTTCAATTATAGACTTTGCAATAACTAAAAATATCTGCTTTCCTATCACCACAACTGTTATCAATGACCTCAGTTCTGATCATTTTCCTGTCTGCTTTAAAATTGATTTTGTCAACCCCCCTTCACCTCCCCCTTCTACAGCCGTGGATTGGGCTAAATTTAAACATATTCTTCACAACTCTGACTTAACTTTCCCTACTATTAATAACACCACGGACATTGACAATGCTGTAACTTCCTTCCAAAACCTTATAACATCTTCACAAAACCAAGCTACCTATCGCTACTTCAAAAATAATAATTCTTTTACTCTTCCCAACTATATTCACAACATCTGTAAACAACGTAATCAAACCCGGCGACTCTATCAAGCCACCAGGGACCCCACCCTTAAAACTATCATTAACCGTCTTAATAACAGAATTAAAAATTGTATTGCTAAAGAAAAACAAAAAAGCTGGAGTAATTTCCTAAGATCTCTTTCTCCCGAAGACAACTCTCTTTGGGCAATCAAGAAAAAACTTAACAAAAACTACACCCCTATCCCTCCCCTTACTGCTTTTAACAGTACAGCATACACCGATAAAGAAAAAGCAGAAATTCTTGCTAAATCATATGCTGAGCAGTTCTCCCCTAATCCTTATTTGGCTAACCCTGAACATTTTTTTAATGTTCATGAAACAGTTAGAAATTTCTTATCTACCCCACCTACTGACCCCATTACTGAAATTCAACCCATCATCATTTCTAATATTATTAAAAACCTCAAAAACCGTAAAGCACCTGGCTATGATAATATTCCTAACATAGCACTTAAAAATTTACCCTTAAACTGTATCATTTATCTCACCAAACTTACTAATACCATTCTCAATTACTCTTACTTTCCTAAACCTTGGAAAACTTCTATTATTGCTCCCATTCCCAAACCTAACTCCAATTTACTAAATCCTGTCAACTACCGTCCTATCTCACTTCTACCTTCTATCAGTAAAGTTGTTGAGCGCGTCATCAGATCCCAGCTCCACGACATTCTCGACAAAAATAACATACTTATTCCAGAGCAATTTGGCTTTAGGCCTAAGCACTCTACACAACATCAGCTTCTTCGTGTTATTGAATTCCTCAGTGAAAACTTCAACACGAAAACTCTTGCTGCAGCTATTTTCGTTGATGTCGCTAAGGCTTTTGACAAAGTTTGGCATGAGGGCCTCATCTTCAAATTAATTAAACACGGTATTAAAGCCAGCCTCATTCACCTTATACATTCATACCTTGGTGACCGATTTTTTTGCGTCCGCATCAATAATTTACTCTCTACACTCTACCAAATTCTTGCAGGCATCCTCCAAGGCTCTGTCCTTGGACCCACTCTCTTTAACATTTACTTTAATGATATCCCACGCACACTACGCACTCATCTTGCACTGTATGCGGACGACACGGCTTTTTACGCTGCAGCACACCACCCATACACTCTTTATAAAATTCTTCAAAAACACATTGATGACTTCACGAGCTGGTGTATCCAATGGCGTATTAAACTCAACGAACAAAAAACTGCTGCTGTTTACTTTTCTAAAAAACTAACTTATCCTAACCGTATTACCATTAATAACGTTACTATTCCTTGGTCTAACGATACTAAATATCTGGGGGTTATCATCGATAGGAGACTTACCTGGAACAAACACTTTAGAAACATAAGAGGCAAAGTCGCCGGTATTTCTGTCTCACTATCTCCTCTTCTCAAAAGTAACACCCTTTCTATTAAAAATAAAGTTATTCTATACAATGCATGTATTCGCTCTATCCTTACCTATGCTTGTCCGATATGGGGCTTCGCTAGCAAAACCAACATGAATTACCTTTACAAATATCACAACAAAAGTCTTCGTATTATCAGGAATGGCCACCGATACTTGAGAAATACAACTATCCGCAGAGATCTCTGCACTACTTCTCTTAAACAGCGTATCAGTCATCTCTCCAAAAAATTCTATAAAAATATCTATAACTTACCAAATGAAATTATTGCTGAATTACCAGACTATGAGGTCTCCGACCCCATTAACCGTAAGCGCCCTAAATATGTTACTTTGCTTGATAATAATGATTGAGTTTTCCTCTCTCTTTATTTTTCATTTCTCTTTTTTTCTTGTCATTGATTTAAATTATATAAAAAAAAAAAAAAAAAAAAAAAAAAAAAAAGCATTTATCCTTTTTTAATTGTTTTTCACTTATCATAACTTAAATTAAACTTATTGTATGGTCCCTGTAAAGAGTCTTTTTTTTTTATGCTTGAGATGGGTTCGACCCTCGGTAGGTTTCGTCTATCACTCTAGGAACTAATGGAATTCTTTTTTCTTTCCTTCTCTCTCTTAAAAATTTTTTGTTACACTATTTTTATCTCCTTATACTTTTCACTTCTATACCTATTTAATCTCTAACCCCTTAAACTTCTCACGGCTCATTTTTGCCTCGCAAGTCAATCCACCTCTATCCTGGAAATACAGTTGTATGCAACTAGGAGTTCCAGAAAGCTAACTACATTGTTCCATTGTTCCATTATAAAGCTTGGATTTGCCTATGTCTTGTTATAATAACGAAACTAGAACTTTCCTTATGCAGATATCTCTGTCCACCACACCTGGGGTGCGAGGAAGAGATTGTCCGATATCTACATATATTATTCAGTAATTAAAAAAATAAGTCATTTAATAGCCAAAAATGTTATTCGGGAATGTTAGAAAAATATATTCCTTAATATCAAATGATGATATTCAGCAATGACAGGAAAAGATATCACTTAATGTCAAAAAATGATATTCAGAGATGTTGGAAAATATTGGCTAACATTCACAGATATCAAAAACTAATATTCACAAATGTTATTTTAGGGGGGGGGGGGGTCATTTAACGTTGGCCGGTATTACATTTTGATATTGGCCAATATCTTTGTGCTACCTGGGCACTTAATCAGAAGTTTGCTGAATGCATATGAATGCCTTATCTAAGATTTAGCAAAACTGTAACAGAAATTTCTTTAAAAAAAATTATTAATACTGTTAACACGACTTTATTTTTTGCTTACATTAACGTTTAATGGGAAACCGAAACTTCTTGTATCCAGCAGCCATTACAGTGACGTCACACTTCGCTGGCGTATTGGCGATCGCCGGAAAGCCCGGGATCGTGATCGCCACCTCCAGCATATTATCCTGGCTCATACTAAAAAAAAAACTTGAATTTTTTTTTTAGATACTGGAGCAGATGGGGCCTCCGTGGCCGAGTGGTTAAGACACCATTCCGCTAATCGCTTGTGAGCGTAGTAGTCAGGTCGGCGGGTTCGACTCCCGCCAGCTCCATTGCACACACTTTGTGGAGCTGCCGGATGTAACTCTCTGGTGTTGTAAATTTCCTTGTGGCTATCTCGTCCCTCGTCCCTGTATATTGACTATGACTTATAAGCGGGCACTTGATGTCAAGCACACAAGTCAGATGTATGTTCTCAATAAACAAACAAACAAACAAACTGGAGCAGATATTTCCGTTCTTCCAAGGAATTCTGCCTCTCAGCCTAGAATATCGTGCGACTTGGTACTTTATGCCGCAAACGGTACAACAGTAAAAACATATGGCATTAAACGTCTCACACTCGACCTAAATTTACGCCTTAGTTTCACACGGCCATTTATTATTGCAGATGTACGTCAACCGATTATCGGAATTGATTTTTTAAAGCATTTTAATCTGTTAGTTGATGCCAGAAACAACAAATTAATTGATGCTACTACTCAAATTTCTTCTGCTGCCACTTCCGCTACTCTAAGCTCCGAAATTTCTAATATATCTTTTGCTTTTGACGATTCCCCAATTTAAAATAAGCTTAAAAAATATCCAACAATTAGAAGCACTGCGCCATCCAAATCGTCCTCACATTTGACAACGTTTCATCATATTGAAACGACGGACCGGCCTGTGTTTTCTAAGCCGAGACGTTTAGCTCCTGAGATGTTACGCGCTGCATAGCAAGAATTTGAGTATCTCATGTCTCAGTGAATAATTCGCCCCTCAAAAAGCCCATGGGCTAGTCCGCTGCATATGGTGAAAAAACAAAACGGGGAGAATGGTGTAAGCAGTGATTATCGGCGTTTCAACTCCGTTAATGCTGCGTTTACACTATGGCTTATCAGGCCTATCAGGTCTGCGTGGTCTGTCAGGTCCAGGTATAAGAGGGTTTAAGAAGGTCTCTGTGGTCTGCGTGGCGTGGTCTAAGCGTTGGCGTTTCAGGCGTGAAAATATAAGACCTAACCAATCAGCGTGCTTCATAATTGTTTATTCCGCCATTTTAAAAAATGGACGAAGTTTGATGAAGCAGACGACAGATGAATATTTTGATGAAGATTTAAAATAAAAAAGGGATTTACAAACCAAAGGTATGTAATATTTTTCAGATATTTTTAATGTTTCTCTACATTGCTTCATAACTGTAGAAGTTTCTTTTATGTATTCGTAAATTACTATCTCCATGTATTTACGTACTACGCTACTACAATTCATTTGTTCGCTATGTTGCTTTTTATATTACCAAACTCTTTATAAAGCTATGTATTCATAAATTCTTTAAGTACTATCTTCCGGTATTTATATACTATGCTACCAGTTCATTTGTTAATTGTTAGTTACGTTACTTATTTCAAAATTCACCTTGTTTCATAGGCATGAATTAAAAAAATAAAAAATGAGAGTATATGAATAAAAATTAGAATAGTACGATCGTAATGCATAATGTACAGTAATGTCTTTTTTTGTGAGGAAATACTTTGATTTATTTCAGGTATTTATTTAATATTGTTACTGGCAATTTTTAACTTTATCTTAAAACTGATACCAATAAATTTTTAGCCATATAATTCATTTTTAATTAACTTCTCAGTTTTCTCTGTTACTGTCATATAATTGACTGATCATTGATTTGCATTGTTATTCATCAGTTTTAAATGTGTTAATTTTTTCAATGAATCCATCCTAATATATATCTAAAATATTGCAGAGATTTTAGATTGTATTTAGTTTCTTAGCCCTCTCCCCCACAAAAAAAAAAAAAAAAACTCAATCTAATATGGTAACTACACAAATATAAAATTTAACTTTTGTTAAAAGTAACAAACATGTTTTTAAGTAAACAGTTTTTACATTTACTAATTATTAAACCATTCCTTATTATTTTAAAAGTTTTATTACATGTTTATTTTTTGAAATTTTCTTTAATAATTAATCTGTAGTACATTACATGAATTTTTGTACCCCCCCCCCCCCCCCACCCCTTTCACAACAAAGAATGGTTTCAGTTGGAAAACTTCATAATTTTTTTTCAGAAAAAGTTTTAAAAGTTTCAAAATCTATGAACGGTGCAAGGGAGATTGTCTGGTGAATCTACTGGTGCCAGGAAATGTATATTTTATTGCTCTCAGGAGATCACTTATGTGTAGTTTTACAGTTTAGTAAGTCGCTATCATTTGTGATCTTCTGCAAGAAATTTTAATTCGGGCCTTGGACTTGTGCTATTTTTGCTTCCAAATTTGTCAAGCAGGAACTGCGGTAAATATGATGTCCATCAATAAAGTATATTAACTTGTATGATTGACTGTAATTGACTTATATGTAGTTTTTCAATGTATATTGAGTTTGTTACATAATAAAGAAGGATTTTTAAATATATTTTACATTGTTTATGTTGTTTGGTACTTTTATGTTAGCTGGGCACCAGTGATAGATATGCATGTATATATATCACTGGTGCCCTTTTAACACACACATATATATATATATATATATATATATATCACTAGTATGTGGCTAACATAAAAGTAAAAATACTTGTTGTTTTTATCGGTTTATTATGATTATTATAATCTTTTCTTTAAATTACAGATTGCTTTTAATCGAACACTACTTTTCTCAATATCTATGCGAATACGTGTCAATTACTACATGTTGATCTCACTTACGCATTTATAAATGGTGATCTTTTCAACAGGCATTTTGCATGATTATTTTTGAAGGCATGAATCTTCAGTAATATTTGTAAGTATGATGCTTGTAAGTAAGTCATTTTCTCAAAATTACATTGTTGTGTATTTATTAATGTTGTGTCATATAAAGTTATTTTTCCAACAAAATCAATCTGTATCAGAGAGAATCAGTTAAAGCTATGTCCATTCTCAATACAAAAATTGATTTTCATAATTTAATTCCTTTAATTTTTTAACTGAAGGTTTATTTGTTATTAGCTTTTTAATTTATAAAATGGTGTTAAATGATCAATCTAAAAACACAACTTGTAGTTAATTAATTTGTGTAGTTTTATGCAAGTGTGTAAGTTATGTTTTATATAAACTTGCGTAAAGCACTTGTGTTTTATGTAAACACTAAATGCATAAGTGTTATGCTAGAGGATAGCAGTTACCCCTCGCCCCTCCCTTCAAGGAATCTGATATTTCAGAAAGTATCATTTTCAGACTAAAAAAAAAAAAAAAATCAAATTCAACAAAAACTAAAGTAACTTATCAGATAAGTTGAATATATAATTTATTTGAATTAATATTATTAATATTGAAATAATCTAAAATGTATTATCTATGATGCTATCAATGTTATAATTTGATGTGCTTAATAATTTTTAAGCTGCATATATAATAATTTATTTAATGTTTATTAATGTTGAAATGATCTAAAATATATTTTAACAATATTATGAAGGTTATAATTTGCTATGCTTAATAATTATTTAGCTGCATATATAATAATTTATTAATGTTGAAATGATCCAAAATGTATTTTAACAATATTATCAAGGTTATAATTTGGTTTGTTTACTTACAGTTCTTTGAAGTGAGAGTAATTATTTATGTTAGTTTAACTAAATATTGAAGATAATATATTTTGACAGATTTGATGGAACATCATTAGGTTATATTTAAAAAAAATAAATATTATGAAATATTCATTAGTATCTAGTTTTTAAATCAAATTTTGTTACCAATGATAGAAAATCTAGCGAAGTACATGTGTTTTGTAGATGAAGAATTTAATAATTGAAAATTTTATGCACTTTGCATTAATAATTATTTTTTCTTATTCTAGAATTCATAAAACAACTAACTATATTGTTATGTACTAGTTTGTTTTCATAATTCTCTTTTTTAATTAAATTGTTAATTTACTTTCTCCCTAAATCCATGAAAAAATAAGTTTACAAATTATGTGCAATTAAACATTTAATTTGTTTTGCTTTAATACAGGCAGCTCAAAATTAATTCTTAAAACTGAAATTTAATTATTATTCTTCATAATTTATTTTACTCAAATTACCTTGTTTACTCCAAGTGATTAACAAAAATGCAATTTTTGAAAACTGAAATTTAAACATTGTCAGGTGTGCGTTGCTATTGATCGTCCCAAAACTACAGCAGTGAATGTTTTGAGATAATAAATGCAAATGTGTTTTTGTATGTTTTCCGATATAAGTTTAACATTTTTTTAAATTGAATATTCAGGGAAGGGGAGAGCAAGCAGTGTTGAAATCAAGGGATGGCCCTTCAAATCTTTCTCCTCGCCCCCCCCCCCCCCCTGAAAGATTTGAGATTTTATGCTTTTAATGGTCAAAAAGTACAATTTCACCTCCAGAACTCTATAATGTCCCCTCGGAGCCACAGAAGTCCCTCCCGGAGAAAAATGTCTAAATTTAACACTGAGGATAAATATTCTGATTTTTTATTTATTTATTGCATTGTGTGTCATATTAGCCATACCTATTCCTCAAAAGATTGCTTTAAATGTTTTGTTATCTTTCATGTATACTAGAATAATAATAATAGTTTTCTTTTTTAAAGAAGATATTTAACATTGGATTTCCTTTAAACATGTCATTTTATAGACATATGGAACCTTGAAAGTAGCATTTTCACATTTTTTCTGTAAAAAATAAAGATAATACTGTAGTAGCTTCCTATAAAATTGCTTGTTCAGATATAGCCCTATGTTTTATGCCCCCAATCTGGGGAAAAAATAAAGATTGTGCAGTAACCCCACTTCTTAATAACTTTATTTGATAACAAGAAATGTTTTTTTTTTTTTAAGTTACTATTTCAGACATAATAAAAATTATATTCATTACTGAGGTGCACTATAAATTGCTCTCTTGAAATTGTGGTGTGCATTGCGTTTACTTATAGGGACACACAAAAGATATCGGTTACAGTACATATGTGATATTTACAGTCTGTGTGATAGGTGCATTTTCAACTTTGGTGTGCGTTTTTAAGTTTAACTAAATTTTTTCATAGTACTTGTGTGTTTATAAACTCGGTTGTTCATATACAGAGCTACACAAGGGAATCCGTCAGTATTACAGACTATGGGAGTGAATTGCTTAAGGGTAGTTTTTAATTTTGTTACGCATTTTCCTGTTGAACTATATTTAGTAGACTAATAGAAGTTTGTGGAATATAAATAAGTTCATATACAGGGCTACACAAAGAAAAATATTCATTGTCGTTTACGGTTTGTAATTGCTGCGAGTGAGTTTTAAGTTGCCTTTTAGCTTAATATGTGGTGTGTACAAAAATCTTCATATAACATACAGAGCTATACTGCACTATAAATAAAATATAGTAATATTTTTTTTCTTTTTATTGGAACTGGAGTTAAAACCACTTGTATTTCTGATATCTTCAAATTCAAGGATATTCTTAGCAGTTTGAATGAAACATTTATTTTCATCTCGCTGATTAATTTATGTATTTATTTTTATAATAAACTGAAATTTCCATTTTTTTTCTTTCTTTTTAGAAAAAAAAGCATGCCAGTGCTTGGCTTTGATGTTATTATTTATCATTTTTAAATTATAATAACTGAAAATTATTAATAACTTGTTTCTCCCATTAGATTAAAATACATACCTGTTTCTGTAAAGTATCGTGCCATCATCATTAACGTCCAGACTGTTATCTATGTATTTTACTTCTGATATGTAGTATATCATTATATTCAGTAATAAATTTGTTATGTGATAATATTTATTATATAGAGCAATATTTTGTTTTATTTCTGTAACTTGTATTTTCAAATAAAGGAAATTTAATAAAAAATTTCTGTTATCATTTGACTATAATTTTATTATAAATGATCTTTTCATGTATCTACTTGTGTTGTTTAAATAACAGAATGTATATTAAATAAGAAAATCCTCAAACCATTTTTTAATTAAAAAAAAGAGTTACAAAGAGAGTTTATTTAAACTTTACTATTGAAGTCTTTATTTTATTTTAATATGTATATAATGCTTCATAACAATACCTTTTTAATAAACAAGGAAAATATTAAAACAATATTTTAAAAATTCCCTTAAAAAATTAAATAAACATTTGGAATTAAAATAAATGCAATTTTTAAAAGTATTTCTTTAAAAGAAAGTCTATATCATAATTTTAAAAAATCAAAAATTTTCACTTTTTAATGTTTCATGATATGTTACTTATTTAATATCATTATGAATCCATTCAAGTCAAAAATAAACTTGAATTATCAGTAGAAGTTTGTTTTATAAAGCCATTATATATATATATATATAATTATAAATCAAATACTTAAAATGAAAGATAGCTTGAAAACAAATAGTTGACAATGAGCCACAAATTAGAAACAAATAGTTGATCATGGGCAGAATGACTGCAAATGTATGTGTCTTAATTAGGGTTGGGAGTGTTCAGGAAACAAAAGAGTGCATAATGTTGAAATGCGATACGTAAGAGATTATGTTTGAATAATTCTAAATTGGCCTTTTTGGTCTATTTATTAGATTATTCAATAAATACCTCTTTTAATGCAAGCACTGTATTTTATTATTTGTAGTGAAAGTGATATTATTTTCAGCATACAATTGGAGTTTCACCATAATATGCTGAAGCATGTTTGGGTACAATTGCTAGTTTGTTAAATCAATAAAGAATTGCCATGTTTTCCTAAAACTTTTCTGCCATTATTAGCATTAAAACTAATACCAATATGCTTAAAATCGTCAGATATGTTACGTTGATATATATTTTTATTTTATCAAGAAAACTGGATGAAAAAGAAGATTGTAACAGCACAGCACACCTAAAAAATGTATGATGAAGTGATATGTTAACCATATCTAGAATAATGACTACATTAATTTAAAATTCAGCGGATTACTATTTGCTTAAATAAACACCTTCATGAGATTAATAGCCAGATTTAATATTTTTGTTCCATGAATTAAACAAAAAGAAATGAGGATGTTTGTCAGCGGTATTTTTCACTGGAAGCAGAATTACTTAAATAATTAAAATGCTTAAAAGCCTCAGGAATTAAACTAATAAATTAGTGATTTGTTAGATTTACATTGTTTTATTTTATCGTAAAAAATAATAATTTCCTTTAACAGTAATAACAAAATGTAATGACAATTAATTCATAAGATGAATATTTTGAGCTTGTAAACACGGACGTTCTCAGAAGGAAAAAAAAAGGGGGGGGGGACAATATTTTGAAACACATATGCTAAGGTGCAGAGAATAAACTTGGGGCCCAGGAATAAAGTTTCCTAGTGCCCCTACATATGTATTCGGATGAAAGAGGAAAATTTTAGAACATAATTATTAAATATATTATTTTTAAATTAATTGTTATTTAATTTATGTGTTCAATGATTTTAATTAACTAATTTTGATTAGTATTTTTTAAATTAATTTCATTCTTAAATCAAATTAACATTTAATAAATAATTATACTATTTTTCATACATTTCCTATACTATACTATGAAATATACAATTTAAAAATAAATTTCATTAATACAGTATTGCAGTATACGGTGGGCCCCATTAACTGCTTTGTCAGGGCCCCACACAGCGTTGCACTGGCCCTGGGTGTGTATAAATTCTATATACAGTGCTGCATGAAAGAATTTGCATACATTACAGACTATATGGACAGACAACAATTGTTGAAAATAGATTTTTACTGAGTTATGTGCTTTTAAATTGTTCATTTAGATATCGTATTTCATAAAAACAAAATTTATTAATAATATTCTGTTAGTGTTGGAAAGTGTTTATTTGTATGATCCTTATACCAATGGCGCAACCAGGATTCTCATCTGGGAGGGGTTCTGAACCATTGTTACTGATAAAATAAACAATTTTGTTGATAACAATACATGACACGTAAAAACTGCCGTAACGAAAATCACAATCAATCATAATATATTTAGCATGTATGTGTTTTAAAACACAGCATTTTCAGGGGGAAAAAAAAAGCAATAGCAATGAAATATGTACTATTTTACTGCTATTGCTCTAACTTTTTATTTCATTCATTTTGTGTAGAATCCTATTATAAAGTCTTGAATGGTAAACATTTTATGCTGCTCATGCTTTCCTTTACTTTGGCTTTTACACATCACATTAATTTTTTTTAACACAAGTGGTTTTCTATGCATTTTGTCAGTTTTTCAAATGCTCTGGAAGTTGATTTTAACACTGAAATCCCCCTCTTTTCACACAAAACTTTCTGACTGATGCAGGGACCGATTTACAAGTTTGGGAGTACCTGGGCACAGATGCTTTGGGAAGGGGGGGGGGGGGGGGAGGGCTTGCACCGGTGCTTACAGTGGTTTTGAGTAAAAAAGTATGTATCACTAATAGCGGTAATTATTAAGATAACCACTACTGACTTAAATGATTTAGTGATATTTAATAATTTTTTTGGGTACTTCTCTATTATACCGTCGACCACTTTTCATAATAAAAAACTATCGCCAAAGAAACGGAAGAACGTTGTCATTGGAATATCAAAATAAATAAAATATAAGAATTTACGGACACAATTGTTATTTTAATTAATGAAATAACTAATAAGTCAGTAAAACATAATGAATAATACATGCAAATGTCAAATTAAAAACCACTTGATGACATAGCAAACACGTATAATGCTTCTGACATCAAGTAAATGGGACTGCATTTTTGGCGTTTAATCTTAGAGTTGGCGATAGTTTTTGTTATGAAAAGTGGTCGACGGGATAATAGAGAAGTACCTTTTTTTTATACATTTTCTTCTTAATTTTTTAGCAATAAAAGTTTTTATAACAGCTTCATAATCAATCTTTAGTGTTCTATCTCGCTAACGATTTTTCAAAATCGGTTCTGAAAGTGAAAGTATCTTAATAAAAAAACCTGTTAACAAAACCGAAAAAGTAAAAAATGGCCTTTGCATTGATTGACCTCAACTATCCAATGGAATTTTTTTTTTTTTTAAATAATGAAATGCAAGCAAGATATATATAAAAAAAATTTCCCATAGAATTAATATTAGCGAGCGAGTGTTGTTGCGCAAATGAAGTAGTTATTTTTAAATGAAAAAAATAAACAGGTTTTTCCATATTAATTTTGTGTTTTTATCGTGAAAACTTCCAGATTTTGACCAATCATTGAAAAATCTTCAGTAGCATTTGGGGGGCCCTGGACCTGTGCCTCGAATGACCTGCTGTAAATCAGGCACTGGATTGATGTCACGACTAAAAGCATCTAGAAAATGGCATTTTTATGTAATCATTGAGGATTTAATTTTCCTGAATGAAAATGCAAGTTTCCATTTAAAAATAATGTTTTATCATCAGAAGAGGAAACTTCCCCTTCTGAAATTAATGTGCATTATCTATAAAGTAGAAACTTTATTTTCAAGCCATGAGAAATGGAATTCCACTAAATGTCATGTCATTTGGTTTCATTTTCTTTTTTTCAATATTGTTAGGAAAATGGTATATTTTTCTGTTAGCATCAAAGAAAATCTGCATTATCACTTATAAAACTAAAAGGCAGTTCAAACATATTATAATTAAGAAACCAAAAATAAGCTGCTATTGACATTTTATAAATGAAGAACTGTCTTTATGTTCAATTAATTTTTTATCGGGGGGGGGGGGGGGGGAGCTGAACCCACCATTTAAGATCCTTTTTGAACACTTAAATTTAGAAAGAAAAACAAAACTAAATTTTGTTTTGAGGAAAAGGGTGATCAGAGCCCTTCAGCCAAAAAAAAATGTTTCTTTTTGTCTTAGTGATTAATTATTTGACATTATTATTATTTCTTTTTTTGAAAATTATCAGAGAAAAATAAACTTTAGTTTATAAAATTTGAAAATTCAGATAACAGCAATTGCCTTGCTCCCATTGTGGGCACATGTGCATATAAAATGCTTTATTTCTATAAATTTACATGTAATGTAATAGACATTTTATTTACATGTAGACATACATTTCTGTAAATGTATGTCTATGCTAAGTTAGTGCTAATACTGATTAGAATGATTTTTTCTTTTAGTTCATATTTTTTATTTAAATCTTGATGGGAATTTTCTTATTTTGTATAATAAATTAAACCTTATTTAATTACTTTTGTCAGTATTATTTTGCAACAAACTGATCTCCATATATTTTTATTTTTACCAGGGAAAATAAAATGTGCACAGAAATTGTGAGACCCAGTACAGATACGGAATAGGGCTTCTGTATGCACTGTATATGGCTATATTTAATATGAAATTGGCTGCTCACTGAGCCTTTCTTAGCCCAATACAACAATATCTCTTGTATCTATATCCCCTGTGTATTTCCCAAACCTTTAATAATAATAACGAAAGAAGCACGTTAAAAAAATCACTTTTATATTATCTGCCTTCCGTTTTTTAAGTAAAAAAGAAATTAGCACAGGCATTAACCCACAAAATATTTGCATGTTCATTTCATTGCGAATGTAAACAAACAAACACTACCCCTCCCCCTCCATCCAAGCTGCAAAACTCACGCATGCGCAAAAATAAGTTTCTTCTCCTTACGCCAAATTCTTATGCCATAGTGTAAACGCAATTTTTTCTGCTCTTGGAGCAGAAAGACCCAACAGACCTGAAAGACCATATAGTGTAAACGCAGCATTACTGTACCTGACAGGTACCCTGTACTCAGGGGTCGGAAGTAGCGAAACTACAGTAGTCGCTACTTTTTACAGTAGTTTGTAGCGTAGTGTGCTACATTTTGAACAATGTAATGTAGCGAGTAACGCGATACAAAAAAAAGTAGTTTGTAGCGAGAACCGTCGCTACTTTTAGCGCTTCTTCAGGAATTAAAAAAAAGTGCCATTCTGCAACTCACGTGGCCGAAATTTGCTTCTTTTGTGCGAAATTTGTTTTAGTCAACAATTTGCGAATCTCAGCGCCAAATCTCAATTGCAGCGTAATATCAATGCACCGCATGAAGTCATAGATTTTCCCCATCGACACTTGCTGCTAAAATCAAATACTAACCCACCAAATGAATTAATTTTCTTGCTGACAATTCTTATTATAACAAATTGTTTTATTTGCAGATATATTTATTGTTTGCATTCAGAGTCATTTTTCAGTAATTTTCTAGATTGTACTATCTTTTAGATAGTATAATCTAATAGATAATCTTTAGATAGTTTAGCTCTCTTAATTTTGCTACGAAATTTGTAAACTAACTTATAAAACTAACATTTTGGAGGCAAACACGAAACATTTTCTTGTATCTTATCTTTCATAATTTTTTAATGTCCTCAGTTATGTCAAATTTATTTAATTGTATCTCGGCAGACGCAATATAATGAGGGGTCGCTTTATTATTTAATTCGTACTTTCAATTTCTAGTGTAAATAGAACCCTTTGACAAAATCTAAAAGTAGCGAAGTAGTGACTATTTTTGAAAAGTAGTTTGTAATCGCTACTTTTTAAAACAAATAGTTGTAGTTGTAGTTAACTACATTTTAGATAAAGTAGTTGTAGTTGTAGTTCGCTACAATAAAAAAGTAGTTTTTCCGACCCCTGCCTGTACCACATATTCATGATTGCACGCAACTTTTATTCGACAAAACCATCTTTTCTACCATAGACTTGGCCAAAGCATATCACCAAACACCAGTAAACCCATCAGACATCCAAAAAACTGCTATTACATCACCATTTGGTTTATTTGAGTTTGCTTACATGCCTTTTGGCCTACGCAACGCTGGACAAACATTCCAGAGCTATATAAATGAGGTACTATCTGACTTAGAGTTTTGTATATCTTATTATGATGATATTTTAATTGCTTCTGCTAATGAAACCGAACATATAGACATCTCGACCAAGTCTGTAGCCGTTTGGATTTACATGGATTAAAAATTAATCCCATGAAATTCGTTCTAGGGCAATCCTCGATAAAATTCTTTGGCTGTCTTGTGACGCCGGAAGGAGTTCGACCCCTCCCTGAAAAATGTCTAGACACACATCTACCCCACTCCATAGTTTCAGCTACCTCACCGCAGATTCGACCATGTGCACATTGACATCGTGGAACCTCTAACACCATCAGATGGTTTCCAGTACTTGCTCACCTGCATAGATAGCTTCACACGCTGGCCTGAAGAAAGTTTGCATTGCTGACATATATGCAGAAACAGTTGCAAAAGCCTTTGTTGCAAATTGGATTTCACGATTTGAAATCCCTACTCTCATAACTTCAGACCAGGACAGACAATTCGAAAGCAACCTATTATCTGCCCTTAATAAGATGCTGGACATCCAGAAGATCCGCACAACACCGTACCAACCAAAAAGAAACGATTTAGGTGAGCGATTCCATCGTTCCCTAAAACAAGCACTTCGTAGCCATGAATAGAAATGGACGGAATCACTCCCTATTGTCTTGCTTGGACTTCGATCTTCATTCATAGCAGACCTCAACTGCACAAGGGCTGAGCTTGTTTATGGTGCACCACTAAGACTCCCATGTGAATTGATCGACCACCCAAAAATTGATATTCAATCTCACGACTTCTTACAAACATTGAGGGATACCATGAACTCACTAAATCACCAACCCCAACTTCTGCGCATGCCAATCCAGCTGTTTTTGTCCACCCATCCCCCACAACATGTACTCATGTGTTTGTGAGACATGTAAAGAAATCTCTTCAAAATCCTTATGATGGGCCGTTCAGTGTAATGCAAATAGGCGATAAGACTTTCACCATCAACATGAATGGCATACAAACTGTTATCAGTATCGATAGACTAAAATCCGCCTTTTTGGAAGCCTCTGATTTTTCACCACCACACCTTACCTAGCAATTACCCGTACCACAACAGTGTACCGAACAAGCATCACAGCACCAAGCATCACGCACCTCAACTCCCCGACATGACCTAGTGAAGACAGATCCACTTCCAAAGACTCTGTCAACTTGTTCTAGTCGTCGTGTCCGATTCAACACACGGTAAGCTCTGATCTCAGTGCCTCAGGTACTTGTGGGGAGTACTGTGGTGAACTATTCCCTTAACATCCACCAGATGTCAGTGAAGAATTAAAAACCCTGATCTTTATGTTTGTGGCAACAGTGTAGTTGCAAAACTTTTATCTGACTGCTTGTGGCAACAGCTATGAGTTGTTGATACTCCAGACTTTTTCCCGGCTTCGCTTGCAGCTTGCATGTATCACTTTTCAACCTGACTCAAGAATGTAACTTAACAATTCAACTATGTTAATTACTTGTGTAATTTGTGCTGTACCTTGAGGAAAATTAAATAACTTTTAATTACAAAAATGTTATGTTAGTTTAGGATAACATTCAAAAACCTAACACCTTCTTTGGGAGGGAATTTTCAAAAATCCTTTCTTTTTGCTTGCCTTATTTTTCAACACAAAAAATAAAGTTGATATTAGAAGTAAAATTGTGGAGTATTTTTCCATAATCTATACTATTATATAAAGAGGAAACGGTGACTGACTGACTGACTGACTCATCAACGCCCAGCCGAAACTACTAAAGTCAGGATCACAAAATTTGGACTGTAGATTGCTGTTATGGCCTAGGCAAGCAATAAGAAGGGATTTTTGAAAATTCCCCCCGAAGGGGGTTAAAGGGGAGTTCGAATGTTTTAGGTCATTTCGCCATATCTCAGCAGCAGTTATAGGTAGGAGCGCGAAAATCAGGAAAACAAATCTACTAAAAAAAGGATTAAACACCTATTTCAGCGATTTTAGAAATTCCCCCCGGAAGAGGGTTAAAGGGGGGTGGTCGAATGTTTTAGGTTATTTCGCCATATATCTGCTGCAGTTATAGGTAGGAGCGCGAAAATCAGGAAAACAAATCTACTAAAAAAAATGATTAAACACGTATTTCAACGATTTTAGAAATCCCCCCCCAAAAGGGGGATACAAGGGGGTCGAATGTTTTAGATCATTTCGTCATATCTCAGCAGCAGTTTTAGTTAGGAGCACGAAAATCAAGAATACAAATCTACTAAAAAATGAATAAAACACGTATTTCAGCAATTTTGGGAATTCTCCCCAGAAGGTGGTTAAGGGGGGGGGGGTCGAATTTTTTAGGTCATTTCGCCATATCTCAGCTTTTATGTAGGAGGGAGAAATTAAATAAAACAAATCTACTAAAAAATTGGTGAAATACGTATTTCGGCGATTTTGGAAATTCCGCGTAGAAGGTGGTTAAAGGGGTATTCAAAAGTTTTGTGTCATTTCGCCATATCTCAGCAGCAGATTTAGGTAGGAGCATGAAATTCAGGAAAACACATTCTACATGAACACATATAATTGCTATGTCCTTCCATGGGCCGTGTATTATTTATTAGTTTCAATGTGTACATAAACAGAAAAAATTATTTATCACATTTACAAGCTTTTAATTTTCAAAATTTCTAAGTACTTCAATTTTGTCTCACTCCCACTTTTCTCCAATTTAGAACAACTTTTTTAAAGTACCTACACTTCTCTACCCTACATTGTAATCAACACATTGTCTACCCGTGCAAAGCCGGGACGGGCCGCTAGTTATATTAATAAAAGTTTTTTTTCTTTCAGGTTTCAGAATGAAATGTGTTGGGTTGGGGGTCGGTTTTTGGGTCGTCGAAAATTATTTTGTCAGATTTGGGTTGAGTTTCGGAATCAACGATTTTTTTTTTTTTTTTTTTTTTTTTTTTTTTTTATGGTAGTCCAGGTGCTAGGAGTGAAAAAACTGCAAATCGTGATACAGTTATACCGTTTGGTCAGTATCTATTCTATATTAATACAAAGCAAATAAGAAGGGGAGGCATCGCGAAAAGTGCGGGGAATTCAAGATGGCGGCCGTTATTCAAAATGGCGTCATATTCGGGTATTAGTGCAATTTCGTTTCTATTCATCGTATAAAAGCATGTTTGATAGAAATTTAGATGTTTTTAGATAAAAAATATTATTTGTAACACTTTGCAAAGCACAGTCGAAAAGTATTTATGAATTCAGTTTGCCTGTTTGTCTGTCTGTCTGGTCGTCTGTCTAGTCGCGCACTAACTTAAAAAAAATAACCGGATATCCAGATAATTAAAATATGGTATTGTAGTATACCGTAACAAGTTCGGTATTCCTTTTCAAGTGTGCATCATTCATAGTTCATTTACAGGGGCAATCAAAAGTATTCGGTTACATTACGGTCTGTAGACGAAAATCGCTTGCAATGTGTTTTAATGATGTTATACTCTTTGTAACATATTTAAATTAATATACATCAGTGCGGTCAGGGCCGGCGCCAGGGGTGAGGCAAGTGAGGCAGCCGCCGCAGGGCGCAACCCTAGAGGGGCGGCATTTGGCTCGCATATTGTATGTGTCAAAATTTAAGAAAAAAGTGAGAAAGATATTTTTTTTTCTTATTTAAAATAAAAATACGAAGTACATTGCATATAATTACAGTCAAAGAAGTTGCATATAATTACAGTGAAAGAATTCCTGTTACAACGTTTTAGTCCACTTTAGTAAATTTTGTTCTCGACGATTCTTGAATTACTAGTAATTTCTGACGAGATTTTTTCTCTTTCGTTTCGCGGTGATTTTTTAATATTGGTTAAAGGAATTAATTATGATTCAAACTTTTAGCCTAATATAGTAAATTTTGTTCTCCGCTATTTCGAAATTTTTAGTTGCATTTAATGCAATTTTCAATGTGATTCTCAGTACATTTTCGCGTTCTGCTTCGATTTTTTGCTAATTTAGTAAATTTTGTCCTCCGCGATTTTTGAAATTTTTCCGATTTTCAATACAATTTTTAGCATTTCCAGGCGCTTCACGGCGATTTCTTCACACTCATAAAATAAATTCGGTTTCAAATATTTAGCCTAATATATTACATTTTGTCTTCTGAGATTTTTACGCTTTTCACGCCAATTTTTTGACATTCAGAAAGTAATTCTTTTAAAATGTTTTAGCCAACTGTAGTAAATTTGCTTATCTGAGAATTTTTAATTTTTAGCAATTTTTATGAGATTTCTAGCGTTTTGTATTTTGTTGTTGTTGTTTTGTGGCGATTTTTCTACCTTAGTAAAAGAATTCTGGCTGTACAATTTTAGCCCAATATAGTAAATTTTGTCCTGTTTTCAATAAAGTTTATTCGCAATTCGTACAACGATTTTTGAATTTTTCTATGCAATTTTTTGAGTTTTTTCCCGTTTGTGGCGATTTTTTGACGTTGTTAAAAGGAATTCGGTTTCAATCCTTTAGACTAGGGGTGCACAACCTTTTTAATCGAAGCCACTTAAAAAAAATGACTGGGTTGTCGAGGGCCACCATTAGTAGAATTTTGTTTCGAGGAGGTGTGACGGTAGGGGAGGGGGAATCTAAGTCTACAACCAGATACAAAAAATATAAATTTCGGAAGGGTTGATTTAGCCTCCAAGGTTCCTTCCTTGTCAGTCAACGTATTCAGTTATGTTGACAAGGATATATCAACAGTTTACGTTTGTATTTATACAAGAGATATAGCTAAGATTATTTTCAAAGAGTGAAAATACTCTTTTACTTTATTTAAAGGAGTAAATTTAGCTCTAAAGATTGCCAGTGCAGAAAAAAAAATTCTGCTTTCATGAATGAAGGTGAGGAAAAGGAGAAACATATATTAATCTAAATTGCACTTCTTAACATATTCAGTCATAAAATGTGGATATTAAGTAGGGATGCACAACCTTTATAAGAGGAGGGTCAGTCACAAAAATGACTGGATTGTCGAGTCGAGAGCCAACATCCGTAGGGTGGACAAAATTTTTGTTTCGGGGAAGGAGGGGAGGATCGGCCTAAAAGTTCATAAAAATGCTAATTTTAAAAGGAGGGTTAGCTCCCTATACCCAACCACTTCCTTAGTCAGCATAACCCAATTCAGCCGGCAAGGATGGAAAAGCATTTTTTTCCATGCGCTATTGACAATATTCGTAGTTTTTTCCTAGTAATTGACAAAATTCACGATTTTTACGCGCCCGTTCGGCGAAATTTGCGATTTATACGACCCGATTGGCGAAATTCGCAATTTTTACGCGTCCGACCGGCGAAATGTACAACTTACACCCTCCCGATCGGCAAAATTCGCTATTTTTACGGGCCCGATCGGCAAAATTCGCGATTTTTATGGGCCATATGGGCAAAATTCTCGATTTTTATGGGCCCGATCGGCGAAATTTACGATTTATACGCATCCGATCGGCAAAATTCGCTATTTTTATGCAGACGATCGACGAAATTTACAATTTGCACGCAACCGATCGGCAAAATTCGCGTTTTTTACGGGCCCGATCGACAAAATTCGTGAGTTTTTAATTACCCGACCGGCGAAATTCGCGAATTTTACGGGACCGATGACAAAATTCACGATTTTTACGGCCAGATCGGCAAAATTCATGATTTTTACGGGCCCGATCGCCAAAATTCGTGAATTTTACGGGCCCGATCGCCAAAATTCAAGATTTTTACGCAGGCGATCGGCGAAATTTACGATTTATACGCACTCGATCGGCAAAATTCACGATTTTTACGCAGACGATCGGTGCAATTTACAATTTACACGCACCCGATTGGCAAAATTTGCGATTTTACGGGCCCGATTGGCAAAATTCGTCATTTTTACGGACCCGAACAGCAAAATTAGCTATTTTTACGGATACGATCGGCGAAATTTACGATTTATACACACCTGATCGGCAAAATTTGCAATTTATACGCATCATATCGGCAAAATTCGCGATTTTTATGGGCCCGATCCGCAAAATTCACGATTATTGCGCAGGCGATCGGCAAAATTTACGATTTGTACGCACCCAATCGGCAAAATTTGCGATTTCTAAGCATCCGATGGGCGAAATGCGCGATTATTACACGTCCGATCGGCGAAATTTGGAAAAACTTTGCGATTTCTACGCATTCGATCGGCGAAATTGATCCGCGGGCCACCAGTAATCCGATCGCTGGCCACAGGTCGTGCATCCCTACTTTAGACTAATACAGTAAATTTTGTCCTCCTCTATTTTTGAATTTTAGCGATTTTTTGGCATTCGTAAGAGGCATTTAGCATCAAACTTTTAGCGTAATACAGTAAATTTTGCCCTCTGCAATTTGTGAATTTTTAATGTGATTTTCAACTCGCTTTTTCGCGTTCCGTGGCGATTTTTTGACACTCGTAAGTAATTCTGTTTCAAACTTTTAGCTTAATATAGTTAGTTTTGACCGCTGCGATTTTTGAATTTTTAGCGATATTTAGTGTTTTTTCGCGTTTCGCGGTAATTTTTTGACATTCGTGAATAATTCCTGTTACAGTGTTTCAGTTCACTATTAGTAAATTTGTTCTCTATAAGTTTTAGCGTTTTGCGGCGATTTATTGACATTCGTAAAAGAAATTAGGTTTCAAACTTTTAGCCTTATGTAGTAAAATTTGTTCTCCGAGATTTTTGAATTTTTAGGGATTTTTAATGCAATTCTTAGAATTTTTTTGAGTTTTCGCATTTTTCGTTGAATTTTTTGACATTCGTAAAAAAAAATTCAGTTTCAAATATTTAGCTTATCCTATTAAATTTTGTTCTCCGCGATTTTTGAAGTTTTTGTGATTTTTATTACGATTTTCAATGCAATTTTTAGCATTTTTTGCATTTTGCGGCGATTTTTTGATATTCATAAAAGGAATTCGATTTCAAACATTTAGCCCAGTATATTACATTTAGTATTCAGCAATTTTCAATGCGATTTTTAACGTTTTTTCGCTCCGATTTTTGACTTTCGATAAAGAATTGACGTTAGAATGTATTAGCATACAGTTGTAAATTTTGTCCTCTGCGATTTTTTAATTTTTAGCGAGTTTCTTTTTGTTTTCGCGACGATTTTTCCACGTTTGTAATAGGGGAATCAGGTTTTAATCTTTTATCCCAATATAGAAAATCTTGTCCTCTTTTCAATAAAGTTTATTCGGAATTCGTTCAGCGATTTTTGAATTTGTTGCGAATTTTGTTGTTCGATTTTTAGAGTTTTTGGTGTTTTGCGGCGATTTTTGGACATTCGCAAAAAAAAAAAAAAAAAAAAAAAATTATTTCTTAGCCCAATAGTAAATTTTGTCCTCTGCGATTTTTGTATGCAACTTTTAGTGTTTTTACTTTTCCACATTTGTAAAAGGAATTCGGCATCAATCTTCTACCCCAATATAGTAATTTTTTTTCACTTTTCATTAAAGTTTATTCGGAATTCGTGAAGTGATTTTTATATTTTTCCCGCTTTTATATTACGATTTTTAGTTTTTTCGCGCTTTATGCTATTTCTTACATGCCTGGGTAACACCGGTCAGGTCAGTTAGTTAAATTGTTCTTGCAAATGAAAATAAAGTTATTTTTTATTATTAAGGTGCTATAATAAACGATTTTGACACAGAAAATTCAAGGCGAATTAGTATCGAATTATTTATTTCACTGTTGATACGTGTGTTTTTGTAAATATTACTGTTGTAAATTAAATCTTCATGTATAAAATTTTAAATGATCATGTAATTTTCTATTCTGATCATAATTTTTTTGTTTAATTTCAAGAATGTGATGTGTAGTTTGCGTTAGTTATGTTTATCTATTTTTGTCTTGATAATGTGATTACTTTATAATATTGATTTCCGTATTATAATAAATGACTTCGCCGAAGAAAATTCGAGGAAAATTAGATCTTGAAGTTTTATATTATTTTTAATAATTATTTTCTTTTAAATACTACTAATAAGGGATTTTATTTTTGTGCCTGTTTCAAAAAGATCTATAACTTGTTATTGATATCATTGTTTTGCTATTTGAAATTCTATACAAATTTTATACATAATTTGATGGTTTTTAAATGTTTGACATAGTTTGGCTTAATAATGTATATTCTAAACTTAGCTTCATCTGATGTAACTTTTTTTTACTAATCATAACGTCGATACAATAAATGCATTTCCCAAGGGAAAAGCAAAACGAATGAGATTTTGAAGCGTCAGTTTAATTCTTCATATGATGCTTTTTTTGTAAATATTACTGGAATATAATAACATCTTATTAATTTAATTTCAAGTTAACTGTTGTTATATTTTCAAAATAGATGCAAAATTTCTTAAGTAATTGGATTATTTTAAATTTCTTAAATGTAAATTAATTTTATATATATTTTTTTTCTTTTAAATAAATCATAGTTAGCAAAATTAATTTACTTATTTTAAAAAATCCCTGACGGCTCGGCCTACAGGCACAGGTAGATTTCGAAGACGCAGACCGTGGGGCACCTGTTTGTCGGGAATTGCGGAAGAAATGACCTTTTTGCGATGAGGCTGCAGTTGGAACCGCCTACTTCGAAACCAAACTTGTTTGCAGGCGGAGCCAGCAAGGATTTTTTTTCTTTTTTTTTGCTATAAGAGTTAGTCCTGTAAAAAACATGTCAATATAAAAGTTTTAGATAATATTAAGAGGATTTATAATAAATTTAAGAGGATTTGAAATTTTGGGAATTGACGAAGTTATGAATTTTTTTCTTCTAAAACCCCACTCCCCCCCCCCTTAAGACAATTTTTAATTATATCAAAAATCTGTCATACATAAATTTTCGGCCCTTCTCCTAGAAGTAATAATAACTTCAAACGGATTCGATATGTATCATAATTAAGAAATTATGGGTTTTTTTCTGTTTTCACAAAAAGTCCCTCCCATCCCCCCCCCCCCCCTTGGTTCGATTTTGCCCATTAACGAACTTGACCGAGATTTTATGCCCCTTGATTTTATGTATCAGTTTCGAAAAGATGCGGGAGTTGGAACTGCCTACTTCGAAAAATAACTTGTTTGCAGGCGAAGCCGGCAGTGTTTTTTTGTTTTTAATTTTTTTTTGCTATAACGGTTGGTCCTATAAAAAACTTGTCAATATAAAAGTTTTAGATAATATTAAGAGGATTTATAATAAATTTAAGCGGATTTGAAATCTTGGGAATTGACGAAATTATGAATTTTTTTCTTCTAAAACCCCCCTTCCCCCCCCCCCCCCCCTTAAGGCAATTTTTAATTATATCAAAAATCTGTCATACATAAATTTTCGGCCCTTCTCCTAGAAGTAATAATAACTTCAAACGGATTCGATATGTATCATAATTAAGAAATTATGGGTTTTTTTCTGTTTTCACAAAAAGCCCCCCCCCCATCCCTCCCTCCTTGGTTCGATTTTGCCCATTAACGAACTTGACCGAGATTTTATACCCCTTGATTTTATGTATCAGTTTCGAAAAGATGCGGGAGTTGGAACCACCTACTTCGAAAAATAACTTGTTTGCAGGCGGAGCCGGCAGGGATTTTTTTGTTTTTAATTTTTTTTTTCTATAACGGTTGGTCCTATAAAAAACTTGTCAATATAAAAGTTTTAGATAATACTAAGAGGATTAATAATAAATTTACGCGGATTTGATATCTTGTGAATTGACGAAGCTATGATTTTTTTTCTTCTAAAAAACCCCTTTCCCCCCCCCCTTTGGGGCCATTTTTAATGATATCAAAAATCTGTCATACATAAATTTTCGGCCCTTTTCCTAGAATTAATAATAACTTTAAACGGATTCGATACGTATAATAATAAAGAAATTATGAGGGTTTTTCTGTTTTCACAAAAAGCCCCCCATTTCTCCCCCCCCCCCTTGGTTCGATTTTGCCCATTAACGAACTTGACCGAGATTTTATGACCCTTGATTTTATGTATCAGTTTGGAAGAGATTTATGCAGAATTTTTCCAGTTATCGTGGTCAGAAAAAAGTGACATAGATAGATAGATAGATAGATAGATAGATAGATAGATAGATAGATAAAGTTTTGAAGGGGGGGTGGTTTTGGGTTCTGGGAGTCATGATCGGCGTAGATCTGCAAAATTTTTTCAAAATTTCCAACTTAGGTGAGAATGTAATAGGTAGTATTTCTTACGAAATCTACCTAAAAGTTGGAGAAGTGGTGAAAAAACAATCACGGCATAGGGGCGGCAAAATAATGCTCGCCTCAGTCAGTAAAATGTCTAGCGCCGGCCCTGAGTGCGGTGCAGTACAAAATACTTACTGTAGAATATGCCGTGCATAGCAGTTTTCGTTCATTTACAGAGGCTCACAAAATAATACGATCACAGGACTTTCAATAAGCACAATGCTGTCTATGCGCGTTTTAGGTAGATTTCGTAAGAAATACTACCTATTACATTCTCACCTAAGTTGGAAATTTTGAAAAATTTAATTATATAATGTGTTTCTGAACTGTGCTAGATATGAAAGAATTGCAAATTGTCATATGAACATTTTCTTTTATATAAATATACAATGTAGTGTGTATTTATGTATTTATTACAATGTAATTCTGATGACGAGGCACCACCCAAAATGAGATGTATTCAATATGGGGTTTTGTTCCAAAATTCCAAAACATGTTTCATTTTAATGTTGCTATTTCTTACTCTACTCTCAGACTCTTTGGTGCGCAGACGATCAATCTGACAATTGAAATGAAAAGATTTTTGTTTATGAAAGATTTGTTCTATATATAGTTTTATAGCGCGATGCACGATGCACGATTGTATACTGAAATGCGTGATAAAGATGAATTTTGTAAACTGTCAGTATCTGTACCATTTACGTTTTCATGCTAATTCCTCATCAATATTTCAACCTCTAAAAAAAACATAATTTCTCTCTTCAGTATTCCGGCAAAAAACATCAGCCAGAAAAATGCAACCCTTAAGGTTTTAAAAACAGACGTCCAGCTATTTTCCAGGCTTTTAATAGTTGCAGAGAATCGTCAGTTAGACCTGCAAATTTTTTTCAACTATGAAAATCAACCATTTCCCCCTGCTTTTTTCAGTAACGGTGAATTTCGACCCAGCCATAAAAGTGATTTAGCACGTATTTTAGAGGAAACTATTGAGAAGAATAGAAACACCTTTCCAGGAACATGCGATGCTTTGATTTATGATGGGCCAGTTCTTATTAACATTTTAAAGCCTCACCAGTCTTCAAAAACCTTTAATGATTACTACATTAACACATTTCAACACCATTTATGTAACGACATTGAGAGTTTTAGTTGCCAAAGAATAGATTTGATATGGTATAGATACATTACACCAAGCATTAAAGGTGAAACCAGACAAAAAAGGGGTGCTGGAACCAGGCGGCAAGTGCTATCGCATGTCAAACTACCTAAAACTTGGCAAGATTTCTTAAGAAATGCAAGTAATACAGAAGAGTTATTTAATCTGCTTGGAACACTAGCTATAAATACCATAAAAATAAACAAGTTATAACCACTTCAAATGAAGAGGTTAAAGGAAAGAATATTGCACTGAGTTCCTTAATTGGAATGACTTGCCCTAGTCATGAAGAAGCTGATACAAAGATAATTTTGCACCTCAAAGACATGGCAGAAAACGGATTGAAAAATATTGTTATACGCTCTGTAGATACTGATGTATTAGTTTTAGCAATTGCACATTTCTTTACTCTGTCAGATAGACACCTGCAAATTGTTTCGATTGCATTTGGAACAGGGAAGAATTACAGACTTATTCCCGTCCATACTGTAGCTGCAGCAATTGGAAAAGTAAAAACAATTAGTCCAGTCAAATTAGGCAGATTTTGGGTCATTTTGAGACATAATTACGTAAGTTTTCAAACTTGGTGATATTGTTTGGGAGGGTCTACTAATGAACATAATAAAAGTCCTGATGGATGGGGGGTGAGCGCGAGGGGGGGGAGGTAAAAGAAGGTACCATTTTCCGTTTTTTTGTTAATATCTCGTAAGCTATAACTCTTACGGAAAAATTGTCAATACAAAAAATAAAGACAATTAAATTCTCTACAAAATAGGTTATATACATTTTTCTCTAGAGCCCATAGGTAACGAGATAACCTCATTCAAAAATGAAGAAATTTGTCAAATGTCACACCAGCGCCAGAGAGCGGGTCCACGGCACTTACATTACATCTACTTAACCTAAACATAAACGAACATTAATAAATGATGTGGTCAGAAGAATGAAAGCCTGAACAATAATTTTATCAAATGACATTTTTTTGTTAACATAAAGCATACAAAAATGAAAAATGCGTAAAATACAATGATATAGGATTAAACAATATATTCAAGTCCTTGATCATTTTGATTACCCCGGGTTCAATGTGAAATTTCAAAAGATGTTGTTTTGTGTTCTATTTCCATTAGGACATCCTCCTCAACAGGTGACGCACTGTTTGAGCAGTCTCCATGGCAGTAGTGGCAGGCAGCAGTGCATGTTATTCCTGTTTTTCTGCATCCACATTTGTTCCCACAACCGGTTGTACACTGGCAGACGATGAGGTGTAGTACTTCCTCAGAGGCAACAGGATAAGTGGTTGTGAAAGGCATTAATGTATGATCGAGCTTGCGTTTCCAACCCCAAATCTCAGGAGACAGTTCATTGCCCTGCCACAGCTGTATCTGATGAAAAACCCGGTATGAGTGTTGCATCGCTGCTCCTTCTGTGGGAGGCAGGGATGCTAATTCTGGTCTCATGTTTGAAACGGACTTTGTGAAGGCATGAAACCTATGTAAGTTGAGTGACGTTGTAGTATGTGGAGCTCCATATATATTCAAGAAGAACTTACGCCTCGCCTCTGCCACCTGCTGACGTGACGAAATTTGAGTCACCAAAGATTGAATTAACACACTCTAATGATTTACGTCGCATCAACGTTTTGCAGATAGCAACTTTCCCCTTCCTATAACAAGATGATGTTGTGTCACAGCCAGAGAATGAATAAGCAAGTAGTATAATGTGTTTGAGGCCCTTTTGCTGCTGTTGTTGTGATGAAAATACCTGAGTTACGACTTTCCCTTGGCCTGGTTTGTATAAGTATACATTTTTATCTGAAGGGGTTAAGGCTGTGAGAAGAACAAGTATATCCACATCCTGTCCAACAACAGTAACTTTGTCACTCTCACTCAGTGCATCTACAGCAGTCTGAACAATCAGAGTGTCGGCATCATTAGGATTTTGATGGCATAAGACTCCTTTCTCATTTAGTTTAGAGGACAGAATGGGAATGAACTTTGTCTTATTGTTCTTATTTGAGAGAAACTGATTTTGGGGTACATTGCTGACAGTATTTTCTTCAAAATGTATGTCAACTGACGTTTTTACTGAGCACCTTCTATTTTGTTCAGCTACTTTGGTACTGTTTACAGTGTCAGTATATCCATCGAAAACAATTCTGCAGCTCTTTCCACAATAGTGTTTCTTAACGTACTTTATATAGGTGTTGCAAATATCCTGTATTGTAGATCCCTTCTTCCACACCACCTTATGTAACAGGAAGCCACCATCCACAACTATTGTTTGTTGTTGGAGGTCTATTATCTGATCTGATTCTTCAAATATTTGATACAAAGCACTTTCTTTTGTCTTGCGCATTCCGCAATCATTGAAAAGAGAGAGAGGATAAGGAGCCAATTCATATTGTAGGTAATTTTCTAAATCATCATTGCTACGTTTGCACAAGGAAATCCGTTGGAATATAACTAGAGGATCCACAGTTATAGTGGTATCATGAAATTTGATTGAATTATGCATACTATTGAGTGATTGTGCTATACCTTTCCGAGTTAGTTTCACATCTGAGTAGCATTTCCCAGACACCTCAATCATCTTTTTGCTCCCGATTTCCAAAGCTTTGAAGCAAGTGACAGTTTCATCTCTAATAATCCCAGAAGCTATTGATATAATTTTATCTATCTGAGGAAAGGGCGGGTGATTTTCAAACCAAGTTGAAAGTTTGTATGTATCCGCAGCATCTCTATTCATCCGAGATTCACGAAAATCCTCATGTTGTTCACCAGAAGAAAGAGTCAAACCACAGAATTCTTCCAGGGAGGTACAAATATGAAAGGTAGCTGTGGCGCCAAGAACCCATTTATTCACAACGCAAATTTAAGAATTTTCTGAAATTACTATTCTGAAACAGTGGTAGCCACTACTCATAAATTAACCTTAAGACTGTGAGCGGTGATTATTAAGATATTAGTGTAATTTTGAGTTAGTTTTGAAGCTATATGAGTAATAGGAGTTGAATTATTAAGATAGGGCTCAGTTAAGCAAAAATAGATGAACGGGTAGGAGGGAGGTGAGATGCAAATACTCTTCGATAAATAAATAATTAAGACTCTTGGAGTCCTTGGTAAAAAATTGGTCCTCCTATTTTTCTAAAATTTGTACTAATACCTGAGCCAGGAACCTAATTTAGGAAATTTGCTTAAAATACTGTTCGGAAATAGCGTTAATATTGCTATTTTAATTGCTATTTTAATTGCTATTTTGCATGTTTTTGTGTTCAGATCAATTAGTTTAATAGAAATTTAGAGAAATAGTTCAATCAAAAACTTAAATAGTAGACCCTCACTAATTTATAAAATAATGGTAAAAACATAGAAAAACACTGGCTTAAATATAAAAAGATTGTTAGAAACTAAACTAAAAAACAAATGTTTTCATTAAAACTTAATGAATATGGTGCTGATAATTTAAAGCAGACATAATCGAACTACGCTGAAAACATTGAAATTAAGAGATTCAAAAGAAATTATAATGAAAGAAAAAAATACAATAACTACTGTAAAAAATTTCCACAGAGAAATGTACGAAAGCTTCTCTTAACAGAGGAATGGTTGTTGCCAATTTCGAGTGATAAAAGTGCCAGTAATCACTGTTCTAATTTTTTGTTTAATGTTTTAAAAATAAATTTCATGTCATCTAAATTATTTGAAATTTTTGTGAATAATAAATAAACAGTCAAACATAATGTTTTGGAACCATGTGTACAATTTAATGCTAAAATATTCATATTCAGTTTAAAAAATAGTAATTTTTGAAATATCAAACGATCCAATTGCGTTGTACTAGGGTTTATTTAATTACTTCTGCAAAAATATTATACAACCAACCAACCGAAAGCAGCCGGAGAAAAACAAGTCGAAAACGGTTGACTCGCTCTCTGTGGCTGGTGTGACTTTTGACAAATTTCTTGATTTTTGAAAGCGATTATCTCGTTAACTATGGACTCTAGAGAAAAATGTATATAACCTATTTTGTAGAGAATTTAATTTTCTTTATCTTTTGCATTAGCAATTTTTCCGTAGGTCTTATAGATTATGAGATATTAACAAAAGACCGAAAAATGGTGCCTTCTTTTACCTCCCCCCCCTCGCGCTCACCCCCCATCCATCAGGACTTTTAGTATGTTCATTAGTAGACCCTCCCAAACAGTATCACCAAGTTTGAAAACTTACGTAATTATGTCCAGAAAAAAACCTAATTTGACTGGACTAAATGTCGTTACTAGGATTCGATACTTTCACAGGCTGCGACAGAAATCCTGGTTTCACAGGAAAAACAAAAAAGTCCGCTTGGAAGACATGAATTCTCTATAAAGATGCTACTATCGCATTTTCATTTTTATCAAAACCGCAAACTTCCATACCTGACGATATTCTCAATATTTTAGAAAAATTCGTAGCATTGTTGTACTGTTCAACATGTAACAGCAAAAGTGTAAATGGTGCTAGACAGGAATTGTCTATGACAAAAAATCGTCCTATTGAACATCTTCCACCAACCAAGGGTGCACTAGAGCAACATATTTTACGGAGTGCTTTCCAAGCTGGACATATTTGGGGACAAGCATATGAGCGGGAAATATGTCCCCCTCTCCAAACAAATGGGGATGGTGGTTGGATAATTTTTCATGGAAATTAAAATGGTCGGAGCTGCCCGAGATTGCAGATTCTTGCAAAGAACTAATAAAATGTATGTGCAAAATCTGCAAAAATAAGTGTAGTTGTAGGAAGGTTGGTCTTTCTTGCACATTATTGTGCAACTGTAAAAACGAATGTGAATGAGAAATAATATGCTACAAACTAAAGTTTCTATATTCTGTAATTTATGGCATTCATTTGTTATGTAGCATTCATTTTTTAATATGTTGTATAAGTAAAGGCATTAGTAAAATGCATTTTTATTATTTATTTATTCCATTCATTTTACTCACTATACAATAAAAAATACTTTAATAATTGAACTAGTTTCATTTTAAGCATATTTCTGATATTTTTAATAAAATTTTTGATTAAAAAAAATCGAAAATGACATCAAAGACACTTTTATATGACGAAAACGGAAAAAATTGAATAACAGCCTAAATCTTAAATTCCCAAGACATTTGGACTATGGGGGTTGGAGGACTCAATAAGCAGAGCAGCTCTGTCGCCTAAAAATTAATTATGTAAAGTGGCCCTTAAAAAAAAACAGTGTTTAGTGAGACGGCACGTGAAGATATATTCATGTACGAGACCTTTTAAAGGACACAAGATAAAAAGTCTTTGGTGCTTCTATCGTATGAAACAGATACATGAGTTGAAAATAAAAATGAGATAAACCGAGAGCATAAATTATCTCGATCTGCCTGAATTATCGTTCACTGTCCTTTGAGATTTTTAACAACCCTTCAGTCTCCAGTACTATCAAAGCCAAACATGATTATCTCCGATATCTTCCGAAACTTCCGGGTGATATCAAAGTCCCTTTTTAAGGAGTTGTTAAACATGATTAGAGCTTAGCAGCTAGGAAGCTCTGTTTAGGAGTAAACCAATCAGAATCCACAAACGATAAAGCTTCGCCAAAGTAGGATATAATACGTATATATACATAGAATATACATGGTATATATACATAGTAAATATACAAAGAATATATACATAGAATATATACATAGTATATATACATAGAATATATACATAGAACATATACATAAGAAAAAATAGTTCTACAGTAATCTTACTCAGGGGTTTGGATAAATACCTTTTTTTTAAACTTTCCAACATAGTTGAAAAGTGTTTATGAATTCGGTTTGTCTGTGTGTATGCCGTCTGTCTGTCCGTGCTCTAACTCGCGTAAATATATCCGGACTGTCATGGAATTGATGTATGTTATTGAGTTACTATGGCATGTTCGGTATTGAAAATGAAGTGTGTAGCACTTATAGTTTTTTTTTACAGGGACACTCAAAAGAATTCCATTGCATTACGGTCTATGGGGAAAAATTATTTGCTGTTTATTTTGATGTTAACACAATTTCAAACATATTGAATTTGATATATATATATATCACCGATATGCACTAGAACAGGCTTACTATGGAAAATGGTGTGCATTAGGACTTATAGTTCCTTTACAGCAGGCATGTCAAACTCGTTTACAGCGGCGGGCCAATTTAAGCATTATATACAAGGCTGCGGGCTACATAAAAAAGTAGGTAATATTATCATTGCACAGGATAAAATTTGTACGTATACAAAACACGGCTATGTTAAAGAAATATTTGTACAAAGTTCCAAAGCTATTATTATAACGTAGTTTATTTTACCTTATTTTTCGACCCCCCCCCCCTCCCAAAAAAAAATAACAACAACAACCTCAAAATTAGTTTTTATCGACCAAATCTACAAAATTTAATAGAATTTTCTAAATTGTATACTTATTGTACACACTGCTCGGTTAATCTTGATCTAGCAAAGACATAGCTGTTAATCTTCCGTGTTTTCTTGACGTAAAAAATAAAAAGGAACATATTTTGAAACAGAAAAGCTTATTTAATAAAATGTGTTTTGCACTACTTATTTGTTTTCATTTATTAAATCCATGGTTCGAATTATGTTTATTTGACTTTGAAAACTATCAAAAGGTGCAGCTACGCAAAGATGTAGTATAAAAGTGTCCTACCGAACATAACTAAAATATACCTATTTGCACACTATATTTTAAAAAATCAGTCGATTAATGAATAATTATAGAAATTTGGAAACTCCATATCCATATATTTTTGCTCTAATATGAATCGCCCTGAATTCTGAACTGGAGTAATACATTCTGAAGAATGATTTGATTATCAGTCATTAAAGTTGGAGCAAATAGAGTAAACTGATTTTCTTATTTCTTGAAATTCAAAAATCTCCTTTTGAATTCATTTTTTAATATATTTTTAGTATTTTCTAAAAATTTCCATTTGAATGATTTTTGTAATAATGCCTGGAAACGTTTAAAATGAAATACATTTTCTTTTTTAAAATTATTTTTTTCAAAATAATAAATTCTATTTGAAAATGCAAATACGATCAAATAATAAGATATCACTATGAAAATTTGTCTTGAAGTTGACGTTTACTCAGGTGCTTTGAAATTACAAATGAAAACTCTGAGTACTTTCTGTATTGAAAGTTCTTTAATAATCCATATTCATAATTTGTCGATTTAAAATGAAAATTGTAACCTTTTTTAACAGTTCGAAATTAACACTTAAAACATTATAATATGGAAAGCCGTCAAATATCTATATAAGAAGGTAAATCTGTTTATCTTCACTACTCATACTTCAAAGATATTTTCTAGATTTACGATGATTAAACATATGTGCGTACGAATATAATACAAGTTTATAAGCACTATAAGTTTTTAAGAAGATATCCGGATTTTATAAATATATCCGTTATATATATGCAATGGTACTTATGCCTATAGTATTTTTAAATTTCTTTAACCCTTCTAGACATCTTTAATTTCCTAGTGAATGATTTCGACTCGCGGGATATTTACTGTAATAAAGACAAAAATTAGTTTTTCAAAACAAATGTATTTCATTCAATAGGCTTGGTGAGAGCACTTTGATTCTCTTTTAATAAGTATTAGTTTCAATTCTGATAGTTATCTTTCCGATATTTTGCTAGATTTTTGTGCGTTTTCTTTATACTTTGTGCTGTAGCACCTCTTAATGTTACATTATTTCTAAACTTCAATAATGTCTACATATGAAATATAAAATTTCAGTTTTCTTTTGAATGTAATTGTGATGTAAATCACCTTTAAAAAATATGCGATGTTCATCTTCAGTTTATCATATTTATTCATAGTGGTAAAGAGCTTTATCACTTTTTTATATGTAAATTTTGGGATGTATGAGAGTATGTCAATAAAATGTGTGTATATCAATAAAAAAGTTAAAAAAAAAAAGATTGGATTGCACGCAGGATTGCACGCAGGATTGCACGCAGGATTGCACAAAGATTATACACAATTACTAACCTAAGTAATAGAAATTATTAAAGAGCTTAAATCCAAAATCCCTTTTTTTGACTAAAGAATGATACCACATTCTGAAGAGTAATATTCCCCTTATTTAAAGACACAAAAAAAAGACAAATATTACTATTCAAAATTAGTGGTAGGATTCTGAATAATAAAAAAGGGCCTGCCAAACTGGTAACACTGATATACTCGTAGTGTATTCGTGCAAAGTGTATTTTCAGCATGCGTGTTCTAACAACTAAATTAAACAACACAGGTGAATTGCCAAAGGCTTCGCGGGCCACACATAAGCTGTCGGCGAGCCAGTTGTGGCCCGCGGGCCACGTGTTTGACATGCCTGCTTTACAGGGACACTCAAAAGAATTCCGTTACATTACGGTATATGGAGAAAAATCGTTTGCAGTTTATTTTAATTATGTTTCACTATTTCAAACATATTGAAATTGATATCTTTCACTAAGGTGTATTACAAGACGCTTATTATAGAATATTGCGTGTATAGCACTCACCGTTCATTTACAGAGACACACTAAAGAATTCGCTACTGTTTGTTAACAATAATTTCTGAAAGTGCGTTTTCAGTTGCTGAACGCGTTTTAAAATTTAACTTATTTGTTGTTTGTTGTCTATTACTTGGTGTGTATAAATTCTGTAGATCATATATAGGGTAGCACAAAAGTTCTCGAGTACATTTCTGTTTATTGACGGAAAATCCAGAAGGAAAATTTTAAACTGTGCTACGCGTTTCCAAACTGAATTAAATTTCAGTATTCTGTGCAGTACATATACAAATCTATAGATCATATACAGGGTTCACAAAACCGTTCGGATATGTTTCCGAATATTGTTGGAAATTTCCGAAATTGGGTTTGTTATGCGTTTAAATATGTTATTCGTTATCCAAATTCTTTACTTAGGTATAATCTTTCATCTCATTAAACGGTAAATACTTGAAAATTATATTGGAAGAGTTGGAAAGTGTTACAAAATCTTTTCTTGACGCATGATTTTTCAGTCTTGTTTATAAATGATTTTGAAATTTAATGAACTAAATTTTCCTTTTTCTCTGACAGTTTGAATTTTCTTTTTACGTTCATGTATATTGAAATATCTGTCTTAAACGCAGGATTCGGGGGAGCACTCCCCCCCCCCCTTCCCAATGATAAAAAAAATAATAAAAATAAAATTGTTTCAATTCTTCTTTTTTAAAATTGCTGGTAGAAACTTATTATTTGTTTATTAGTGTTTAATATTTTTTAAATTGTTAAATTCTTTTATTGTTTTTTATGTTAATATGCTTCCGAAATTGTCTTGCACGCAGAGGAGTCGCCATGGGGGCGGGGGGGGGGGGATGGGGGGAGCCTCTCCCATATGTGAACTTGGAAAATTTGAGCCTATAGTTGGGAAATTTTAGATTTTTGAAAGACTTTTCTTTTTTAAAAATAATAGTATAAAAACATGAAATTTTTATTGTTTTGATCAGTACGTTTCTGAGTGAAAAAACAGTAAACAAGAAAGCAGCCAGACTCAATATGTTATTGTGTTTCTCGGTTCTACGAAAATATCATACATCTACCATACCTGAATTTCTTTACTCTTGTCCATCCACAACTTACTCTAATCCACCGCCTTTATTTCCTACAAAACTTTGGTCCTTTCTGAAAAATTTCAAAATAACGTGAGTGATTCTTATTAAGAATCATTGATGCTATTTTCATATGAAGGGCGATTATGACTCGTACACAATAGGAGACAAAAAATTCGCAAACCTTACAATAATGCTGATTGTCTAAAAACAACAGAAAATATTCATTTCGCGTTAGATCTGTAAAAATAAATAAATAAACATTCAAATTAAAAAATATCCAACGTCAGAAACGAAAATTGAACAACAAATTATTTGCATCTCTTCCGATTGGCGCCATATCAACAGGTCGTCGCCAGAGCAGTCTTACAAAGGCTTTGGTTGTCGCCGTCAATGCCAGACATTAATCTGAAAATATTGCGAATTTTCTTTTAAAATAGCGTTATATTCTAATATTAGAAAAAAAAAGCGCGATTTCTGTTTCCACTTCATTCAAATCTCAAATAGCATTAAAATAACTTGAAATGGAATAAATAATTTTTTAGAAAGAAACAGTTCTTTTTATTTATTTCTTTGTGTGAATAAATAAAATTTTCAGTTTCAGGAAGAAGGAGCCAGAGTCCGTCTCATTTCTAGTAGCCACCTGCTTTGAAATGCAGCTAGGCAACAAGATTTGACAAGTTTTCGCCAGAGAAAATTTTGTAACCTTGTATTGTCAAAAAAGAAGTTTCCTGTTTGTTTTAGCCCTCTTTTGACGAAATTCGCGACTCTTTTCTACGATTGTTTGTTGAAATTCGGGAGTCTTTTTCCGCAACCGACTGACAAAAATTGCTATTCTTTTGCGCGCTCTTTGACGAAATTCCGATCGTTGACGAATTTTTTCGACTATTTGTCGAAATTCTCGACATTTTTTTTTTTTTTTTTTTTTTTTTTTTTTTTTTTTTTTTTGCAACTTATTGATGAAAATTGCTATTTGTTTTCGCGATCTTATGTTTCAATTTGCGACTCTTTTCTACGATCGTTTGTTGAAATTCGGGAGTCTTTTTCCGCAACCGACTGACAAAAATTCCTATTTTTTTGCGCGCTCTTTGACGAAATTCCGATCGTTGACGAATTTTTTCGACCATTTGTCGAAATTCTCGACAATTTTTTTTTTTTAAACTTATTGATGAAAATTGCTATTTGTTTTCGCGATCTTATGTTTCAATTTGCGACTCTTTTCTACGATCGTTTGTTGAAATTTGGGAGTCTGTTTTCGCAACCGACTGACAAAAATTGATATTTTTTGCGCGATCTTAGACGAAATTCCCCTTTTATTACTCGATTGTTTGATTAAATTCGTGATTTTTTTTTTTTTTTTTTTTTTTTTGCTCAATTTTTTGACGATTTTTACGATATCTTTCCGCAATAGTTATACTAAATTCGTGATTTTTTCCGCGACCGATTGACGAAAATCGCTATTTGTTTCAGTGAACTTTGGCGAAATTCGCAATATTTTTCCACGGTCGTTTGAAAAAATTAACGATTTTTTTTCCGGGACCAATTTGACAAATTAACTATTTTTTCTAATTTCAATTCGTAAAATTCGCGATGTTTACCGCGATCGGTTAACAAATTGCTTTTGCGTAAAAAAACGAAAATAAAAAAAATCGCGAACTACCACTAAAATTAAAAAAAAATTCTCTGAAGAATTACATGTTTGTGAAAGAAGTTAAGATCAGAAGCACACTGCATTTTTTATTGTGGGAGCCTATTTGTGTACAATTTGTGCAATCCTGCACGCTATTTTAACCCCTGTCCCTAAAAAAAAAACCTTTTCACCCCCCCCACCCCCCCCCCCACCCCCACCCCCACCCTCTCCACGAAAGTCTTGAAATGGTGCCCCTACAGCAAAACCTGCAAAGAAGGAGTTGAAAAGGACTGAAAAAAAAAGCTCCATTTTAGACAGGTCTCCATTTTAGCAAGTATAATTGCATGGCGTTTTTTCGTCGAAACTTGAATTTTTTTTTTTTTCCGTTTGAGAAATAATTATGGTATAGACAGGTTTCGCTTAGATACGTTTCACTGTAATACTCTTCAGAAGTGCTTCATAGACAGGAGATTTTAGCACTCTTAAAGAATACCTAAAAAAAAAAAAAAAAACGGTACCTGTCTATAACTGAAAACTTTCATAATATTTTAAAATTCTACTTGCGTAGACGAAAACCTGTCTAAAACGGAATTTTTCAGAGGTCCCTTGATATTCCGTATTAGAAGTATTACTGTTTATGTGTCTATGATTCAGTAAACGTTTCTCGTTCGGAGAGGTTGCGGGAGAGGGGGGGGGGGGACCGAACTCCTACTTTGGTTATGCCACTACCTTGAAAAAAACTTTGCCCCCCCCCCAAGAAAGTTCTGAAATGGCGCCCCTGCGCATATCATTTGTGTTGGAAATTAGAGCAATTTGTTTCAAGTTTTGAAATTTTTTAATCCCCCCCCCATCCCCAACCACCCCCCCCCCAAAAAAAAAAAAAAAATCTCTGTAGCTACGCCCCTGCTTGCACGGGGATACTGATAAAATTTCTTAGTGTGCGCTCAGATCAGTGTTGAATTCAGACATTTTCCTCTGGGAGAGATTTTTGTAGGTCCGGGAGGAACATTATGTAGTTCGAGAGGGGGGAGGGGGGATTGCTGCTTTAGACCTTTAATTAATAGAAAATCTGAAAACATCCAGGGCAACACTTTGATGCTCCAGGCTTACTGCTACTTGTTTGCTGCGTGTCGGATTGATTTTCATTGTTTCGGTTATGTTTTGACTCTTGCGGGTCGGGTTCGGGTTGACCCGATTTTTCAAAAGAATATCCAAAATATTTTTTCAGATTAAAATTCTATACACAATAAAAACTCCGTAACGTACATTCTCGAAAAGCGAGCACCTCTATTTAGCGAACATTTTTTCAATTTCTAACACTTATATATTCGTACACTTTTACCTGTGAATAGTGGACATCTCCCAATCTACACATTTAACACGTGTATGCGTGCATATACTATCACAAATACGATACATGTGTTTTTTGTGTGTTTCTATAACGAAATGTTGATAATATATTTCATATTCCAAGAGAAGAAAAAATCGTTCTTAACTGTAACCGTAAAGAAAGAATAATCTGTGATCTTATATACATTTTATTTCTCATTCAGGAAATTGAATATATATATACATACTCATTGTCATTTATATTCAAATACGTATTTATTTTCATCTTGAAACATAGTCCTAAGTCCTACTCAAACTTTCTGTGAAAAATTCAAGAAGCCAACTTGCAAAAACCTAAATCTGTCAAGCAACAATTATTCTATAATGAATCCGGCACGTGGAAAGAAAATTAGTCACCCAAACCGGGGGTAAAAAAAGAAAAAAAAAAAAAAAAAAAAGAAGGACAACCCGATCCGATGCAGGACTTTATTCAATGATACCGAGGAGTCCACTACTATTCAGAAGATTTACTATAGTTGAATATTAAAGACATTTTTTCTATATAAAAGATAAAATTGGTATTAGAGATATTACCAGAAGGACCCGTGCGAAGCTTTCGCACTGCAATCTGTGAGATTATCTCCTGTTACGTTTTAGCCCTAATTTTTAATGAACTGATTTTTTTTTTTTTTTTTTTTTTTAATTAAACAACGCGTTTTAACGAAAAGTGGGTGTCATATCTCAGAAACTTGTTCAAAAACTTTTCGAATGATACCTCATTCATCGTTGTATGCTTTGTATGTGCATAGAAAAAAGTATGTTGGCAACAGAAATAATATAATGATGATTGCTTGTGTATAAGAAAATGGGAATAGATTGAAAGAAATTTTTTTGCCAAATTTTCTTCTCTCGCCAAGGTCATTTCTCTAGGTTGCCAAAAAAAAAAAAAAAAAAAAAAAAAAAAAACTGAATTATAAAAAAAATTGAAACACTGAATCAGACGTTTAGGGAATTCATAATGAAAGCATTTCCTCAGATTTTCCAAAGCTGTTCCAGAAATGTCTTAAATATATAAATCACAATCGCGCCAATGTGGTGCGTATATGACATCTATGCCGAAAGCATTTCCTCAGATTTGGCAAAACTGTACACCACTTTTTTGCAAGCCTATGGGCAGAGCCCGATTCCCGTCGAATTAAAATAGTACCTAGAAATTTTTTCAAGGATTAGTAATAGATATTATGATACAGTTGCGAAGCTAAGCAAAATATTTTTGATTAGTTTTTGAGAAAACGATTGCAGAAAACTTCATTTTTAAGTAAGGTTTTTTCTAATTCATTTTGTTTTATTCATCCTAATGAACTATATAACTAAATGGAAGATAATCCTTAAATTACGTAATCTACTGGTTCTCCGATACAGTACGCATGTACACAGCCTTGATTAAACAAAGAAAACAAATAAACAATAGGTGACGCACGCGTAAAAATTAAATAAAAACCCGATTAAAAGCTCGCTATTTTTTCAAAAAGTACGCGCAAGAAATAAATTAACAATCGTGTTTTATTTGCATTTTAGGATGACGTCATCTGATAATGCAGTATTTATTTTTGTGGCATCACTGATTTGAGAAAACCTTTCATTTCATTTATGAAAACAATGCCGATTTAATTTTTAATTATCAGCAAATTTTAATCAAAAAACATGTTTCAGGAAAATTTAACTGTCCTTTGTCAGAAGCCTGTTCAAAATCCTTTCATATATGGTATTTCATTCGTCTTTCTGCGTTTCGTATTTTCTTAGAAAAAGGGATGTTGACAGGAGAAATAATAGTATATATAATATGATTGTAGATTAATTTAATAAATAATATGATTGTAGATTATTTTTCACAATTGCATTAAAACATAATTTACTTTCCTTTCATTTCGGTTCGGGTTGCGGTTGACTTCAAATGGAATTTGCGGGTTCGGGCCGGCTGCAACCCGATCACGTATGACTCTAGCCCGTAGCACTTGATTTTTGGAGTGTTGACGAAGCCTCTACGCTGATTAAGAGCCTACGCTAGTCACGCGAAGAAACGCTCAAGCTAATCTTAAGTCTATGGGAAGGTTCTTGCGCGATTTCTCGATTGAATTTTAATATTTTTAAATGATTTTTTTTGCATGGGATAGCCGAAGCCGATCCCTAACGTTGTTAGTTTTTACTTTTTTGATTTTAGCTACAGTTTTTTTTATAAGCGGACATTTCCAATTTCGGAACCGGTTGGAACCGGTTCTGAAAATGAAAGTACTCTTATATAAAAAAAACTGGAACCAAAATCGAAAAAGTAAAAACTAACAACGTTAGAGATCGACCTCAGCTATCCCATGCAAAAAAATTAATTTAAAAATATTAAAATGCGAGCGAGAAATCGCACAAGCACCTTCCCATAGACTTAACATTAGCTTGCGCGTTTTTTCACATGACTGATGTAGGCTCTTAACTGTGACTGGTTGTTTGCGAGCTGGACTTCCCAGCTAGTATTAACGTCTAGTTTGTACTGCGTGTTTGCCCCTTTATCATCGCAGATACAGATGATTTAAGAAAAAGGGATCTGCTTCTAATCTCGGTTGATCTTAAGAAGATAATAACCATATCACCAACCTTTGAGTTAAGGGGGAAATTGCGTTTTCATTTCAGAACATTTCGAACTCTCAAGGTAACGAGCTATAAATACCTATCTGTGTCAGGGTCATTATGATCACATGATATTGCAAAAGTACTATTATTCTCGCTGATAAGACAATATTTAGAATTAAACAAGCTTAGATAATATTTTTGGCAAGTTTACTTTTTTTTTCGAGTAATTTTTTTATTTTTATTATTTTAATTTTTTATATTCTTTTATTATCCGAATTTTTTTGTGGAACCTTGTATTTTATCTACAGATTTGTATATATGTTACGGCTAAAGTAAGAATGAAGGCAAACCTAGGTTTAACCGTTTAAAGTGGGGATTACCAAGGATTTGCGGCTAAAGCCCGAAAAGTTCCCAACGCTTCCATCTTTAACTGGCTAAAGCTGGGTCTAACCAGTCCTAGTCGGTTACAGCCCGAAGTTCAGTTATATATGTTTATAAAGCAATATATTATAAGGTAATACATATATAAAAGTAAACCATGATCATTACAGGTCATTAATTTTTTAATGGACTGTAGTTTATTAATATATTCAAACAGCGGTGAGTAACTTATGTATGTGTGCTTCGTGCACATAAACCGAAAAAAAATCACTGGACACACGAAACTCGCTCTGCAGCAATCTCTAGAATGCACGAAATTCATTCAAGCAGCGGTCAGTAACTTATGTATGAGTGCTTCGCGCACATTAACCGAAAACGAACATCACTGGAACAAAACTCGCTGTACAGACAGGGCCCGACTAGCAAGTTTTTGTGCCCAGGGCACTTTCAATTTTTCGTGCCCCCTTAGATTGGTTGATTTACTGATAGTATTTTTTTTTTTTTACATATAGCACGCTTATTCAGAAGGTGTCAACTCAAAAAATTACTCTAATTTTCGGCCTATAATCCACGGATCGAACAATTATGTTTCGACCCAGAAATTTTATTTATATAATGTAACTTACCAAACCGCTGTAAATATTTAACTTAAGTTTTTAAATAAAATTTCTAGGTCGAACATAATTGTTTGATCTGCGGATTATAGGCCGGAAATTACGGGACGTTTTCCGAAAATTTGAAAAATGGTTCCAGGAATAAAAATAAAATATTTTTCTATTATTTATTTAAGTGAACTTTTAACCATAGATTGAGATATATTTTTGTCATTTTATCGTATTAATATTTCAAATATCACATTTTTTTTCAGCTGTGTCACTTTCGAAAAAATGTGCAATATGATACAATTGAATGACTTGATAAATACAACACATCAATTACTAGAAAATAATGATAAGAAGTCTACTTATTAATGATGTTATTAATATTAAATTATAAAACCAAGTCAGAGTTTCCCCCAGGTTTGAAAAGGGGCAGGGTGCTGCTGATGAGAAAAGGGCACTTTTTTTAGTCTTAAGGGCACTTTTTGGATTTTTGAAGGCACATTTCAGATTCTTAAGGGCACTTTTTTTAATTGTTAAAAGTATTCTTTTGTTTTTTAAAGCTACTTTTGATATTTCAAAGTCAAAACACTCTTTTTAAGACAACATTGAGTCAGTTTTTATTATGAAAGCAATTATTTTAATGCAAAAAGGAGAAAGGGCACTTTTTTTTATGAGGGCAAGAAGGGTGCTAATTATTTTACTGGAAGGGGCAAGAAGGGTGCTAATTCTTTTTATGAGGGGCAAGAAGAGTGCTATTTTGTAAACCAAAGGGCAGGCAGGGTGCAGCACCCTTCTGAAACTGTCTGGGGGAAACTCTGACCAAGTTGATACTGAGTGCAAACAAAAGTGCTAAAATAAATAAAAACGTTGTCACAATTATGATTTTTTTAAATGGAATTTTAGATGAAATTATGAAATTTTTCGTGCCCCTCAGAAATTTCGGGCCCAGGGCATGGGCCCCGGGTGCCCGTGCGATAGTCAGGGCCTGTGTATAGAAATCCCTAGAATGCACGAAATTCATTCAAGAAGCAGTAAGTATCTTATGTATGAGCGCTTCGCGCATATTAACCGAACAAGTAATATAAAAAAAAAAAGTCAATTCCTACTTTTTAATCATAAATATATAAAATAAATCCGTGCAACATTAATGTCCTACGTTATCTTTATTGAACATTATTTTATAATCATCGTTGCGGTATTAGGTAGCTTTCAATACAAAAAAGTCCTTCCGGCCTGTACCGGGAGGAAAAGGTAGCTTTCCTATATCTTCGTTTTAAAATTTTAGCTAATGTTACACGAAAACAGCAAGTTAAAATGCAAAGAATCGTTCACAAAAGATTCGTTATTACTGAATTTGAATAAGAATTTCGCCAAATTATTGAGCAATAGCCAAATTGGCTTCATTTATAAAGACTTATTTTGGTCGCAAATTTGGCGATATTTCGCCAAATGTCACAAATTTCGCCAATTTTGTCTCCAATGTCGCCAATTTTGGCGCTAACGGATATGAATATATAGTTTTATGCGTATGATTGGGAAAATTATTACAACAATGAAAGAAAATAATTTGCGAGTAATCACGTTAATGTGCTGTTTTGTTTCAAAATGTCAGCCACCCTAGAATTTCAAACTGCTCTATCTCAGCCATTTTTTAAGATAGAGGTAAACCAAAAAATGCTCTGGAATCCTTGTATCAAGGCCTAACACGTAATTAAAAAATAAATTTGAATTTTTAAATTTTTTGTATATTTATTTTAGATTTTAAGTTAATTTAAATCTTTAAATGGCCGCCATCTTGAAACAAGATGGCGGACCAAGCTAGCCAACGAACTCGGTCGAGACATTAGTGACCTTAATACACACAATTAGTTTCATCAAAATGGATTCATAAATACGGGCGTTATCGTATGACATAATTCAGATATATATATATATATATATATATATATATATATATATATATATATATATAATCCAGCAAAAACATGATTTTGGCCTGAACTAGCACCACCCCACTCACCAGAAACAAGACAACACAAGAAAACACTGTAGAACATATATGTAAAAATAAACATAAACAAGCTGCGGCCTCATCAGCAGTGGGTAAATTCAAAGGCAGCCAAGCATCCGAACAAAAAGATTAACAATTAGTGGCAGTGGGTTTCGGCCAGAGCTCTGCGTAGCAAAAATTCAAAATGTACAGAAACATATTTGAACACTACTTAACAATGCTTAAATACTTAAATTTCGATGGGGATTTTGATGTGATTTCTCAAGAAATTTACCCTGACTCATTAGTATTAAAGAAAACTAATGATGATAACAAGCTCGCAAATTATCTTGATCTAAAAATTTTGATTAAAAATAGTTTACAAATTTCAGTTTTTGATAAGCGTACCAGTTTTCCGTTTACTGTGAATCATTTAATTCATTGGTCTTCAAATATTCACAAACGTGTATATATAAATATTATAATTGGTCAAATTTACCGTTTTTACAGAATTTGTTCAAATAAAAACCTGTTAAATAAGGAACTATTTTATTTTATCAGTCATTTATATTATAAAAACAATATCCCTCTAAAATTTATCAAAAAATATTCAGATTTTGCAGACTGCCTCCATTATTGATAGATTGCTTACATTCAACAGTAAATGACTCGTAATTCCTAAAGCCTGAAAAGGACGGTTTTATGATGATGGCTGTGTTTGTTGGCATCCGACGTGGAACGATTCTGGATTGTGTACTGAATAACGGATTTGGTTTGTTTATCGTGTATTACTTTTAGGTAGCTTTCAATACAAAAAAGTATAAAGCTACCTATTGCAGCCGTTCGGAGGAAAGCAGTTCCGGAAAATTTCGATATATTTTCACCGATCATGACCCCCAGACCCCAAAACCACCCTCCGTCCAAATGTTGATTTATATATATAGATATATCCATATACACTGTAAAAAAAAACCGGAAGAAAAAACTGCAAAAAAGGCTGTTAATATTTCACCTAGCAATCAAACACAGCTCTTTCGTTAATTTACAGTGATTACAGCTGTATAGATAGCGACATCTGTCGGCGTTGTTGTCATTACCTCAAACGAGGGGAATAAACACATTTAGATCAGCGGCAGGTGCAATAATGAAGTGACGCTTCGATTCTACGAGAAATGGCCGCCATTAGGAGCGAGCCTTAAAGTTGTAACAATTACACCTGATAATGGATTACAAACATATTTCAAAGAGTAAAAGTAAGTTTTATCTTTGTTTTCTTATATTATTGTTTTAATAATATCATATAAATTCTGTTATATATTTATACGATACTAATTTTGTTTTTAAACCACGTGTATATCACAGCAGGAACTTTCACGTCATTTGTCTAAAATAAATATTTTGTTTTAAATCGTAAAAATAGATGATTTTGCTTAGTTATGTTGTTTTTTACTGTACCTCAGTATGTTCTTCTAGAACTTTGTTATTATTACGTATAATTTGAGTTTAAGTATCACAGGGAAACTTTATGCAAGCATTTTTTTTTTTTTTTTTTTAAACAAGATCCCTGTTTTTAGCTATGCCTTATTACGCTATTATATATTTTTCAAAACTCCAGTTCATACGTTGGCATTCGAATATACTTTCTAAATCCTATAAATATTTTACCAGCTACAGTTTTCGGTTCACTTTGGACAGTAATTTAAGTATTTTTATTTATTTAATATATTTAGCCGATATTTCGAACAGTGATTTATTTTCCATTTTCAAATCATTTATTATGAGTAATCTGGATGCACTATTTTATTAATTCCTAAAATATTCCTTGTTTGTTTACTGTCGCAGCAGTAATTTGAAGCAACTCGTTTAATGTTTTTGTCCATTATCTATTTATTTTTTACGCTTAATTTTAAAGTTTTTATGTGAACAGATTTTTTTTATTATTATTTTATTCTACGTTTCTTGAACTCATAAGTGTTTTTTTTTCTCCCCGTGTTCATTTTTCAATCAGACCTGATATTTATGGAATTAAATGTAGACTTATAAAATTATCTTAGCATAAAATAAGTTTTTTATCAATATAAAGTTTCCATATCAGCAAGTTGCGTACAAGGTCTTGTTATTAATTATATATGAATGATAGTTTAAATATCAGAAAGTTTTGCATGTTCGTGTTGAGGGGTGGAGGAAATAATGGCTACATTGAATAAACAAAAATATTTAAATAGATACAAAAAATAACCCTAAATTTGTTGGAAGAAAAAAATATATATATGCATGATTTAAATTAGTGGGTATTTTCAAATACAAACAAACGGTTAAACAAAGTCCTGTAAAGAAATACTGAATAATTAAAAGCTAGATAAAGTAAAATCTTCCTTTGTTATGATTTATTGAAAAAACATTTTATCTCTATAGGCAAATGACTAAAATTTTTGTGGGTGATATACTTGACCAAAAACCGAAATTTGTATCGTATATATGTATAACAGAATGTATTATATAATAATGATATTAAAATAATGATATAAGTAAACAAAAAGGTAATACTTAGTGCCCAAAGTCTTTGAAATATGTCTCAGGTTAAAATAAGAAAAAAAAAAACAATACACGGAGAGGGAGGGGGGAGGGGGGGTAAAATATCAACAACAAATGCTGTAAGTTTTACAGTGATTCTGTTAAAATTGCATTAAAATTAACAGCAAAAACGGCTGTAAAATTAACAAATCTGCTGTAAAATAAAAAAAACTGAACTGCTGTAAAATTAACCGCAAAAAATGCTGTGAATTTACAAAAGTGCTGTTTATCCATGAAAAACAAAACTGCTGTAAATTCACAGCAAAATATGCTGGCACCCGTATTGCCAGCATTTTTTGCTGTAAAAATACTGTGATTTTTTTTACAGTGTATATATATATATATATATATATATATATATATATATATATATATATATATATATATATCTGACTTATGTCATACGATAACGCCCGTAATTATGAATCGATTTTGATGAAACTAATTGTGTGTATTAAGGTCACTAATGTCTCGACCGAGTTCGTTGGCCAGCTTGGTCCGCCATCTTGTTTCAAGATGGCGGCCATTTAAAGATGTAAAATAACTTAAAATCTAAAATAAATATACAAAAAATTTAAAAATTCAAATTTATTTTTTAATTACGTTTTAGGCCTTGATATAAGGATTCCAGAGCTTTTTTTGGTTTACCTCTATCTTAAAAAATGGCTGAGATAGAGCAGTTTGAAATTCTAGGGTGGCTGACATTTTGAAACAAAACAGCACATTAACGCGATTACTCGCAAATTATTTTCTTTCATTGTTGTAATAATTTTCCCAATCATACGCATAAAACTATATATTCATATCCATTAACGCCAAAATTGGCGACATTGGCGACAAAATTGGGCGACATTTGGCGAAATATCGCCAAATTTGGCGATCAAAATAAGTCTTCATAAATGAAGCCAATTTGGCTATTGCTCAATAATTTGGCGAATTTCTTATTCAAATTCAGTATTAACGAATCTTTTGTAAACGTTTCTTTGCATTTTAGCTTGCTGTTTTCGTGTAACATTAGCTAAAATTTTAAAACGAAGATAAAAATAATTAATCATAATAATCACTCAAGCGTGCTGGTTGGGAGAGCATAATAATATATAGAAATCAACATTCTTGAATGAAATCTGGTAAATTCGATTTTTGAAGGAATTGGAGAAATGCAGTAAATATCATTTCTTGTTACGAGATTCTGGTGTATTTCAGGTAAAATAATACTAACGATTTGTCTTTTTCTTGGTTTAATATACGAACACATAACACGCAGACAGACACATCAAACACTAAATAGATATTAAACATTAATTAAAATATTCTAGAATAAATTTTAGGAAGCGACATTTTGCTTCCATTTCGATCCGAGCACCTCATGATACCGAAATTAATTCTCTTCTGTCACAGAGGGGACTCCCCGGTAGACAGACAGTCGGCGCCAATCTCCGCCGCTCACGTGATTTGCAACACACTGCCCCACCATGAACATAGGGGTGTTCATCACTAAACATATATATATAACAATACAAATTAAATGAAATACAATCATTAAATAATAATACAAGTTATACAAATTAAATCAAATACAAATATAGAATAATAATAAAATTATACATACTTCAAGGCTAATTTAAAAAAAGAGAGAGTTCAACACTAATTCAACTAAATAAAGAAATAAGAAAATTTATATTAGAGTTCAGTTATTAAAGTTCAAATTTTATCTCAGTCCATTATAGTTCAAGATTGAAAAGCAGTTGTACAGGTCTGTTCAATATGGACTTTTCAGTCTTAATTTTACAGGCTCTCACCTTGCCATCTCTTCCAGGAAATATTTCTATAATTTTACCTAAACTCCAGAAATTTCTGGGTAATTTATCATCTTTAATTAAAACAACATCATTTATTTTAAATTGGGGAAGATTGGTTTTATTTAAACTTTGGTGGGCTGACCTCAAATTTAATAAGTATTCATTCTTCCATCTAGACCAAAACAGCCGCATCAATTTTTCCCGATAGTTAAAGGCTTTAAGCAATTCTTTCCTAGAAGAGAAATTAGAGTCAAGGTGAAGCCGTACGGGGGGGGGAGAGAAGATATTCTTCTCCCTATTAAAAAATGGGCAGGAGTTAATGGTAGGGGGTCCTGCCTTTCATCACTTATGTATGTCATGGGTCTGGAGTTCACCATTCCTTCAACCTCAATAAGTACTGTATGCAACTCATTAAGGGTCAGAGAAGATCTGCCCAATGTCTTCCGCAGCGCAGTTTTTACAGACCTTACCATTCTTTCATAAAATCCGCCCCACCAGGCGGCCCTTTCCACTATATACTTCCATTTTATGTTATTGGAAGCAAAAAATTCTTTCACCTCTGGATGAGTCACTATAGTCCATAGTCTCTTAAGTTCTATTTCAGCGCGTTTAAATGTTCGTGCGTTATCGGAATAAATAACAGAGCATAATCCACGACGAGCGATGAACCGTCTAAAGGCAAGTAAGAATGTTTGTGTTGACAAATTGTCAACAAGTTCCAGGTGGATATTTCTTGTTACAGCACACGTTATTAGCAATATATACTGTTTGCTGTCAGAATCTTTGACAAATAAAGGTCCTGCAAAATCGACTCCTATTACGCTATATGGAGCTGACTGTTCGACACGATCAGGTGGCAATGGAGCTATCGTCTGGTCTCCTGGAATTGATGAAAACCTTTTGCAAATAATGCATTTTTTCAGTTGATTTTTTATTGTTTGTCTAGCCTTTATTACCAGAATTTTTCTCTCACTTGTACGAGGGTGTGAGAAACCGCTGAATGAAATACTCTAACATGAGCATCCCAAATTATCAATTCGGAAAACTTCGTTTTGGACGGAAGAATTATCGGGTGTTTTTCATCCGTTGAAAAATCAGCTTTCCCAAGTCGACCAGAGACACGCAGGACGCCTTCGGAATCAAGGAATGGGTTCAAACAAAGCAAGTGCGAGTCTTTTGGAAGAGGTTTGGCATTTTTTAAACACTGTATTTCATTAGAAAAAAATTCACTTTGAACTAGCCTTATCCAATACAGCTCTGCTTCTCGAAGATTTTCTGGTGTAAGTGCACAGACTTTCTCGTGATTGCCCTTTAGCAATTTTATAAAATATATCACGTAAGCAGTGACTCTTAACAATTTTTTTAGGCTACTAAATTTTTCTATATCAATTATTTTTTCATTAACAATGATTGAATTAACTATTATTTCGCCTTTGCATTCATTTTTAATTTCTGGAATGAATGATTTGATTTTTAGCTTATTTTCTTTCGGCCAATCAATTTCGGGATTAATAAGCCACTCAGGACCATACCACCAGCGTCTTGAATTTATTAGCTCTTTGGAAGAGAGCCCCCTAGTAAGCATGTCTGCCGGGTTATCCTTGCTATTAACATGCCGCCAAGAACTAGGATCGGTCATTTCCTGAATTTCTGCTACGCGGTTTGCGACATACGGTTTCCACTTGGCGGCCGATCCCTTAATCCAGTGCAAAACTATAGTAGAATCGGACCACAAAATTATATTTTCAATATAACTGAAAAGATGTTTAATATGGTTGGCAATTCTGGCAGCTGTTAAAGCTCCTAAGAGCTCCAATCGCGGTAAACTAACCTTTTTTAAAGGAGCAACTCGCGATTTTGAAATTATATAGCAAGTATTAAAATAGCCTTCTGATGTCCTGTAACTAAAGTAGGCTACAGCTCCGTAGGATTTTAACGAGGCATCAGAAAACACATGAACTTGAACTTTGTTTACTGTTACATCTGAATCAAAATAATATCTAGGTATTTTCATATTTTCTAGTAGTTTTGTTTCTTTATACCACGTTTGATATTTATTTACAATTTCTTCGGAAAATGTGTCATCCCAGTCAAGACCAGATTCCCACAATTCCTGCAAGAGGAGCTTAATTCTAATCATAAAGGGATTGAGGAATCCGATAGGATCAAATATTTTAGCAGCAGTGTGGAGAACGTGTCTTTTGGTGAATTTTAAATCACCGTTTGACGCTAAAGATGTCAAATCTATGGACAGAAAGTCCTCCTTATTGTTCCAATTTATTCCTAGTATTTTAAGGTTTGATTGTTTTTCTTCTATTTCAATTACAGGGTCGGCATTCTTCCACTGTTCCTTTAATTCTACAGAATTGGAGTTAAATTTCCGTAACTTCATATTCGCGTCTTTAAAAATTGAAACTGCACAAGATGACAGCTTAAAAGCTTCTGGTACCGTAGATGCTCCGTGAATCAAGTCATCTACGTATAAATAATTATCTAACATGTGGTATGCGATGGGATTGGCCTCTTTATAATTTTTAATGTGTTTTTTTAGAGTTGAAGCTAAAACATAAGGAGAACTGGTGAGGCCAAAACAATGTCGATTAAAATGATATAAGGTTGGTGGTTTATTTATGTCGCAGTCATCAAAATATATAAAACATAAATAATCTCTGTCACTCCTCGATACCTCTATTTGCAGGAAGGCTCGGGCCAAATCCCCACAAAAAGCAATTTTATGCCGCCTGAAATTCAGTATAACATCTACGAGATTAGGATTTAAATTTTCCCCAGAGAAAAGACATTCATTTAAACTTTTGTTACTACCCTGTCGACTGCTCGCATCATAAACAATTCTAGTTTTAGAGCTAGAAGATTTTTCCCTAAAAACCGCTCTATGAGGCATTACATAATTTACAGAACAATTATCATTACACTTTTGAATAATTCCCTCATTCAATTGTTCCTTCATAATTTCATTATATCTTAAAAATAAAGATTGATCATCTTTTAACCGTCTTTCCAAAACTGCAAATCTTTTTTCCGCGACTTGGTAATTGTTACATAAATTTTGTCTATCCGTATCGCATCGCCACAAAAGTGGTGCTACATACCTACCATTTTCGAAACATATTTCCTTCTCGAATTTATTTATGACCTCAAAATGTTCATCATCTTGTTTATCTTTTTGATTAAATAGAAACGATTCCATTTCTCATAAGTTTCTTAAGTCATTATCTATTGACGAGCATATTATTTTTAAACAGGAAGTACTCTGTAATTTAGCGCCATAAATTCTACCTACTAAAGTTTTTCCAAATATCGTTGGTTGAATAAACAACGATTGATTTATTTTTTTAACTTCTCCAATTATCGTTGAAAACATATAATCAGCACCTAAAAGAATTTGGATGGGTTTTGCATGAATAAATGTGTCAGCAAATTCATTTTCATTAAGACCGAGTTTATTTATTAACTGAGAATCAACTGAGGCGATAATTTTCGCTCCGCTAATGACCTCTGACACAAGCGCTTCAATTTGTATGTCAGCGTAGGGGGGAACGCGACTGCGTACTGTAATATTCACAACATCGAACTCTTGTTCTATGGCTTTGCGATTTCCGAACGTATAAACTAGAAGCCTTTCCTTTTTCCTAGGTTTTAATTTCAAAGCTGTCGCTAGACTTTTTGTAAGGAACGTTCTAGAAGAGGCCGAGTCATATAAAAGCCTCGTATATAAGGTTTTAGAGATACCTAGCACCTGTACACAAGCAGTTTGTAATAATGTTGAATATTTTTCGGAGGAATTTTGAGTCTTAATAACTGACGATAATACAGTTTGGTTTTCGAGAATTCGGGAAGATTCGGGTGTTTCTGCATTCTCAACGGAACGATTTTTATCTTTCTTAGTGGGGCAAAATAAATAATTATGCTGATAACTTTGGCATAATTCGCAAGGTTGAATTTTTACTTTACAAGAAGATAATAGGTGATTTTTATTCAAACATCGATAACACCTCCCACTTCTTTTTAACTTATAACGTTTTTGTTCGTCCGAGATTTCCTTACATTTTAGACTATAATGATTTGAATTGCAAAATATGCAAACATTTTTTACAACCGTGTTAAGCGCGACTGAAGTGGGAACATTAGTTTTTAATCTAGTCGGATTTTTTCTTTCCCATCGAGATGTTTCATTATTTTTCAAGGAAATTCCTGACACCGCGTTAGCCGCTTCTCGTGATTCTATTTCAAACTTTATAAAATTCATTAATTCATTGACGTCACCAGATTTATCAACATTTTTTTTTCTTTGAAATTCTACAACCAAATTATGGGGTAATTGCCTTAAAATTATTGGAATAAGTAAATATCCGAAATTATCTGAAGCCATCCCCATCGCTTGTAAATTTCTAATGCTAACTTCACATTCATCGTACAATTCTCGTAACGATCTGGTATTTGAAGCAGACTTTACAGGCTCAATTTCTAATAGTTTATTTATAAACCCACTAATCAAATATTCTGTTTTTCCATATCTGTTTTCTAGTAAATCTAGAGACGATTTATAATTTTGTTCATTTAGAGCAAATCCTGAAATCGTTTTATAAGCTTCTCCTGACAGAAACGATTTCAAATATATGAATTTTTCAATGCTACTCAAGTTTTCATTAGAATCTATAGTACTTTTAAAACTATTTATAAATTCAAGAAATGTGTTAGGATCACCTTTAAATATTGGTATAGTTATCTTGGGTAAATTTATTGTAGGTGATCGTGTATTAGGATACGGAATTGTACTGGCATTTGTACTGGCATTTGATGCAGTACTTGTATTGCTCAGTTCAGCGTTAGCTTTAAACTTTTTTAATTTTCCTTTAATTTTAAATTTTGCTTCATTAATGGTATCGTCATACTCAATACTGTTTTGAATTTCTGCTTCAAAAAGAGTAGTATCAGATACAGGCCCGTAGCTAGGTGGGGACCAGGTCGGGCAAAGCCCGACCTGCAAAAGATTTTGCCCGACCTAGCGTGAAACTTTACATCCCGATTAAAACAACATTAAATTTCTATTTTTTTTAAAAATATTTTTTTGTCTAATCTAGTGTGAGACTGGACATTCCGATCACTTTATCAGCCCATAGATATAGTAATATAGTTATTCCTATATCTATGTATCAGCCACTATTTCACTTTAAATTCCCAATTTTTTCCATCTTCTTGCCAGATCTAAGCAAAGAGGATCCCCCCCCCCCTCCTCCTCCCAATTTCGTTTTTAAACTGGAAACAAAACCAGAAAAATTTTCATCTATAAACCTTCTTTTTTCTCTATTTCTTTAACAGACAACAGACCTGTCAGGGATAGTCACGTAGGACATTCCCCGCTTTGTTGCTTTGTAGAAATTACACCGTACCGGAGGATATTCCTGCCCGTACCGACCCAGCAACAATTTTGTATTGACTGATATCCATAAAGCTTGCTTTCTTTGTAGAATTGTCACCATGTGAAATTTATCTAAAGAAAGCGGGGTTGAAACCAAAGGCTTCTGAATCTGAAAATAAAGCGAAACCACCTAAAATAATGTTTTTGAATTTATCGTACATGACAGGTTTGCTGCTTCTTTCATGGAACTGGTTCCAATTCCATGAAGCAGATTGTTATGTTTACTTGTTTGCTTTGGGAAGTAGGGACTAATGCCTTTCATTCTTCTGATCTTTCCTTACATATTAGTGAATAATAAAAATTTGTGAAATCTATGTCACAATAAAAAAATTATAGGAGGAGTTTTTCAGCGTAAAGAAGAAATGGAATTGCAATGAAAATATCATCTTTAACCAATAGAATATAAAATTTGTTTTAATTAAATGATATAAATTTAATTTATAATTTACAGAAATTTACAGAATTATCTGTGAATTGTTTTTAATATACATGTGTCTTAAGTTATATATATATATATATATATATATATATATATAGTATATATATATAGATATAGATTTTTTTCCCACGGGTTTTACAAGTAGTGGTTAGTAGAGGAAATTATTACCGCGTTACACGTTTGAATGTATTTCACTTTAAATAACTTTCATGTAACATAACATAAATAACTTTTCATCTTAAAGTTCAAAATCTTCAAGGAATGAAATAATATCAATCAACAATAAATCAAGGAACAAAAAGAAAAATGTAACGATATGATATTGTTAAGTTGTTAAGTATACTTAGATTTTATAAATGTTTTATTTCGCGTAAAATATATTCTTTAAAGGAATTTATTTGCAGATATCGAGATAATATGATAAAAGTAGCTTAAAAAAGTTCATACTTTTGCTTACGGCTTGAAAATATTTATAATAATGAACAAAATAACAAATTAAATCCATCATAGGCGCCGACTACAAGGCAATAGAAATTCTCTGGAAATTTTCACAGAGGCATCACACCCCCCCCTCCTCCTCTGGAAATAAAAATTAATAGAAGGTCTGTCCCTTTATCTGTTCAATCTACTCTTCCCCGACGCCCCCCCCTCCATGAAATTTTTAAAAGTTGGCGCCTTTGAAATAAACCAATCATTATTTCAAATTTAAAGAATAAAATATGCCGGGCTACTTACGATTTTACAAATCCAAATTAGTTATCTTCTGACACATTCACAAAGTCATTCACTATTCTTAAATTCAAAAATGTTTCAGGTCCTCTTATTAAAAACAAAGAAATTAAATAGTGTTTTCCATTTTTTTGTAAAAGCAAATCAGTTTTCAGAAAATGACCGTCAAATTTAAAGAAATAAACCAATTTTCTGGACATGACAGTCTGATAAAGTTCATAAGAGAGAAATCGATTACAACTCAAAATCTGTAGAAAAGTGAAAAACGTTATTCGATTTTAAATCATTTTAGTAGTTAAAACTTGTAAATTTCATGCTTTTATGTATAAAAATGGCAGTGCGAATATAGCAAAAAAGTTCCGTGTTTTTCAGCCGGAAAAAATTGTATATATATATATAGAGAGAGAGAGAGAGATAGCATAAACAATATGTATAGCTCTTTTCAAGAAATATACGGCGATTGAAGAAATGGCGATGTTTTATAGGAAATGGACAGTGAAATAAATAAAATTAAAAAATATTTTATATTTGCACAGACTCTTCGACACTAAACATTCTGCTTAAATAGTGTTTATTATTATTTTTTTAATGTAGCAAGGAACAAACAAACAAGTTGGAAATGTACGTTAAACGAGACAAATGAGGTGCGACCGTACTATAACTAGTTTTACAATGTAAAAAAATTATCTTTATTATTTCTGTGAAATGAATTATATCGTCTGTTACGAGCGAAATGAGCATGCCTTTTTTTCTTATTAGTGATGCCACGTTTACAGATGCGAATTTTTTTTTCGACACCAGACAGCGCTGCAAAATTCAACATGAGATATTGCTTTACGAATGATTACCTCCTTGGTTTAATATTTCTATGACTCATGATGAACGAATCTCTTGTGTTTATTTACTTTAATGGATTGAGATATTCGGCTATTAACCTAATTTCTACTAAAGTTATCTCAGAATCTATACATTTTTTAATGTAACTCATCTCTCGAGCAAACACTTTTTTTGAATGATCTTTCTAAAAATGTAACTTTTATGCAATTTTATTCGAAGAAATAATGTTGAATAAAAATGACCGCTTGGCATATGAAAAAAAGAAGTGTTTAGCAGGTTAGCCCGTATTTGTCTTCCTCAGTCACCTGACTTGCGCTTTTATTATATAGGTTACGTATGATAGGATTTAATAGACTAAAGTAAACTTTTTTAATATCTTTTTAAGTTGTGATTCGATTTTCACAAAATTTTAAATGACTCGACAAAATTTTATAACGATTCTATATATTTAATTTTAAACCATTCGTTTGGGTAGTTTTTGTTTTTTGCGGACGGACCAGACGACGACTATAGGTGCTACGCATTCATATAATTACGAACGCACCTAAACTGGGATTTTTTTGTCTGAAACTGAGACAGCACTGGGTTGTGCTAATTAGATCTTGAATAATCTATGTTTAATACTTTAAACATAAATGATTCCGTGTTATTGTAGCAAGTGTTGATGCAGTGTAATTTACCATACAGTGTTAACAATATTTACATTAATTCTGTATTAATCTTAATAATCTCTTCTAAAAATCCATTTAAAAAAATTATGAAAATATATTGTTTTTATGCTATTTTTTCCATAATTTACTGCTTTTTCAGAACTCGACACAGAATAACAAATAACAACAGAAGCGTGAGAATTTTAAGACTTTATCTGTTTGAAAAACCAGAGCGTCAGTATGCAATTTTGAATTTTCTGCCTCCTATACAAGTTCCTTTTATTATTATTATTTCTTCATTTTGTTTCATTTGTAATGCTTATAGTTAGGATTGCACAAAAAAGTTTTTAACTTGACTTCAAGACTGCTATTAAATCGCCTGTCACAAACAAGCGCCATCAAAGCAGCCGAATTGCTCAGCACCCTTTAGTACTTAAGTGTTTTTTGACTTTGACTTTCTGACACATCACTGGACCACCTGTGGTGTGAAATTGTGTTACCCGTCCTCTGATCTCTGAAATATAAATAGAGAAGTAGTATGAACTATTTTCTGAAAGAAAGATTTTGACAATTTTACAATGGGACGATAATAGGTGCAATTTGTCGCTCCTGTGATTGTGCCGACAGCGGGCCTCTGTTTGTGCAGTGAAAATCCGCTTTAGTGACTCTTGAAAATCCGCTTGTGAAAATAATGCATTCTGCCTTACAGTTTTGTTTAACCGTTGTGGTTTCCAGATGCTAATCAGTTTTTGGTGACAGTGAAAAAAAAAGTTTCTCGTTTTAAAAGTTGTATATATTATATTTGGATAAGTATGTATCTGTGAACGGAACGGATTACTTTATCTGTGAATACAAGTTATATTTGAAAATATGGATATCCGTTCATTTATGTATAAGAAGCGTCGACTAGAACAGAAAATAGAGAGTCCTGCTCCGGAATATTGTGCAAATAGTAATGATAAAAATTCATTATCATTAACTGGACCTACTACAAGTAAACCTGATATTCTCGATCTCGATTTGCCTAAAAGAGACGAGCCAATTCGACAAATTATTTTGAAGGAATTCCCACGAAAAAATCAACGTTCTTTTCGAGCTGCATGGTATAAGCAATTTGAATGGCTGGAGTATTCTGTGGCAAAGGACGCAGCATTCTGTTATGCGTGTAGACATTTTAACCGGTTCGGATCCAAAGAAGCCGCATACACCGAACATGGTTTTAAAACTTGGAAAAATACTTTAGACAATGGCCGCGGTTTTCCAAAACACGAAAAATCAGAAGCTCACATCCAAGCCATGGCAAAGTGGAAAAAAAAAACAGATTCGAGTTAATTCCTCTACATCTGTATCGACTTTAATCAATGAAAATGTATTGGAAAAACATCCATGAAATGAAAATTTAAAAAAATATTTTTTCATTATCGGTAAAGACATTCTCGTTACTTGTTCTATTCATTTTATTCATTCTGTTTTTTCTTTCTCATATCTTTATTGCGTGATGTAAATATAACGAAAAATCATTTAATAAATTGTACTTGAATGCATTTATTAATATAAACGAACATAAAACCTACATAAATTTAAATTACTTAATTAAAAGGAAACAACTTATTTACGTTATGTAAATGTAAAAATTTTATTTATGTGTCTCTGATATATTTTTATTGTGTCTTGGAACAAACATTAAAAATTTCATTCTGTCTTTGGAGAGATCTTAAGTTTTAAATGAGAAAAAATTACATTAAAAGTACAGTACATATTTTTCGAGGTATAAGAGACGTGAAAAAAAATTAAGAAATAATCTGCCCCCCCTGAAAAAATATTTGCCCCACCTAGAAGTAAGGTCTAGCTACGGGCCTGATCAGATATTAACTCTTCAATTTTAGGATTTATTAACTTTAATTCATCTTGTTTTTCAATTAAATTGTTCAAATATTCCGAGAGTGTCTCAAAATCATTTTCACTTTCTAAATCTACACTTTCCATAAATGTTTCAATTTTTGTAATAAATTTCGTACAGGCAGTTTTAATTACCTTGCGCTTTGATTTTAATTTTTCGAGATTCATTTTTAAAAACAAATAAAAGATACAGTACCTGATTTTGCCGGGATATAATCTTAATCCAGTAAGTCGTCTTCGAAAATGTTGAACTTAATCTTTATCATGAACTTTAATATTAAAGCTCCCGGGTTTGTTGTAACCATAAAAATAATTAATCATAATAATCACTCAAGCGTGCTGGTTGGGAGAGCATAATAATATATAGAAATCAACATTCTTGAATGAAATCTGGTAAATTCGATTTTTGAAGGAATTGGAGAAATGCAGTAAATATCATTTCTTGTTACGAGATTCTGGTGTATTTCAGGTAAAATAATACTAACGATTTGTCTTTTTCTTGGTTTAATATACGAACACATAACACGCAGACAGACACATCAAACACTAAATAGATATTAAACATTAATTAAAATATTCTAGAATAAATTTTAGGAAGCGACATTTTGCTTCCATTTCGATCCGAGCACCTCATGATACCGAAATTAATTCTCTTCTGTCACAGAGGGGACTCCCCGGTAGACAGACAGTCGGCGCCAATCTCCGCCGCTCACGTGATTTGCAACAGAAGATATAGGAAAGCTACCTTTTCCTCCCGGTACAGGCCGGAAGGACTTTTTAAATTGCGGCAACGTGGCTGAATTGGTTGTGTGTATTTTCGAAGAGACATTTGTTTCAACTATGGTGATTCAGTATTGTGATATTGGTACAGCATTCGCTTATATTGTGGCGTAGGGTACGGTGGGGTTAGCGTCTGTTAAGTAGTGTTCAAATATGTTTCTGTACATTTTGAATTTTTGCTACGCAGAGCTCTGGCCGAAACCCACTGCCACTAATTGTTAATCTTTTTGTTCGGATGCTTGGCTGCCTTTGAATTTACCCACTGCTGATGAGGCCGCAGCTTGTTTATGTTTATTTTTACATATATGTTCTACAGTGTTTTCTTGTGTTGTCTTGTTTCTGGTGAGGGGGGTGGTGCTAGTTCAGGCCAAAATCATGTTTTTGCTGGATTATATTGAATTTGTGTGTTCTAATATGCAGCTTCTGGCGCTGTTCATACGAATATATAGCTGTTTTGTTTGTGATGTGATGGTTACTGCTTTATATATATATATATATATATATATATATATATATATATATATATATATATATATATATATATATATATATATATATATATATATATATATATGGATATATCTATATATATAAATCAACATTTGAACGGAGGGTGGTTTTGGGGTCTGGGGGTCATGATCAGTGAAAATATATCAAAATTTTCCGGAACTGCTTTCCTCCGAACGGCTGCAATAGGTAGCTTTATACTTTTTTGTATTGAAAGCTACCTAAAAGTATAAAGCTACCTATTGCAGCCGTTCGGAGGAAAGCAGTTCCGGAAAATTTCGATATATTTTCACCGATCATGATCCCCAGACCCCAAAACCACCCTCCGTTCAAATGTTGATTTATATATCTCCATATATATATATATATATATCTGACCTATGTCATACGATAACGCTCGTATTTATAAGTCAATTTTGATGAAACTAATTGTGTGTATTAAGCTCACCAATGTCTCGACCGAGTTCGTTGGCCAGCTTGGTCCGCCATTTTGTTTCAAGATGGCGGCCAATTAAAAATTTAAAACTAAAATAAATATACAAAAAAGTTAAAAATTCAAATTTGTTTTTTAATTCAGTGTTAGGCCTTGAAACGAGGATTCCAGAGCATTTTTTGTTTTACCTCTATCTTAAAAAACGGTTGAGATAGAGCAGTTTGAAATTCTAGGGTGGCTGACATTTTGAAACAAGACAGCACACAAATTACAAAAATTTTCATTGTTGTAATAATTTTCCCAATCAAACACATAAAACTATATATTCATATCCGTTAGCGCCAAATTCTCGCCAAACTTGGCGACATTTCGCGAAATATCGCCAAATTTGGCGACCAAAATAAGTCTTCATAAATGAAGCCAATTTGGCTATTGCTCAATAATTTGGTGAATTTCTTATTCAAATTCAGTATTAACGAATCTTTTGTAAACGTTTTATTTGCATTTTAAGTTGCTGTTTTCGTGTAACATTAGCTAAAATTTTAAAACGAAGATATAGGAAAGCTGCCTTTTCCTCCCGGTACAGGCCGGAAGGACTTTTTTATTTTTTGTTGGCATAAATCTTTCATTTCATTTCTGAGAACAATGGGAGACATTTTTTTCTGCCATATAAAAATTAAAATTAATTAATTAAATTTAATGAATGAATTAATATTTGAAAAAACTGTATTAACATCAATTGTCATCCAGTAAAAGTTAAAAAAAATTTATTTGTACTTGAATGGATGAATAGAAAATATTTTATTAACGATTGAAAATTCCAACAAGATATATATAGAGAGAGTGTGAGCTAATAGTAGGAATTTAATAATAAAAAAAGAAACACAGGGCTTTACAAATTTGAAAAAATCTGGTAGCCAGAAGTATAAATTCTAGTCGCCAGTAAAAAAAAAAAAAAAAAAAAAAAAAAAAAAAAAAAAAAAAATTTACCCCCCCCCCCCCCCCCCCCACCAATTTGATTTCCAAAAGCACAAATGTTTTTTTGTGAATTAAGTGAGAAAAAATAATAACAAACATAGTTTAGAATTATTAGTTTCATTGCTCAGAATAGCACTTAATTAAAACAGACAATAACGCTAAGTTTTATAAGGAAACTTATATCTATGAAAAAAATCAAAAAGGAATGTTGGAGAGACAAAATATCGTTTGTGCTCATTTTTTAGTTCAATTTTTGTAAAAAAAGAAAATAAATAAATAACAAAGTCAGATTAAAAAACTTAGTGGGCAGATAGAAAAAGTTGGTCGCCAGTGGCGACCTGGCGACCGCATTTGTTAAGCCCTGAACATCACTGAACACACGAAACTCGTTGTACAGCAATCTCTAGAATGCATGCCATTCATTCAAGCAGCGGTCAGTAACTTATGTCATAGAAACTTGATGTGAACACATTTTCAATCATTTTCTTAGACAAATTCGTCAACACGTTACAAAACAAACACGCACAGTTAAGGGATGATACGTACGATACTAACCAATTGCGTAGCTAACATGATCTGGATTTGCTCACGAACCGGTTAGATCCGGCTAAAAGTGGAAGCGTTGGGAACTCCTCGGGCTTACACCGACTACGATTGGTTAGACCCAGTTTTAGCCGGTTAAAGATAGAAGCGTTGGGAATTTTTCGGGCGTTAGCCGCAAAGCCTTGGTAATCCCCACTTTAACCGGTTAAACCTAGGTTTATCTTTAATTTTTGCTTTAGCCGTAAAATACTTACGAACAAACACTACATAGAATGCAAAAATTTAGTTCAGTTAGAAAACGCATAGCACAGTTGAAAATTCCTCTTCAGCAATTCCTGCCAATAAGCGGAAATGTACTTGAATTCTTTTGTGCAGCCTTGTACACGATATATAGCATTTATACACTCCAAATAATATGTAAAAATGTAGTTAAATTGAAAAACTCCTACCACAATTGAAAACGTACTTCCAGCAATTATTGCTCATAGATAGTACTGTACCCGAATTCTTTTGTGTGTCCTTGCAAATGAACGATAAACGCTATTCACATCATATTCTACAATAAGCATTTGTAGTGCACCTCAATGACGAAAACAATTTAAATATGTTTCAATTTGAAATAGTGTAACATCGTTAAAATACACTGGAAAACGATTTTTCTTCATAGACCATATTGTAACGGAATTTTTTTGAGTGCCCCAGTAAACGAATTATAAATGCTACACACTTCATTTTCAATACCGAACATGCCATGGTAAAGCTTTAATAACATATATCAATTACATGGCAATCCTAAGTATATTTACGTGAGTTAGAGTGCGAACAGACAGACAGACAGATAAACCGAATTCATAAATACTTTTCAACTTAAACACTTTTCAATTTGGAAAGTGTTAATAAAAATAGAAAATAATATAATTATATTAAACACTGTGGCTTTTATTCAATTGAAACGCATTATAAAATATTTCTCATTTTTCAAATAGTGAGTAAAATGAGAATTTTTCGGTATCATTGATAACTTCTATTTATTTATAATTTTCATCTGACATACACATTAATGAATAACTAGCTGGCTTCGCCTGCTAGTGGGGCCCCTAATTTACATCGGGGCCTCGAAATGTATAAAACCTCGAACCTCGAATGAACACATTTAAATTAACACATTAATTCACACATTAACACATTCCATTCTGCGTGGTGGTAAATAAAATATTTTTCTTTTCTCACTAAGAAAAACACTTGTTATAATTACTCTCTCACACCGACACTACAGTTGGGGGGGAGTCAAAATCTCCTTTTTACATTCAATAACATAGCAAATGCAGTGACGTAATGGCGTCAGATGCATTGAAGCAAAAAATATTAATTAGAGTCAAACAGTTACTATTCTGACCTTCCATTGCTGATAGACAATTACTTTGTACATTCAAAAGAGTGTGCTTCAAAATGCAATTGAACAACATCAAAGTTATTTTTGTTCCTGGTAATACAATGTCTAAACTTCAGTCATTAGTCTAAAGAATAATAAAAAATCTTGAAGTACATTTTCGAAAAAGACAGAAAAAAGACAATGTAGTGAAAACATTAGTTTGAGAATCTGTGTATCAGAACTGACGAAAGCTTGAGCCAAAGCTTGGGAATGTGACGTGATTTCATCGACCGTACACAACTGTTTTGTAAAAGACGGTTTCATAATTGAAACTGAATCAAACGCTTCTGAATCCATATATCTCTTTGTCATATATGAGGGAAAATTTTCATAAATTTAAGTTGATTTCTATTTAACGAATTTTCTTCATAACGAAGTTTTTAGGTGTAACGATGAGACTTCGTTACACGGAAGTTTCACTGTATACTGCATACACCGGATGCGTCATAAATTCGTGCAAACTTTAAAAATGTATAATAAAAGAAGTAATGCTCGGAAAAATTTTCCGTTTACGCGAGTATGATCAGAAGGATTTTTTTTTTCATGAGTAACAAAAAATGATTCCAAAAGTAACCGATAGAGGGCGCTCACACATCATACTGAGGCGTTTTATGCAAATCAGGCTCGCAATAAAACACTTGGCGTCATTCGATCTCGGCAGCATGCTATCGTTACCAGCGAGCGCTGGTGGTCAGTGCCGTAGTTTGGATGGGAACGCATGGGAACGCCGTTCCCAGAAATATTTGGTTTGTTATTGTAAAAAAGAAAATATCGCGTACGAACACAAGCCTTTTTTTTCTTTTCCAGACTGAGAAAACTATACCCATTCCAATGTCGGAATTCGAAAGAGCATTCAGCTGTATTTTCAACATCATGATCGGTGCGAAAAATTCACCCCTTATTGCAAGAGCCAGTTTACTTATATTCATAAGCCGTGTAGGACCTCTCTTAAAAGAATTTTGTCCTGAACCATTATGTGAAATCTTGGTTGCGATCAGAAAGAAGAATAGCAGACGAGACAGCTTGCCGTAAATCAGAGAGCACAGAAAACACCTCTCATTATTGTTCTTTATAGAAACTTCTAGGATAGATGTGTCAATAAGTTATGGATTTATTTCTTTTATTTCAATTAAATTTTGATTCATTGTGGTAAATGTTACTACATCTAGAAAAATGACACCTTCAAATCTGAGTAAATCGATGTTTTTCATTTTGTTTTGAATCTTTTTGTTTCAAATATGACGACACAATGTTTTCCATTCTGAAATACCAGAAATACTCAGAATATTGAAACATTGGACATACTCAAAACTGTTCACATAGAGGTCAGTTCATACTCATTTTTAAAACATGGATATACTCAAAAATGATTAGAATCAGTTCAAACTCATTTTTGAAACATGGCAATATTCAGAAATGAGCGCATAGAAGTCAGTTCATACTTATTTAAATTAAATGCAATATTTTCATTTTTCAAGAGAAAATAATTGTGGCGTTAATGGGTTAAAATGTGTCAAAATGAAAATTTAGTCAGTTAAATTTCAATATCCAGGGACCGCTTTTTCATTTAAGAAATATACTGATAACAATCGAATTGAAAATTTGTATAACTCACATCTCCTCTTCCCCACATAAATAATAAAGTTATACAAACTTAACCACCATCTCAAATTGACCACATCTATCCGAAATCCTGTTAAAAATTTTCAATTTTCTCAGCAACAAATTAATGAATCCTATAAAAAATAGCAACATACGTCCGAATCATTCGATGACTTGCATTTAAAATAACTCACTTATGTGATCTGGATGGCAAAGTGGATAAGGCAACGGACTTGTAACTAGTAGGACTCGGGTTCGATGCTGGTTCTGGGTAAAAAGCGTTCCTCCCATAATCGTAATTAGAACCAGAGATGGCAGCACTAGCGTTTTTTTTCTAGCTGTTGTTTACTGTTGTTTGAAACATGGACATACTCAAATATGAGCACATAATGTTTTATTCTTCAGTGAGTGCATATTTTCAGAAATGAGTAGATACATGTTTCAAACTTGAGTAATTTTGATTAGGAGCTATTTTGATTATGCCACATACTCAGATTTGGGTATTTTTTGCTCAGTTTTGAAAATGTTGCTTTTAGAGTTTATGAGGTTGATTAAATATTGCTTTTAGATGAATGCTATACAAATACAATACTATAAAAACTAGAATATAATAATTATAACTGCTAATTAAAAAAAGTCGGCTTTTGGCTAAATGTTTTAAATTAGCTTTTGGCTTAGCAAAAATCCGGTAGCATCAACATCTACTCTATGAAAAGATGAGTTCCCACAAACATTTCTTTCCAACTACAGCACTGCTGGTGGTTAAATTTTTCTACAAGAATGGTGAATCCACAACTATTGCATTGCGAAAGTTTCGCACGGAGAAAGTACTTAAGGCGCAAAAAAGCCCTATTTCATTGAACTGGATATTCAATTTAGTACGACGTTTTGAGGAAACGGGGAGTTTGAAGGATCGTCCACGTAGTGGCAGACCATCCTCGAGCGCGGATCGCGTCCATGTTGTAAAAAGTGTCATGGAAGAATTGGCAGCCGAGACATCAACGGGGAGTAGCAGTACTCGTGAAGCTGGGAGAATAACGGGGATTCCGGAATTGTCGATTCGACGTATTCTGCACGGAATCTTGGATCTGTATCCGTACAAGATATAGGCACTTCACCAGTTATTACCGGCAGATACAGATAAAAGACTAAGTTTGCTACATGGCCGCTGGCAGCTGGCACGAATGGAGCGTGTTCCACAATGGTTGCTGAACGTCATGTGGACGGATGAAGCACACTTTTCGCTGCATGGTGACGTCAATACTCAAAACAATCGTATCTGGGCGACGTCAGACCCTCGTGAGTACCTGACCAAGCTACTGCATGCTCCTCGTGTGACTGTTTGGTGTGGTTTCACCGCGTCTTTCATTCTGGGTCCTTTCTTTTTTGAAGAGCCTTGTCCTGAATCCGGCTGAAAAACCTGTACAGTCACTGCAGAACGGTATCTTACGCTTTTGCGTGACCACGTTGTGCCTTCATTGCAGGAGAGACATGCGTTATCTGTCGTCACCTTCATGCAGGATGGTGCCCCGCCTCACTTTGCACGTGAAGTCAAGACGTTCTTGTTGGACACTTTCACTAAAGATCGAGTAATAAGTCGAGGTTGTAAGTTTGAGTGGCCCGCACGATCTGCAGACTTGACCCCGGCAAATTTTTGGTTGTGGGGATACTTAAAGTCTCACGTATACCGGGGCTCCCCAGCCACTTTGGTGGAACTGAAAGATGACATTCGACGGACCATTGGTGGCATCGATGTCGACATGCTACACTCAGCTGTAACAAGCATATTGACGCGCCTCACTTGCCTAATACCTGGTGGTGGTGGTCATGTTGAATATATTTTACCTTAAAATAAATGCACAGTGTCATGTTATTGTGATTTGTTTCATTGTCTGTCTGTGTTTGCCTGCATAAAACGCATAAAACGGCTCAGTATGACGTGTGAGTGCCCTCTATCGGTTACTTTCGGAATCATTTTTTATTATACATGGAAAAAAAATCCAAAATTTTTCTGATCATACTTGCGCAAACCGAAAATTTTTCCGAGCATTACTTCTTTTATTATGAATTTTTAAAGTTTGCACGAATTTGTGACGCACCCGGTATTTGTATGTATATATAACGATGACTGCTTCAATTTAGTCTATTAAGATACTGATAGTAGAGAGATTGTGAACCCCCCCCCCCCCGCCCTGACGAGCCCCTACTGGGCCCGAAAGACTTTTCATAGATGTATTGTACATCAGCTGCTCGTGCGACGAAGGGTGCTTCGCATCCAGGTAACCCGACGATTAGCAAGGGGCTGGCGTACAACAGAATGATGAAAAATATTGATTTTATTGACGATGTGATAGCGAATCTTGAAGTATCAACATGTATGGGATCGAAGAAAATTTTGGGATTGGCACATCCGACAAGTTATATTAATTCCATTGTTATTTCATATAGAAAAGAGGAATTTAATTCTGGTTTAATAAAAATGTAAAAGGTCTATAGTGTACGCGGCAAATTTTTTAAATCCGCCGCTGTTCACATGATTTAAAAGTTGAATTTGACTGCAAGCGATAAATATTTATTGCATTTCGTTTAATTTTCCAACTTACTTAAAGAAAAGAATGTGTATTTGACATGATTATCGTAAAGAAGAATTATTGCCGAAACGTCAGTGCTCACTGTGGAGACGCGAGAAGTTTTTGGTTTCTGTCTGTCTGTTCCGCGATAACTGCCGCAAAAATCATTCGATGAGGTTAATTTTTGCCTTGGTGAGTATATTGGTGAGGTACCCGGAATTAGGAACATTTTCTTTTAAGTCATAAAACTTTTCAATGGGAAGTCATATGATTTTTTAATTTTAACATTCACCGAAAAGAAAACCCCGCTTTCTGATAATTCATGCTAATTTGCGAAATAGAGATCGTAATTTAATCCGATCACTTTGAAAATTTGCCAATTTATTAGAATTTCGAAATTAATTGTATAAATTATTGGGAAATTTTACGCATTAATTTGAAAGATATGATGAAACATCTTAATTTCTCATTTTTTTTACAAAAAATTCCAATGCATTTCTTTTGTTTCTCTCTTTTATTACATGGGTGACAAGCAATTGTATTTCAAAGAATATCAACAAAAGAAAATTCAAGTGAATCGCATTATTTTGATGCGAAATTTTATTAACAAAATAGCTTATTTTCGGGTGATTAAAGTTTTTAATATGCTTTTTCTAATGAAATAGATGAAGATTTATTTCAACTACTAAAGAAATATGACCAAATCGGTTGTCCAAACGAAAATTATAAGAATGTTGAATGTGTAAATTGATTATAAATCTCATAAGAATAATTTACATTTCTATAAGTATATTTAATACACGAAATTTTATTCAATTTCAGCAACATATGATGTTTAGTGGTTGAAAAATAAGTATTTTTTTAAGTATAGGATAAAATCTCTTGTACAAAGAGATGGTTAATCTAATGAAATTGCAATAGAGAATGCATTCAGAGATATACTGGAATAATGAAATAGCACAATTACTGGAAATTGAGAATATAAAATTAAAGCGACAACGGGGAGGAAGGGTTCAGGGGGACGGAACATGGAACCCTCCTGAAGGAATGTATTCCTATTTTGAAAAAATACAGTAATAAGTAGTTTATCCTATTATTGCATAAAATTGTGTTTAATGTGATACTTCTAAAATTTCCGGACGTTTCGATAAATCTTATAATCTTATAAATGTACTAGGGGGCCTACCCCCTGCGAGCTACGCTCGCCAACCCCCGCTTAGACTTCGAGGCCTCTATAAACATGACAGCGTGCTTTATTTTAAAAATATTGGTAAATCTGTAATTGGGTTGCCATGCTTTTAACGTTTTAATGGGGCATTTTTTGATTATCATGGCCTCATACACAGCTGTTGCGACAACTGACGACTGTTTTCGGGATTGATAAGTAAAATCAATCATCAATCATATATATTATTTCTCCTGTCAACATCCCTTTTTCTTCTTATATTTCTATCTTTCATGGTTTTCCCGAAGCGGATGACGTCATCCTCTAATGCAGTCAAAATACGATTGTTAATTTTTTTTTTTCTCGCGCGTGCCTTTAGCAATCTTGGATCAGTTTTTAGTCTAACTTTGATGGAATAAATTAGATGATATTCTGGCTTGACTAACAACTAAATGTTGTTTGCAGATATTTTTATCCTTGCTTTTTCTTTAGAAGTTTAAACCTGCATCTAATAAATATTACATATTGATAAAAAATGATACTTCTCTATTATCCCATCGACCACTTTTCATAACAAAAAACTATCGCCAAATAAACGGGAGAACGTTGCCATTGGAATATCAAAAAATAAATAAATAAAATATAAGAATTTAAGGACACAATTGTTATTTTAATTAATAAAATAACTACTAAATCAGTAAAACATAATGAAAAATACACGCAAATGTCGAATCTAAAACCACTAGATGACGTAACAAATACGCATAATGATTCTGACATCAAGTAAATGGGACTGCATTTTTGGCGTTTAATCTTACAGTTTGGCGGTAGTTTTTTGTTATGAAAAGTGGTCGACGGGATAATAGAGAAGTACCTAAAAAATATTAGATTTCAGTGCGAAATCTTCGCACGGGCCCTCTGGTTACAACTTGAAAACCAGCTTGTATAAAATGGTTAGGTTTAAATTGTGGCTACCTCTCGGACTTTTATAACAACGATCTGTATTCTATTCTTCCTTTGCGTTTAAGGATGAGAAAAATTCCATCTGCTGGTGAATAACATTAAGAACCACGGTATTGAAAAGTACTATGGTATAGACATTTTCAGTAACAGGTTTTAATTTTCTCTCTATTTTAGTGCACCATCATGCATATTTTCATGTTATTTTAAATATGTAAATTATTTATTTTAATTAATATGTATATACGAATTTTCTAATAATTATTTATCATACAAAATTAAATTAAATATTTTGTGCATGCATGCCTATGCCTGCATTTATTCGGCATCAATCTCTATAATAAAACTGTAAGTCATGTGACTGTCCTCAACAGTTCCGGGATGCCGCATGGCTTTTTCATATGCCAAGCGGCCATTTTTATTCAAAATTATTTTTTCGAATAAACTGCATAAAAGTTACATTTTAAGAAAGATCGTTCAAAATAAATTAATATTTGAGAGATGACTTGCGTTCAATTATGTATATATTCTGCAATAACTTCAGTCGAAAGATTCGCAGTTCAAATTCTCTATTCATAAAAGTAAACAAAAAAAAAGATTGATTCGTCGTGAACATTTAAAATATTAAATCATGGAGGTAATCATTCGCAAAGCAAGTTCTCCGCGAATGAATTTTTGGACCGCTGCCTCGCGTCAAAAAAATAATTCGCACCAGTGAGACAATCAAAGTTTACCATAATTATGTGCTATACAACTCAACTTTCGGACCTTTTCTTGACGTAAATTGAACTCATGTAATAATATTTAATGAATCAGATTTTTAGCATTTTTAAAATCGCTAATACAGCTTTTATTTATCGCGTGTACAAATTAGAAATGATACTTTGATTTTGAAATCAAATGTTTTGATTTATGATATTATTTCTTATTTATTTATTTATTTTCTCTTTTAAATGAAAAGTGTGAAGTATTTTAAATTTATATAATATAAGCATTTTAGATTAAAGTTAAGTATTTTAAATGAAATGAGTGACAGGTTTATCATTTAAAATTAAATTAATTGTAGTATGAATGACAGTGATGGGAACGATATTTGGCGAATTATCATCTGCTCCCGGCTAACAAAAATACTCATAATTAAAAAAAAGAATAAAAATAAATAAATGATAGTTTGTTGTAAATAAATATTGATATACATATCAAAAACAATTTATAGAATTAAAATAAAAAATAAAAGTAAATAAACAACAATTTCCATAACAAAGTTTTCGCCAAATTGGCGGGGGAGGGGGGGGGGGAATCGCGCCAACGTGCGTATGTGACATTTGTGCCCAAAAAATATGCGAAATGCTACCATGATCGCAAAAGTTCATGATTTGTCTATTAGAATCTTCCGATTTGGCGAAGGATTAAGGGAAAATTAAATTATGAATAAATGTAACGTGTTGCAATGTTTAACATACATTTAAGGGAGACCAAACTGGTCGCCAGTGGCGGCTAGTTGATGAGATATTTAAACAAATTTGCTATCCGCGATAATTTTACACCATGTTATGTCACTTGAATATTGTCCATAAGAAAATCGGGTACTTTTCCAGTATAGGATCCTTTGCTTTTAAGTTTGGCGTAATTCGAGCTTCAAAAAGGGATATATTCGTTAATATACATAGATTTGTTACCAAAAGTTATGAAAACAAACCTAATGAACTTTTGGTGCTTTTCTATTATAGAGGTCTTGACGCTTTTTTAAAAAGCTTGGCGGAAAAAATCAAGCAGGATATTTTATTCAGCTTCCGTTCAGTTGGGCAATTATTATTTTATATATTCGTTTCAAATATCCGAATTAGTGATTTTATAAATTCGTTTAATTAAATTTTACAAAAAAATAACAAAATGATATCAATAAATAACAATTACTATTAATTCCTTTTCCCCCCTTTCTTTTGCGTTTACACGAGGCTAACGAAAAAGAAAGGCTACCACGGTGTTTTACGCGTATCTTTTTTTACAGACCACGGGAGTCACGTGATGCTCGATTGCACCAATGCAAGTGTACGAAAAGAGCATTACGTCACTCTAAGCGGTCTGTAAAAAAAGATAAGTGGAATGCACCGCGGTAGCCTGTCTTTTTCGTTAGCCTCGCGTTTACATAAATGACGTCATTTGGACGAATTTATTTAAAATATTTTCAGCTTATGAATTAAATTAAATGCTGACAGACGATTGAATCCTGACGATAGATATTTTTATTTCAAATTTTCCTGAAAAACATAATTTAATCACAATCTTGTCTTCATTATCGATTGAAATAAAAGATAAATTCAATTTCAATTTGAAAATGACGAATAAAAAGAAATCAACAATCCCTATCGGGATCCTTTTCAATTTTTTTCCCTTTTTTGTCACAAAAAACTGAGTAATTTGTTGCCATCATTACAGAAATGTCATTAAAATTAGAAAAAAAAAATTATATCTCGAAAACTAATTCCAATTTCAAAATTCTATTACCAGTTTTGACATCCGCGGATTTTTATGGACAATTGGTATTAATTTCACCATCAAGCGTTTAATATTTTATTAAAAATAGCCCTGAAACATAATCAGTCGTTTCATAAAATCGTTTCACAAATTCGTTTCATTAGGATTATATATATATAGGGTAGGTAACTTTAAAAAATTGAATTTTAGGTTATCAAATATTATGTAGATTATATTAAAAATTAGTGAAATTAATGAAGAATTATTTATAGAACTGACGTTGAGGCCTCTGATCTGTAGATTTACTAGTTTTAACCTTTAGTCCAGCATAAGTAAGTTTATACTACAATAAATCTGTTGTTTTGATAACATTTCAGTGTTTGAGAAATAAAGAATTTAAAGAATAATAACAAAGTTTGCATAACAACAGTTGTAATATTAAAATGGCAAATTACGTAGTAGAATTTTGGGAATTTAAAATTTAATGCCCTCTAATGTTTGTTAATTTCAACAAATAGCGTTTAGTATCACTCAATGAACATTTGTAAATAACAAAAATATGTTACTGAATGAAAAGATATAAGATTCAATAAGCATCATTTAACCAAACATAACATTTTAGATCAGTTTTATATCCAATTCGCTTAAAAAATAAATCTATACTAATAAAAGAAAGTTTCGCTCTGTGTGTTTGTCTGCGATGGCTAGCAAAATCTAGCCCACCTAGAAGTATGAAAATTAGGTGTGGATAGTCCAAGGCCTGGCCTGGTGCACCTGAGTCTCAGAATTTTAATACTTTGAAAAGTAACAAAAATGTTAATTAAAAACTGATCAATAACTCATCTCTCTTTTTGCGAGCCGGTTTTCAGAACTCGCGCATGCTCAGGACCCGATTCACCGCAGCGCACCAGAATGAATAACCATTTGCATGAAGAATGCATTTATTTCGCAATTCTGTTTTAAATTATATCGACTAAACCGTTTGGTTTATTTAAAAACGAAAAGCATATTCTGAAAGATTGTACTCTTACGTCTACGTTAACCCTTTGAAAAAGGGTCGTTTTCCCGGGCTTATGTTTTCTCTCTTATGCCAACGCCCCTCAATAGCAAAATTTTAGAAATACAGACAAATCAAACATATGCTCTTAGAGCTGAAACCTTCTTCTAATAGAAGGTATAATTATTTTTTTGTAAATACGGATTTTAACCCTTTCAAAAACACCAGCGAACACAGGTTATTTCGCGCCTCACGAGAAGATTTTTTTTCTTAAGCTAAAAGTTACTAAATGTTCGCATTTTGACACAATCATTTTAGAACAGCAGTAGACCAGATTTACATCACCTACAACAATTTCGAAGCGTTCGGACGAGAACAAGTATTTAAAAAAAATAAAATCAGATATTTTCGGCGAAAACCCATAATAACACGGGATGTTTTCCGCTGTCACGCTCGGCTTCGGGTAACGTTTTCAGAATTTAAAATGCATATAGTTTCACATAATTTTATTTATAAACAACTTAAATTTGAGAGATCGAACGACGGATTTTTTTTTTTTTTTTTTTTTTTCATTTTAACCCCTTCGGGACCGGCGGCTTTTACACAAATTTTATTCGGCTGGCACCACTTTTTTTAAAAACGCTACCTTTACTTAAACTATCACAAAAATGCTCTAGTTAAAGAAAGTAAATATTACTTTTATTTTTTACTGGTGCCGAAAACAAATTATGTATGATCTTTTTGAGGGTGCATATATGCACCCATGGTCCCGAATGGGTTAACGGACCCGACGCGAAAAGAAAACATTTTTATTTTACAACCAGATAACAATATTTCTGACGTAATTTATACACGGGCTGTAAAATAGTTATATTTATGACCATTGAAAATGTCCAAGGATTTGGACAACAAAATCTATTTTTTAAAACTATATAACGATCCTACTTGAAAAAAGAAGTATATGTTTTTTTTACGATTTCGTCATTAAAAGATAATTGCAGTGTGATGTAAGTAAAAAAATTAATTGATCTACATTTTTTGGTATTATTTTTTATGACAATGATCAAGAAAATTAGTCGGATTTGCCAATCGCAAAACTTTCTTCTATCTCATTATTGTTAACATAGTAACCCCTCCTTATATTGCGCCTCGGTATATCGAGCATTCGGCTATTTCGCTCTTTTTAAGTTGTCCCGCGATAAATTTAGTTTCTCGAAAAAGCATATAAAACTTTTGAAACGTCGAAATATGAGCATATAACTGAAATGCAATTAGTTCATTTTCGTTCTTTAATTTCCAGTGGCAAGTAGATAATAAAAAAAAATATAAATAAAATGACTCTGGATTCTTATTTTCAGAAAATACTATAAAATGTAAGTAAATTTGTATACTGTATATGTACAGTTTTGTATTTTTTTAATGTTTTACCATCTCTTTTGTGTTGAACTTGTAGCTTGTTTACACAAGTATTAAATCGAAAACCTCCTAACTTAATTTAGGGCTCTTTATTTTTCATTTATTCTTTTCTCGCCTCCTTCGTTTATGTCACGTTTTTTCTTATCTCCCAAGTAGTATATCGAGGGGTTACAGCACTTCAAAATTGGCTATCACACTGTCAATAAAATCAATATTTTTCGTCATTCTGTTGTACGTCAGCTGCTTTCTTCGCTTTACCTTGATGCGAGTAGCCGCTGTATTATATTACACTATGAAATGTCCTTCTGGCATGTACCGGCCGGAAAAGATAGCCTCCTTATTGCTTGGTTTTTAGATTTTAGCTAATTTTATCGAAAAACACGAAGCTAAAATGCATGGAACTCGATTATTGAAGAGTCATTCCCAGTTCTCGTCCATATTGGATTTGAATGAGAATATCGCCAAATTAGACAGACATAGCTAAGTTGGCTTCATGTATGGCAACGTATTTTTGTCGCCAAATTTAGCTATATTTCGCCAATTGTCACCAAACTTGGCGATAATTTGACGTTGGCGAATATAAATACATAGTGTTAAGACTGTAAGAGTTGAAACGATGGTTACAACAACGAAAGAAAATTTTCCGAAACCATGTTCACTAAAACGCATAAATTACACCCGTTTATAGAGGTTTATTGTTTCAAAATGTCATCCAATCTAAATTTTCAAACTTCTATATCTCAGCCATTTTTTAAGACAAGGGGCAAAACAAAAAATGCTCTGGGATCCTTGGATCAAAACCTAACATTTAACTCAAAAAATTTGTAGATTTTTTTTTTTTAATTTTTTTGAATTTGAAATCTTTAAATAGCTATCACAGCGCCTCCTGCAAACGCAATATCCCCAAATTCAACTGAGAACTCCAGGCCATAGTCAAAAACACATACAAAAAATTTGTCCCTTTCGTCGGTATATCCCCAAATTCAAGTGGGACCTGCTGACCATAACGAAAAAACTTTAAATGAAATTTGGTTTAATTTGAAGCATAACTTCATTTATTTTTCGATGATACAAAGAGGACATTTTCTAAAAACATGTTTTTCGGAATCTCTGACCCCTAAAACGTGTAAATCCATCGAAAACCGGAAGTCGAAAAAATTTCGATTACAATACTTTCTTCTATTATCGATAGAAAAAAGTAAAACGGTATAGTATTTTCCGTAAACCGTAAAAAAAAAAGAAACATAACAGAACAAAGTAAAATAAACAGAAAGAAAAATATTTATATAAGAACTGTGCTGCCGTTTATTGATGTTATAATGTAGTTAAATGTTTAGATAAGAGAAAACTAATAAAATATCCAGGGGTGCAAAAATCTAGGCGCCAATGGGTCGATTCCTACAACTAAATTTTTAGTATTCTTCGCCTAATAAGAATACTGATAAAATTTAGACGAAGTATACTGATAAAATTTGACGAATACTAATAAAATTTAGTGGTGGGAATCAGCCCATTGGCGCCTAGATTTTTGCACCCCTGAAAATATCAACTTCAAAATTTCCTTATTTTTAAATTTTTTATGAAAAAATTCTTTGAGTTGCTCTGTTTGGATCTGATAAATTTTTATTTCTCTGTTATTTTTATTCGTGTAAAGGAAATGTACGTGTCGCGCCTGTTTCCAGGCCGGTTATAGAAGGAGGGATTTTTATTTCATTTAAATATTACTAACAAATATCCCATAAATTTTTTTACATTTAATTATAAACCTTTCTTTCTGTGGAACAGTGAAGATATCACCATCAAGTTTTGACAAGTACTAGCTGATGAAAGCAAAAATTTTAACATAAATTAGGATAAAACACTCATATGCAACGATAAGACATTAAAGTTTATTAAAAAAATTAGATAGTAACTACAATAAAAGACATTGGAAAAAAATGTACTTAAAAATGAACATACATATTTAATCAAGGGTAAAACGATAAGACATTAAAGTTTATTAAAAAAAATTAGATAATAAGTACAATAAAAAAGACATTAGAAAAAAAATGCACTTAACAAATGAACCTACATTTTTAATCAAGGGTAGTGATATCTCGTTCTGATTTAACGGCGGAATAGGAGATATTTTTCTTTTCTGGTTTCGTACTAACACTTTTAACAGCGTTCAAAACACGCACTCTAAATTCTAATTTCTCTTCGTCTGAAAGCTTCTTTACGTTTGGCATAATGGAGAGGAAGAAAGCTTCGTCGACATCCATATTCGTCTGGTTGAATTCTGGCGTGGATCTGACGCAATCTTGTTCAGGAGGAGTTGTTGCTGCAAGTTCGCGAGAAGGATCTTCTGGAAGTGGTAAGTTCGAATACGAAGTCGAGGTTATTTCGTCATTCTTCGCAACATCTTGCAATCGTTTACGCTTAAGAGGTAAATTTAACCGATTGTTGTCATTCATTAAAAACTTCAAGTGCTCGTAATGAATGTATCCCTGTTCACGATTTTTCTTGGCTAGCATAGTAAATCTGTACTTTAAAGAATACCATTTCTTCAATAGGTAATTTTCTGAAAAAGAAGAAATATTATTTGAGTAAAATAGCATAAAAATTAAAATACCAAATCAGTTAAAATGCAAATTAGGATGATAATATGAATTGCGTGGTTATTTTAAAAATTAATTTAAGAAATAAAATAGTAGGTTAGCCTTTTCTTTTTGCCATGGGCCGCGACCCGTACTTCTCCACCGAATTGTTACGGTAGTTAGAATAGAAATGAAATATTGTAACAAATGTTCAATATTATGCAAACATTCCATTTACTTTTTTTACAAGTAGACTGAACACAGGGCGTCTCAATCGGATTGATGCTTCATGTGGGACGGTGCTTTGAGCGAGCGAAGAGGTCAGAGCGATTATACTTCTTATAAAAGCAGTGCTTAATTTATAACAAAAAAGTACCGGAGCTCTAATATTCTGCAGTAATAACAACAGCAGTGTACCCCTTCCCCTTGCCGCATATTTATATTTCATACATTTGCAAAGTTTAAAGCCATTTTGTTTTCAGCAAAAGAAATTTTTAATATATTTTGACTTTATGTATGTGCATTTATCTTCTTTATAATAAAATCCAAGCGCAAGAGAGTGTTGGTAACCATGGAGACCAATGGTCTGCGAATCGACCGTAGCTAAACGCCATGTTAGGCTTAATGAAAAACATATGCTAACATTTGACTAAATGATAATTTCTTCTACTTGAAATCATGTCTGTTCAGCATATTTTCCTATAAAACTGATCATATCCCATTATAATGTTTTAAGTTCTTAATTAAAAATCCAGATTAAACGTCGGATTACCAGATATTCAGAAATATTGAAAATCATATACCCAGTGTATGACGACAACATTAAATATACTCTTATATCCAGCTTAAATTTAATTATCAATAACAACAACGGAAATTATTATAAGGAAACAGAAGGTGCGCGTATGGTAGAGATCTGCATGGGCCCGGGCTTGGCCCGAGGCCCGTACCCGGTCCGGCAGAATTAGGAGAAAATTTTTAACGGGACGGGTCGGGCCGATGGACAAAAAAAGGTCCGGTCCGGAACGGGCGGGCAAAATATATAACGGGCCCGCGGGCCAGGTACAGGCATCCGGCCCGTACAGAGCTCTGGATTTTTACTTGTTGAAACTTTTTCATTGCATCGTCAGAATCAGGATGTTTGGAAGTTTAACATATTTTTTCCGTCTTTGATACAAAATCATTTCATCACTGTCATACCAATTTCAAAATAAATTTTACATTTAAGCGATCCGATATAAAAATTTAAACAAAGCCGATAAAATACGAACCATTTTCGCGAGAATAAGTATTAATGTGCTTCACGAGCTGACGGCAACATCAATTCATTAAAACATGTCAAGCGTAACAGACCGGCATTGGACATTTTACATCGTGTCTGATTCCGAATTTAATTGCTTTAGCAGACTCGGGTTGAGCAGAGATCAAGCTTAAATTTTTTTACTACATAGTGGAGGCAGGCAGGAACTGACTTAATTGTTCCCAGCAGAGTTGCCAAGTCTCGGGCTTTTTCCATACCAGTATTTTCTTAGAGAAAATGTGATTCTATGCGAATTGGGCTAAAATCTCCCGTGGTGTAAATCTCTCCATCATTATTAATAAAGTACTTAATCTATCCCTAAGGAAGTATTTTCCTTCGATGTATTTTAGTATTAAAAATACCAAACCGCCATTTTGATGCTTAGAAGTTTAAGTATTTGTAACCGGTGAACAGGGAAACTGACCCCCCGTAAACATAATCCATTAGCGAAAGCAAACAGGAAATGAACAGCCATTAAATAGGTGAACGTTTCAAATCAACAATCAATCTTTTCTCCCTTTTTTTTTTTTTTTTTTTCTTCTTGTAAAAAGGATTTCGCATTTCTCTAACTATCTATATAAAGAATTATAAAAAAAAAAGCTGAAACTGGTTTACTTTCTTTTTGAAGTAAAATACGGTTAAGAATTTTTAACATAAAAATAGTCAATTACATAAAATAAAATAACGTTTTATTTATTACCAGGGGTCCGTCCAGACTTTTTTTTGCAGGGTCCTGTTTTTGTGAAATTGTGAACAGATTTTTAATTTTTGTGAAAAATCTAATCATAATTTTGTGAATTTGAAATGGTCATTACATTCAGGTTCTTGTTTATGCATTTTTAAGAAGATATATGGATATAAAATACATGTATTTTCTTTATATATGTAACAGTGATAGGTCAGATTTTAATTTTAAATGATTAATTTGTGAAATGTTTGGTTTAAAGATGGAAAAATTTTGTGAGAAACCTATTTTTAAGACAAATAATTTTGTGAAGGGTCCTGTTTTAGGGAAAATAATTTTGTGAATGGTCCTTTTTTAGGGAAAATAATTTTGTGAAGGGTCCTTTTTTTAAATGAAAAATTTTGTGAAGAGTCCTTTAAAGGACCTAATTTTTTCCTAAATAGATCCCTGATTACGAATATTTTTCTGTCTCAACAATGCTAAACTTTCTGATATGTTCTCTGTTTTCGTTTTTATAAGTAAAAGCACGAAATTTGCAGATATAACTATGCAAGTGATTTGGAATCAAATAGCTATTTTCAGTTACCGATAAATTTATTCCATCTTGAGTTATAATCGATCGAAAATCGACTTTCATACTATTTTGTGAACGGTAATTTGTCTTTATAAAAAAAAAAAAAAAAAAATGAAAATCGGTATTGGCATATATAACTCGGCTTTAAAACTTTTTTTTTTTTTTTTTTTTTTTTTTTTTGGGGGGGGGGGGGGGGTCTTGAGGCCTTTTTGTAAAAAATTATAGCCCTCTCGTTAAATAAAAATTTGTCAATGCCCTAGGCTTTCGATGAATGTTTAAAATGATGAGGGTTATGGAAGTGGTTGAGATAAACATGTTCAAAGCAGTTCAGTCAGGATGGCAACAAATGATAGAAGTTTGTAAAAGTTAAAAACTCTAGCTAGGGTACTGATCGGAAATCTCTCAGAAAGTTTGCTGTGATGCATTTTAGGATAAACGGTATGATTTTAGCTTAAGTATTTTAAAATTGATATTGTCCTTGAATTTCAAAAGTTTTGAACTGTACCTCTTCACACCATTTCAACTGAAGAAAAACTGGAACGAAAACTCGTGCATGGGTTATAGATTATGAAACATTTTCCAACATTATTTGAATGCTGTTAAGAAATTTCATTCTTTCATATAATGTAATGAGACATCCAAATAAACAATTTAAAAACACAGAACGCAGTTAAAAATCCATTTTCAAGAATTGCTGTCCATAGCAGTTAATGTATGAGAATCCTTTCGTGTAAACCTGTATATGATCTAACAGAATTTTAAACATACTACATAATGAAACTAAAATTTCAATGAGCTGGAAAACGTATAGAGCAACTAAAAAAGTTTTTTTTAAAAGAGAAATGCTACTTATACTAGATGATTATGTATCAGTATTCTTTAGAGCAGCCATGTGTATGAATGATACAGCAAAATTTGGTTGAGCTAAAAGAACATGTAAACCGGTTAAAAGTGCATTTTCAGAAAACCTTTCAATATGATTTTTTTTTTTTTTTTGGGGGGGGGGGGTAAACTTGTATCTTATACGTTTTATACACATCACGTAATATACTAATATTTAATTCTTGAAAACTAAAAATGCACTTACAGCAATTACAATCCATAAGTGGAAATATATCTAAATTATTTTACGCAGCCATATGAATTTATTTCTATTCTACAAGAACCTTTTAGCATAATAAAATATAGTTCAGCTGGAAATGCTTAACACAGTTAAAAACGCACTTGAGGAATTCACTCCCATAAACTGAAATGCTTATTTCTTTCGTGCAGCTCTGCATATGATCTATAGAATTCATACTCACCACGTAATGCACTAAAATTTAGTTACATTTAAAAATGCATACAAGAGCTGAAAACGCACATCCAACAATTATGCTTCATAGTTCTATAAACGAATTACATGTATGCTACTTACTTCATACTCTATAATAGAAAGCATACTGTTGCCCACGTCAGGGACACATACCAATTCTATCATATTTGATGTTTCATAACATCACTAAAATGTACTGCAAATGATTTTTTTCCACAGACCATAATGTAATCGAAAACTTTTGTCTATCCCTGTAAACGAGCTATAACAGCTACCTACCTCATTTTGAATATCAATAGGGAATATGTAGCGTCGAAAACGTATATTGAAATCGTGGAAATTCAAGTCTATTTACGAGAGTCAGAATGCGGACAAACCGCCAAAAAGATGGAGGGGCAAAGATAAGTCATAAATACTTTTAAATTATGTTGAAAAGTGTTAAAAACTACATTGATTATATTTCTTTTTTAAACTTTATATTATCAAACATTACCTAATGTTTCTTGAAACACAATATTGTGAGTTTTATTAACAAGATAAGTTAATTTTTTTATAAAACAGCTTAATTTGGTTTCCAAAAACAGTTACTTCATAAGCTTTAAATCTAAACAGTTTCAAATATTATTTGGTTTAGTAAGCAACATAAAAAAAATACAAAAGACTTTCATGCTTTAACAAATTAAATTTCATTTAAATAATTGTAATAAAAAAATAATAAGAAGAAATTAATTTTTTACAAATTTTTCATGAAATTTCTAAATAATTTAAAAATAATGATTATCATAAGGCAGTTCTCAAAAAAATATTTTTCCCGCTCAACAACGCAAAACTTGTGACACACCTACCGACTTATTTTACATACTTGCATAATGATATTTGCAAGTATGTTTGTTAAAATAGTTTGTAATCAAACAGTTTTTATAATTTTCCGATAAGTGAATTACATCTTGAGCTATTATTGTCTCAGGACGAACAGTTTGTTTTCGTTCCTGCGCTGCATTTTCTGAAAAATATTTTGCCTTTATCGAAATGAAAAACAAGTTCGATTAGATAGTTACTTAATAAGAGCACTTGCCAGTTTGATGTGTTTGCGAACAAAAATGAATTAAAAAATGCTTCCGAAAGAATCCAGTTTGGATTTGAGAACAGCCTTAATAAAAATCATGCTCCTAAAAGTACACATAATATTCGTTTTGATGTATTTCAATTATTATTTAGAATTATAAGATACGTTTTCCGTAAATTGGGCGACCTTTCTTGATATTTTCCGTTAATATTGCATTTGATAAGTATAACTTTGATACTTATTCCTTGTGTTTCATATGGATATCTATTTATTTTTAGACAATGCAAGAAGTTAACATACTTGAGAAATATGGAAGGAGTTGAAAGTAGAAATTATTTGTGTCCTATAATTTAAAGCACTTAAAATACTAAAAAAAAAAGTGTGTGTGTGGGTGGGTGGGGGGAATACTGTAATCAGTTGTTCTAAAACATTGGTTTTATTTTAAAAAAAAAAGCGGGGAGGGGGATACTGTAATTAGAGTTGTTCTAAAAAATTGGTTTTATTAAGAAGAAAGAAGAAGAAAAGTTGATTTAAGTTATATCGAGCATAAAGTATGAGGTACTTTCTAATAATTAGCAGTATATGAATTACAACTCTTAGACCGGATTCTGTTACTATTAAAATATTACACGCTTCGTAATACCATTATTATGCGCGATGTACACTGATATATCAGTAATATATTAGTATATGCTACTTAAAAATTTTTTTTTTTTTTCAAATGCTTTGCACTAGAATTTGAAAGTCTATACAATACTATAACACTTAAGGCGTTTACAAAAATATTTCCCCCAACTCAGCAAATCAAGACAAATATTCACGGACTCCTTTTTTTTTTTAATAAATGTTAAATAAAATATTTAATAATTTGCAGTCACGACTGTTAAAGTAATTTGAAATCGAATAGCATTTCACGTTTTCGATTGATGTATATCATATTGAATTAGAATTTATTGTTGTCTCAAGACGACCTTTCCTGTGCTGTAAAATCCCGAAAATTGACTTAAAGCGCCAACTTGGACAGAATTTTCTGAACGATTTTTTGTCATAGTCAAAATATGGAAAATGCTATTCGATTCCTTAGTTTAGGAATAAGGAAGTTGCATATTTTGGGCATTTAAAAATAATAATAACTCCTTGAATATGCCAGAAAGCAACCAATCTGGATTTCACTGTTTCAGTAATTTTTCATTTTTTAAAATAATGTTTCATTTCCCCAAAAATATATTCTCTGTATCACCTCGCTTTTAATAACCTTAGAAAAATGAAATTAATTGCAATGAAAATTTGATGAGAACGAGACTTAATTTGCTTTGTGCGAAATTCGATAACATATAGGAAAGTGCTAGAAATTTTCACTTTCCGCGCACAAACAGCATGAACGGACAGTCCAAACTGAACATTGCTGCTATTTTATGTTGTATCACTGATTAAATTATTGTGCTTTTCCAGCATTTTTCGTGATTTAGATTTCAAACAAAGTAACACTTGTTTCATATTTTCAGTACAAATATATTCACTATTATTAATTATTTAATAAAAATTTCTTCAGTTTTTTTTTCTAATAAAATTATTTAGACCTTTTTCTATAAATTTCCTTAAATACCAATAAATGCATGAAGATTAGCAATTTGGAAACTTTTTTTTTTTTTACACTATTTATATTTACAGTATTTGTTGCAAAATGAGATTTCAACAATAACCGATAATTTATTTTCCATTATAGAATTTAAAATATGAAAAATCAAAATGGTTGTTTAATATATATATGACAGCTACTTATTCGAAGTTTGTATATGAAAACATTTATAATTGTTCCAAGTTAAGATCCACCCATACCTTTATTTGAAAGAGTGCATTTGTTTGGATTCAGATATGATTTTCAACAAACAAAAATAAAACAAATACACACCAATCCTTGTTTTCTGTTTCACTACTCAATTATTGGCCTCTACTCAATCACAGCCGAATCACCTTATATTTAAATATAGATAACATTTAGCTAGAACGCCCGGCTTTAGATCGAATTTATGTTCTTTTAAATTATTTTATGACGTGTTTTATTATTATTATTATACTAAAAAAAAATTGTGTGTGTGGGTGGGGGGATACTGTAATCAGTTGTTCTAAAAAATTGGTTTTATTAAAAAAAAAAAAAAAAAAAAAAAAAAAAAGCGGGAGGGGGATACTGTAATTAGAGTTGTTCTAAAAAATTGGTTTTATTAAGTTTTATTGGTTATGCCATTTTTTTAATTATTATTATGTGACGTTATAAAAACGACAAATTCTGTTAAAATGTTTACTTGATAATAAGCACTAATTTAAACTTCTCTAAAGTATAGTCATACATAAATCAATTTTTAGATCTGTGAAAGCCATGTTATCTTATTAGCACCAATTAATGCTAAACAATTTAAGTTGTTTAAAATATTGCAGGAAAAAAAAAATCTTCAAACTGCTAAGATTTTTTTTAAACATAAAGTAATAAAAAATATTTTTAAGTTGATCAATAATTTATTAAATTCATACTTGTCAAACTTCTGGGTTTTTTCTTTCAAATCAAATGAAATAAGAATTTACTTTTAATAAAATGATTCATCATACAGTAGACTCCCTCAAATCCGCATATCGTTTCCGATGTAAACAACGAAGATTACAGTTAAGATGTAGGTGTAAAATTGAAGTTTTAGGTAGATTTCGTAAGAAATACTACCTATTACATTCTCCCCTATGTTGGAATTTCTGAAAATTTTTTGCAGATCTACGCCGATCATGACTCCCAGAACCCAAAACCACCCCCAGTTCAAAACTATCATTTATCTATCTATCTATCTATGTCACTTTTTTATGGACACGATAACTGCAATAATTCTGCACAAATCTCTTCCAAACTCATACATAAAATAAAGGGGCATAAAATCTCGGATAAGTTCGTTAATGGGCAAAATCGAACCAAGGGGGGGGGGGGGTTGTGAAAATAGAAAAAAACCCATAATTTCTTAATTATGATACGTATCGAATCCGTTTAAAGTTATTATTACTTCTAGGAAAAGGGCCGAAAATTTATGTATGACAGATTTTTGATATCATTAAAAATGCCCCAAGGGGGGGGGGGAGGGGGGTTTAGAAGAAAAAATTCATAACTTCGTCAATTCACAAGATATCAAATTCGTTTGAATTTATTATAAATCCGCTTAATATTGTCAAAAGCTTTTATATTGACAAGTTTTTTATAGGACCAACCCTTATATAAAAAAAAAAATCCCTGCCGGCTCCACCTGCAAACAAGTTACGTTTCAAAGTGGGCGGTTCCAACTGCCGCATCATGGCAAAAAGATCATTTTTCTACAATTCCCAACAAACAGGCGCCCCACGGTCTGCGTCTTCGAAATCTACCTGTGCCTGTAGGTGGAGCCGTCAGGGATTTTTTTTTTTAATTTTTATATCATTCTCTACACATTTTAATATGCAATTCTAGTTAACCCATTTATGCCTGGCGTCGATGCTTTAGTAAAATGGGAAAAAGAGCATTTCACACCAAATCTTTTTTAATAGAAATTTGGTGTCTTATTTTATCGAGGAGTCCTCGATAAAATAACAAATTTCTATTAAAAAAGAAGTGGTGAGAAATGCACTTTTTCCCATTTTACTAAAACGTCCCAAAATTGGGACGCTAGGCATAAATGGGTTAAAATGATGCAACTCATGTTTTCTCATGAAGGAAGTATAAATTTATTTTTGAAAAAATTCAAGATCAGTGGCGATCGCGATATTTTTACCGAATAATTTTAGTAATTAATAGTATTAATTAAGATTTTTTGATTATTAAGTATGGCTAAACATGTAATAAAACTTCGTTAATTTAAGATTTTTATGTGAATTATTAGTGTACATTTATAAGGCATGTTTCACTGAATAATTCGAAAAAAAAAATTATCTCATCATCATTATGCATGCTTAGTTATGCAATATTAATTATTTATTTGACCTTCATTTTTAATATTTAAAATTGTTATTTAAATTTTCTTAATTTTTATTATTTTATTTATTGTAAGTATTCATTATAATTTCGAGTGCATTATTAAATTCAAATTATTGTTTAAAAATTGCAAACAAAACACTGACCAGAAATCCGCAAAATTCTAAAATCAGCACAACCTCTGGTTTTAAGCTATGCGGATTTAAGGGAGTCTACTGTATTACCTCACAGAAACAAAAAACACTTCAATACATATTTTTAGAGGTTCAAATTGTGTTTTCATGTCTTGGGGGGGGGGGGATCCCTGACGGCTCAGCCTACAGGCGCAGGTAGATTTCGAAGACACAGACCGTGGGGCTCCTGTTTACTGAGAATTGCAAAAGAAAGACGTGATGCGGCAGTTGGGATCGCCCAATTCGAAATATACGTGTGCCTGTAGGCGAAGCCAGCAGAGATTTTTTTGTTTTTATTTCATTTATTATATATATATATATATTTTTTTTTTCCTGTAAGAGTTGGTTCTATAAAAAACTTATCAACATAAAAGTTGTAGATAATATTAAGGAGATTTATAATAAATTTAAGCGGATTTTATATCTTGTAAATTGACGAAGTTATGATTTTTTCTTTTTCTTAAACCCCTATCCCCCCCCCCCCCCTCCTTGAGGGCATTTTTAATGAAATGAAAAATCTGTCATACATAAATTTATGGTCCTTTTCCTAGAAGTAATAATAACTTTAAACGGATTCGATATGTATCATACATAATTAAGAAGTTATGGATTTTTTTCTGTTTTTACAAAAGTCCCCCCCCCCCCCCATTTGGTTCGGTTTGGCCCATTAACGAACTTGACCGAGATTTTATGCCGCTTGATTTTATGTATCAGTTTGGAAGAGATTTGTGCACAATTATAAAAGTCATCGTGTCCATAAAAAAGTGATATAGATAGATAGATAGATATAAAGTTTTGAACAGGGGTTGGTTTTGGGTTCTAGGAGTCATGATTGGTGCAGATCTTCAAAAATTTTCCAGAAATTCCAACTCAGGGGAGAATGCAATGGGTAGTATTTCTTACGAAATCTACCTAAAAACCATAATGTTGGCAGGTATGAAAATTAAAAGAAAATGTTGAGAATATCGAAAAGAAACATTATAAGCAAAAATTACAATGATGAATTTATAGCAACTTGGTGCAAAATTTGACATTTTCAGAATTTTCCCCTCTATTAGTTTGCGAGTCATTATTTTCTGAAATGAATAAGAGGAAAAACTTAAATCGAAACCATCCGTCAGATGATTGTATTAGGTTAAAATTAATTAAGTATGAATAATATATTAATTATTTGGTATCCAAGATGCAATACTAGAAAACGCAATTAGTTTATTATTTTCTAAAGTATTATTGTTACTCTAATTATTACAGTGTAATACCTACATGTATATTAAGTGTGTGTTACCCAAATATTTTTTTAATTTTAATTAAAAAAAAATTCAAGTAATTTTGATCCACTAATTAAAATTTTTGTTGCATGGTCACATGAAATCCTTAGTGTGTGTGTGGGGGGGGGGGGGGATGGCACGCAGAAGTGAAAAGGTTCGCCGACTCTGGTCTATATTGTCTTTCAGGGTCAGGGGGACAGAGATTCCCTGACTTTTTTCTACAAGAGTTCAATTATAATTTTGTTAATTAAATTTTAAAATCCAGGAAGTGGCGATGATCACCCCCCCCCCCCCCCCACCCCTGCTAGCACCCATGTCAAAATCCACTATAAATTCTGCGATTAAATACAGCGATTATTGCTTTTAAGAAGTACTAGTATTCAAATTTAAAGAACCGTGGGTTTTTATTATTATTATTATTATTTGCTCAGATGTCAAGAGGAAGTTAAAAAAATATTAGTAAAAATTTTATTAGTGGCAACTAGTACGCTTTGCCCGCTACGCTGGTATAGGTCTCTTGAAACGGATCTTTAATCAAACGAAATATATCGACGAATTTATCTTTGTGTTTCAAAGTAATATGGACCTTTACCTGGAATGTCCTTCCGCATTGCTGAAAACGATACGAACGCCATTGCGTTATTATATTTTCTAATATGATAGTTAAATTTACAGTACAATTTGGTAAAAAACAATAGAATTATATGCAATATACTAAAACCATCTGAGAAAAATTATCTAACTAAGAATGTAGGTCTCATCAAAACCCGTTCAGTAGAACTTTTTAAAAGGCTAATCTTTCATAATTGGGTTCATCTGATTATAAAACATGAACGGTATGCAATATACTAAAACCTTCCGTGAAAAATTATGTAACTAATGATGCTAGTTCAAACGAAATCCATTCAGCAGAACTCAAGTTATAAGTGGCCTGAGCAAAATTCCCATTTGCATTTTACAGATACAGTAGATTAATATATATTAGTAACTCTCAGTTAAAAAATATTCATATACTATTAAAACAAAAAGGAATAAAACATACCAAGCTGTTTTTGCGTTTTCCTGTCCCAGTTACGGAAATTCGGTTCAAAGTATTCACAAATTTCTTGCCATTCTCTTAATTTAGAGTCAGGTAGTACAACATTTTTCGAATCCCAGATAGCAGGACGTAATTCTATCATCTTGAGGAACATTTCGACATCAAAATGGTATCTATCCATTTGATGTTGCAACAAAGTGATTAAAATTCGAAAATCGATAAATAGAATATTCGAAGCTTAAATTAGTCGTCTAAAAAAGTTTAACAGAACTTCTAAACTGCAACACTTCACTTTGTTTAACAAAACCAAACTGCAATAAATAATTCCTACTCCTAGTGCAGACAGAACAGGCGACAGACTTTTTGACGCTCCTTTCTTTCACTGTGTTGCCACTTTATGATACGAAATCCAGAATTTTAACATGGCACAAGGAAAAATATATATATATATATATAAATAAAATTATTCAACTGCAAAAAGGAGACCAATTTAAAAACAAAAATAATAATAATAATTTTCGTATTCATTTTAGTAAAAAAGGAGCGAATGTCTGGTATCGACAAAGGTTGATTTAATGTTTCTCAATCGCTGAAATATTATTGAAAAATTAATTTCCTTGCAAAGTATATCAAAAGGAGCAGGTTGGCATTTTTTCTATTGCTGTACATTTACTGTGTAGTATACAGTATGTCGAAAAAAAAGAAAAAAAAGCCACCCCAAATCTATTTTATCACCAAATTATCGCAAAGAGATGCGAGAGGTACCATTCGACAGGGTATTGCGTCTACTTTCCGAATATGAATGCATTTCTTGAAATAGAGGTACTTTTCTTGAAATACTCGAAAAATTTTGTCGAATTTTCTTTCATATAAAATGAATTTATTTTATATTTAGAATTTCTGTATAATTTTTCTGAAAATTATGTGTGCACCGTTTAGTCTGGAGTGTTTTTGGTACTTTATCTTGTAAAATCTCAATTTTATTTTCCCGAATTTATGGATAAACCCCAATCATATTTTCTTTTATAACTCTATAAATAAAGAAAAAAGTATATAAACTATGCCTCTTACCGGGCTGATCTGATTCGTGGAACACAAATATGATATCAAAATTGGGTGTTACCATTAAAAAAAAAATCAAAGTTTATGCAATTTTTAATATGTAAACGATCAATATTTCAAAAACTGCATTCATATTCGAAAAGAAGACACAATTAGGTGATAAAATAATATGGGGGGGAGGGGCGTTTTCAGAAAATGGCGTACCACCCTTATTTAACATGCTACCTATTTTAGCGACTTAATTTTTAAAAAATCACTTTTATCAGCACTGTAAATTAAATCATTGCTCTATCCTAATTTTTATTTTAAAAAAAATATATACGAAAAAAGTTGGGATTGTAGTTTTGTTAATAACTGTAGAGGAATACGTCCACGTCCACATTCGAAATGAATATTCTGTCTTATTTTTCTGTAGGTATACATAAACATACATATACCAGTTAAAACTCGTTTACCTGAAATCGTTTATTGTGAAATTTCCGTTTAATGAGAAATATATTCCAATTCTTGCAAGCAAGATTGCAATAATATTGTTTTTTGTGCGTTTTACATTATGTTTTAGTTTTTTGTAAAAAATTGCTTAAAGTGAATATTTCTTTTTAACTTGACCGCGAAGAAATATTTTTCTACTGGAAAAATAGTTTTTGATTGATAATTTTATTTATTATTATTTTTTTTATAATCTCATAGAAAGTTATCTTTACAGAATGCAATATATCTACTAGTATCAAAATTCTTTAGGAAGGAATTGAGAGAAAATCATATAAATCGTAATTAGTATTGAACGTTTGTTGGCGGAAAATTCGCGCTAAACTTTACAATTTTCGCGAAAAAAAGGGCAATAATCTTCACTTTTCCTTACTGTAAGCATGTACAGAATAAAAATATCACCCATATAAATCTATAATAATCTAAATTGGAGATGAGTTCGGGCTCACTTTTCGGAGCCCGGACCCGCCCGAGCCCGAGGATTTTAAATCCGAGCCCGAAACATTTTGTGTCATCAGATCCCGAGCCCGATACTGAAAGTGTGCAATAGAAAAAAAAAATTGCATAATATTTACAAATTGTTTTAAAGATTTTTAAACCTCTTATTACATGAAAATAACTGTTAATCCCAACAACATAATTATTTTTTTGGAAATTTACATTCATTCGTCTCAAAAGTGAAATTTGGTATAAAATAAAAATATACTTCCTTAAAAGATTGTCATAGTTTTCTCTCCCAACAAACAAATCTGATGGATACATTAACGAAGTGAGTTTTATTAATAAATGCATGATATTTGCAGAAATTTCAATTTACATATCAAAGAATCGAACAACGTTTTTTATTTTCCACAAAAGGTGTACACCTTAAATTATAATAGATTCGTTCCTCAAAACAATCTTTCGTGATTCTCGTGTCCCTAAACATCAGGTTAAATAAAAACACCGTAATGGACACCGTTATCTGTATGGTACGATTATCTTATTAAAAAAAAAAAGAGGAAAAACTTTTCGATTGTTTCCTATCGGAATAACAATACATGCTAATAACTATATGTACTTACGAATGAAAGTGACTTCGATAATTTGCTGAGCAGAGACGCAGTGCGAGCAGAGTTCATGATGAAAATGTAAGAATCACTAATGTTATTTTCCTAATGAAGAACGATTGTTACTCGCACACTATATATAAGACTAAAAATTTTCAAACCTTAAACTAAAGCTGGTTAACTAAAAACAAAAGTAAAAATTTACTTCGCATTAGATCTCTATAAAAAAAATAAAATAAATAAACGTTCCAATTAAAACATTGCATTTCCTATTGTCACAAACGAAAATCGAACAACAAATAGCGCCATATGAACAGTCGTCATCTTTGCCAGACATAAATCTGCTAATACATGTATGATTTTTTTTTCTTTTGAAATAGCATTCTAATACTTGAAAAGAAAAAAAACAAGATTTCTGTTTTTCTTCATTCTGATCAAAATAGCATTAAAATGACTTGAACGAATCAAATCAGGACTTAAGTAATTTTTAAGAAAAAAAAAGTTATTTTTATTTTTTCTATGCGAGAATAAATAACATTCTCAGTTTCAGAAAGAATGAGCCCGAGCCCGCCCGATTCCGAATATTGGTATAGAAATCGAGCCCGAGCCCGTGTCGGGCCCGGGCTTAGCCCGTCTCATCTCTAATCTAAATGTAATAAAACACAGTGTGTTGATTCCGGTACGAACCTATTCTATGAATTGGAAACGATGGATTACTTTAATTGTTGCAAATAAAAGAAATAATGAAAAATATTAAGACACGTGGCTTTTGAACGCTTTTTTTTTTTTTTTTGCAAGTCAAATTTCGGTAAAAATGTTTCTGCACGTGTACTTCGTTTTTATATGTGAATAAAAATTCATATTTACTGTGACGTCGCGAGAATAGCGTCTATGGGGTTTATTTTATCTGATGCCATTTTTTTTCCATTACAATTAAATAGAAAATATTTTTTTATTTGAATTCATGGTGATTAATCATAAAAGTACGTATATACAGGGTGCAATATGTTATCAATCGCCGACTTTTAATGTCTCAACCGTTGGTCGCACACATATAGTTCTAATTACAAAAACGTTTCAAATGAAGTAAATATTCATGTTGTGGCATTGTTTAAAGTAAAAAAAAAAATTATTTTATAAAAAAAATTAAGAATTCTAACTTTTTATACGGTCTCCCAATCCATATAGTTATATTTAGTAAAAGTTTACGCTTATCGTAACAGATATAACACAAAAAGTTTGACTTCTGTACTGCAGTGCTGTAGTCGGAAAATTTTTTTACTGTACTACACAAATTGACACAGTTATTAAATTTCAAAGTTTGAGATTTTTGAACATGATTTTGTCTTTTATTGAGAGATCAGTTAAAAAATGAATTAAAGTAATCCGAGATCGAAATCAGGGTCTAATGTCCTTTTTACGGCGAAACCACCTTTAGCCGGTATCGCCAAATCGGGGTCTCACTAAAGAGGGTTATTTCATCTAAGTCCAGTGCGTTTATGTTAAAAGCAAACTCAACAGCCAATCGGCCTTCAGAGCCAATCAGAGTGAGCGGTACTGACTGTATCTAGCAATGGAAAGTTCGAACTCACTCAGTCAGTTCAGCGGTCTAAGATATCTTAACTATCCAATCTGAACGTAGTATAACGGTGTGATCCGTTTAAAAAAATATATCACTAGTAAAATCCTTACAAAAAAAAAAAAAAAAAAAAACGGAGAGCCGTTTGAGCAATTTTTTTTAAATTTAGCATAAGTTTTTATGAACAAAATACGAAAAAATTAAAAATAATCGACAGTACTTTCTCAGAAATTAAATCGACGACAATTTTTTGACATTCCTAAAACGTAAAAGGAATCCGGTTTGAATATTTTATCTCAATATATTATATTTTCTTCTATTTATTATTTTTTGCGATTACAGTAAAACCCCTGTTATCGGAAAAGCATGGGACCAAAGGATTTTCTGTTAACCGGGGTTCCATAGGAATTTTCGGATAACCGGGAAGCTTCCTAATTTTATTCTACCAGATGACACTACTCACCCTTCTCACTTCCCAACCGTCAGGTAAAGCGTTTGTGTCCGTATTCTGTTCGGTTTCCCCTTCCTGTTTACACGTGTTTTTATTTCCTCCAAACTTTATTTACGATGAGTAATATTTTAAAATACAAACGGCTTTTTATAAGCATGAAGAGCTCAACGAGTTGAAAAAGTGGATACTGGTACCTCAATATACTAAAGTGCAGGAAGATGCAACAGGGTCAGATCTGCTGTTGTTTAAAAGGTGGCGTGATACGGCAGCATGAAGCAATGCGAAGTTGAAAAAAAAAAAAAAAATCACAACATATTTTGTAAAGAAATGAAGTGTTGTATGCGGCAATAAAATGCCTGCATTTACGCAACAGTCCAAATAAGTAAGTTGACGCTGTTTATTTCATAAACAGCATGCTTGTTTAAAAATAAAATTTTTCATATTAAAAAAAAAAGTTTTAAGGTCTGTCGGTTAAGCCGATTTTCGGATGATTCGGATAATTGAGATTCTACTGTATTTATTTAATTTTTTGATTCCGAACCCGGACAATGTCGGATGAGTCAGCTAGTCTGTAATAATAAAGATAGAATTTTGTGTGTGTCTGTCTGCTGTGTCCTGAAGAGACCACTGCACACAGAACTACAAGATTTGGCAGGAAGGTACCTGTATATATATCAGATTTTTTATACGATTTTTTTTTTCGAATTTTACGACTTTTTTTTCATATTAGTTAAAGGAATTAAGGTTTCAATCTAGCTCAGTATTGTAAATTTTGTTCTCTTTTCAATAAAGTTTATTCGGAAATCGTACAGCGATTTTTGAATTTTTTCCGAATTTTGTATGCGATTTTTAGAGTTTTTCACTATTTGCTAACGATTTATTGGCATTCATAATGGAATACGATTTCAAACTTTTAGCCTATTACAGTAAATTTTGTCCTCCACGAGTTTACTTACTCATCATACGTAGGCATAATTTCCCTGTCCACCGCGGATAGACGTTTGCGATTATCATGCTTTCTGATTAGTTGTTAAATCGAACGCTTCTTAAGTCATTTCCGGTTGAACTTGGTTTCTTATATAATATCTATTAATTTCTATATAATCTAATTAATTTATGACTGTAATATAATAAATATTATAATCTAATCCAATTGATTTCTATGCAATCTAATCTCTATATAATCTAATATTTCTATATAATCTAATAATATCTATTAATTTCTTATATTATACCTTCTTATATCTTCATAATCCTCCAAAATACCGGAAAATACTTAAGAAGCGTTTGCTTTTACAAATACATCAGAAATCGTAAAATGTTCCAATCGTCGATCAGCGGTGGAGACGGAAATTATGCCATACGTAGTATAGGGTAAGTCTTGTAATCGGTTTGAAAATCGAAAAAAAAATTTGACGGATTTACACGTTTCAGACACTGGAGATTCCGAAAAACATATTTTTAGAAAAAAAAAAAATTTGCCGTCCGTCTGTGTTTCTGTATGTCTGTGTGTCTGTAAACGCTCTATCTCCCTTAAAAATTGAGATATAGAGACTTGAAATGTGGTATGTACTTAGTATGTAATAATGGGAAGAAGCTTATTGAATTTCAGTAACCTCGATTATCCGGAACTATTTTTTCGGACCCTCGAAATATTCGTTCTGATAAAAGGTATATAAAATTTTTTGAAATTGTTTATTTTAAGGAGCGAATATAAAAGACAATAAAAAAACATAAATTTTGCATAAAGCATGAAGTCGATCGGATAATGAGTTGCCGAGATATTTGTAATCCTATTTTCCACACTCTTCGATTTTTCTTGACCCTGTATTTCAACCAAATTTCAATTCAAAGATATATTTCAGTTAGAAAGAGACGCTTAATCAGATGCAATAAACCGCTAGTTAATAGGATTATTGTTTTTGGAGTTATAAGGATGTTTCTTTTAAGCAATTCAATAATCGAGCCTTTAAAGTTTATGACGTCATCAAGCCACGATTTTATTCGAATTGCAATGCATTTTATAAGTAGTTTACACATTTTTTATTTTAATATTTTATATTATGCATATCCATGATGGGTAAGTATTACGGTGGCCCCCAACTATTAGTTTAATTTTTTAGCGATTTTTAATGCTAAATTTCAATGCGATTTGTAGCGTTCTTGTACGTCCCGTGCAATTTTTACTTACCCATCATACGTAGTATAGGGTAAGTCTTGTAATCGTTTTGAAAATCGAAAAATTTTTTTTGACGGATTTACACGTTTCAGACACTGGAGATTCCGAAAAACATAGTTTTAGAAAAAAAAATTTGCCGTCCGTCTGTGTGTATGTGTGTCTGTGTGTGTGTGTGTCTGTAAACGCTCTATCTCCCGAAAAAAATGAGATAGAGACTTGCAATTTGGTATGTACTTAGTATGTAATAATGGGAAGAAGCCTATTTCATTTCATTAACCTCGATTAACCGGAACTATTTTATTCGGACCCTCGAAATATTCGTTCTGATAAAAGGTATATAAAAATTTTCGAAATTGTTTATTTTAAGAAATGAATATAAAAGACAATAAAAAAACATAAATTTTACATAAAGCATGAAGTCGATCGGATAATTAGTTGCCGAGATATTTGGAATCCTATTTTCCACACTCTTCGATTTTTCATGACCCTGTATTTCATCCAAATTTCACTTCAAAGAGATATTTTAATTGGAAATTTGACGCTTAATCAGATGCAATAAACTGCTAGTTAATAGGATTATTATTTTTGGAGTTATAAGGAAAAATATCTTTCAAGCAATTCAGTAATCGAGCCTTTAAAGTTTGTGACGTCATCAAGCCACGATTTTATTTGAATTGCAATGCATTTTATAAGTAGTTTACACATTTTTATTTTAATATTTTACATTATGCATATCCATGATGGGTAAGTATTACGGTGGCCCCCAACGACTAGTTTACATTTGTGAAAGAATTCCGGTGGCGATGTTTTAGCCCACTACAGTAAATTTTGTCCTTATGTTTTTTGAATTTTTAATGATTTTTTATGCAACTTCTTTTTTGTGTGCTTCGCAGCGAATTTTCCACAATAGTAAAATGATTTCAGTTTATTTTTTTAGTCCAATCTAGTAAATGTTGTCGTCTTAATACAATTTATTTGGAATACGTACAGCGATTTGTGCATTTTTTGCGATATTTAGTTTTTTCATGTTTTGCGGTGATTTTTTGACATTCGTAAAAGGAATTCAGTTTTAAATTCTTAGCCTATAGTAAATTTTTTCCTCCGTGGTGTTTTGATTTTTAATGCCAATTTTCTATACGATTTTTAATGCCAATTTTCTATACGATTTTTAATGCCGATTTTTTGCGTTTTTTCGCGTTCCACGTCAATTTTTTTGACATTCCTAAAAAAAAACCAATCACACTGTTTTTGCCTACTATAGTAAATTTTGAAATATAATTTATGCCAATTTTTGCATTTTTTGCGTTTTTCTTTTTCGATTTTTTTTCGCTGATTTTTTCTTCTTAGTGAAAAGAATATTTTATCCCAATATAATAAATGTTGTAATCTTTTCTTTTCAATACAATTTATTCTGAATTTTGAAAAATTTTCGCGATTTTTAAAGCGTTTTTTAGAGTTTTTTCACGTCATGTCACGTTTTTTTTACATTCGTAAAAGAAAATTAGGTTTCAAACTTTTAAGTAAATTTTGTCCTCCGCGATTTTTGAATTTTTAGCAATTTTTAATGCCAATTTTCAATGCGATATTTAGCGCTTTTTCGCGTTCCGCGGCGATATTTTGACATGCTTGAAAGAATTCCGGCTGCAAAATGTTTTATGTCCTCTGCGATTTTTTGCGTTTTGTGGCGATTTTCCTCATTAGTCCTCATTATGTTTTTCTCATTAGTCTGCTAGCCAGACAATAGTAAATTTTACCCTCTTATCAATAAAGTTTATTCGGAATTCGTGCAGCGATTTTTAGAATTTTTTCGCGTTTCGTGCGATCTTTTGACAGGTACGGGCAACGCCTGGCGAGTCAGCTATAGATAATGTGCATGTGACGTCGCGAAGCCGTAAAGATCTTACAACTAAACGAAGCGTAGGCAAAACATACGCATGCTTTAGCATTTCCTACTGTATAGTTAGCTGTGTTGTGTGCTTATAACTCATATTTCTTTTTATAAATTATTCATATAATTTTGCTTTTCCTAATTGCAGCGGATAGTCCAAGGTAGGTCCTGATGTATCCGAGACTCGGATTTTTAATTTTTTGAGATCCGGGCCCGCTGGGGCTTCTTTAGGATTTTTGTCCTAAATTGTTAATAACTTGCCCAATTTTTATCCGATCCTCTTCGTTTTTGGGGCATTTTCTCCATTTAGCTTTCTCCCCATTTCTACGTTCCAGTTAAGACCCTGACCCCTGGGGCCCGTTGAAATTTTTCTTTAATAAACTGTTAATAACTTGCCGCTTTTAATCCGATTTTCTTAGTTTTTTGGGCCTTTTCTCCATTTAGTTATTCCCCCATTTCTACTTTCCAATTAGGACCTTAGATATCATTAGATATCTTAGGGCCCTGCTCAAAACTATCAGATGGCCCTTTTTAGACTATTTTATTTTATCTCCACTTATTACTACATTCCAGTTAAGACCATGAGTCCCGGTGCAGGGCCCTTGAAGTTTTTGTTCCCTAAATTGTTAATATCTTGCCCCTTTTTAATCCGATCTTCTTCGTTTAGGGATGTCTTTTCTATTTAGTTATTTCCCCATTTTTGCATTCCAGTTAGGATCCCGGCCCCCTGGGGCCCTGAATTTTTTGTGCGCCATGCATTTTCCACCACCCCTCCTACTTGTGTCACCATCTCAATACATAACTTTAAAGTTGAGTCTTGGACTTCTCTCCCCGGGCCACCACCATCATATTTTTATTGGGCCCTAGGGCCCCTTTTTAAGCATTTCTTTAAAATTATATTCTAATGGTTAATGTATACCCTATGCTTAATTTCAACTAATTAAAGATCTAAAGCGCTAAGTACTAGGACCCCTTAAGATGTTTTCCTCTTAGGGTCCTGCTCAAAACTATCAGTTGCCCCCCTCTACTATAGTTCCCATAAAAATCGTCCGATTCAATAGCTTTTTTTTTTCTAACAACTTCTTAGGACTTCCAGCTACTACATGAACGACAAAAAAACATTAGGAGAAGATACGGGCCCCCTGGGCCCATAGGCGTAACTAGAGCTATTTTGTGGGGTGGGCACAGGCCCCCAACTTCATAAGTCCTTGGTATGTGTGTATGCGTCCAGTGGCACAGCCCAAAGGGGGGGGGGGGTGAGGGGTAAAACTTCTTCAAGAGCTAAAAAAATATTATAATTGCTGCTTATATGAATTATTAGTTAAGCAAATTAGACGCTTTTATGAATCAAAACTAAAGTTAAAATTAAGTTTTTTCTTTTTATTTGAAATTTGCAGCTTTGTTGAATCAAATTATATTCAACAAAGTGATTCAATTAAACCGCGAACATTATATTTAAACTGTGGAAGCGTATATTAGATCTTAGATGCACTGGTTAAGTGAAAACTGTCATTTGTTTTGAAAAAGGGTAGCAATTACATTTTTGAGACATCTTAGAGTAAAAGAATGATTATTTCGGCCGTCATACGCTTTGAGTATTATACAGTGGATAGTTTTTAAATTGAATTCCTGTCTTTGCTCCATCTTCAAAAGGATAATGGACATCAACTTCCAGAAAAAAAAAAAAAAAACATAAAATATATGTTTATATGTCTCTCTCAGTTTCAGAGTTTCTGTTAAGGTCCGGAGAAATTTCTAGGTTCGAGCTCGACCCGACTTGTAGAAAATTTTTTGCCCCTCAGCCGGGTATAAAAGTTAAAAGTTCGATCCGGATCGTAAAAAATATATGTATGTATATTAAGCCGGACTGACAAAAAAAAAAAAATAAATAAAAATAAAAAAGCTAAAAGTTAGACTCGAATCTGGTCCGGGCCATGCACATAGTTTATTGACTCGACCCAGTATAAAAGCTAGAATCTCAGCCCGAGCCCGGCCCGGCTCATACAAAAACGTAATTATCCCTTCCCAGCTCGCCTGAATTTCAACAAAAAACATATTTTTACACTGGTATGGTTAACAATTGTCTTCTACGAGGAGTTCTGACAAAAATATTTATTTTAGTTTTCCTTTTCATGTTGTTTGTATTCTTCGTTTTTTAAAAAACGCTTTGTGCTGCGATATTTATTTTGTTACTGGATCTCGATTTGTACGCAAATGACTCAGTTGTTATTAATAACTTTAATCCATATTCCATGGCTTGCAGACTTAAAAACCTGAAAATTCTTATAGTATCGTAAAAATTTCTAAGACGGAATCGCATAGGAGAACAGAAATATGCGTTATAGGAAACTTACCTTCTTAGCAAATATACTGTCGGTTGTAAATATATTACATTCTTTTCTCACGTATTATTATTTTCATTTTGCATGGATAAATACATTTTTCCCTTTGAAACAGGATTCTGTCAATGGGCAGGTTCTTTTTCACACGCGTTATTGTACTTTAATTTTATTGCCTAGAAAATGAACTGTTCTTTAAAAAGAATAAATCGAAAATTTTAATTCTAGAAGAATGAAGATTTAAAAATATAGGCTTTTTTGCAAAAATTGTTAGGCCGATCGAAATTTTACTGATTTTTGCATGGGTCAGGTCAGGGTAGGCAGGGCCAAATATTTTCATATGGGCTTGATAAAAACAGGACCCGAAAATTTCAATATGGGCTTGATAAAAACAGGACCCGAAAATTTCAACTCGTCTAGACCTTTAGGAAGAATGAATTCCAGTTTCAGCCCGGCCTGGAAAAAAGGAAGCCAGGCTCAGTCCAATTGCCATGAATGAAAATAGGCCGGAGACTGGCCCGTGGGTTGGTCCGATTTCGGGCCAGGACCAAGCCCAAACAGACCTCTGCATGTGCATCTTGTTTTGTGTTTTTGCTCTCAGTTATTTCTAAGACCAATGTATTATGTGAGTGATGTAGGTAAAAATCTTTGACAAAGTAAGAATTAAGAAAATGTGCTATAAAGATATAAATGTAAAATGTGTTTTTGATTGAACAGATTATTGTAGTGTTACATTCGAACAATTTGTTCCTGGGGGGGGGGGGGCTATATATTTAAAGACTGTAGTTCATTAGCTAGTAAGGTAGCTCGAAATGTTCTTCAGGTGGTTTTGCAGGAGGCATTGCCACGCGGTCCCCGGAGGAAAGAAGCACTGATTGCAATTTTATTGACTTTGACTTACAGATACATGCCTATGAGCAAGCTTTACAAAAGAAAAAGGTTAAATATGAAGCATTTTCGTAGAATTTATAAAATTTACTATAATTACACACAAACTTATGCTAATTATGCCTTAACTGAAATTAATAAGTAATAAATTAGTTATACATTGATCCACACTTATTACATCTTAAATAATGCTGCCTCTATATCATCAAAATTATGACATATTGTTTTTCATGTGGACAAAATTACAGTCGTGTTTAAATTAGATAAGAAGTAAAAAGTGGAATATCTTTTAGAGTTTTAGCTATAATGTATTTCATTTAAATAAAAGTATATATAAGTAGATCCTGTTGGGTTAATTGTATTTATAGTTTGTATGTGTGTATAATATTTGTGTGTATGTTTAGACTTGAATTCAGGCGTTATTTATGTGTGTTTTAATAGATAAATATTCTCCAACATCATGAAAAGGTTAAAAACAAATAATATTTAGAAAGCACACATACTTAACACATAAACAATGTGTTTAAAAAAAAAGTAGAACAATCTGTAAAAGGTGGTAGAGCACACTACAATTAAAGATTTTTTATAGGAAACCAGGTTGCGATCCATTTATTCAGTGAAAAATATAGGATATAGGAAGTCAAGTCGAATCCAAGTATTTTTAGAGAACTTTAATAATAATGAAGATATTTTAACGAAATTTTCAATATACTGTATACGAATTTAGATGTCAAATAAAGTGCTGGAAGTGCACAGTAATTCAGTCAACGATACCGCGTTTAATGTCAACTACATCCTAAAATATTGAATACTTAATTTGGCATTGTTTGGATGCGGATTATAATAAATTCTACCTCTTCTCGTGTTATTTTGCCTCTGACACAAAGCAAAGTAAGTCTATTGAAAATTTTGCTAAAATTGCTTTATTATTACTAAAGTTAAGAACAAGAATTCCGGATTGTCTTGGAATAAAATCCTATGTATTTCTGATTTAAAAATCGATTCCTGATTTTCTGTACAAAAACTTGTTCGTTGTACTATTCTCTTCCATTTCTTAATTTTGCCTCCTCATTTTTCAAACACTATATTAATCTAACAGTTTTTTTGTTATTTCATTGGTGCATTTTATGTTTTCTAACTCTTATATCGTAAACGTTGCTGAAATGAATTATGGTCAACGTAACTACTGATTCTACACTCCGAGGGAAAAAAATGATTATCACTTCATTAGCTAAACTGATTCGATTAGCCGGTGATTCAAGTAACCAGCGACCACCATTATCAACAATTCAACCTCTCCTCCCCATAGAGCCGAATTCTGGCTGTGCCACTGATGCGTGCAAGAATATTTCAGAAAACTGCATTGAGACCAAATTCGTTAATTTAATGAAAATTTTGACTTAAAATTAGGAACAACTTATTATCAAGGTTATTAGTTAGGAATGCCATTGATCAATGGAGCCAACTTTTGAAATATATTGTATGGTCCCAAATTTTTTAAGCAAAATAGCACGGCAGTTTTATTATTTGCTTATGTTATTCGTGAATTCTTTTGCATAATAACGTTAATATTTACTATAATATCATAAATATCAATACAAATTAAAAACACAAGAAGCAAAGCATTTCAGTCATTTATGAGCTTTATAATTATCAGGATTGGGACACTAAAATATAGATAATGTTCACTCACTGATTTATACTCACCGATCAAAAGGGGGTATAGTGGAGGGCATACGAAGTTACTCGCCGTATACATTTTAGAATCTTTTTTTTTTTTTTTATGCTCCGTATACATTCTCTTTCTCAAACAAATCTATAGCATAGTCATTAAAGTTCACATGATTCAAGCATTTACATACGACAACAATACTGCTGATCAAATATATAGGAAATATAACTGTTGAGAGAAATTTAATAATTATATGTGTACTGAAGAACATTTAGTGCTCTTGATGTCTCTGTTACGGATTTCAATGCTATTTTTCAACGTCAACAAAATGAAATTTTCATAATGAACAGAGGAAAGTATATTCAACTAAGTAAATTATATTCAATGGTTGGAGTATCATAGTTGAGATTTTTTCCAACAGAGCGAAAATATGCCGGGACCAAGACTCGAACCTGGGTACTTTGGTTTGCCGTACCAACGCTCTCCCTACTGAGCTATCCCGACAATATCCTGGGCTGGCATATTTCACTCTCGCAGCCTTGTCCAACAAATAGAAAATGAAATTTTGTTTCCGATATTTAAAAATTTAAATAAATACGTAGTGAAATAAAACAAGGGAAATTAGGTGGGTCAGGGGAGCAAATTATTGGGCGGGCTCGACGCTAAAGCCCCACGGGCCCATATAAGTCGGCACCACTGGTATTCATTGTGACATTGAAATTTTTAAGATGACTAGAAGTTCCGAGAGAGACCCAATTTTAGGCATAATGTCCGGGTGTGCCAATACATCTCTTTAATGTCCCGGTTTTAAACACAGCACTTAAACTATCACTTCCCCGAAATTCATTTTAAAAAAATGAATATTTTGATTCTTACCGAATTCCGCTTCCCCTACAGCAAAATGTTGAAATACTTCACTCTGTGTCTATTACAGAAAATTGTCTTGAGAAAAATTTCGTGGTTTCAATAGAACGAATACCATATAGATATAATTTATACATGTCTGAAAAATGTATACAACTGAAACCTGTCTAAAATGTAAAAGTTTTCCGATCACTGTAATTTTATGCAGGTAAAGTAAACTGAATCTATTTATTTTAAGAATGAATAAACGGAAAAATTAGAGAAAATTTATCTTGAAATCATTAATGTAAACTCTAAATTTGTTTAAAAATTCTAAAATGTGAAAAAGAATATTTTGAGGAGTGGAAGGAAAATATTAGTTTTTATTTTGAGGGACGAATACATTTAAATAAGCAAAAGACAATTAATGTTTCCTTTAACTGCAGTAAAAATGATACGTCAGCCTGAGATTCTGACAAGAAAAAATAAAATATGACTTCAATTTGACTCACCTTTTATTTGCAGTATTCACATAAATCGTTTATTAGGTGCGTTCGTAATTATATAAATACGTAGCACCTATAGTCGTCGTTTGGTCCGTCCGTCTGTCCGTCCGTCTGTCTGTCTGTCTGTCTGTCCGTCCGTCTGTCTGTCTGTCCGCATATAACAACGCAAAAACTACCCAACCAAATGGTTTGCAATTTAAAATATATTATCTTTGCAGAATTTTGTCGAGACATTTCAAATTTTATTAAAATCGAATCAAAACTTTAGGAGATATTAATAAAAATATTTATTAAGAAATTTGATTTTTTTTTTTAAATCGGTGCTTTTTTGTTATAGGAGCTTCCGATGGATGTTAAATCGTCAAGCGACCGAGATGCTTATTTTATTACAGAAATTAATCTGCAGACGATATAATTCATTTCACAGAATTAAACTAGTCGTTGGGGGCCACCGTAATACTTACCCATCATGTATATGTATAATGTAAAATATTAAAATAAAAATGTGTAAACTACTTATAAAATGCATTGCAATTCAAATAAAATCATGGCTTGATGACGTCATAAAAAGGCTCTATTACTGAATTGCTTGAAATAGGTTTTTCCTTAAAACTCCAAAAATAATACTCCTATTAACTAGCGGTTTATTGCATCTGATTAAGCGTCAAATTTCCAATTAAAATATATATTTGAAGTGAAATTTGGATGAAATACAAGGTCATAAAAAATCGAAGAGTGTGGAAAATAGGATTCCAAATATCTCGGCAACTCATTATCCGATCGACTTCATGTTTTATGCAAAATTTATGTTTATTTATTGTCTTTTATATTTACTTCTTAAAATAAACAATTTCGAAAATTTTTATATACCTTTCATCAGAATGAATATTTCGAGAGTCCGAAAAAAAATGTTCCGGTTAATCGAGGTTATTGAAATGAAACAGGCTTCTTCCCATTATTACATACTAAGTACATACCAAATTGCAAGTCTCTATCTCAATTTGTTCGGGAGATAGAGCGTTTACAGACACACACACAGACACACAGACGGACGGCAAAAATTTTTTTCTAAAAATATGTTTTTCGGAATCTCCAGTGTCTGAAACGTGTAAATCCGACAAAAAAAAATTTTCGATTTTCAAAACGATTACAAGACTTACCTTATACTACGTATGATGGGTAAGTAAAATCATCAAGATCTGAATATTTATATAACTAGCTGATACATATATATCTGAATATTTATATAACTAGTTAAGATATTTGTATGAACAGTGTCATAAAATATATACTTAACTAGCTCAGGGCCGAAACTAAGGGGGGGGGGGCAGAGGGGGCACGTGCCCCGGGCGCCAGCAGAACTGAAGGTGGAGGGGGCGCCAAATGCAGGTTTTGTTTGATAATGTATATATATATGAAATTTGTATAAAAAGTCTCGCAGCCGGAAAATCCAAAAGAAAAATGAACCAAATGCATTAAAATAGACAAATAGATAAAAAGATTCGTCTACAATACAAGATAGCAAATGAATAAAAAACAAACTGTTCTCTTAGGCTATTTTCTTTCACCCATTCCAAATGTATCATGTCTATGCCGTCTATCATTTAAATCTCTTCCTGTGGTTTAGGAGAATCACTAACATTTTTCAAGGTCAGTGCCTACTCGTGCCTGTATATGACACTGTGCAACGTCGTCTGGATACGGTACTGCACTGTCCAGCATGGATAATTGACAAATGATTCCCTCACTCTGACTTTTCTATTAGATAAAAATATTCCATGAAGGCTGTTCTATTTTTCCCTTTTCTCCCAGCGTGGAGCTTTCTTCTCTTTCCATTTTGTCATGGGCGAGGGGTAACTGCTTTGGACAATAAACACAAATTGGAGGATGAATGTCCAAAGTAAAATTCTCAGTAAAATCTTTTTCTTTTAACTATAGCCTTTGTAGAGGTACAATAAAAATTCTCGTACAGCGCGCCATGACTAGTAAAGCCAGAGCCGCGGGCTTTATCTTCCAAAAAGTTTTTTACTCGTCTTTTTGCGAAAGTTTTCTAAGCGTTTTGCCGCCCTTGGCGGCAACTGGAATATGCCGGCCTGTTAATTTTGCTGAAATTACTTTTTTATACAGATCCAATCTAGTATTATTAGAGGGGGCGAGGTTGGGCGACTGCCTTGGATACTAAAAACAAATAATATTTGAAAGAATAATTTGAAAAATACGCAAAATAAAACTCTTTGTTAAAACTTTTTTTGAAAAAAAAAATGTCATTTGTAGGGGTGCAGGGAGAAAACCATACCCAAGTTGCTATGACTAATAAAATTAGATTATAATCAGTAACAAAGTCAAATGCATTCTAAATATATCAGCTTTATGTAAACAGCATACCAAGTATGGGGCACCCCTAAATCAGGGGCCCCAGTGTCATGATCCAGATTTAGATTTATCAGATCTGATTTAATTAGACTCTGAATCTGTGTAATTAAATCGTCATAAAAGTCTCTAACAGTAAGTAACAGGGTTCCTTTCAGCTCAGATCGAAGTTTGAGTCTCACCTCAACCCTCCACAACCGTTCACAGTTCTGATAATTGCTAATAGAAAATAAGACAAGGAAAAATATTTAAACATAACTAAAACATTTCTGGGAATAGCAAATGGTATAAAAAATATTCTATTTAAATTACATGAAAATTATGTAGTAATACTAATTAAAAAAAAGTGCTAAGAAAATCCTTTGATCAAAAAATAATTTTTCTCGTTGAACTCAAAAGAGGATTTTGGGGGCCCTTTGGATGCGGGGCCCCTCGCGATTGAGACCATCGCGACCCTTTAAATTCCGCTCCTGCGAATATCAATAATTATACTTCCTAAGATGAAAACTTGTATAAAGCGGAATATTTTTCGGTTCCTTTCGATTCCATTTTCAAGATTTTAATGAATCAGTATTTGACAAAGCTGATTACTTAGTTCAGTATTACAGATTATCTGATTATATACTTTAAATTTTAGAAATTTAGAAAAAATTAGCTTTGGAAATTTTCTTTTCGGAGGGGGGGGGGGGGGGGGGGGGCGCCAAAATCCATGTTTGCCCCGGGCGCCAAAAAGGCTAGTTTCGGCACTGCTAGCTGTTTAACCCGTTCTACGCACGGGATATCATGAATTTAATTCTAAAACGTGCGTACGAACGCACCTCGTTTGTAACGTTTGACGTACAATTTCCAACTTGTTTTAAATGAAAAGGGAGGATGTATGATTCAGCTCTTAAGGGGATTGGGGGGGGCACTTCACTTACGCGAAAACATCCAATATTTCGTTTGCATTTTCATATTTTTAAAATGATTTCTATTTTATTTTTTGCATTGGATAGTTGAGGTCAATCTCTACATAGACCGCATTTTACTTTTTCTTATGTGTTTGCAGTTTTTTTTTCTTACGAGGATTTTTTTTATCTTCGAAACCGGTACTGAAAACGATCCGTTTTCTTATTTAAAATTAAGTCGATGCTCCATTGTTTTATTGCATAAAATCCTCAATTTTTAACATGTGCAAAATATGTTTATAAGAACATAATTTTTAAATTCGATACTGTATAAGTTGTAGTCCTTTCAAAAGTTGACATATCACATAAAATAGTGTATAAAATCTTGAAAAAAAAGAAAGAAAGAAAAAGAAATCGGAAGTATTTTAAAGTTTTTAAAAATATATATATTCTTAAATTTTAATAGTACATTATAATTGTATAAAACTACGATGATTTCTATAGTAGTGGATTGATTTTAAATTTAATTAGCTCCATCAGAATTCAGCAGAAAGAGATTTGGTTAAAGAGAACTCACATGGAAAACATTTCTACCTAAAATAATTTTCGCCCAAAATAAATAAATAAAAAAGCTTAAGTTTTACCTTTTTTTCATGGGAAGACAAAAATATTCTTCAAAATTATTTCTATCACATTTGAAAGGTGCTTATAGAGATGCATCGATTAGTGATTTTGATCCAATAGCGAATATTCGACATCTGTAAACCAGATGCTGAAAATTCGGTAGGCCTAATATTCCTGTATTTTAAGATTTAAAAGTTAAAAAAAAACTTTAAAGTAAATTGTACACCATATTTAACACAAATACTTGTGTTTTGACGAATGAGTACAACAATGAGTTATTTTACAAATAAACTTTACACACAAAAATTAAAAAAAAGGCTTTGAGTTATTTTTTAAGAAGAAGATAGTCTTAAAAAATTTTTATTAATGAAACGTTAAATTCCATAATTCCTTCTCTAAATTAAAATAAATTTATAAGAGCTCCTTATATTTTAAAATAAATATTCCAAAATTGAAAAGAAATTTTTAAGGACATAGAAGGAAAATTTTACCGTTATATAGTGTTATTTGTCAGAAAGAAACAGTAAGACAGTAAGAAAAAAAAATTATTCAATTGACAACTCGGCAAAAAAAGTTATTGCTCCTTTTGATTTATCAATGAAATTTTTAAATGCACCACAGCGGGCGACCATTTTTAGAAGTTGCAAACATACAGGATTTTCCTAAAATTTTGAAAGAAACTTTCAGGAGAGATAGTGCGGTCAAGACAAATACCTTTTCTACAGTAAACCAGCATCGCAATCCACTTATTCTATTAAAATACAGTAAAAAAAAATATAAATTACCACTACAAACTGAACCCGAATTTTCGTTCATAACTTTAACAATAATGAAGATATGTTAACGTTATTTTAACAAGATTTTTGTCATAATTTTGCTTTTTTTGAAATATTAAATGACTGGAAGTGACTGAATTTCGGTTAGGACTAAGGACTCAATTTATGTAGCGTTAACTGGCATTTTTAATAATGAAATGTCTAGCTTACAGTTTTGATGTGAAATTTGACAATTTCCAGCACTTCTCGTAATGCTATCATATTTCACAGAAAGCAAAGTAAAGCCTGTTGAAAATATTGTTACAATATCTTCAGTTTGACCGAATATTCTATAATATCACCAAATAGCCCGAATAAGGATTATTTTAAAATCCACTAAAACTTGCAAGCAAAATATGCGTTCATGCATTGAGTAATTTCATCCCATCAAAGACAGTCCATAAACCAAGTCGGGTGCAGAGAATTTGTTTTAATCTGCACAAGATATTAAAACTGAAGAAATAGGTTCCCCCCCCCCCCCCCCACACACACACACACAAAATCGTTTGAAACATTATTTGTATTTCCCCAGATCGGGACATGAGCTGAATTGGTATTTGAATTGCTATTGTTGATGAATTTAAATTCTACTTCCCAATGAAAGATTCTATGATAATTTAACTCGATATGCTGTGTAAATATTCATCATTAACATCTCTACTCTTTTCGCAATGACAACTACTACAGCAATTTAAATTCCAAGTATTTTTTTTTTTTTAAGATTAAATTTGACAGTTTCAAAAATAAATTTTTGTCTTTACCAACTATTTTTTTTTTTTTTTTTTTTTTTTTTTTGTCATTAATTAAAGAGGTTCGAGCAAGAACCTGTTATGTTACATTTTCTCAAAATACAGTTTATCTTTTCGATGAGAGTGTTATGAGACAATCTGTCATATGGTAAAGGTAAAATACCAATATTTTAATTAATCTTTAAAATCTGATATATTATTTATTAAAAGTTAATATTTTAATAAAAATAACTTAAATATTATTAATAATTTTTACATTAGAAAATTAAATATTGCTAAGATTTTCTGAGAGAGCTTAGTACTACTCGTTAACTTACTAAATACAAGGTACAAGAACAAAAATAAAATAAAAATTGCAACTAAAAGCTTCCATTTAAATTGTCTCAGAATTTTATTTTTGTTACGTAACATCTTTTTTCACTAAGCCCTTCTATTTATTCAGGATATAATTTCCAAGATTGATAAGGAAAAATTTACTCACAAAAAGTACATTCAGAAACATGAAGCAAAAAGCCTCGATCCATGAAGCAGCATGCAGCAATACAAACAAACATTTCCAAAATTACAAAATTTATTTGCAAACTGATAATTACGCATCCAAACTTGGAAAAGGGAAATAACCCCACACGCTTACAGCCGCAGGCAAATTGCAAAAAATTTGCCCTACCTTAACCCTCAAAGTAAAGCCCCCTGCAATGATGTTCTCATTTACGACTTTTGCCGTGTCTCATCACTCAGGCAATTAATTGATCAGTAATTTGTCAATTACATCCTGTTTTTTAAACTGGTCATTATTTTGTAAGAAAAAAATCGTTCGGGCACCTGTGCCCTCCACTATCCCCTTCTCTCTCTCATCGGCTCTCACCACAGCAGATGATATTTTTTGACTTAGTTGAAAGAATACGGAACTGGACATCTGGAACTGATTTTTTCCCCATCACCTCGTGACAAAAAAGAAAACTCTCGTTCAGATTTAGAGCTTTCAGATAATATTTCACTTTGTTCCTTTTGGAACCCTATAGACTCCGGGTCACATAACTGTTGCAAAGAATGTAGAAGACTAATAGGATTTTCTTTGTCTGTTGCTTCTTTTATACCTCACACACACACACACACTTACATATGCGTGCGTGCCGTTTTCGTTACATTAGTTCTCAAATCAGAAATATATATAGTATAATTTATTGGTATAATCATTCAAATATTTGAAAATTAAAATTTTGACCATATCGCAGTCATAAAATTTTCACGTGAACTTGAAATACTGGGGTGGGCACTGGAACAATCTGGGGTGGGCACGGCCCACCCGGCCCCCCCCTCTAGTTACGCCTCCCCTTGAAGTTTTTGTTCCCTAAATTGTTAATACCTAGCCCCCTTTTAATCTGATCTTCGTTGTTGGAGCATTTTCACCATTTAGTTATTCCCCCATTTCTACATTCCAATTAGAACCATTCATCTTAGAGCCTTGCTCAAAACTATCATCGACCTTTTTCTGGACCCCTACTATAGCTCCCTTAAAATCGTCCGATTCACTAGCTTTTTTTCCCCCTAACAACTTCTTAGGACTTCCAGCTACTACATAAATGACAGAAAAAATTCCCGGACAAGACCAGGATCCTCTGGGCTCCTTTACGTTTTTATGCCCTTTATTTATAATAAATTGTTCTCTTTTTATCCGATCTTCTATGTTTTTGGGGCTCCTTTTCTCCAATTAGTTATTCCTCCATTATTACATTCCACTTAAGACCCTGGCCCCCTGGGTCCCGGTACAAGACCCCTTGAAGTTTTTGTTCCCTAAATTGTTAATAGCTTGCCCCCCTTTTAATCCGATCTTCTTTGTTTAGGGTTGGTTTCCTTTTCTCTATTTAGTTATTTCCCCTTTCTACATTCCAGTTAGGATCCTGGCCCCCAGGTGTCCCGTCTGGGGCCTTTTAAACATTTTGTGCGTCATGCATTTTCCACCTCCCTCCTAATTGTGTTACCATCTGAATGCATAACTTAATAGTTGAGTCTTTTACTTCTCTCCCCGAGCCACCACTCTCATATTTTTATTGGGCCCTAGGGCCCCTTTTTAAGCATTTCTTTAAAATTTTATTCTAATGATTAATTTATAGCCTATGCTTAATTTCGACTAATTAAAGATCTAAAACGCTAAGTACTAGGGCTTTTTAATATGTTTTCCTCTTAGGGTCCTGCTCAAAACTATGAGTTTGCTCCTTTTGGGCCCCCTATTACCCTTAAAAATCGTTCGATTCACTAGCTTTTTTTTCACTAACAACTTCTTAGAAGTTCCAGCTACTATCTGCACGACATAAAATTTTCTCGGACTTTAGCTGCACCAATTTTGAATATTAATCTTCTTCTTGGGGTTCTTGGGGCAGCTTTTTAAAAAATGATCCGATTCTCTTGCAATTTTCATTAACATAGTTCTAGAGTACTCCAGCTACTTTATAAACCACTAAACATTTCTTTAGACCCCCCCAACTACCACCTTTTTTTAAAAATATTAATCTTCTTTTTTCGGCATCAACTTACGTTTACTCACTACAGCCGTAAATTAAAAATCGCGTTACTGTTAAAGATAAGGGGTTAAGTTTAGAGAGAAGCCGGGGGATTTCATCCGTAAATGTTAAAGGAAATTCGTTAAATTTACAGGGGGCATATTCCACCGCCTGGGGACTCATTCTTTTCTTGGGTTCTATGGGCTCAATTTTAGCAGGGTTTGGGGTCATTCGATTCGATATCGGAAACGTGAGGTTTTTTTTTTTATTATTTAATATCACGGAACCGGGCAACGCCGGGCGGATGAGCCAGTTATTAATAAATGTTTGGTTCGATTTTGAGTAACTGGATTTCATCTTTTGTTACAAAATGCTATTTTTCACAAAAATATAACAAATTTCACAAAAATAACTTTTACTTTTCCCAAAATGCCCCCCCCCCCTCCCCTCCCACCAAAAACAAAAAAAACAAAAAAAAACATGACATTTATTTTTTTTTTAGATTAAATTATATAATTATTTTCTCAAAAAAAAAAAAAAATAAAACAGAGTAAAATGTATTTTAAAAACACAAATTGCACAAATTGTGCTTATTAGTTGCTAAAATCAGTGTAAAAATTGTTTTAAACTCATAAAAGAGCTAAAATCCTACATGTTTCGGCTTCAAACTTAAAGCCATCATCGGGGAAGAGGAACAACACAAACGACTACTGATCTTTTAATTTTCGACTAATTTTCGTCGAAAATTAAAAGATCAGTAGTCGTTTGTGTTGTTCCTCTTCCCCGATGATGGCTTTAAGTTTGAAGCCGAAACATGTAGGATTTTAGCTCTTTTATGAGTTTAAAACAATTTTTACACTGATTTTAGCAACTAATAAGCACAATTTGTGCAATTTGTGTTTTTAAAATACTAGTTAACAGTGTAGTGTCCAAATGGATTCAAGAGTAAAATGTTTTCTAAAAAAATATTTCCCTAATACTTCATCAAATGTTTCATATAACTCGATTTTTGTTTTGTCCTGTTTTTATACATATTATTAGAATAGTAAAAATATTTTTTAAAATATGAGACAATACAGAATTCTGACAAAAGACAAGCTTCATTTTCACAGATTTCCTTGTCATAATACAACATATTAAATATTAAAATGATATACATCTATATATTTAAAACGCTAAGCGATTTCTTTCGACAATCCGTCAGAACAAACTACTGCATCAAATTACACCATTCTTTTTTTAAATGAAAGATATTTGGACACAGATTTGTTATCGTGCATTTGATTGTTTGAAAATTTAATTAATTAGCCGTAATTTTCAATTAAACTTTTACTGCTGCTTATGACGTCATAAAGTCGGCAACTCCCACTGTTGCAAGGCATAGAGTTATTTTCTGAACTCTGTGGTTCGCCAATCTTTTGACATTAGCTAATATCAACTAGGTAATATTTTAACATTGTAATATTAAATCTTAAAACACTTACTTAAAATTAACAAAAATATAATCATAATAAAATATCTAAACATAAACATATCAATATGAATAACAAATCTCACGTAAAATATTGCAATTTAAATTATTCCAATTGAAAGAAGATTTGGAGAGTTATCCCTGCCGCCCAACTAACATAAAAGTACCAATTTTATTTTATTTATTTACACACATATTCAATTTTATTCTAAAACACCGGGTTACCATACAAAGCAAAAATCGTCATTTAGGCGTCAAAAATTAACCCCAGTTACAGCGCCTAGAATACATTATGTTTATAGAATGACATACATACATATATATATATATATATGTGTGTGTGTGTGTGTGTGTGTGTGTGTGTGTGTATACTTCACTGGCGCCCGGCTAACCGAAAAGTATCCCAAATTATTCGCCAAACTGTAGCGCCAGAATGTTGCCATTAAATCTCAAAAATAATAAAATAATAATTAGGAAAAGCCCCATTTACTAAAGTATCATTTATCAGTAACTTTAAACAATAAAATTTAGAATATATTAATGAAAACAGAATAAAAAATAGTTTTGAATATTTATTTATTTATATTACTTCTCTTAATTATCCCTTTCGACTGTTGGATAAATGTTTGTGACGTCAGTTGAATTTTATCGATTGTACGAAACTACGCATCACAACATTTTTTCAATGCTTTTTAGCTCACAGGCTATCAAAGCCTGAGAGCTTATGTGCCCGCCCGTTCTGTATGTATGTATGTATGTACGTATGTACAACGCGATGTACGTATGTAGTAACGCGATAACTCTTGACAGAAATAACCGTTTTGCTTCCAATTTTGTTTATAAGTTCCTTGTGATAAGGCGCTTCCCTGATTAGTTTTGGGGATTGATTGTTTAACTATAAAGGGGGGAACGGGGGGGCTAACCCCCCTTAATTAAGATAAATGGTTTTTTCATGCAGAATTGTCCAATTTTCTTCAAATTTTGTATATAGGTTCATTGTGATAAGGTTCTTTCCTGATTAGTTTTGGGGGTTCATAGGTTAAGTATAAAGGGGGTAACGGGGGAGTTAATTCTCCCCCCTTATTTTAGATAAATGATTTTTTTCATGCAGAGTTATCCGATTTTCTTCAAACTTTCTATATGGGCTCATTGTGGTAAGGGGCTTCCCTGATTAGTTTTGGGGGTTCATTGGTGAAGTGTAAAGGAGGGAAACGGGGGCTACCCCCCCCCCCTTAATTTTGATAAATGGGTTTTTCATGCAGAATTATCCAATTTACTCCAAATTTTGTATATAGGCTCATTGTGGTAAGGCACTTCCCTGATTAGTTTTGGGGGTTCACTGGTAAAGTATAAAGGGGGGAACGGGGGGGACTAACCCCCCTTGATATAGATAAATGGGTTTTTTAAGCAGAATTATCCGATTTTCTTCAAATTTTATATATATGTTCATTGTGATAAGGCGCTTCTCTGATTAGTTTTGGGGGTTCTTTGGTTAAGTATAAAGGGGGGACGGGGGGGCTAACCCCCCCTTAATTTAGATAAATGGATTTTTCATGCAGAATTATCAGATTTTTTCAAATTTTGTATATAGGTTCATTGTGGTAAGACGCTTCTCTGATTAGTTTTATGGGTTCATTGGTTAATTATAAGAAGGAGAAACGGGGGATGGTTCCCCCCTCTTAATATATTGTCGATTTCTTCATTTTTCGAGGACTTATTTCAAATTCTTTGAAATAAGAATATAATTTACAGTTAGTGTGAATAGCCTGTGAGCTCAATGCCGTCAGTTTAACTGGGCAGTTTTCTTTTATTCTATTTTAATATCATGGTTTCGAAGACGTAATTTTTATTTTAATTAATGTAATAACTAATAAATCAGTAAAACATCATTATAAATACATTTAACGTTGAGTTAAAAATCACTTGATGAGAACTTTTAGGCCGAATTTTTTAATTTGCAAGTTAAATTTCGGTGAAAATATTTATCCGCGTGTTTTATAAGCGAATAATAATTCATATTTATTGTGACGTCACCGGAATATTGTCCATTAGGTTTATTTTATCATTATGCATTATAACTTTGTTGATGTCATTTTTTCATTACAATTAAATACAAAATATATTTTTATTTGTAACATGGTGTTTAAGCATAAAAGTTACTTATACAAAGTACGTGTGAAAAGTTTGCGCCGGGGAAAATGACGTTATGCTTAGCTTGAAATGCATTTTAACATTGATAAAACTAAAATGAAAAATTAATTGTGTCAACATGACATAATTTTAACTGATTTTTCAATTTTTAATTTTAAAGGTCAGAATTTAAGCCTTTATTGGTTGCTTCATCTTGATTGCATACCTTGATTATATGTTATCAATTACTTATTTTTTTTAATTATAGGTAAGAAGATTTCATTTTTTTATAAAAAAATCACAAAAGTAAAGAATTTCAGGAAAATTAAAATTATTAAAAATAGTGTTATGGGAAAAAAAACTTGAAATAATGATTGTATTTGTAGCTTAGAATAAATAATGTAAGGCTAATATTTTATAGAAATTATTTTGGTAGGTTTGTTATAAGTTCATTTAACAGTTCCTTATTACCTTATTATCCTATTTCTTCCACTGTGAATTTCTCTTTCGATGTCAAAAAATGATAGTCTACTTTTGGACGCCAGCCAAAACACAGTGGCAATTTTTAGAAATGTATAACGGTTGTGACAACAAACGGCCCTATCGCTTTAGCTTTCATCGCGATTACATCACTTCTAAATATTACAAATTTCAATTTTTTACTACATTTTACAATTTCAGTTCTTACATCATCAATTAGAAAAAAATTAGCTTTCGATCGAAATTTATTTGAAAACTGCCGCTTAATTTAACGACTTTTTAAATAATTTTCAAGCATGAAATATTTTTCAATTCTATCTCAACAATGATCATCAGTTTGCTTTAATAATGTAACATATTCCCTGGGAAAGTTGCCCCAATTGAAAATAGATTTTCTTAACCATCATAAAAACTGAAAAAGAAAAATAATAAAACCCCCTGATAAATCATAAAATCAGATTATCTAAAAGAAAGAGCATTTTGGCGCTAAACTAAAATCTGTCAAGGAAAAAAAACTATTTATAGTTTATGATTAACATAAAATTGATATGCTGAATTCGTTGATGTATATGTTGCATCAGAATATTCTAAGAACTGTATTTTCCCGACTGTGATGGAAAAGGAATAATCATCCTGATTATCTAAAAGAAACCGAAGAAACCATACAAATAAATTACACTTGAAAACATTAAAAATCTCCCTTATCTGCAGATTGATTTATTATTGTAAAAAAAAAAATTCTTCATCTTTACATAGAGATTGATTAGCTTAAAACAATGGATGCATTTCAGAAGATATGGATTTGAAACGAACAATGATTAAAGAAGATATTTTAAAACTTTTAATTTAAACATTTAAATTTTTTTTTAACGTCGAATTTTGACGGTGCCTTTGGTGAGATGCAATGCACATGCGCATAGGAGCTCATTCGGTTGCATTATCACAGGGGGGGGGGGAGATGTGTGCTTTATTTACTATGTTCTTTTATTGACTGAATATGAGATGAACGTAGGGATATACTATTTGTATAATACTTCATAGGTCCAGGAAAAAAAATTTCTTGCCGGAGGAATATGACGGTAATGTCAAACTGATTTGCATTACACAGTTGTTTACGGATTGTTTGTTTGGAGTTTGCTTCGGAATTAGTACTGTAATTCACTGGGGGGGGGGGGGGAACTTTTAAAATAAAATATTTGAAAGACTGTTTCATACGCACCCCTTCTTATGTAATAAAGAAGCTTATTTTACTAATATTGTTATTGTAATTTTTTTCCGTCGTCTAGTAAATTTTTAATTGTTTTTATGTAAAACAGGAGTTGAGAAATACATCATTTTAATTGCCGCTGGTGAGTGGATTTTTGGACAATCTTTGAAAAATTGCAGACGATAATAGTTAGCATTTTGCAACTTTTAGGTAGCTTTCAATACAAAAAAGTATAAAGCTACCTATTGCAGCCGTTCGGAGGAAAGCAGTTCCGGAAAATTTCGATATATTTTCACCGATCATGACCCCCAGACCCCAAAACCACCCTCCGTTCAAATGTTGATTTATATATATATATATATATATATATATCTGACCTATGTCATACGATAACGCTCGTATATATAAATCAATTTTGATGAAACTAATTGTGTGTATTAAGCTCACCAATGTCTCGACCGAGTTCGTTGGCCTTGGTCCGCCATTTTGTTTCAAGATGGCGGCCACTTAAAAATTTAAAACTAAAATAAATATACAAAAAAGTTAAAAATTCAAATTTATTTTTTAATTAAGTGTTAGGCCTTGATACGAGGATTCCAGAGCATTTTTTGGTTTACCTCTATCTTAAAAAATGGCTGAGATAGAGCAGTTTGAAATTCTAGGGTGGCTGACATTTTGAAACAAAACAGCACATTAACGCGATTACTCGCAAATTATTTTCTTTCATTGTTGTAATAATTTTCCCAATCATACGCATAAAACTATATATTCATATCCGTTAGCGCCAAATTCTCGCCAAACTTGGCGACATTTGGCGACCAAAATAAGTCTTCATAAATGAAGTCAATTTGGCGAATTTCTTATTCAAATTCAGTATTAACGAATCTTTTGTAACCGTTTCTTTGCATTTTAACTTGCTGTTTTCAAATAACATTAGCTAAAATTTTAAAACGAAGATATAGGAAAGCTACCTTTTCCTCCCGGTACAGGCCGGAAGGACTTTTTAATTTATCACGATGTAAACATGGTGTTTTATCATATCCTAAACTTTCATATTCCTAATTTTATAGGGAAAAAAAATGTATGAAAATGCATAGTAGTAATAATAATTAACTATTTTTCCAGTTGCATACATTTTGTCATAACAATTTTCAACTGGCTGGCTGGTAAAATTTTCTTGGTAAATAATCTTGTTTAGCAGCAGAATCTAAATTCTGTACATAATTTGATAAAACAAAATTTGTTTTAGAATAGTTATGATCCATAATTAAATGCAAAAATTTCGCTTTCTCATAGGAAACAGTGCATTGAGCGGGAAATATTTTGCCTACGACAAGAGTTGACTGGTGAGGAACCGGTTTGTTGACAAACATGCACATTATTTACATACGTCATTATTACGTACATTACGTAAGACCAGTGGTAAGACTCCTACCGTTCATTCACAGTTATCTCTAGACGGCTGTGGTAAACGCCGGGGGGCGTTGTTGCTGTGGTTCATTCTTTTCCTCCTTATTTCATATCACGTGACCTTTTCTGACGTTTTGCGGCTGCGGTCTGATTCTGAATCTGCAGTTGTTAATAAATATCAAGCAGGTTGTTAAGTGTATTATTTATTAATAACATTCATGTAATCCAAGAAAAACATTAAAAAAAATGATAGAAAGTTTGCTCAATGTTATGAAAAATCGCTGAACTTCCTAATCCTAATATCTAAAATCTAATCGTCATTTACTCTTTGCTGAAAATCATTCGCCGGTAAGCTTGTGTTTCTTCCTGACAGCTGTTATGTTGTATTTAATGTTGTCATTCTTTATCTCTGAAGATCCTTTGATTAAAAGATAAATTTTATCTTATTTTGGATGTTTTGATAACAGTGTATTTATAAGTTGTCTTCAAGATCCATTTGATTATTTTTAGTTGATTTCATTTTGGCATATACTATATTTTTTCATAATGTCTAGTAAAGTTTTACAGTTTTGTACTTTACTTTATGTCTTTGTCTGTTTTTGCTGCATCTGTTTACATACTGCATAAATAATTGACTTTCGGTTATTACATAATCTGCAGTGGTTATGTCACCTTCACTAAATTAGATTATGCAATGTGGCAAAAACGTCTTAGGCCTTAATCACATAATTTTATTTTAGAAAACTTTCCAATCTGTTTTGTTCAAAGGTAAGTCAAAGTAATAAATCTAATAATGTGAATATGAAAATAAATAATTATTTTTCAATTATTATTACTGTTTAATATTATTTACAATGTGTATAAAAGGAGTATAATTAGAAGTATTTAGATATTTTTCTACTCAAAGCTGTACGAATCAAGAAATGACTGTTTTTTAGAAAAAATAAAATTGTATTTTTAATATTATGATTTTTTTCTTTCAATTACTTTAAATGAAATTTTTTCCTTTTAAAACTGACTTCTCTTAATCATATAGTAATTGTTGTTTTTGAAATGTTATACTGAAATTCTGTATTCAATCTTTTAAGATGTGCAGTGTAATTTCAAGTATCAATAAAAGATAAATATTTTAAACCTGGAAATCAAATAATAAAGCACTTTGTACTTATGGTGTATAAATGGGATTTACACTAGATTTTAAATTTGATTTCAAATCATAGTGATATTAGATAGAAATCATAAGAATTTTTTGGTATACTTCATACTTTTGTATTATTTGGGCTAGGAAGATGCCTTGCTAGCAATGACCCCTAATAGCATTAATTGCAGTACTAATCCTTAACAAAAACTACTTACTGTTGTATGTATAATGTACTGGTTTGTATTTGTAGTGGAGATTTAGTGGATATATACATCCGATATTTATTTTCAAAATATCAAGATGTTTGATATTTTCATATATTGTAGATGTGCCAGTAATGAGCCACCTTCAAAGTTTTTTGGTTTATAAAAAAATAACCAATAAAAATTTTGCTTTTTATATATTTTTCCATTAGTCCCCCTTTCATATTTTATAATAAATCTGAGTTATTGTTGAAACTGTTAAACCCACCAGGAAGCAGAAAATAATGTTTCACACTTTCACTGTTTTTTTTGTGAAAATCTTAATGGACATGCTAAGAGCTGGCTTCACTTAATTAATTTATATCTTTTTTATTTTCTTGAAAAAATTGCATGTTTTTGTTTTAATAGCAATAGAAAACTTTGAATTTTATATACTAATGGCAATTTACAAAATTTCATTTATTTTTCAGGTTTTAGGACAAGGGTCCATTACTGGAATGTTTAATTAGTCAATTTCCAGTAATGGACACATGTGGACGTTACTAAAAAAGCAATTTCAGTGATTGTTCATAGTTCATAAATTTTTTTATTTAACTGAAAAGCTAAGTAATCAAATTAAATTTTTTAAATTGCACTTACCTGAATGTAATAAGTTTTTTTTAATAAATAGCTGTTTTTATTAATTTCACGTAATTACTGTAAAACCCGATTGTAACCCCCCCCCCCCTTTTTGAAAATCAAAAAAGGTTAAATTTGGGAGGGGGGCTTATAATCAGGATTTTTTCTAAAAATCATTTAAAAACCTGTTTTTATCATTAATTTAGAAGTAAAAAGGGGGCGAGAATCTTCCGTATTTCAGGAGATTAAAAAAATAAAAAATAAAATAAAATAAAAATAAATTCCCAACCCTAAAATCCTGCCCTCCCCCCTCCAGAAAAAAAAAATAAAAATCATTTTTTTAATATTTTTTTAATTTCTTATTTTATTTTATAAATAAATACTATATCTAAAATCAATCTAAATCTGCTTTCAAAATTACTGTTTCCCCTTCCCCCCCCTCCCCTCTGGTACCTATGCATATGCATAGTTTAACCTTTATACTTTTTAATTTTAAACTTCTTTTCAGACTTATTAAATACTCTATATTAAAATAAATAAATCCAACCTACCACCTAAATTAACCCCACTTTCTAAAATCTCTGCTTCTCTCCCCTTACCCCCCCCCCCCCCCCCAACCTTATCTCATGAAGATCTTCCCTCTCCAAATGCATCGCGTAAAATTTAAAAATCTGTAAAATTAAAAAAAAAGAGCAAGAGTCTTCTGTATTTAGGCAGATTAAAAAAAAAATAATAAAATAAAATAAATTAAAAATAAATTCAACCCTAAAATCCTGCCCCCCCCCCCTAAAAAAAAGAAAAGTTTTAAAAAATCATTTTTTAAATATTTTTCTTTATTTCTTATTTTATTGTAACAACAACTAATCAATCATATAAATCTGCTCTCAAAATTACTGTTTCCCCCTTCGCCCCCCCCCCCCCCGTCTGGTACCAAAAATGCATAGTTTAACCTTTTATAACATTTTAATTTTAAACTTCTTTTCAGACTTATTAAATACTCTATATTAAAAATAAATAACTCCAACATGCCACCTAAATTAACCCATCCTCCTAAAATCCCTGCTTCTCTCCCCCTCCTGCCCCCCACCCTTATCTCATGAAGATCCTCCCCCTACAAATGCATCTCGTAAAATTAAAAATCTGTAAAATTTAAAAAAAGGGGCGAGAATGTTCTGTATTTCGGTAGATTAAAAAATAAATTTCCAACCCTAAAATCCTGCCCCACCCCAAAAAAAAAAAAAATATATATATACAGTAAAACCTCCATAACAGACACTCCCGAATAGCGGACACCTCTATTTAGCGGACACTTTTGTGATCCCCAAAACTTGTATATTTGTACATTTTTAACTCTCAATAGCGGACACCTCCAAATAGCGGACAAATTCTATGCTCCCGAGGTGTCCGTTATTCAGAGGTTTTACTGTATATATATATATATATATATATATAAAAAATAAATAAATAAAAAAATTTAAAAATCATTTTTTAAATAAATTTTTTTAATTTCTTATTTTATTGTATAACAATAAATAATCAATAATCTAAATCTGCTCACAAAATTACTCTTTCCTCCTTAGTCCCCCTCTGGTACCAAAAATGCATAGTTTTCTTAATTTTTTTCTGCTCTATTTGTGATTTTTTTTCCCAGCAATATTTAAACAACGATCTATATTATACCCTCCTCCCTTCCAAAAAGTTCTCTTTATTTCCTTTGTCCCCCTCCCCAGTACATACTTTAAAGTCTTTAATTTTTTTTTTCCATCTATTTAGAACTTTCTTGCAACTATAATAAATAATTATCTAAATTGCTTCTCCACCACACCTCTAAAAATTTTCTCCCCCCCCCCCCCCCGCCCTCCCTCAGCACACAAACTTAAAAATCTTTAAAACTATTTTTTAAAGATTTTATGTAGTATTGTCACTTTGTAGCAACAATAAATAAATGATCATCTAACTCTCCCTTTAAAGTTCCATTCTCCATCCCCAGAAAAAGGGAGGAATTTCTAGACATGGAGGGGGGGGGGGGGGAAGGTAGTTTTGTAGTTTGGCTGTTCTCACAGCTGATATTTTGTTAATGGATGGGGAGTTATTTTAGAGAACATATTCATTTCAAAACATAAAACATACACGTGATTCAGGGAAGAACAGCCAAACTGCAAAAAAGATTAACAGTTTTGCTTTCCTCTCACATATTTAGAAATCCACTCCTCTTCTTTGGGAGAATAGGACAGAGAAATGAGATGAGTTACCTTACTACAAAATAAGAAATAGATCAACATTTAAAAAAAATAATATTTAAGATTTGAAACTATTTGCTGGATGAGAAGACAGAGGAAGAAAGGGGGGTAATTTAGATGATTGATTATTCATTAATATTGTTACTAAAAAGAAATGAATACAGCAGTTTTATTTAAAAAATAGAGTTTTAAAGATTTTAAAATTTGTGTGTGTGTGTGTGTGTGGGGGGGGGGGGACAGACACTTTTGGAGTAGACAGAAAACGTAGGTGACAAATTAGAAGGCAACAAGTAGGACATAAAATTTCTTCACATAAGAGTTTTATAAATTTTAAACTTTGTACTCTTTGGATGAGAGGGAAATATTAATTTTGATAGGAGTTTGTAATTTAGATGATTTATTGTTAATAGAGAGCAACAAAGAGGACAGAGGATTTTTTTTTTTATAAATAGTTTAATTTTTTTTTTCTTTTTTGATAGGGGTTAGCTAAGTGAAAGAAGCAGATATTTTGGTGGTAAAGCGATAATTGAAATGGTTGATTAGTTATTTATTGTTACTAGACAGCAAATTTTTTAATAAAGATTTTAAACTTTGTATTCTGAGAGGAGAGGGAAGGAAGGAAGGAGAAGTGTAAGTTTCAGAGAGAGAGGGAGGAGTAGAGTGGAGGGTAATTTATATGATTGATTATTTACTTATTTTTACTAGAGAGCAACATGCAAGATAGAATATATTTTTTAAATAGTTTTAATTTTTTTTTTTGCTGGGGGGAGGCAAAAGAGCGGAAGCAGACATCTTGGTGGTAGAGAGAAAATTTAAATGGCTGATTATTTATTTATTGTTAGTAGAGAGCAACAAATATAGCATAATTTTTTTTATATAAAGAGTTTTAAAGATTTTAAACTTTATATGCTGAGGGAGAAGAGGCATAAATTTTGGATAGAAAGGGAGATTGTAGTTTAAAGGATTGATTTTTTTTACTAATTGTTACGTTACAAGTAAGCAGAAGGATTTAAGATTCTCATGTTTTCAAACTTTTTATGTTAGAGAGGGCTAGAAGGGAAACAGACATTTCATGTGAGAGGAAGGATTTCATTAACATCATATAAAAACATAAGTGGAAATCTGTCAAAAATATCAAAATAATGAAAATTGTCCCCCTTGGATTTTTAAAATAAATTTTTTGTGCATAAATTTATTTTTGTATGTGAGAGGGGGTGGAGGCTATATTTTGGAATGGAAAAGAAAATCAAAATTGCTTAAAAGTGGGAGGGGGGGGGGCTATATTTTGGAATGGAAAAGAAAATCAAAATTGCTTAAAAGTGGCAGGGGGGGGGCTTACTTTTGAGATTTTTCAGATATATATATATATTTTTGGGGGTGGGGGCTTACATTCGGGAATAGAAAAGAAAACCAAAATTGCTTAAAAGTGGGAGGGGGCTCTTACTTTCAGGATTTTACAGTAATACATTTTTTAAGATTATAATCAAATTATTTTTTTAACCGTGCCTTGCATACTTTATAATATGGCAATCAACATCCAATTAAGAAGCAGGGAATAATGTTTAAAAGGGCACATGAAAATGACGAGCTCATGAGCGTAAGCTCTCCTCGTTTAAATAAAGATAATTTTGTAAGTCATATAAGTTATTGAAAATCTATTTTCTATCTTAAATGTTTGATTTTTCATCCCTGACAAAACAACCAGTGCATATATTAAAAAATAAAACCTGCACTTTCATTTATTTGATATTTTTTATATAAATTACTAAAAGTAAAAAAAGAAAAAACCATGGATGCATGAAACTTGCTGTGCAGCAATCTCTAGAATGTATGAAATTCATTCAATTAGCGGTCAGTAATTTATGTGTGTGTGCACAAAAATCGGTTTACAGCAATCTCTAGAATGCATAAAATAATCTTATCAAATAAAATCAACAAAAATTCACTTACCTTTATTTCTCATATTTCGTTTTTAAAAATATTTCACAGGAATTATCTTCATATGACAAAACGTCAAACACAAAACCCATTCCACAAACATATTTCAACAAATCCCACTATAGGACACAATAAACCAACCAATACAATCTAATTCTTCCAAAACCCAATCCAATTTCCATAACAAACCACAATAAACCAACTCAATTTCCAAAACAAACCACTGTAGATGTGGAAGAAATTTGAGAAACAAACTGGTAGCAAGAAAAACTCCTTTATCGCCTTGCCAAATTCAACGCCGTCAAATGTTTCGCTTGTTCAAGGATTTAACCCAAATTTTTTATCTTTTCAATTACTTAATCTTTAATTTTGTTCTAAGTAAAAAGAAAAAGACATTTAGAATTTTGTTTTATTGAGTTTTTATGTTAAGCGCAATATGTTTTAATTTCTAATTTATATTATGTTTGAATAAAATTAAAATAGTAGCAGCATTATGAAACTAGTTTACAATTCACCAAATTGCCCTCCCTTGAGGCTGTTCTCAATTCCAAAGGAGCTACTTCCTGACACATTTCAGAATTCATTTTGTAAGCACATGAAATTGGCAGGTGTTCTTATTCAGAAACTATGTAATCGAATGATTGGTTTCCATTTTTTTGTAAAGTCAGAAGGTGTTTCAGTTACTGACAAAGTTGACGTTTTGAACGGATGAACTAATGTAGGAAAGGAGAAAAACAATAATCAAGTTTATTGAAATTACACTTTAATCCCTAGGGGTTGTTATCGACATAAAAGAACATTGAATTCAACTGTCTTATCTAATTTTAACTTTGAGCATGGTTGCCATATGAGAAAAAAAATCCATTTTGAAATTTTAGTTAAGCATTTTTCCACCAAGGACTGCCACATGCGTAGAAAAAAAACTAACGTGAAAATTTTTATTGAAATAAGTTTGACCATGACTGAAATTTTTTCTAAAAATGCGAGTGAAATTTGTTCGTGGGAAGTAATTGCCTCCGAAAAGTTAGATGATGACACAGCTATATATATATATACCGTATTTTCGGGAATATGCGCCGCACTCATTGTAAGCGCCGCATCATTGAAAAATCGGTACAAAAAAACAAATATACACGTAAGCGCAGCACCCATTAGAAGCGCTGCATCATTGAAAAATCGGTAAAAATGAAATAGTCACAATAAAAAACGATCGGCAAAATTGGATTAAAAGTAATAAGAATAGCGATAAAATCTTACAAGATATATGAATTAACAATAAAAAATGATCGGCAAAATTGGATTAAAAGTAACAAGAATAGCGACAAAATCTTACAAGATATATGAATTAACAATAAAACACAGGTTATCTTAAAATACAATAGGAAAAAAATCGTACAAAAAAATTCCATTTAACAAAATTGTCTTTGCTTACTTTGAAGATCGATGCTTTGAAGGAGATTAGGCTTGAATTACTAATTAAAAATTCATAGAATTTCCATATAGAAAAACACATTCTTGGTTTATTGTAAATTATAAAGGTAAACAGAACATAAATAACACTCAAATAAAAGATACCATAATCGAATACCAAGCTGCCGGTTTTAACTGATAAGATTCCATATTTAAATATATACCACAGCCATTTTTAAGACGACTGCTTACGAGATTGATTAGTTAATCAAAACAAAAACCCGCTTTAAACAATTGAGGTAAGGCGTATATATACTTTGCCAAACATACACGTGCCCATGAAAACCTTTTTCTAGAAAGATCACGGAAGTGACACGTGGCCAAAACATGAATAATCACCAGATTGGCGAATCGGACAAAGACTTGTCTGGCACCATCTCTCGGAACGAAAGCGTACTACGCCAATCCATTATTCGATTATTGTTTCAATCGAACATCGCCGTATGCCGTGAATGAGAATAGCAAAACATAACTGGCATTTGAATGTTTATGAAATAAATATAATTTATCAACAATTGTAAAGTATACAATGAATACTTTTAAAGAGTGAACTATTAATATTGAACAGAAAATAGAGAAATATGAGTAAGTTAAATATATTTTGACTATAGTAATTACTTTTTTATAGTAAAGATATATTGTGATAAATATTGTTTATGAACTTTATACAGAGATTAAATGAATGTAAATAAAGGTGAAATATGAATGAATGTTAATGAATCCATGTGTTTAAAAGTGTATTTGAGGCAGTAAGACTAAAAAAAAACATGAAATGAAGGCTTGTTTTTCACAATATCCAGATACTGCTATGTTGAGAAAAAAAAAATCATTGTACCCGCTGCCCTTGCGTATGCGCCGCATCGCTGAAATTTTGAACTTTTAAACACGTATGCGCCGCGCCGCTTACTCCCGAAAATACGGTACATGATGCATCATATATTAAATAAAGATAATAGAAAAAAGTGTAATGAATCTGAATTCTTTTGTGTAGCCCTGTAAAAGAGCTATAAATGTTACACCCCATATTTTCAATGGAGAAAATGCTGTAATAAGCCTCAGTAACATATACAAGTTTCATAGAGTTTGAAACATAATGATGTAAGTTTGATGTAACATAAAGCATTTTATGTAAACTACCCATATATGGTAGTGTAATCAAATTCTTTTCTGTGCCCTGTAAATTCAGTAAAAATCTATCAATGATACACACATGATCTTCAAGAAAAATACTGCTGGATGACTATAACAACATACTAAAATTATATGTCAACATTCTACAAACCTTGAATTACAACATTTAAAAAAAAATTCATAAAATCATTTCATAGGATTTTATATATATAGAGTTTATAAGAAGATATTTATATATATATTTTTTTATGCAACAATATAATATTCTCGATTATTCTCCAAATTTTGACTTCAATATAATATTCTTGCCTTACATTTGTTCATTTAATTTTCATAAGAAAATTAAATATTGAAGAAAATTATGTACTGCACCATCAGCAAAGAATGGGTTAATGTATATTTATTTTTTTGAATTTGATGTTTATATATTGCAAATTGAAATTGCTTCTTTTGATTGGATATTGCATGTTGATAGAGATTTATCCTGCACTTCTATTTATTATTTCCATTTTTTAATGTTTTTCAGGTTCTATCTGGCTATTATCACCGATATGAATAAAGAGCCACTAGCAACATTTGGTGTCCTGACAGATGTTCAGTTTGCTGACTGTGATAATTTACCAGCATCATATGATTCTTCAAAGCTCCGGTATTATCGAGCTTCATTAGATCAAGTTGATGTTGCCTTTCAATATTGGGAAAAATCCTCAGATAAGGTTCAATTTGTTCTTCAGTTAGGTGATATCATTGATGGCCGAAGCAGAGAATGTCCCGGTGGGTCATTTTCTTCTCTCCGCAGAACTTTAGCGCATTTTGAGAAGCATAGATCTATTCCAACATTTCACACAGTTGGCAATCATGAGTTATATAATTTTAATAGGAAAAAACTTGCTGAATTATTTTATGAATCAGTTATGAAATTTAATATTCTGCCTGAAATATTCTCTCCAGAAAATCCTCTAAAAGATGAATCTACATTTACTAACCCTGTTTTGTATTATAAATTTTGTCCAACACCTTTTGTAAAGTGCATTTCTCTTGATTGTTTTGATATAAGTGTTTTAGGTTATGATGAAAAACATTCAAGATATAAAGAAGCAGCTGAAATTTTGAAGTCGAAACATGGACATGATATATTTGATGACTGGGACTGTGATGGTGAACTTACAGGTTTAGATACTCGCTTTCAGCAGATGAATGGAGCTGTTGGTGAAGAACAGCTGAAGTGGTTAGACAAAGAACTGGCAGAATCAGAAGAATTGCAGCAAAAAGTTATTGTGTTTGGTAAGAACTTTTATGTGTACCTACATTTTAATATACTTTATTTTTTACAGCTTAATCAATTTGCTCATCTTGTATGTTAGTTGGAAGTATTTTTATAATTTTTTTTTTATATGTTTCTGTATTGTATTGATAAGATTATATGATATAACCATAGACATAAAGAAGGAGGACCTTTGTCCCAATAGTGTAAAAATGGATACCAATTTTAAACAAAAATGTCAGCCGACATATAGCTTTGGACCGATAGCACCAGTAGTGGACAATGTTCATTGACTGACATTCAATAATCAAGCAAATGATTGGTAGAAGCAGATGAACTGTTCTACATAGGTGCTGCTATTTCGCAAAATTTTCGAGTTCTGTTTGTTTTCCACCTCCAAAACCTATTTCTAAAAAAATGTCCTTCTCCTCTATGTTAAACCATTTAACTACTCTAACTAAATACCATTTTTTAAAAAATGCTTCCGGGATGAAAAGGTAGTTTCCCTTCCCTAATTCCTCGCTTTTAAGAATTCAGTAAATTTTACTTATACACAAACCTAAAATGCATGAAACCCGATTATAGAAGTTTTATTCCCAATTTTCATCAATATTGAATTTGAATAAGAATTTCACCAATTTAGTCAGCTGCAACCAAGTTTGCTTCATTTATGCAGATTTATTTTTGGTCACCAAATTTGGCAATATTTCGCCAAGTGTCAAGATTTTGACAAGATTGCAAGCTTGGCAAGATTTTGACACTGACGGATATGAATAAATAGTTTTAAGCATATGAGAATTCAGACAGTGGTTTCAACAATGAAAGAAAATCCAAGCGCACCAAAACTCATAAATTAAACCTGTTTATGGAATAATCCAGCTGTTTTCTTTTTAAATGTCTGCCACCTTAGAATTTCAAACTGCTATATCTCAGCCATTTTTTTGAGATTGCAGAAAAGCAAAAAATTCTCGGGAATCCTTATATCAGGGCCGAAAATTTAATGGAAAAAACTTTTAGAATTTCTAATTTTTTTTGTACATCTTTTTGAATTTGAAATATTTAAGTGAAACTCATTTTGAAACAATATGGCAGATAAAGCTGGCCAACAAATTCTGTCGAGACCGTTGACTGACATTTCCAGTTTTACTATGCGGGATTTCGTACTTTCATAATCAGTTCGAATTTTATCGTAAATTTTGAGTTTCTGTTTAAATTTGGAAATAGTTTCACATCCGTACAAAATTGATTTCCTAAAGACAGGATCTGGTATACCATTTATAATATATTGCATTAAAGCTGAATCCTCAATGTTGCCGTGCATACTAATGATGGGAAAAACAATTACTTTTTGTTAACAGGTTCCATTGTTATACCACCAGCTTGGTAACAGGTTACAACAACCTGTTAATTTTGTAACTCATTACCAGAGCCTAGAAAGTTGAAATTGCATCTTAAGGGATTTTTTTTCTTTTTTTTTTTTTAATGTGAGGCATTTTTATGAATTTTGGATAAATAATTGTATTTGAAGAAAAAATTTTGGACTTTTGGGTAAGATTTTGCATATTTTATCTTTTTGAAATATTAATATCTGAAAAAGGTTCTAGTAAGCTCAGATTTAAAAAGTAGAGTTAAAATTTATGAATGATCAAAACAAACTTTTGAACTTCAACAGTGGAGATAAGGAAAAACTGAACAGTATTATATCTTTATTAAAAAGGATGAATATATTAGGTTCTATATTCAACATGGTCCTTCTTTAATTACTACAGTATCCTACTTTTATACCCTGTCTTAATGTACACTCCGAGCAGAATTAAAGAACACACCTACAACCTACATCTAAAAACATCTGTAGATAAGGGGAAAGTACAATTTTTTTTCTTAATTTCTATCACTCAAAACTTTTTCTGATTTAAAATGTTCCCAATTCAAATGTCATACAATCTTTAGAACTGGTCTCAACATTTTAGAGTGCAATATCATATATTCAAGTAAATTTACTACTATTCATCAGTCTAATAATTACACCATTCAATAGATATAGCACACTTATTCGTAAAATGCACAAATTAAAAAATATATATTTTGAGTGTTCTTTAATATGAATGATCACAAACATACTTTCCCATTTAACATTAAAAAAAGGATGTTTATTGCTTAAATATCTAATAACAATTTTCAAATTGGAATAATTTTATAATTTTTTTACTTACGAACGACATAATATAATCCCACTGTTGTTTACAAATCTTCAATTAACTCGGTGGTTTATATTAAAATAAATGTTTTTACTCTATGTATTCCCAAACCTTTTTTCCTGTGTTCTCCCCAAACCTCCTGTGTTTGCCTGTGTAAAGTGTTTCTATCTTTATCTAAAAAATTCTCACTTTTTCATATCTGTCACTTAACACTTTCAAGGGCGGTGATATGTTTATGAAACCCCTTAATTTTAATTCCCAAATGCCCCAATGGCAACAGAATTTTGGTATAAAATTTTCCGTTTCTTATGTATGTGAAATATAGATTTTTCCTGTTTCCAAATAAATTTGTTCGTAAATTCTGGTGTCATTCATTCATTTCCGCATTTTAGCAATGTAGGTGTTTTGCCCCTAAAAAGGTTAATGAATAAAGGTGCGATATGATCAATTGTTAATTTTAATCTAATTTGTCTTTAACAGAGCATTTCCAATAACATTATGAATATAGAAAGATGATTTATTAAAAATAATTTAATAAAATCTTAGTCGTAATTAAAATTAAGGCAAAATTCATTAATTAAAATATTCTTTTAAAAAACTGTATGGCTGTATCAACAAATAGTTTCTAAAAAAAATCCTCACTTTCATATTTCACAACTGTGTTTATAAAAAAAAATAGCATTCTCATAATAATGACAAAAAGTAAAATAAACAAAACAAATAGCTTTAGCCGCACCCGTTTGTAGCATTAGCAAACATGTCCTTCTTAAAAATTCAAAGCACAATTGAAAAAATACTTCTCCAATACCTCAAAACATCATCCCTAACCATCAAAGCATGTGCGATTCTAACTCACAATATTGAAATTAAAACCATTCCTTCCCTCTTGCAAGCCTAAAATTCCATCAGATTCCAACTGCTCTATAGATAAGCAACTCTTTCAAAGAGAAACAACTTTTTACTAATTATAACTGTTTCATAGCTATGCACTGCAAGTAACTGTAATCTGTCAGACAGGTGATTAAGTTCTTTCTGTTCATCGAAACGAGAAGAATCTAACTATTCATGTTGGTGCGAACATAATATTGTAGCACTTAACTGTCGACAACAGAATTATTATTCCAAAGGAATAATCACAACTGAGAGAGAATTTTTATTCTGAACAACAGAAACGAAACGAGGACAGAAATTTTTCCCGTATAGATGAAATCTGTTTGGACGTCTCGATTTAGATTAGACTATTTATTCATGTGCACGGGGATGAAGGTATAGTACGTAGGGTGATTGGGTAATGAAATGGCAATGTGTAGGTTAGACTACTGGCTTTTTTTTTTTTTCATTCATATAAGAGATGAATGTGTTCTGGGTTTTGCTTCTTCCGCTCAAGTGTGATTTAAAGGAGGGTTTTCTTGTCTCTTTTGCGATAGAAGAATTTTCTTTTTCTTATAGGTTTATTAAAAGCTAGAAAAAAGATTTTGCAATTTTAATTGCATCACAATATAAAGTTTGTTTCTAAAATATTTTTTTTCTTTTTCGTCTTTTTATTCAGTTTTTCCAAGGGAAATTGATATATCATTCCAAAATTAACAGGGTATTTTTGATAATCTTTTACTGAAAAACAAACTTCAAGCAATAAGTGTTTTTTTCACTGTTATGTTAACCTTTACACGGGGGCTTAGACAGCATCTGTCCAAGTTTGCATGTATTCTCGGACAGATGCTGTCCGAGCCCCTGTTTAAAGGTTAAATAACGCCCACCTCTAGCGCGTACATAATTGTTTCATGATGAGGAAGTATTCTTCTAAAGTCTCATTATCTTGTAACTTGCGCTTACTCATCATGTCATGCAACTCAGAAGTATAGGATGAACCAAATTCCGATAAAAGAAGTTGTTTGAGTTTAGCCAAGGTATTTATGTGACTTTCGGTTTGAATCAACAGTAGGGCTTTTCCTTTGAGGAATCATTTAGCAAATATGAATTAATGTAAATCGGACAAATTAAACATAGTAACATAATCAAAGTTATTGATCCGTTTATCAACTTTCCAGAAGGAACTGCTGTCGAAAGAAGGTATATTTTCAAAGTCACTATGCAGTATGGGTTTTCGAAAAATTGAGGATGATATGACACAGATGTCATATTCTCTTGTAATAGGTGTGATGAAACATTGGAATGATTTTGATCACCTGTCTTAGGAGGAAATCTAGGATTTTGAGGTGTTTCATCGATTTCAGTCTCGGAAGCAGAGTTCATTGTGGACATTTCTTTGAAATCGTTTATGTCAGATAATGCACTTAAAATACGGTGTGCAATTTCTTCTTTGGTACCATTTATTTCTAAGAATAACAAATTAACTATATTGTTGATCTGTAGCTGGTCAAAAGTATCAGTGATGTTTATTTATTTTAGTCGTGAATTCCACGTCATCGATTGCAAAAGTAAATCCGGGGAAATGGCACAAGTTCTTATGATTTTCTCAAGATTTATCTTCATTAAATATAAGAATGTGCAGTAACCGAATTTTGTCAGCTTTCGCAGTTTTTATTGCATCAATATGGGTTGTTAGATTAGCTTGTGAGCTATATGTGAATATGAGTAGGCGTGATGGTGCATGAACTTCTGGTACCACTTTATGGGAAGACCATCTTAATTACTCAATTAAAACATCATAAATTGTAGACAGGAACATTTTTTTACAGCACTTGGGGACATGATAAAGTTGAACAACACTTATAATATGAAGTAAATTCGTGGACAGCCGATAATCGTCGAAATAATATGACAAAGCTACTTGCTTTACATCTTTAAAAAAAAAAAAACACAAACACACTTTGGGTTTTAAGAGCATCGAAAACTTAGTACATTTTTTGAAAGTGAAAGGTGGTAGCCGAATGCTAAGTCGTCAGTGAGTGCGTTTGCTGTGCTGTCTCTTGGTAGCATTCAATCCCACATAAGTATTCAGGGGTCGATCTAGGCAAAATTTGGGGCCTATTTAGGGCCCTTTCACAAAAATCAATTTACTAAAATGGGCCCTTTCACAAAAATCAATTTAATAAAATGGGCCCCTTCACAAAAATGAATTTGATAAAATGGGCCCCTTCACAAAATTCCTTTTACTAAAATAGACCCTTTCACAAAATTCTATTCCATAAAAACTTACTATTTATTATTTTGTGATGTTTTAAAATTTATAATTTGTAAACAAACAAGTTCACCCGAGAGGATAACTTCAGCAAAATGATTTTTAAAATGTTTTTGTTTATAAATGCTTGGTTCAAATTTGATTAACTGAATTTCAACTTTCGTTACAAAATGTTATTTTTCACAAAAATATAATAAATTTCACAAAAATAACCTTTATTTTTCACAAAATGGGCCCCAAGAAAAAAAACCTGCATCGACCCCTGGTATTATGCTAAACAGAATGGATACTGAAATTCCATCATATTATTGCCGTTTGTAGACTTATTTTTTGAAGAAAGACCTAAAATCCAAAATTTCTGAAATCCGGAAAAGCAATGGTCCTTAGCATTTTGGATTTGGGGTCCCATACTGTATACTAAAGCTTGTGTGTATTTCTAAAAGTGATTAATTTAAATGTAAAACCAACAAAATACAGTAAACTTCCTTAAATCTGCATAGCTTAAGACCAGCGGTTGTACAGATTTTAGGATTTTGTGGATTTCTGGTCACTGTTTTGTTTAAATTTTTTAAACAATATGAATTTAATAGTGCACTCGCAATTATAATGAATACTTATAATGAGTAAAATAATTAAGTAAAACAATAAAAATTAAGAAAATTTTAAAAGTAAAGGTCAACTAAATAATTAATATTGCATAACTAAATACATGCATAATTATGATGAGATAATTTTTTCTTGAATTATTCAGTGAAACTCACCTTATAAATCGCATCAAAATCTTAAATTAACAAAGTTTTATTTCATGTTTTTTAGCCATATTTAATAACCAAAAAAGCTTGATTAATACAAATGTTAAAATTATTTGGTGAAAATATCGCAATTGCTACTAATATCAGCACTATTTTGAATTTTTTCAAAAATAAATTTACCTTCATGAGAAAACATGATTTGAATCATATTAACCTGAATTACATATACAAACCCAGGGGTCGATCCAGGCAAAATTTGGGGCCTGTTTAGGGCCCCTTCACAAAAATCAATTTAATAAAATGGGCCCTTCACAAAAATCAATTTAATAAAATGGGCCCCTTCACAAAAATCAATTTAATAAAATGGGTCCCTTCACAAAAATCAATTTGATAAAAACTTACTATTTATTATTTTGTGATGTTTTAAAATGTGTAATTTGTAAACAAACAAGTTCACCAGAGAGAAAAACTTCAGCAAAAGGATTTAAAAAAGTTTTTGTTTATAAATGTTTGGTTCGAATTTGATTAACTGGATTTCAACTTTCGTTACAAAATGTTATTTTTCACAAAAATAACATTTACTTTTCACAAAAATGTAATAAATTTCACAAAAATAACCTTTACTTTTCACAAAATGGGCCCCAAGAAAAAAACCCTGCATCGACCCCTGAAATCAAATGTGTACAGAAGAATATAAAAATTTAAAAAAAAACTTGAATTTTATACCTACATCTTAACTGTAAGTTTCATTGTTTATATCGGAAATGATGTGCGGATTCTAGGTATTTACGGATTTTAAGGTAGCAAATTTGAGGGAGTCTACTGTAGTATATTCTGTCAAAACTTAAACTACTTTCATATGACATAGTATAATAGTTTTATTAATTTAAGAAATAGTGTATAGTTTTTAAGAGTAAAGTTGCAATTCTTGTAAAAGATGCATACACTCACTATTGTTCACAATTTTCATATGAAATTATCAGTGGAAGGAGGGTGGAGATATTTTGACATATGAAACATGTTTCTGAAAGTTTATTTAGTTATAATTCATTTAATTTTAGGTCATGTCTGTATTTCTCCAGAAAGTACAGATGCTTGTAATATCTTATGGAATTACGATGAAGTCATGAATGTATTTCATAATTACAACTGTGTTGTTGCATACTTTTCTGGACACAGTCATTCCAGTGGCTATGCTGTAGATTCTTATGGGATTAGTTATGTTGTGTTCGCTGGGATAATTGAAACTCCACCTACAACTACTGCATTTGCTACAGTATCCATTTATGAAGATCACATGAATATACATGGGCAAGGCATTGAACAAAGCTATTCTGTCCCCATTAAAGCAAAAAGGCTAGATTCTGAAGTATCTGTCGAAACTGACATGGAAGAAACATCACCTACAGTTGTGAAAGTTAAAGTTTGAATTAAAATTTTCAGGTAAGATATATTTATCTGGCTAATGATTGACACTTATTTTATATATTTATTATTTTAGTTATTTAGTATATGTTACAGTTTTGTAGTCTAATTTAAATTTTTAATAATTTTAACTTACATTTTGTTTTTCCCTCAAATAAATTCTGATAATCTTTTAATTTAGTTTTATTCTTTATTATTATTATTATTTTTATGTATTTTCCTTTATAATTTATATTTTGAAAGGTAAAAGTATACTAGTTATTGAAATATATTGTTAAATACATTTAGTTTGAAATAAAATATTGAATTATGTTATAAGACAGGTTCAAAATGTTTTATGACAGATTTAATTCTGAATAAAATAAAACATGCCTGTAATCGCTTATTGTTTATTTTATGATTTTTTTTTTTTTTTTTTTTTTTTTTTTGCATTTAATTTTGTTAAATATATAACTATAGTAAAGAAAGTTAGACTTGGTGCAAAGTATTATAATTATCAATAATGATCATATTTTTAAAGTACCAGAATAATGTGATAATTGATTTGAATTTAATAATGGATTTTGTTGTGAGGACACTGACCAATCAGAAATATTTTATATTGGTCAGTACCTTCACCACAAAAACAATTTCTACATTTATAAAAGGGAACTTGACATTGTATTAATATCATTAAGATTCCAAAACTGTATATTTGTCTTTCTGTCTGTTTTCTTGTCTTTTTTTCCCCCACTCTAGGCTCTAATTTTCATAAAAATAGGCTGTTTTCTAATAAAAATATTTCAAGCTACAATTATTAATCTCTCCAAAAAACAGTTTATTGTTTAATCGAAATTATGATCTGGTGAGTGTGTCGGCTAATTGTTTTAATGGTTACCTTCTGTCTTCAGGAGTGCATTTATTGATTTGTTTCGATAAAGCATAAGCATCCCTCCTTCTCCCACAAAAAAAGTATTTTGCTTTCAGCAGCACAGAACTAATAACCATGATATTGAGTGACCTCTGTAGATTAGTGCTTGCAGTCATAATAGCAGTCTTGTGCAGCTGTAGATCTGTGTAACAATAGATAATGATGCTGTTTCACACCATTCTCTTAGTCAGCATATTTATTCTTTTCCAGAGCATTTTCCCTTTATTATGCCATGTCCTATTGAAGGTGGTTGAAATGAGTCAAAGATTTAATTCCAGACTGTAATAACTTCCATTGAACAAATACACCTATATTCTATATGGTGGAAATTTTCTTCAATACCTTACCAGTGTTGTTTAACTAACTAACTAACAAAAAAAAAAAAAAAAAAAAAAAAAAATCAGCACTCGGGGGCAAATTAACTTGCCAGCTAGAACAAAACTGGTGTTGCATTGTTAGTCTAGAGTCCTGCTGGATGACTACATGGTATGTAATTGTATACTAGAGTCTAACCATATTAATTAACCTCTAAACGTAATTAAGGTGATCACTTCCGAGATAATTATTTACTGATTAATAATGATGCCATTAGGCTGCTGAAATCCTGGGTCCCAATGACTCAAATGCTTCTAAAATTTAGGTTCTTTTTTAAAATAAGTGAGCTGGTTCTTCTTTGAGAAATAAGACAAATTTGAGGCATTTAACGTGAAATATATCTCCTTTAAGATAATTTTTTTCTTCTTTCAAGAGAGAAATGATTCATGAATACATTCACAATTTTTATCCTTTCTGGAATTTTTGCTTGCATAATTTATGTTATAAGCACTTCTGCGACAAAGCTGATCACAAATATATTTCTGCAATAAAATTATATATATATATATATATATATATATATATAAACTTGATATGTTTTTTGAAATTCATAGATATTATAATTATATATATATATATATATATATATATAAAGAAGTCTTTGCATGGAAATAAACTTCTACTGCTGTACACTCTTACAAAAATATATTGTGTGTATAAAATCTTTTTATTCTGTTGAATCAAAATTTGACCAATTTTCTCTTAACAAAGCAATTTGAGCATTATATATTTTTAAAAATCAATACCCCCCCCCCCCCTCCCCTTTAAAATTGTGTTCTATTGTATTTAGGAACTGTTTCTAAGTAATAAAATACTGTCAGCAAAAATCTTTTATAATGTTAAACACCCCAAAATAAAATTTTAAATTTCAAGTAGGTATAGCAATAACAAAGAGAGACAAGGTAATTATGGGAATGACATTTAGACACAGAAATAACAGGGGAATGACAAAAAGTAAGGTTAGCTTGTCAATATCATAACTATATACACAAAAGGGAATTCCTTTTTAAGCTAACTTTAAAAACTCAATACAAATAAGGCTTTAATCACTGATCGAGCTTACATTATAAAATTAAGGCAAATAAAAGAGACAGGGTAATGACAGTCAATAAAAATTCTTTCCAAGATACAACTGGAAATCTCTAAGCTTTATTTGTCCATATTTGTTTCTGCAAAAATAATTCAAGATAGCCATAGCTTCTATGATGATGCCACTGTTCGCATGTAGAATTTTTAGGTAATATGACTGTTGCCAGATGTTAGAATCATTATTTTACTTTTATGACATGAGAATGACAATAAACCAAAGGACATTTTTTATTATTTCGTCAGAAAAATACAAACGATGAAAAGTATTTACTTTTTCAATTTTTAGTACTATATGATAGTTTTTAATAATTTAAGCAGCAAATTTATTGCAAATATATTTGGATGGTCAACTTTTTAAGAACCATTTTTATGCTAAGGTGGAGGCAGGGGAATGATATTTATCACATAAACAAATTTATTTAAGTAGCTTATATTTATAAATAATATTCTGTTCCATTATACATACATAAAAACATGTGATTAGCATATTCTAGCATTCTGTTTCATTTTTATAGAAGTTCATTGATTATTTTTGAAGTGTGGACAGAAATTTTGTTGTTTAGAGAAAATGATCCAAATACCAGATTTCTGAAAGAATTCATCAGTGCATTCACTGAATTTAATATATGAATTTACGATTCTTAAAAAAATTAAGAGTGATGAAAGCAAATAAGAATTGTTCCCATTTTAGTATTCTATTCCCTGTCCTTTCAGATTCTCATATAAATAATCTACTTATTTTTGGTTGATGAAATTCTAATCTTAATTGTGCTTGATTAACTATGGTGAGTTTTACACTGCATTTCACTTATTTTAAACTACGGTAATTTGCAGTATTATTTTTAATTTATTATTATTATATTTGCGAAAGTACTTTTGTTTATAGCAAACTAATAAAAATCCATTTTGCTAAGGTTATAGCTTCAAGAATATTATAGCAGCCCTGCAATGTGTGCATTTTTTTAACATAATAAAAAATTATACAAAGATAACCAGCTGCAGTAAATGTATGAAAATATTTCATAATTAATCTATTCAATAAAGTATTAAAAGAAAAATATCATTAAAAGCAACAACTAAATGTTATATTTAATCTAGATTTGTTTTCCCCCCTTGGGATAAATAGAGTTTCTGAAGGAATTCTAATTTTAGATTTTATGTATTATATTAAAATTAACCTTGAAATCTTATTAAAAGTAATTTTTCTAAATAAGTTTTTCATTTGGTCCAACTTTTAAAATCACATCCTGTCTGTTCATTATTTAACTTTTCAGCCCTGAGTTTTGCAATAGCATTAGTCAAAATATATATATATATATAATATATATATATATATATATATATATATATATATATATATATATATATATGACCCCTTTTCAAATTTTGTAGGAGTATATTATAAATTTTAAGAGTAATTTGTAAAACTTTTTTTTTACCTATAATAGCGGAAAAAATGTCAATTACATTGAAAGAGAAAATTTAAATACAAAATTACATAATTTTTTCTTTAAAAGAAAATCTTCCACATGAAAGTCTTGGAATAAGTCCACATAATCTTTTTTTTTCCCTTCATATTATTTTGAAACGAGAAGCTTCTCACATGATGTAGTAGAAAGAGAAAATATCATCCCGATGCAATAAGTTTCTTTCATTCTAGAGACATAAATGATATATGATATAAATGTATTCATTCTCAGATACAAATTTACAAAAGGCTGCCATAAGCAATTCCATAATTTTGTATTTATGGAATGCTTTGGTTCTAACTTAAATGTAATGGAAATTTTTTACAAAAAAAAGAAAAAAAGGAATTCTTTACATTTTTTCCAATGAGTGAAAATGATTCTGAATGAGTAAAATACTCCTCTACAGAAGAAATGGCAAACATTGTTTTGAAAGTGTAGTTGTAAGCTGTCCGTTTTTAAAACTGATAATGCGCATGCTGATATTAAATAAGTTTAAAGTTTTGATCTAAATTGCATTGATTGTACTTGAAATAATTTAAACAATAGAATACAAAAACCTTGATGAAATCACTTTAAGAAATATTATTTATATTTGTATAAAACTTACTTATTGCCCAAATTAACTTATACATTGATTGCATGTGGTGAATCAACGTGGGTTCATTGTGCTGAAAAAACTATTATTAATTTGATTAAAACTTTAATTTGCAATTTTCATTAGTTAGGATATTCTTCATTTGAAATGAATGCTGTAATTTAAGTTATTTAGTTTGTCTGCTATGAAATATTTAACGGTGCCATTGCTTTTAAGTGTTATTTTTTAGATTGTTTCATAGTGTATTTAATTGCCCATTTCATGCAATTTTACAATGTTATTGAAATACTCACTTAAAACTGATTTTAAAGGGAATTTTTGTTTGCTGATTCAGTAATTTTAAATGACAACAAATGATCTGAAACATCTGGTAGTAATTTAATCTTTATAACTGTGCAATAATTTCATGTAACATTTTTTTAAAGTGAGTGTTCAAAAAAAAGGGAGACATTTTTTTGGGAATCGCCTTCCTTCCCTGGTGAATATATTCAGCCGCTATCAAAATAAAAAAAATTTATTCACTTCTTGGTTTATTTTTATATTTTTCAATGCTTATGTTATATATTGAAATTCATTTCTATTACTCTTAAGGATTCATATGAATAAAGGGTTGCATGTGCTTATAAACGTGAAGACTATTATGTGTTACATTCCATGGATTCCATTTATCTTGAAATATTAAACAGATTTACAAGAAAATGATTTAAAGTATTAAAATAAATGGTTTTCATATCTTTCAGCTAGTCTGAAGTAGTAAATTATAATTAGTCAAGTATTGCTTTATTTTTAGTATTAAAATTTTGTGCTTAAAATTTACTGGAGTGTTTAAAACAACATTGAGTAAGTACAAGATCATTTGATTAGTTTTGAAAATCACATGCATCCCCATTTATCAATTTGAAATTCTCATATTTCAAAACTAAATATTCTTTATTTTGTAAAACAGTTTTCTATTTGTAAACATGATTTTTAATAATATCGTCATTATTGAGTTACCATCTTTTCCATTTTTGAATTTTGTTAGAATTTTGATATTTTTAATTTGAGAAGTTAGATTGTTTTATTTTAGCACAAATAATTGTCTCATCATTCTTTTCTGTTACTTTATGAGTGTCTTATAGTGCATTAAAAAATGAAAAATGTTTTTCCTGCTTTACTTGATAAATTTGGAGATAATTAGCTTCTATATCAAAAGCATCTGCACAGGGAGGGGGGGGGGGGGTCCCACAGAAAAAAAAGTCTAGGTTCAAGAAGATTTTGAGTCTCTTGCCAAGACCGTGTTTTCTGAAATTGCAGAATATGAACATGAAATAAATTAAATTATTATTATTTTTTTTTTGTCAGAACACCCCATGCAAAACAGTTTTTAAGGGTATCAACAACAACAAAAAAAAAAGCAATACAGAAATGTAACATTAAAAATAAAATAAAAAGTTTGAACTAGTTTTTTTTTTTTTTTTTTTTTTTTTTTTTTTTTTTTTTTTTTAATGAAGAATTGAAACAATTTACCATCTTTTCTCTCAGGACGGAGGGGGGGGGGACACTCTCTCATGTAAGATAATTTTTAATACATGGATGTTAAAAAAAAACTAAAGATTTTTTTTTTTTTCCATGGGAGGTGTTCAAGGGGGCACTAATGCCCTGGCAAAAAATCTTTGGTTAACTTTTTTAAAATTAGTATTTAATTATTTTAAAACATTTAAGGATAATTTTTTTTTCAAAATCATCAAAGGAAAAGAAAGTTTATTTAATTAAATTTTAAAATCCAGGGAGGACGAATTACACTTCCTTGCCCCTTACCCCCACTTGCGGGTGCCCATGTATTTGTGTTTATGTGCACACAGAAAAATTTAATAATTTATAAGTGGAAAGCAATTTTTAAATATGATTACATAGCATGTATAGTATAATTATGAATGTACTTTTATAATATATATAAAATGCTATAAAGATGAGATATGCTCAGTGATTAATATTGGCTAAGGCTCATTTAGGTTTAAATTAAAAATTTAAAGTATTTTAATTCATATAGTCTTCTTTTGGACTAAGGAAAGCATTTATGTGGTGAAAGAGAGGTAATTTTGCATAGATACTTCTAAGTGATTTATAGTCTTTAATAAAAACAAAACGAGATATCATATTATAGCACTGAGTTGGATTTTTTAATGAAAATTTTTAATTTATTTAATCTTGGATAAAGTGTTTGGATCCAAGAAATTGAAACCACGCACTTTCCTAGTATTCTGTTATAAGTTTAATCTGTAATAACAATGGCTGTAAGATTTTCCATTCTGCATTGGGATAACTGAATTAACAGTATATGAAGTTCAGTCAAATATAAAGTTGTGTGAAAGCAGCTCAAGGATTTGTGCTGCTCCAGAGACACTCTTTCATTTGCACTCTTTGTATATCAAGAATTTACTAAAGGGGGTGGGGGGAAGCTGAGTTTATAATGCAACACAGTTGATTGATAACATATGTTATCTTAAGATTAAAATAATATATAATATGTAATTAAAACTTTTTAAAAAGTAAATCTTATTTTTTACAGTTTTTATTTTAGAAAAAAAAAATATTGTTTACGTCAGTCACCTCTAATTGATGTAATATAATCCATTGAAATAGCAGTTAATCTGTAATATTTTTTCTGAATCATTGTCGTTCTAACAAGAAAATTCTTCCAAGTGAGAATCAGTGATTTGCTTTAAAAAAAATATTCACATGAGTTCTTGTCAAGAATAGCATTTTGCCCAAATATTAAATACTGAGTTGTACTAAACAATTTAAAGGAACAAAAAAATATATATACAAACTTTATTAAGGTTTACACTTAACAAACTACATATTTCACGTGATTTTAGCTTCAGTGCTAATTAATTCTAATGAAGTTGAGGAGTTTTTATGGACCTAATAATACATGATCTTGGTGACTTTCATGGTAATTTGATGGTTTCTAAAAAATTTGTCAGAAAACTCAATTTGGAAAATTTGATGAATGTTTCATATAAGTTAGCAACATAGATTATTCAAAATAATTGTGGTTGATGTCCTAAGTTTTTTTCACAATATTTAACTGTTAAATGTACAAATAGGTGATAATTTGTCAGTTAAATCAGAATTAATTTGTAAACTTTTGCCTGCATGATGAAGGCATGTTGAACCAACTGCAGTTTTGGCCTGCGAATTACAGCTTGGAAAATCTTGTTTTTCATAAATAAGTTGATTATTGTTAAGCCATACGTTAATTAGGGCTCTTCACTTTTTATCTTTACTATACATTTTTTTTTCAGAAATTCATAATTAATTAAATCATATAAATTTACTGTTAATAAATGTATTAACTTTAAAGTTTTATATGGATTTAATTTTAGTTTTTCAATTAATGTGTTACCTTTTATAAAATAAAATATCCACTCTATTGGTTATGACAAAAGTTGATCAATATTAATGCTTCAGTTCAAATTATTTGTAGTGTATTCTCATATAGTGAATAATTATTTTGTTTTTCATAGAACTTAAATGTATTAAATTTTCAGCAATTTAAATTTCCCATTCAAAAGAAATGTCATACATCAACTGGATTTCTGTTTTTTATTTTTTTAATGTATATGTTATGTACGTGAAAGAATTTTCTGATCACACACAAAGATTATCTTTCTGAAATTCTGATTTCTTTTTATTATCACTACTGGGTCATTCCATGTCAAATCAACACAAAAAAGTGACATTTTCTACCTGACCACCTCAGAATTCTATATTAAGCTCAGTTGTTAAGATCATAGACAAATGAATAAATACTCCGTGATAAGTCTCTAATGTCTCTTGGTTTTGGAGATAATTAACTTCAAAGACGGACAAAAATCTTAAATTTTTGCATTTCTTGCATTACAAATTTAATGATATTCGGTTCATTAATTATTACAAGTGGACTTACTTTTGGTGTTGTTAGAAAGTGTATGAATTGGGTTTTCATGTAATATATCACATGCACAAATTTTTCCATTTTAATTTCAAGGTCAAACATTTTGACCTTTTATATCTCAAAATCTGACATTTTATTTATTTATTTTTTTCAAAAAAAAAATATATGTTACTATTATACTTATTTTCTATAATATCTGAAAGTTTCATTTTGGGACAATCATGGGATGCTGAGTTATAAATTAAAATGCAAACTGCTGTACTAATTTCAAGTTACAAATTTAGGCCACTTGAGTTTATATTGTATACTCATCTGTGTATATATATATATATATATATATATAATCTTTTCATTGTAAAGTTCACAAAACAAATTTTTCATTTTCTTTTTTATGAGGGGGCGGGCGGGGAGAATCTGAGGAAGGTTTCTTGTAAATTTCATTTAAAATTTTTGGAACTATATGCTTGTAGTTACAGGGTAAAAACTTAGAACCAGTTCAAAATATTTTTTTTTTTTTTTTTTGTCAGCATAAAAAGCTGCTTTGATTTTTTAGATCTGTCTTATAATTTTTTAATTTTCAATCGTTAAAGATTCATTTAATAATATTATAAGTATAAAGAGGTCTTATTAGTGTTTTTAAATCTTAAATGAAATCCTTTTTTTTATAAATTTTATGGCAATTTTCTTTCTAGAGGCAATGAAAGTTTCAGCTGAATTTGATTTAACATAATTTATATACTACTACATAAACTATAAAATAAATAATTTCTTTTAACATACAATATTCTTATGTTCTGGCATGCTAAGTTTCAAGTGGTTGCGTCACTACTGAGTGCAAGCTGGACCTAGAATAAAACAGGATACTTGCTGCTGAGCTTGTGACTTAGTCTGTAACCAGGGTTTCTGATGATAACTTATTCGATTGCTTTACAATGATGAATAATGAAATTTGATTTTTGTATATAAAATTATAAGAATGTATGGTCGGATCCCGTCGAAATTCAGCAATTATTAAAACTGGTTCGCAGAGCAGATGACTAAAAAAAAAAAGCCTTGTGTTTTAAGTAATATATATAATCATAGAAATAAACATAAGTACACAAAGTTATAGAAATGCTTTGATATATTGTGGAACTCCACAGACCTCTTTTAGGGAGTTTAAAAACTTCATCGCCTTGGGAGGAGATGGGGATATCTGAATTCAACAATGGTACTAACATAAGAGGGAAAATTTTATTAAGGAATAGTTCTTACTGTACTGCTTTTTGTTTTGACTATGCATAAAATTATTTTTTCTACTTAAAATACAGTAAACATGACAGCCTCAGCCTACCCCCTCTCCCCTCTCCAAGAAAAAAAAATATGTTTGTGAAAAAAAGATTGTTCGTAATATATATATATATATATATAGAGAGAGAGAGAGAGAGAGAGAGAGAGAAGGGTGTGTCACCTAAATAAGCAATTTTGGTGTTGAAATTAGGACAAGCAGTTTGCTTTTTAATTTATAACTAAACATCCCATGATTGTCCCAAAAGGATACTTTCAGATATTATAGAAAATAAGCATAATATATATATATATATATATATATATATATATATATATATATATATATATATATATATATATATATATATATAATTTTTTTTTTTAATTAAAGTGTCTGATTTTGAGATATGAAAAGTCAAAGATAAAAATGTTTGACCTTGAAATTAAAAATCCAAAAAATATTCATATCATACATTATATCATATCATACATATATCATATGAAAGCCCAATTCATACACTTTCCAGCAACACCAAAAGTAAGTCCTTGTGACAATTAGGGAACCAAATATCATTAAATTTGTAATGCAAGATTTAAGATTTTTGTCCATTTTAGAAGTTAATTATCTCCAAAACCAAGAGAGATGAGACTTATCATGGAGTAATTATTCATTTCTTTATGATCTCAACAACTGAACTTAATATCATAAAATTCTGAGGTGGTCAGGTTTTTAGCTGTGTTGATTTGACTGGAATGACCCTGCCTTTCTCTTTTTTTGATTATATATAGCCATTCATTGTTTTCTTACTTGCTGTCCTTCTCATTTCATTTTTTTTTTTAATATTCTCAGTCCCCTCTTACTTTTAAATTATATGTTTTTGATTTCTCAGTAGTCCACAAAGTCCTTCCACTAAAATTTATTCTTTTTATATTTTACATTATTGCAGTAAAATATAGTTTAAAAATTAAAATTGCATTATGAAAATATGGAGAAGATGGTAGTTCTTATTTGTATTTACTTATTAAATGTATATGTTTTTCATAAACTGTTCTATTTCAGATTTTTTGCGATTTGGCTTCCGTTTCTCGACACCCGCCTCAGTTGGTCGTCTTCTGATCCGGGGTTTAATTTTATTTATTCGGTTTTATCTTAATAAGATTTCAAAAACTTTCTTCTTTTCTAGTTCTTTATTTCATATTACCAAAGTATTAATTTTATTTTCTAAGGTTAATTAAATATTTAACTTATTTTAATTTAAATAGTAATATGTTAGATGATTTGGATTACTTTTTTTTTCTCTTTAAATTAAAAATTAATCTTACTTTTAAATTAAAAAATTCCTCTAAGTATTAGTCTGTAATAAATATGAATTAGTTTGGAATTTGTAGACTTTTGTAATAAATGTAAAAGTTGTAGATGGTATATCCTCTTGTAATCTTATTTTACCATTCATTTTTCATTGTAATAAAGCATTTGAGTTATTGTAAATAAAATAGTTCATTCATTGAATTCCTTGTTTTTCTTTTCTTTTAAACACCTTGTTATTGCTGTCCTTTTTGTTTTAAAAAAAAAAAAAAACTTCATAATTTTTCCTTATTATATCCATTTTATAACAATCTTTAAGATTGTAAGCAGATGTTTCATGTTGGGCTGTTATTTTTAAATAATAATAATACAGGGTTGTCACACTACCGGGAAAACACAGGCAATTTTAAATTCCCCTCCAAAAACAGGGAAAATGCCGGGAATTTTGAAAATTTTCTAAAAAAAAAACCTGGAAAACACAGGGAATTTTTTGTTTGTTTGTTTCTGGTATTTTCAAACAAATTCTTTTTTCTCGGCTTTCAAAAATTTGTTCAAAAAGAAAAAAAAAATGGAAAAAGCGGCACGAAAATTCACATTTTCAACGAAACTTCGTAAAAGCATGTTTCTACCTACACCCCTTTTCTTGCACATAGCTGAATCCACAAAACACCTGCGTGTAACATTCTTTCTTTCTCCCTTCAGTACAAAGCACTTTCAGCGTGCATGCACCTGGTACTGCAAAAACAAAACAATGTTGATGCAAATGAGGATTCATGAATGTTGAAGTTCCATTTTGTTTTAGTTTGTGTTTTAATTGACTTAGGTGCGATTTAATCTATTAAATTTCTTATAATGAGCTCACATATATATCCTGATTTTTCCGGTTGAATTGCAGAAGTTCCAAAAAATCCATTTGCTGCGTATTGTAAACTTTGCAAGATTATTTTCAGCCTGAGCAATATGGGTAAGCAAGTTGTTACAAGTCATGCAAAGAATAAACAAGAACGAAAAATCATGCGTCAAGCATAGATTATGTAACACTTTCCAACGCTTCCAAAATAATTTTACAAATCATTACCGTTTAATAATCTGAAAAACAACATCTAAGTGAATAATTTGGAAAACGCATAACATATTTAAAAATGTAATTTCAGGAATTTTCAACATATACAATATTCGGAAAAATATCCGAATACTTTTATTCAGCCCTGTGTATGATCTATAGATTTGTATATATACTACATAGGATGCTAAATTTTAGTTTAGTTAGGAAACGCGTAGCACAGTTTAAAATTCTCCTTCTGGAGTTTGTCAATAAACGGAAATGTGTTCGCGAACTTGTGCTGCCCTGTGTATGAAATACAGAATTTATACACACCAAGTAATAGACAAAAAATGAGTTAAATTTAAAATAGCGTTCAGTAACTTAAAACGCACTTCCAGGAATTATTGTTAACAGACAGAGAATTCTTTTATGTGTCCCTGTAAATGAACGATGACTGCTATACACAATATTCTATAGTAAGCCTCTTGTAATATATATAAATTTCAATGCGTTTAAAATAGTGAAACATTATTTAATTAAACCGCAAACGATTTTTCTGCATAGACGTAATGTAATGGAATTCTTTTGACTGTCCCTGTAAAGTAACTATAAGTGCTATGCACACCCTATTCCATATTAAGCTTCTTGTAATGCACCTTAGTGATATATATCAATTACAATCTATTTGAAATTGTGTAACATCATTAAAATAAACTGCAAATGATTTTCCCCCATAGACCGTAATGTAAAGGAATTCTTTTGAGTGTCCCTGTAAAAAAACTATAAGTGCTACACATTTCAGTTGAAATAGGGAACATGCTATAGATAACTATAATAACATATAAAAATTGCAGTGCAATCTGAGCATATTTACGGCAGTTAGAGCACGGACAGACGACCAGACAAACCGAAGTCATAAACACTTTTCAACTAGGTTGGAAAGTGTTAAAAACATAAACTAACTTCACAATCAACTTCATCTGAAATGTTTTATTTTGTATCCAAAGAGTGTTAAGAAAGAATATAACACTTAGGTTTCTTCAGAAATGTCGGCGTCTGTTACTAATGAAAATAAAAAAGGTCTTATCCCATTTCATGATGCAGAAAAATACATTCAAAGACGAAATTTTGTGGGCGATGAAGCTTATTGCATCACATTCTTCATTTAATTCGTTCAATGATGTATCTGAGATATTTTGTCATATGTTTCCAGACAGTGACGTTGCTAAAAAATGTACTTTAGGACATGCAAAAATGTCATATCTAAATTGTTATGAATTAGCTTTGATGAAGCATTAAATCTTATTTCTCAAAAGTGTCAAATGGATTTAATAATACAATATTGGTATGATTCAACAAATAGAGTGGTATCAGGATACTGGAATTCTGTATTTTTAGGTTGAACCTCAGCTCAGGAACTCTTTGAAAATTTTAAAGAAGCCATTTCTTATTTGGACATAAAATTGCTTTTGCAAATTAGCATGGATGGGCCAAATGTAAACTTGAAATTCTTAAAGCATGTGAAAGAGGAGGTTTTATCACAAAATGATTGTGACATTTTAGATTTAGGAACTTTGTTTACTTCATATTGTCCATGGGGCATTTCAGTATGGCCACAAATGTACTAAATGAAAAGTAGATGTTATATTAAGATCTCTTTATTTGATGTTTAAAGATAGTCCAGCCAGACGAGCTAATTTCATTGAAATTACTGGCAGTTGTAAATTTCCTCTAAAATTCTGTGCTATTTGATGGGTTGAAAATGTTAGTGTAAGTGAACGAGCTGTACAAGTTTTAGACAACATAAAAAAGTATGTGGAGAAAACAACTTTGCCAGGAACTTTTACATGTGACATTGTAATGGATGCATGTAATGATAAATTGATTCTTGCAAAATTTAGTTTCTTTTCATATATTGCTAATATCCTCGAACCTTTTCTTAATAAATTCCAAATATCCCATGATACCTTTCTTACATGAAAATCTTTTTGTCTTAGGCAGTTAATGAAAAATATTGTGAAAAACAATGTTATTGAAGAAGCAAACTCATTACAGAAGTTATTTTTGATTGATCTGAAAGATTCTAAAAATCTGAGACTTAAAAAAAATACTGATATTGGAATAGTCACAGCAAGATATTTAAATATCAGTGAAGCTTCTGAATCCCAAAAAGCAGATTTTTTAGAAGAACGTTTTCAATTTGTGAAGAGTACTACAGAAAAAAATATTTGAAAGAATGTCAAAAAATTTTGCTGTGTTAAAAGCTGCATCATCTTTAAATCCTATTTTGTTGTGAAATAATGTAGTATTGTGTGAAACACATATGGTACATCTACTTCAATTTTTGTATTCAAAAGGGCAGATTTCATCTGGATGTTCAGAGTGAGCAAAAATTTCATTTGAAATGTTTCTAGAAAAATTAAAAAATGATTACAAAGAACAGTTGGATTCTTTTACTGAAGATGTTCGATTGGATGATTTTTACTATTTTATGTTACAACCGAAGTGAAATTAGTGCTTATTTTATCTCATGGTAATGCAGCCATGGAAAGTGGATTCTATTTAATCAAGATAAATTTAATAAAAACTTAGCTGGTGGGGAAGGTTAGTATGCGTCATAAAGGAGCTTCTTAGACGCACATAAGGAAAATCGGTGTTATCATACAAAGAACTTGAAACTATAATTTGTGATTGTGAGTCAGTTGTTAATTCTCGACCTTTAACATATGTATCGGAAGATTCTCAAGATTTAATTCCCTTAACCCCTTCAATGTTTCTAAAAGAGGATTGTTGTTCTGACGTAACAGATATAGATGAAGTTGATTCACAACATTTGCAAAAAAGAATCTGGTACCATGCAAAGCTTTTGAGGGATTTAAGAAGTCGTTTCAGAAAAGAATATTTAGGACAGTTAGTAATGAATCAGACTCAAGGTAAAGTTTCCCGAGAACCTGAAATTGGAGAAGTTGTATTGATAGGGGATGATTTAAAAAAGAAACTATATTGGCCTTTGGCGAGAGTTATCAAAAAAATTCAAGGTCGTGATGGTAAGGTCCGAACAGTTAGACTTAAAACGGCTTCAGGAATTTTCATAAGACCTATTCAACGTATTTATCCGTTGGAGATTACTACTAAAGAGATTAATTCGCCTGGAGGTATGTTGAGATCAAATGACCCTGTAAATGAGACCGAATGTGATGAACAGTCATCATCTCCTGAGAAGATCCTTGAGAAGAAATTTACTTCATCCGGTCGGCTAATTAAGGTTCCTAAGCGACTTGATCTTTTTAATCAGGGAATTTATGTTTTTGAGTCGTTTGCCACTGATTCAAAAAGGGGGGAGGATGTTGCATAAACTTTTTAATTTTAACTTCTCTGAGAGAGGGATCACGTGACATGGTTTTTCAATATTTTATTGTAACTGCATGATGTAAAGACTCATTGAACTGTGGATTTTATTTTATTATTGTAATTTATTTTTGTGATGTAGCAACTTTATGTTTTATCATTTTAATTTTTATAAAAAAATTAGATGTTCTAGAAGTTTCTTAAGATGTAGTTGAATTGTGAAGAGGTAATGTTATTAGAGATATGTTTTTGGATTTGTTTTGTGGAAATAAATGTCTACTTTTGTAAAAATTAAAACGATAAAGCATAAAGTTGCCACATCACAAAAATAAATTACAGTAATAAAATAAAATCCACAGTTCAATGAGTCTTTACATCATGCAGTTACAATAAAATATTGAAAAACCATGTCACGTGATCCCTCTCTCAGCGAAGTTAAAATTAAAAAGATCACGCGAGCTAAAATTAAAGTTTATGCAACAGATTCAGTATCAACAAAGATATGCTTGTTGAAAATCTAAAAGTAGATTCTTTAATTGGTTTAAGAACAGTGTATGATGCTGTGAATTTCTATGAAGGTGTTGTAAATGTGCCACTGACGAAAGATATGCTTCAGTATGCGAGATTATCAGGCATGAGATACCATGAAGCTTTGGAAAAACAGAGACAAAGTCAGATTAAAGAAAAGGAAAAAGAAAGCAGCAAACGAAAAGTATAAGAAAAAATGAAACTAATAACTAGAGCCGTACCGAGTACTCGGCCAATACCGAGTAGCTGCAAGAATTTCATGTTTTAAGCATATTTAAAGACAAATTAATTTATAAGTGATCTACAAAAAGTTATTTGAATATAAATGTATAATATATGCCATAATTCATAAAAACTATTTACTCGGTACATAAAAATGTATCTACAGGGTGTTTTTTTTTAAACTGACACTATTCAGAGCCGTCTGTAGCTCGTTCTAATAACTGGATTGACACAAAATTTTGTGAATGGACTAAGAAAACCATGGGAAAAAAGATTCCAACAAAAAAAATAAATAGTTCCAATCACCGCCGATAGGGGGAAATGTGGCTCTGTACATTGGAAAAAACCCATCAGAAACAGACAAAATTAATAATTTGGATAAAATGCCACGTTTTATTCATCATTTACATTTTCCCTTTCGTTGATCGCAGTTGAAACATCCATTATCACTTTTTCTGCCACCGGTTTACGTCCTCTGCCTGACCGAACTGCTAGCGAGCCTGTTTCTTCGAATTTCAGAATTATTGCTTTCAATACATTAACGGATAAAGGTCCTTTGCGCAGTTTATGGCGTGTTCTAAGTAAACGAAGAGCGGCTGGTGCATTGTACTGGTTACAATATAAGAACTTCACAAGTAACGCGCGCTGCGGTAACGTGAGATTCATTTTCAACCTGAGCTGAAATTGTTTCTCGGTGTTTTTCGCATGCATTTATAACTTAAACTATTGGTGCTACTGTCGCTTGCGTAAGTAAAAATTTGCATTTTCATTTTTTGCCCGTATTTTATGCTAATTCCCAGTTGCATAAATGACCACAGCGTCACATTTCCCCCTATCGGTGGTGATTGGAACTAATTATTTTTTTTTTTGTTGGAATCTTTTTTCCCATGGTTTTCTTAGTCCATTCACAAAATTTTGTGTCAATCCAGTTATTAGAACGAGCTACAGACGGCTCTGAACAGTGACAGTTTAAAAAAAACACCCTGTATAAAACATAGAAAAAGGTAAGAACCCCCCCCCCCCCCCCATGCAAAATTAATGTAAATTAAAGTTTAGTTTTATATTTATATTTAAAAAAAAAAAGTCATTTTTAAAACTGTAGGAAAAGACTGATTTTGGATAAAGAAGCAGTGTACAGAAACAGAAAATACAATAAACTTAAAAAAAAAAATTATTATTAAATTTACTGTATGGCAAATTATGGTCCAAAAACACTATAATCATTCTACATTTTCAGGAGATGGGGCATTTCTTTTATTGTTGTAAATTTGGTCTGCTTCAGAAAAAATGTGTTCACTGCGAGCACTGATAAAATAGCATTTCAGCTGTACATTACACACACACACAAAAAAAGAAACTGTAAAGCCCCCTTTTTGGTGCTTTCGTGTTATAGCGGCCTCCACAATTACAATTATGCCAAGGTTTCAGCTCTGATTACGCCAAGATCATCGAAAAGCTTATATATGCATCATATATACACATATTATTCCAAACACCCATATACATCATTAAATACATATTATTTACGTCTTATATGTCATATATATACATCCTATACGACATATGCACATGTTATATGTATACATCATATATGTGTTATGTATGATCAATAACTCGGCCATATACATCACAAAAGTAATGATTTAACGTAATAATATATCATATGTCATACATGCTTTATAATTTGGCGATAAATCTTGGTCGCTTGGCGATTCATCCTCAAGGGCTGCTATTACATGAAAGTACCAATTTTTTTTAATTTAAAGAAAATAAGGTACTTTTAAAAAATATGAAACATTTTGCGTTATTCAAGGAATTGCCACAGCAAGCAATAACCATTTTTAACCGACTCAAAAAAGGAGGAGGTTATCAATTCGACGTGTATGTATTTTTTTTTTTTTTTATGTATGTACACCGATTACTCCGGAACTATGCGTCCTATTTATGTGATTTTTGTTTTATTCGAAAGAGAATACTCTCGAATTGGTCCCATTTAAATTTTATCAAAATTGGTTCAATACTTTTTCAGAAATTGAACAAAAACGAAAAAAAATGAACATTTTAAAAATAGTTAATATGTTGGCTTTTGAGTGTTGCCAAATTTGAAAAGCAAAATTACATAAAATTGTGAATTGGATAAATATAATACAACGTACAGATAAAAACTATAAATTATGCTACAACAAATCTACTTTTGAATCTTTTAAAATCTTTTATGTATGTTCACCGATTACTCCGGAACTTTGCGTCCTATTTATGTGATTTTTTTTATTATTCGAAAGAGAATACTCTCGAATTGGTCCCATTTAAATTTTATGAAAATTGGTTCAGTACTTTTTCAGAAATTCAATAAAAACGAAAAAAAAAATAAGCATTTTAAAAATAGTTAATTTGTTGGGCAGACGACTTTCATTTCATATCATAAAATATTCTATTACGTGAATTTGCAAATAATATAAAGACTGACATATTTAAATCAGCTTTAACTTGTCGGATTTATTTTCATAGAACAAACTTTTTAAGATCTAAACAAAAAGTTTTGAGTGTTGCTAAATGTGAAAAGCAAAATTACATAAAATTGTGAATTGGATAAATATAATACAACGTACGGATAAAAACTATAAATTATGCCACAACAAATCTACTTTTGAATCTTTTAAAAGTTCCATTGTTGCAGTTTCACAGCGGTTTGGCATATTTTGACGAGCGTTTATTGGCGCATAATTGAATACATTGTTGTTTCAAATCCCATATAAATGTACGAGTTACAGAAAATATTTGGCGATTTATCATCTGTGGCGCACTAGTTGGAAACTGCCTTTAAAATATCCAATATCTATATTATATTATGCAATACAGTTGTATATAAATGCTTCTGCAATTGTCTTTTAATATTTCTACTACATAATATTAACTATAGAGTGACAATATAGAAAGAAAGGGGTTACTCCGAATAGTATTATAGGCGACATTGTTGGCACAGTGTATTTACCTTGTACGGATCGTAAAAATCAGTACACATTAAGCATAAGCACCGAAATCAGTGAGTTACACAGTTATCAAAACTGTAGTATACAGCCCGATTATGACACAATATCCAAGACGATTAGGTGAGAATAATGATAAAATTTCTAATCTTCCGTAATCGAGTCTACTGCCAAGGTTAGCGTGAAATAAAAAATATATTAGCAACAATATGGTTTAATATAAATATAGATATCACTAAAGTAATAAATAAATAAATAAACTTTTTAACCAAAAAAAAAAAAAAAAAAACCAGACTTCAAAAACTACTAAAAAGCGAAAAATAAACTTTTTAACCAAAAATTGAACCGACTTCAAAAACTACTAAAAAGCGAAAAATAAACTTTTTTACCAAAAATAGAACCGACTTCAAAAACTACTAAAAAGCGAAAAATAAATTTTTTAACCAAAAATAGAACCGACTTCAAAAACTACTACAAAGTAAAAAATAATTTTTTTTAGGTAATAGTTAATAAGAAATTAAATTAAGAGCATTGTATTTACCATGCATATTATTATATTTATGTACATTAATTTGATTTTTTGGAGTCGGTGCCAGCCAAGCCAAGTACAAAATTTAAAACAAAATATACAATATAAATCGTAACACGCGTATAAGTTAAATCTGCATAAATACAAGACAATAAAAAAAATACATATAACTCATCAAATGGTAGAAAATACAATGATTTAAATGATTAACTAATTTCCAAAGCAATGTTTGTCGACATATAAGTTGCTAATCTCATTTGAGAATACACATTTATAACATCAGATGAAATGTTTAAAAATGGTAACATGGCTTTAACTTGGCTTGGCTGGCACCGACTCCAAAAAATCAAATTAATGTACATAAATATAATAATATGCATGGTAAATACAATGCTCTTAATTTAATTTCTTATTAACTATTACCTAAAAAAAATTATTTTTTACTTTGTAGTAGTTTTTGAAGTCGGTTCTATTTTTGGTTAAAAAATTTATTTTTTGCTTTTTAGTAGTTTTTGAAGTCGGTTCTATTTTTGGTAAAAAAGTTTTTGATAGACAGATTTCAGGTATCAAAATGACAAATGTGTAAAGATGTGTTAAATAATAAGTTTTAATTTCATATTGGTTAATTGAACTATTTATATATAAATTCTTTATATATATATATATATATTTAAATACTGCTACTGTTTTAAAATTTTTGAATATACAAAAATTGTCTTTAAAAGATCCACAATAAATGAAATGAAATTAAAAAAATTGAAGTTAATTTTAAAAAATATGATTAGATTATATGCACAAGATGCGTGTTTATAAATAGGTATATATATAAGCACACACACACATAGAAGTGTTATCACTAAGCACACTTCATGTTCGCATTAGTGATTCTTTCTTAAACATAAGTACTCGGTACACCACTACTAATATCTGAAAAATATGTAGAAGTTGCAGAAATTGATGCTCAAATAAGTGAATTATCAAAACAGAATAAATAACAGCTAATATTATCGGTACTTTTCGGTTAGCCGCGCTAGTGAAATATAAATACACACACACACATATATATATATATATATACACATGCCCGGCTAACCGAAAAGTACCATATTTTATAATATTTTTTAAAGTAAAAAATAAATCAGCGTTGTGTATCAAAGTTGTCTTATATTTTATGTGTCCTGGATCCATATTTCAATGTGAATATTAATTGAATGCATAAAATATTTTTGTGATATGTTCGAGATAATTGGTTTTTAGGTAAGATTCTTTAAAATTTCATGTTCTTTAAATTATTAGATTACAAAGTTTTTACACACATATTCTAACATTCATTTACAAATATTTTAAAATATTTTTTAGCAGAATGTTTGAGTATTGCTTTTCTGTTTTTTTATTATTATTTAATGTAATATGTGGTATTTAATAATAAGTGAACAACTTTAAATAGTTTTTCATTTGCTCATATCATATAATATTCTATTTGGTCAATTAATTGGGTAATGATAAATTATAAGATGACTAATTAATACATACACACATACATTTTTGCACATTCAGCATAGTAATAAACACAGTGTAGTACAGGGAAAACACTGGGATTTTTCTTTTCAAGATTAGGGTGACAACCCTGTAATAATTATAAATTGAAAAAAAATGCTTTATTAATCATTGCTATCTCACCTTAGAATATATTTCATTGTTATTATGAAAGATAGAAACTTTCTCTTTCAGTAAATTAAAAAAAGAAATTGTTTCCGTCTGTTGAAAATTCTCAGTATAATCAGCAACTTCTACTGCCAATCTATTAAAAGAAAAAAAGTGTGATATGTATATGCAAAGTTTATAAGAATGTATTTTTACTTCAAACAATGGGTTGTTTCATTTTCCCTATTATATAAGTAAAAAAATGTTTGGGTAAATCCAACTCTATGAAGCTTTTTAAAATAGGATAAGGAGAATAGGATAAATTTGGTAAAAGCAAATGAAACTATTTTCTGAAAAACTTTTGCTTCATGCAGTGGCATAGCAATTCAAAAGTTATGGGAGGAGCTAAACATTTTAAAAAAAAATTGAACAGTTAGGATGACCAATAATCAATTGTTTAAACTAATTTAATGCCATTATCACAAAATCAATATGTATTTTATTTTTTTAGATAGATTTAAAAAACTGAATTCCAGAGAGTTACAGACATGAATTTAAAGAGACTTTGGGGGAAGGGGGAGTAGAGTCCCCTTGATATAATAAAATGTTTTCATGGAAAAACACTCATGATGCACAGGTGCATGTAATCTTATTTTTCATTATACTTACAGTTAAATCTCTGAAATCTTACTTGCAATAATACTAAAATGAAAATTTAAAGTTTCAAATATTAAATAATGAGACTTGCTGAGTTTAAACTAACCCTTTAAGACTCAACTCTGATTTGAAAAATATTTACTGAGATGTTAGAATACATCATTTTAAACATATAAAAGATAATAAAAAAAATTAGAACATAAATAATTATTGACTAAAAGGTACTTTTTTCACAGTTGCCATAAACAGAAAATTACATCTACTTATAATAAAATCCGAAGGCAAGAAAGTGTCTGTAACCATTCCGGGCAGGACAACCCTGATCTGCGAATTGACCTTAGTTAAACGCCATGTTAGGCTTAATAAAGAACCTGTATTAACATATGACAGCAGCTAAATGATAGTATCTTCTACTTGAAATCATGTCTGTTCAGCATATTTTTCCTATAAAACATGTATATCATATCCTATTATAATGTTTCAAGTTCTTAATTAAAAATCCAGATTAAACATCAGAATCCCATATATAAACAAACGAACACGGTTGCCATTCAGCATCACAAATTCAAATGAATCACAAATGAACGACTCTTTGAAAGCTTCACATCCGATTCTGCTCTTAAAATATTTGTAAAAGCATACTAAAGATTTTAAATATTTTAATTTTGTTTAAAACCTTTAAAAACTATTTTAACAGGCATCTATCGGCAAATCCAAGTGTAGGAAATCATTCCAGAGCAAATCGAGTCGGAGCTGCGAACCCGAGCGTAGCTAAACGCCATGTTAGGCTTAATGAAAAATATATGACAACTCAACGATAATTTCTTCTACCACAAACCACGTCTATTCAGCATAATTTAATATAAAACATGTATTCTGTAAACAATTTTTTTTTTCAGAAATAGCGGTGATTTCTTTCGTAGAGAGGCTTTGCAGTGATCAATCCAGTATTACGCTTCTGTTTTGAATATTGTTTTGCTGCCATCTACCGGCTTTAAAATGTACTTTTCTACAGTACAAACTTTTCAATAATAAAATCTTCATGTTGTTTGTTTGTATGATGTCTTATAAAAATGGAACGCAGATCAACAATCCGTCATTTTTGACGGGGGTTACATACTAGTACTTCTAAATATTGTCAATTTTCTAATGCAATATTGTAAAATATATGAAATTGCCTTTGTAAAAAATGTATATTTGAACGTCTTCAGCCTTTTTTATTTTACAAAATTTACGAAGTTTATTTTAGTAATAAAGATGTAAAACTGCTAAACTGATAAATAACTTTGGCATGAAAAAGTAATTCACTATTGCTGTCTATTGAGAATTGTATGAACAATTTATATTAATTCCTATGTTGGGAGATAGAAGCATTAAATAAAATAGTCTTTTAAAGCCTGTTGTATAATTAACATTCATTAATGCGTATTTGCAGATATTCAATGTAGTGATTCAAAGAGTTAAGATATTTATTAATTAGAAATACAATGTTTACTGTGCTTTTTATCTCTGACATAATTTTTCAAAGATTGAAAACACAAAAAATCAGTCTTTCAAAAAGTTATAACTTAAAAAAAAAAATATCTTTGTTCAAATAGAAAGGGACTGAGTTTTTTTTTTTATTATTATTCTTTGTCATTACTTCAAAAGTGATAATTATATTGATAACTGAACTATTAATACTACACAATGAATTTAATTTATAGAAAATCAAAGATATCAAACTTACTCATTTCTTTTTATATTTAATTAAACTAAGAAAAACTGCAGGAAACATCAACTAATTTTTATTTTGTACCAGCAGATCTGCCAAGAAAACTTAAGCCCAAGAATGGGTCCCAGCCCTAGTTTAATAAGAATTAAAAGAAAGAATGGAAATAAAAAAGACTAAGCTCGTCAGAATCTGCCGAGAAAAATGACGCCAGAGTCTAAAGAGAGAAAATGTCTCGTAGGTTGTTAAATTCCATTTTTGAAAAGGCAGAATGAAAATCACAATTTTTTTTTTAACCCTTCAAGCCCCCCCCCCCCCCCCCCCAACCCAAAAAAAAAAAAAAAAAAAGAATCCACAAAGTAAAGGCCAAAATTGCTTCTCTCTCAATAAACTCTATTCCCATAACACAGGCTTTTCGGCAATAAAAGGTTATATGAGGGGTAGTACTTTTTTTAGAAAGCAATGCAAGAAATAATTTCTTACTGAGTATATATGTTTTATTGCTTCTCAAAATGCTCTCCTACAGCATCGATATACTTTTGCATTCAAATAAACCAATCATCAAAACATTTATGCCACTTTGAAAGTGGCATAGCAGAAACAATTAAAATTTGAATACAGTAGGACCCGTATTTAACGAGGAGCTCGGGACACAGAAAAATGCTCGCTAAATCCGAATCCTAGTTAATAACTAATAGTATATACATAAAAAACAACTTGCGTGAGTTACTGCTCGGTAATCTTTATTGAGAATTGGAAAAATATTCCTCCAAAGTTGATTGTTTGAGTTTACAAAATTTTGTTTCTTTCAATTTTCGTCTTAAAACACTTAATGCATTAAATGTTGCATCATCAGTATTTTTCATTGCTTCAAAAAACTGTTCTAGATTTTGTAATGATTCTTCAGCACAATCACGTGTCGGCGTTTTTAGGACAATTTCTTCTTCCGAGTCGCTATCACTTGCATCTTCCTGCTCTTGGGGTTTTACCACTTCCACAACGATATCCTCAGTGCAGAGTAAGCTCGACGTTAAGACACAGTCATCAACGTTATTGTAGTCATCGATGTTTAAAACATCGTTAAACTTCTCAATGTTATTTTGTTGCAACCAGACTGAGAGTGGCAAGTCATCTTCATCTTCGAAGTCACCTTCATTTCTGTCAATCCATCCAGCTTTCCTGTAACAATTTTGGATACAAGATTGAGTCACACTTCCCCAAGCATCTGTCATCAGGTGTATAGAGTCAAGAACAGAAATTTTAAGATCCTGATCTTTTTCATTTCTCTCTAACATCATGAGAATCAATTGCTTTCTATAATAGCATTTGAAGCTCCGAATAACTCCTTGATCGAGAGGCTGTAACACTGAGGTTGTGTTAGGCGGTAAGAAAACAAGTTTTATGTTTTTTAAATTGCTGACTTGCGGGTGAGCAGAACAATTATCAATGATGAGTGCAATCTTTCTTTTCTGTTTTTGAAGCACCTTATCCCACTCGTGCAAATAAGATAAAAATAATTCAGAAGTCATCCATGCCTTTTTGTTCAATTTGTAAGTCACTGGGAGACTTTTTACCCCTTTAAAGCATCTTTGATTTGCAGATTTACCGACGATAAAAAGTTTTTTCTTGTCTTTGCCTGACATGTTGCAACACATTAACACAGTTAAGCGATTTTTTAGCAACTTACCGCCCACACATTTTTCACCTTTAAACTTCATCGTTTGATAAGGAGTTAGATTGTAAAAGATGCCGGCCTCATCAGCATTGTAGATGTTATCGTCAGCATAATTTTCACGTACATCTTTCCATGTGCAATCTAACCAGTCTTTCACATCCTTGTCGTTCACACTGGAGGCTTCGCCGATGATTTTTCCTGCACAGATGTTATGATGTTGCTTGAAACGATGTAGCCATCCATTAGAGCAAGAAAACTCTGGGTAATCTAGCTGAGCTGCAAATTATCCCGCTTGGATTTTAATGATGGGCCCAGTTATCGGTAAACAAGAATTCCGTTGCTGAACAAACCATTTTAACAGCGCTTCATCCAAGTCCTCTTTTTCACATTTCTTCAACTGTTTGGAATCGGTCACATTCACTTCATATGCTTTCATTAAGGACTCTTTGTTTTTTAAAAGAGTTGACACAGTTGAAGAAGAAAGTCCATACTGCTTACATATTGTAACATTTTTTTCACCTTTATCCAAGAGTTTTATAATTTCCACTTTTTCTCTTACGGATAGAACTTTTCTTTTCGACATTTTAAGCAGCAGAATAAAAAACACGTTCTCAAGAAAAGGCACAAGCCGAAATTTTTTTTTTTCTTACATGTAGTTGTGAAACCGGTAATTGCACCTGATTTCGAGTGGGTCAAGCCATTGAAGGGAGAAGTCGTCATGAACGACGGCACTTGACAACGTCCCTAACCCTCCACCTCCCCTGCGTCCGCTATCTTTAACCATTGTAAACCACCAAGGTATTTCGAATTCCATTCTTTGTGAGTTAGGATTCTTTCATTCTCTCCAATACCCTTCCAGGAAAAGGACAATAGGACTGGTATTCAGTTAACACCACCTCCCTTCCAAGAATCTATGCCTGTCTCTGATGATTGCACCTGTTGTTGGATAACTTTAAAGAATGCTTATTTTTTCTTTACAACAAGACGGGAAATTCTAGAAAAACAGTATGTTTTTCTTTTTTTAAATTATTATTTCTGTACTTATTTCATGCTTCCATAATTATTTCCCTCGTTAAATCCGAGCAAAGTACAAAAATTTGCTCGCTAAAAGAGTATATTTCAATACATTATTAACATTATACAAATCAAAAGACTCCATTTACCTCGCTAAATGCGGAATTTCGTTAAATGCGGGCTCGCTATAAACGGGCTCGATTGTATTATGAATGCAAGGCGTGAGAAATTTTCTATGGAAAATTTTCCAAAGTATTAAATATGAATTCAAAATAGTCATTTTCAAATAAATTTAACAATTAGGATATCAATAATTTATAAAATAGCTGACATTATCAGAAGATTAATGTTTTAATTATAAGATTTCAAATACTGAATCTAAAAAATTGCAGTTATCAAACTATTGAGAGAGTAAAGGGTTTAGAAAGCAGGGGGGGGGGGGGGTGGTAGAGTAAAAACAAAATCAGAAGAAAAAAAAGAGTCTTGGAGTATCAGCACATGGAATCATATTTCCCAATACCCAATTCTTAAGAGAAATTTCTTGGAATTACTTGATATATTAGTAATATAGTGAATTTATTCTTCTTAGCAAAATCAATTTTTTTTTTTTCCTTTTCAATCTCAGTCAAATCACATCTTTTTTAATTCATCATGCATACTCTTGACAGCTGCAATATCTATGACAAGGCTACCAATAAAACAGTTACATTCAGCTTTGCACTTTAACATTACTTCATGAGCAATTTTTATAACGTACTAGCTGTTACCCGTGACTTCGTTCACGTATCATTAAAAGAAGCATAAATGCATTAATTAAGCAAAATATTTCATTCCTGATAATTAGAAACGTAAATAATTAACTAACTCTTTATCACATTCTATAGGAGAAAATACAGTATTTCTATGTTATAGAGGCCTTGACATAACTAAGTTTTAAAAAAGTGAAATTTTGTGACAAATAATTACGAAAAGGAAACTGCAACCAATGAAAAAAGGCGGGCCATATAAAATCGTGGAAATCGGCGAATTGTGTAAAAACAAATGTCAAGTTTACCTGGTAAACCATTTTACTTTTAACACCTTTGTGAAATGTTTTAATAGCCATCCTTCAAAGATAATGGAAATTGTATATTATTTTTCATTAAATTTAATTCTTGTGAACAGGGAGCAATAATTGTAGACCTAAATGCAAAGAGCTTAAATTTGCCTCCTTCATTTAATCTATAACTGAAAAAAATCTTTATTTCTAAATGAAAATATGTTGACAGACGATTTTTGTTCTCCAGAATAAATTCATTCTGAAGTTGATTTATAAAGTTTGAATATATGAAAATACGTTTTTATTTTTCAAAAATTTTACTGTAATCAAGATTTTTTTTTTCTTTCACCATCTATTCAAATTGAAAATAAATTCTTTTTTTCAGTTTTAATGAGAAAAAATATATTAATCCGTTTTATTTGTTCTTTTTTATCCACAAAAATGGAATAATTTAGTTGTCATTTTTAGAGAAACTTCGTTAAAATTTACAAAATAATAATAATAATAATATCTCGACATTTAAATCATTTTTTTAAATTCTGAGAGTTTATGACATCCTTGGATCAATGATAACCGGTGTTAAGTAAATCGCATTGCGTTTGACAATCTGAAAGGAGTAAGTTGCGAGATACAAACAGGCGGTCAGATTTTAATATAATAGATTCATAATTATTTTTCTTTTCCTAAGAATCATATGGTGGGGTTTTTGGCAAAAAACTCTCATCTGTATGTAACTGACATTCATGCTTAATAATCAGTATAGTTAAAAAAAGTATTTAAATTTTTCGTTTTAAATATGGCGTGAAACTCATCTACTTTCTAAACTTACCGATTCTTGTATTCCTTGTAAAACACATTTGAAAATTCACGTTTTATTTCAAATATGACGTCACTTTTTCTTCACAGCAATCTCTTTTTAATGGCATAATTCTTGTTAATTTTCTTTTTCTGGCAATCAGGGCATAAATTTTAGCGGAGTATGTAACTGGTATTCAAGCTAATTATTAATCAGTATCGATAAAAAATATTTCAGTTTTTCATCTTAAATATTACGTCCATTATCTATCTACTTTCATTAAATATTGATTTCATGCTCCTTGTATTATTAGGAACATTTGAAAATACATGTTTTATTTATGACGTCATATTTGTGCAAGCCGAGGAGGATCCTTTTCATAGTTCCATGGTCCAAGCGAAATCTATTTTTAATAATATAATTATTGTTCATTTTTCCTTCTAATTATAATGCAGTTTTTGACAGAAAAAGATCTTTTTAATGTAACCGATATTCATACTTCATGCATAATAACAAATACTCCATATTTTTGTTTCAAATATCACGGAAATTCATCTTCTTTTGAATTCTTTTTAATTTTCATTTTTCCCGTGAAAATCGTTCAATTGAAAATTAATTGATGAAAAAATATTTTTCCGTGTTTTTATTTATTGGCAACGATCAAAGCCCTAGCAACGATAAAGTAAAATGGTTAAATTTTATGGAAAAATGTCCGTTTATTCTCTATGAAAATAATGAAATTTTTAATTATTAAAGAAAATATTTGATGAATAAAATAAATAAAATCTAGCCTATGTTCATTCCCGGGTTATAATCAACCTATATACAAAGATATAGGATAATTAAATTCTCCATTTTGACGTTGGCTTCAGCCTAACATTTGCACACAATCAGATTTATAATATTATTAAGATTAAGATATTCGGTTGTGTGTAAATTTCTTTATATCATGCGTCAATGGAATCCACAAGACACCAATACCTGCTGCATTTGGTGACAATTGCATGAATAATAGGTTCATTGTAAACATTTTATCACCCATCTAAACTCAAGCAGACTGTCTGGCCTTAGAGCACTTTACAAATGTTTTCTTTTTCCTGCTTATAAATATTATCTAAATGTATACCACAAATTTCTGTGCAGGTAAATGGAATGTAACCAGGATCGTTGTTCGAGAGAAAAACATTCAAAAATTTATCAGCTATAAACTTCTGTAGATTGACAGTATTCGTTGTCTTTATTTTGCCTTTCTGTGCTCATACAACCTGTGACGCAGCCATGGATAAAACAATTGCAAGATATTTAAACAAATATAAATTTATCAAACAAACTACAACAATGTCATATTAAATAGCATCTAAGTGAAGCATATAATGGTAATAATGGCATATTAATGACCAAATGAATTTTGGGCCACTTTTGTCCTGGAAATGCCATCAGGATACATTTTCAGTGATGAACACTATTCTCTCTCTAGTTAGAAGAAAAAAAGAACAATATGTACAGATTGCGAATATAAAATTTATAATTGAGAATTTTAAAGAGGCAGAGAGTTTTTTATATTTTTTAAGTCCCTTTTTTTTTTGGCACATTTTATCCAAATAAATAATATGTTGGTTGTTTAAATTTTATTATCTTCTAAATCAAGGCAGAACTACATATTCCAAAAGAATAAAATTTTAATATTGATTTAAATCAATGATCTTTATAAAAAAAATCAGAGTGATTTAAACCGTGATTTTAACCAACCTGAATTAAATCAGCGTACCCTGATATATATATCTGACGTATGTCATGTTGTAACTCTCTTGTTTATGAACCAATTTGTATGTGACTGAGTATGTGTACAGGACATACCAAGGTCTTGACCAAGTTTGTAGGCCAGCTTCATCCGCCATCTTGTTTCAAAATGGCAGCTAGTTAAAAAAATTTAAAAATTCAAAAAGATGTACAAAAAAATTATAAATTGAAAAAATTGTTTCCGTTAAGTGTTAGAACATGATATAATGATTCTGGAACATTTTTTTTGTTTTGGCTTTATCTTAAAAATTGGCTGAGATATGGCAGTTTGAATTTCTAGGGTGACTGAGATTTTCAAACAATCTGATATTTGTTATGCTGTAACTCTAGTATTTATAAACCGATATGAATGTGACTAATCATGTGTACAGAAAATACTAAGGTCTCGACCGAGTTCGTTGGGCAGCTTCATGTGCCATCTAGTTTCAAAATGGCGGCCAGTTAAACTAACTTTTTAAAAAATTCAAAAAGATGTATAAAAAATTATAAATTGACAAAGTTGTCTTCGTTAAGTGTTAGATCGTGATACAAGGATTCTGGAACATTTTTTGTTTTGGCTTTATCTTAAAAAATTGCTGTGATATGGCAGTTTGAAATTCTAGGGTGGCTGATATTTTGAATTAATCTGATTTTTGTTATGCTGAAATTCGCATTCAAATTCAATATTAACGAAAACCGGGATTGGATCTTCTATAATCAGGTTCCAAGCATTTTAGCCTCGGCTGTTTGAGTAAAATGAGTTGAATTTTTAAAAGCATGGACTATGAAAGCTACCTCTTCCTCCCAGTACAGACCGGGAAGACTTTTTTCTTTTTTAAGTGGAGTTAATGTTATAGAAGTTTTTTCCATTATATAATCAAAGTCTGATATGGATGAATCCTGTTCATAGTTTGGGTTAGTAATTGACTTTATGATATATTATTGTTCACTGGTATTTTATCAGTAAATTATCAAAGTCAGTAAATGAATCAACCAAAATTATACTGGCAGGCCAGGCTTTGTGAGCCTACTAAACCTGTTTTATTGAAAAGGGTGTTAAGATACCATATAGGAAAGGTCAATGACCGAAGTCTCTGTAAGAGACTAAAAGAAATATTGTTTGGCAAAAATGGATAATATGAAAAAAAAAAAAGGAGCGAGGACTGGGCTGAAGAATGAAACTAAAAAGAAATAATCCTCGAATTTAATAATGAAATGAAATTACAAAAAGATAGTATTTACATTATTCACAATGAGTGGCAGAATTTTTTACACTACTAGAAAATGTTTAATGAGCAAGAAATGAATCTTAGCTTCAGTGAACTAAAAATCCATCTGAAACACTGTAAATGTCATGATGCCATGCGTCATAAAACTTAACCAATGACATTGAAAGCCATATAAGTGATACCATTTAGAGAATACACACAATAGTTGATACCATGCTGACCAGTACAAAAGAAACAAGAACGAAAAATCATGCGTCAAGCACAGATTATGTAACACTTTCCAACACTTCCAAAATAATTTTACAAATCATTACTGTTTAATAAGCCGAAAGATAACATCTAAGTAAACAATTTGGAAAACACATAACATATTTAAGAAATGTAATTTCAGGAATTTCGAACTTATATTTCCAACATATGCAATATTCGGAAAAATATCCGAATACTTTTATTCAACCCTGCATATGATCTATAGATTTGTATATATACTACATAGGATGCTAAATTTTAGTTTAGTTAGGAAACGCATAGCACAGTTTAAAATTCTCCTTCTGGAGTTTGTCAATAAACGGAAATGTGTTCACAAACTTTTGTGCTGTCCTGTATATGATCTATATAATTTATACACACCAAGTAATAAACAAAAAGTGAGTTAAATTTAAAATCGCGTTCAGCAACTTAAAGCGCACTTCCAGGAATCATTGTTAACAGACAGTAGATAATTATTTTGTGTGTCTCTGCAAATGAACGATGACTGCTGTACACACAATATTCTGTAGTAAGCCTCTTGTAATGCACCTTAGTGATATATATAACCAGACACATTCTCAACGAAGAAAGGCTTACTTTACCAATATTATCATATAATTAAAATTCTTTTAAAAGAATATTCCAAGTTTCGATTGTAGAATAATCCCGCAATCGCCTGTCGCTACAATAACTTTTTCTGTTGGGATAATCGTTAAATTTTGTAACTGTGGTTTTTCAATTCTCAGTGAGACAGTTGATTGTAGAATTTGGGAATTAATGACTGTCTCGATTGGCTTGTTATTTCAATGCGTTTAAAATAGTGAAACATTATTTAGTTAACCACAAACGATTTTTCTCTATAGACGTAATGTAACGGAATTCTTTTGACTGTCCCTGTAAAGTAACTATAAGTGCTATGAACACCGTATTCCATATTAAGCTTCTTATAATGCATCTTAGTGATATATATCAATTACAATGTGTTTGAAATTGTGTAACATCATTAAAATAAACCGCAAATGATTTTTCTCCATAGACCGTAATGGAATAGAATTCTTTTGAGTGTCCCTGTAAAAAAACTATAAGTGCTATACACTTCAGTTGAAATAGGAAACATGCTACAGATAATGACAATAACATATAAAAATTGCAGGGCAATCCGAGCATATTTACGGGAGTTAGAGCATGGACAGACAAACCGAAGTCATAAACACTTTTCAACTAGGTTGCTAGAAAGAATGAAGGTGGAAAAAGGTAGTGCAATGGTGAAAAAAGCTGGGATTGGATGGTTAAGAGCCAAGATATTCACATAAAGTCATATGTAGGGGAAAAAAGCACCTCTGGTGGGCAGTACAATCAACAAAGTGTATAAGAAATGTCGGGGCCGATCGATATCACAGTAATTCTAAAAATTCCCACTACTGAAACTGTATAAGTCACTACATAAGTTTTTGAGCTGCATCCTGAAGAAGTGAAAACAGAGATAATTGGTAAAGTAAAGAATTTTTGAGAATGTAGGTTATCTAATGATAAAAGCAATGGATGGAGTCATGAAAGCCCCAAGCAAAAAAATAAATGGCAGGGGAACGGGAAACACAGTGAAACTTTAAATAATTTTCTAAAATCGCTTACTAAAAATCTTACTAAGATGACCTGGCCCAGCCAGACACATTCTCTACGAAGAAAGGCTTACTTTACCAATATTATCCTATAATTAAAATTCTTTTAAAAGAATATTCCAAGTTTCGATTGTAGAATAATCCCGCAATCGCCTGTCGCTACAATAACATTTTCTGTTGGGATAATCGTTAAATTTTGTAACTGTAGTTTTTCAATTCTCAGTGAGACAGTTGATTGTAGAATTTGGGAATTAAGGACTGTCTCGATTGGCTTGTTATTTACTATGATGATGGCGATTGTTCTCTATTGTTGAATTTGGTAGATTGCTTATTTTATTTTTAAAAGTGTATTAACTCTATTATACCCACATAGAAATAATTTTTTCTTTCAAGGTTTACTTTATTTTATTTTATATGATTTACTTAGTTTGGCAATTGCCAAATAAGGAAAGAAATTATATTCTAATTCTTCCATGGTATTATTCCTATTGCGAGATTTGTTCATTAAAGTATTTGATAAAAATATTCTTGATTTTGAGACATCAAAATGGCACTGTGGTCAAAGAATGAAGGTATACACGTCAAAACTTAATTTCAAGATTCTCGCTTTACTTTAACAACTGTTCTGGTATACATAAATAGATCTCAGTAAATTATGCTTAATTGAATTTTAATAGCACCACTCTCGCAAAAAGAAAATATATTTTCAGTAATGCTAAATGAAATCATTAATTTTATGCCTTTTACCATGTAGTGAAATTATTTTTATTCTTTACAAATTTTCTCTCTATTTTATATTTAATAAAATAGTTATACTTTTGATTAAACTACATATGTCATTAGGACTTACATTCCGATCTTCTACCTTTGATAGATTCCGCATACACTTTTTGTAATTATTTGCACATGGTGTGAAGTGGTATTCGTTTAACCAAAAAGTACCTATTTATTTGTGTATTGTTTGTGCTTTAATTCTCAAATGTTTCACAAAATCACTCAACTATTTTTTTAACAGGAGGGAGAGAGAGCAAAACAAATATTTTAGCGGAGAGATGAGGCTTTAGATAATTAAATCTAAAAAGCCACTTGCTTGAATATTGCCCATACTTTTTTTTTATTCTTGCCGTTTCTTTAAGATGTGCCAATGTTTAAGGAAAAAAAAAATGTTGAAAGAAAGGTAAAATAAAAACATCGCTATGAATTTTGAACCAAATTTAGAAATTTCAACTGGATCAAAGTTTGTCTTGTAACCCCAGGCATCTAATTTTTAAATTATACTATGATACTATTAAGTACCCCAAATTTTATTGAAACATTAAGAGCTTAGGTTGTCTATGTTGATTTGATGTGGAGAAATCACTCTGTAGTTTATTTACTAACATGCATAGATTTACTAATTCCATAGCTATGAAACTTCCCTCAGCCTCCACCCCTCCTCTTCATTTAAAAATGAAAAAAAAAATTGTTTTGTGAACTTTACAATAAAAAAAGATTATTTTTCATTAATACTTACTTGTAGTAGACGTAAGTTATACAGATTAGTATAAAATATATAGGTAAGTCACCTAAATTTGTGACTTTCTATATAAAAATTAAGATAGCAGTTTGCATTTTAATTTATAACTCAGCATCATTTTATGGTTGTTCCAAAATGATATGTTCAGATATTATAGAAAATAAGTATAAGAGTAACATATATTTTTTTTCAAAAAAATTAAAAATGTCTGATTTTGAGATAGGAAAAGTCAAACTGTTTGACTTTGAAATTAAAAAAATTTATGCATGTGATATATCATATGAAAGCCCAATTCAAACACTTTCTAATGACACTAAAAAAGTCCTTGTGATAGAGAACAAAATATGACTACATTTGTAGTGCATGAAACAGGGTTGTAAAAAACCCGGGTTATTTAAAAAACCAGCCCGGGCAGCTACCCAATACAACCCTGACATGGAGTGCAAAAATTTTCGATTTTGTCCATATTTGAAACTAATTATCTCCAAAACCAAGAGAGATGGAGACTAATTATTAGGTATTTATTCATTTCTCTATGATTTCAACAACTAAGCTTAATATCATAAAATTCTGAGGAGGTCAGGTAGAAAATGTCTTTTTTGTGTTGATTTGACATGGAATGACCAGGGCCGTGCGAAGGGGGCCCTCGCCCGGGCGCGAAAATTGAGAGGGCACAAAATTTATACTACCAACCACGGTTTAATTAATTTATTCATTTTTTGGGGAATTTCTTTTTCTCTTTTCATCATTCTTTTTTTCTGTCTCAAAATATCATGATCTCTCCAACAAATAAATGCAATTTTCTCTTATGCTAGTTAGTTGTTTGCAATTTCTGAATTAAAATGAAACCTTTTAAAGTTCCAACATAAACGCGAAATGTTTATTCAATTGAATTTATTTCTGTTTCTGTACTTTATCAGTTTTGTGTTACCTGTCACAAAAAGAATGGGAAGGGGAGGGACGCCAAATTGAAACTTTGGCCCGGGCACAGTTTTCTCTTCGCATGGTCCTGGGAATCACCCTTAATTCAAAAGCATTTGAATAAGAAAAATACAAATTATATACATAACTTCTTTTCCTGAAAATGTGACAGTAATTGAAATAAATTACAGCCGAAAACAAAACAGACGTCATTCTGTCAGAAGCGGGATTCAAATACACTTTCTTTGTCAGAAAGCCAGAGCATAAACTAACGCCTTAGACCACTCTTCTACACTGATCACGTTCAAGTGTACCTTATAACTAAGCAGGTTTTAGATTTAATCTCACACATGTGCAAAAACATCGAATTTGCGCTGAAATTTCTAGCTTGTTGCTTTATATAGGATGAGAAAATGAATAACAGAAACTTATTACCTTTCATTTAATGTAGCTGATTCGGTTTTATTTCTAAAATCAGAGTTCATACAGACTTCAGAAGAAAAAAAATGTAAGGAATATGAAGAATTCTAAGGAATTCAAGAATTTTAAAAAGGAGTTATCATATTTTCTCAAGTGTGGTGCACCTTCATGTAACATTCATAATTTTTAATACCTTACTTGAAAAAAAAAAAAAAAAAAAAAAAAAAAAAAAAAAAAAGATAATCTATTTGAAATGCTTTTCTGTTAAAATCTAATGCTGGTGCTACAATTGCACAATATTCACAATATATTGCTTACTGGTTTCATAAAATTGAATACAAAATTGACAGCCAACTATTTTATGCAGTGACCAATGGTCATATATATTAGAGGCCAGTCAAATCCCAGATACTTACCATGTATCGCATGCACCTGGAATTTTAAAAAAATGTTTGAAGGGAAAAAAACAGATAGCACATGAAAAAAAAAAACATTTAAATATATATATGGCTATAATTGCATGAATCTTATCTTTGTAAACATGAGAAGGTTTACAAATCTTATTATCTTTAAAGGTAATCTGTTTCATGCCATGCATACTTAAGAAAGAAGATTATACAGACAGTATATATTGTGTAAGGTATAAGTCTCCATTTTCCAATCTTTTATTACTTAAATCATTGAAGCCACTAAATTTTGCTTCACAATAAATATAAGGAGTTTTTAAAGGAGTATTTTTTATATTTAAAGAGTGCTAAGTGCTCCTTGGAAACTTTTCATTCCTAAGGAGTCTGTATGAACACTGTAAAATATAAAACTATTATTTATAAGTCTTCCAAAAAATATAGGTACATTTTTATCTTGTGTATAGAGAGTTCAAATGGATATGAAACAATAAGATTGAGATTTTGAATGGCACTTGATAATCGAAAAAAAGAAGAAATATTTAATGAAATCTCAAAATTAAGATTGCTAAGTTAACACGACATTGACGACACCATTAAATCATATCAGTTTATCACTTTGACCTATCAAAAACTCCATTAGTTCTCTAAAAGATAGTGTTCACTGCAGAGCCCGATAAAGCTCAAGTGGAGCCTAGAGCCTATTAATAATTTAGGAACTAAATTTCAGTTTAAATAATTAACTTCCAACTAAAAATATTTCTTTAAAAGGGGACACAAAATATAAATTAATGTTTTTGTACTGTTCATTCTAATTTGAGAGCACTAAAATGTAGGGCCCAAACCCCTGGTAGCCCTTGAATTAATTAGGCCATAAGTATACAACTGTTAAAATGTTCTCTAAGTCGATAATAGATGCAATTAAATACAGCTCTGAAAATCTGAAACACAGCATTGCTTCTTCTTGGCTTTGTTTCGTGTTCGTTATCCGAACATAAAAATCTCTCGCGAAAGTGTTTGTTAAACGATCACCCACCGTATTTTAAACAGCATTAACATTCAATAAAGTTAATTCAATAAAGTAACTACATATTCAGTTCTTTTTAAAGTATGTATTTTAATCTATGTTTCCCCCCACTAATTAAAATGCTATATGAAAGAATTAAAATAAATAAGTGAAAACATTGAAATTTTAAAGACAGTTACACTCTTTATTAATGACTATTCTTAAATGCACAATTACATATGCAAACTTTTCAAAAAATCATTTTCACTTTTGAAAATGTTACTTAACAAAAAGATGCCCTGTCTAGAAAATCCAGTAAGTGTTAGAATATTTCATACAACTGAAATATGAAACTAACATAAGCACATATATAAATTATAAAAATTATGGAGGATGACACCGGAAGTTTCAACATAAAGTTTGATGAGGGTATAAATTACAAAACAGGAAATGACAATATTTACAATGATAGAAAAGACAGTCACAGGTAATGTCCGAAGTAAAAACAATGGTAATTGTCAATTAACCACTCTTTTTTATATCCTTGTTTTCACCATCTTCATTTGAGCTTCCAGAATGCCAAGTCAACCTTTCCTCATAAAACTTTATAACAATCTGAGGACATTTAACATTTGCCAACTTAGATGGCACAAGATCTGCTTCATCACAGCCTTGCCTGAAAATAAATGTCAGATATTAAATAAACTATGCAAACGTTTAACAACTGACAATCATAATATTTTAGAAAGGTGATTAACTATTAAATGAGATTAGACGATTAGTACTGTCTTAAAGCTTTGAACGATAAATACATTAAACAATGCTGAGAAATAACTAAATTCAGATTAGAATAAATAAGTACAGTCTGGCATTGATGATGTAGAAAATCCTGAATAAATAAAAATGCACTTGGCATGAAAAATGCAATTTAGATCAGGGTTGCTATTCATATAAGAGAATGAAATCCCAGACTTTTCCTGGGTGTATTTTAATAAAAATTTAATGTAGTGATGTACTAGTCGTACTGGAGTAAAATAAATATTGTATAACTTGAAATAACTAATTTTTTTTAAACTATGGATGACATTTAATGAGAAGCTAGCTAGTTTTCTTAATTCCACTAAAAAAATTTGCTCTCAGAACTACACTACAATAGGAATTTCACTCTTATGATCATTACAAACTTTATTTGAAAGTTTTCTCTAAACTGTAAAAACTTGCTGCACAATAAAGATATACAATTATTATAATACAGACATACATACAATAAATACAATAATCCAACACCCCCAGGTTCGATTCCTGGCTCTGGCTAATTTTTCATTCCATGTTGGATTATTTTATTTATTGTATGTATGTCTGTATTATAATAATTGTATATCTTTAAATGCTGAATGCAGGCGTTGTTTATGTGTGTTTTAATTGCTGCACAATGTTTGTGTACCGAGTCATTTAAAAACTGTACCAAAAGAGCACTAAAGTCCAGATAAACATTTTTAACAGGTAAGGGTCATTCCATGTTAAATCAACCAGTGACTCAACCTGACCATTTTAGATTTTGATGGAACTTACAGGAATCATTCTCCCTGATGATATAAATGAGAATATACTTATTTTTTTATCTCAATAAATTTTCTACAATTAACTTTTTAAATTTCGAAAAATAAATAATCATTTTTTTTTTTTTTTTTTTTTTTTGGCTTGTATAAATGTTTTCAATTTTGAATTTCTCAAGTTCTATCAGACGTAGAGTTGTTTGACCACCCATTTTAAAGAAATTTTCATAAGGTTTAATTTGATATGCCAGTTGACTATGCTTGATTTTAAAAAAGTAAATTTAATTTAATTTAAAACAATTTTTAAATAGTGTTTAAGAATTTTGAAAAAAAAAAAATGTGTTTTGTAATATTATAAACTTTAAATTCTGAAAGCTTTAGAGTGGGATCTCAGTGGGATCAGCAGTTACGTTAAAATAACTAATGTTAAACACCAGTTGGGGGGCTGGTATTTAAAGTTGGCACCTCGCCAACTTTATGATTGTTCTAAAGATAGTATTGTCTTATTAATTTTAAATATTTTTTTATAACTGCTGATCCTATTGAGATCCCACTCTAAAACTTTCAGAATTTAAAGTTTATAATATTACAAAACACATTTTTTTAAAAATGTTTAAAAAACACAATTTTAAAAATTTTAAATTAATTTTTTTAACCGAGCACAGTCATTTTGTATATCAAATTAAACCTTCTAAAATTCTCCTTAAAATGAGGGGTTAAACAACTTTCTATACCTGATAGAACTTCAGAAATTCAAAATTGAAAACATTTATATAAGCCAAAAAATGTTTTTTTTTTTAAATTTAAAAAGTCCTTCCGGCCTGTACCGGGAGGAAAAGGTAGCTTTCCTATATCTTCGTTTTAAAATTTTAGCTAATGTTACATGAAAACAGCAAGTTAAAATGCAAAGAAACGGTTACAGAAGATTCGTTAATACTAAATTTGAATAAGAAATTCGCCAAATTATTGAACAATAGCCAAATTGGCTTCATTTATGAAGACTTATTTTGGTCACCAAATTTGGCGATATTTCACCAAATATCGCCAATTTTGGCGAGAATTTGGCACTAACGAATATGAATATATAGTTTTATGCGTATGATTGGGAAAATTATTACAACAATGAAAGAAAATAATTTGCGAGTAACCGTGTTAATGTGCTGTTTTTTTTTTCAAAATGTCAGCCACCCTAGAATTTCAAACTGCTCTATCTGAGCCATTTTTTAAGATAGAGGTAAACCAAAAAATGCTCTGGAATCCTCGTATCAAGGCATAACACTTAATTAAAAAATAAATTTGAATTTTTAACTTTTTTGTATATTTATTTTAGTTTTAAATTTTTAAGTGGCCGCCATCTTGAAACAAAATGGCAGACCAAGCTAGCCAACGAACTCGGTCGAGACATTGGTGAGTTTAATACACACAATTAGTTTCATCAAAATTGATTTATAAATACGAGCGTTATCGTATGACATAGCTCAGATATATATATAAATCAACATTTGAACGGAGGGTGGTTTTGGGGTCTAAGGGTCATGATCGGTGAAAATATATCGAAATTTTCCGGAACTGCTTTCCTCCGAACGGCTGCAATAGGTAGCTTTATACTTTTTTGTATTGAAAGCTACCTAAAAACTAGTTGTATGAAAATTTACTGAGATAAAAAAATTATAAAAGTATATTTCACATTTGTAATTTGTATCATGAGGGAGAATGATTCCTGAAGGTTTCATTAAAATCTGAAATGGTCAGGTTGAATAGTGAAAATTTTTGGTTGATTTGACGTGGAATGACCCAGAAGTAAAAAAAGAAAAGGAACAAACATTTATGGAGGCTTGAGATTATTCATCTATATGCATAAAAAGCTAAGGTAGGTGATGGCGAAAAGGCGGTTATTTCTCTTTTGCAGTAACAAGTGATTTGTTTAAAAAATCAAACATGCTAAACCTAACTTTAGCCTGTTTCATTATTTGTTGTATTAAGAAAACTATTGGAGATATCGATTTGAAACTCACATTATATACAGTTTTTTTCTGATTCTGAAAATGCAAATTTTGCGAAAATCGGACAGTAACTTTTCTTAATTTTGGCCCAAAACTGATCTGTTGTGTATCAAATGACCCAGACACGGGGGAGGGTCATATTAAATTTACTTCTGCTTCGGGGTCTGTCTCTCTATTTACTTTCCAGCAGATGAAAGGGTTACCAGAGGTTTTAGTTTCATACTATTTTTTGAGGGGACCAGGCAACGCTAGGCAGATCAGCTAGTTATTTATTGTTACTTCAAAAAAGGAAATACTGCTGAATAAAATTTAAGATGTATATTAATGAGTTTAAAAAATTTGACCTGTTTGCTGTAGTGAGGGAAAGTGGACATTTCAAGAGGATAATTTAGATGAAATTTCTATTTTAATAAAATGTGGAAGATTCTGGTGGTCTAAAGATCATGCTTAGTTGGAGACCACAAGGAAATTAAAAAAATTCTTTGACTTTTCCAGATTTTGGATAAAAATATTTAAATTCCCTGATTTATTTATGTGGTAAATTTCTAAATTCCCTGACATTTTAGGTGCGACCCTGTTAGAAGATATGTGTCATAATTCATATGCAAGCAGCTCGGGAAGGACTTGTTAAAGTCTACTTAAAATTTGGGTTTTGAAGTGGAATATATTATTTTTTTCTGTTTTATCACTTTTCTTTTTCCTGTGACACATATATCACTGAACACCAAGGCATGTAAGAATTTATCAACATTGTGAGCTAAACATCTCATTACACTTTATTTTGTAATAAAGATTATGGATATGAAGTGAATAGGACATCTTAGCTGAGAGGACTACAAGCAACAATTTATTAAAGTATGTGTTTACATATTTTCTATGCTGCTTTATAATAATGATCATAGCAAATGTATTCGAAGCAGCTTATTGAAGTTCATTAATTGTGTCGTAAGGCATGCTGGTAACTCTGATACACTGCCTTACATACTTAAAACTTAAGGGGCTACTTCACTCATGTGAAAATACCCGTTCACTAATGTTAATCCTATGAGAGAAAATTTTTTAAATATCTTGTTTGCTTTTGATGCGGGTGCTAGCTTTGACCCCGTCTTGCTTGTGCATAATATGCATGCGTCGCACGCCGTTGTTCATTTCCTGCTTTGCACCAATAATTTCAGAGCTTCTCTTTCATGTTTCAGCTCACGGTCACATTAAGCACTGCAATCGAAAAGGGGTGTGTGTTGTGCTCAAATTAAAATGCTTCTTTTAATTGCCATATTTTAACGAGTTGTTCATTTGTCTTTTTAATTTTAATGTCGTCAATAATTAACGAATTAATCTCCAACTATAATAAAGAAGTAAGTTTGTGTGTGTGTTTCTCGGTTGTGTTCTGAAGAGACCGCTGCACGCAGAGCTACAAAATTTGGTGGGAAGGGATCTTTATGCATGTAGTTTTGTACATCGAAGCCAGATTTTGGAATTTTAGATTTTTTTTAGTTAAATTTTTTATGCGATTTTTAGTGTTTTTTCACGTTTTGATGCGATTTTTCCACATTAATAATGGGAATCCGGTTCCAATCTTTTAGCCCAATATAGTAAATTTTATCCTCTTTTCAATAAAGTTTATGCGAAATTCGTACAGCAATTTTTTTCCTTTGACAACAAGTAATTTTGCCCAGAGTGCTTCATTAGTTCGGTGGTTGCTTCCATTTCAGCCTCAGATACACTCACAATCACCATTTTTTTTTTACTCTTTTTAGCTTTGAGAAAGTTGATAATTCTTTACAGAGAAAAAAATCTTAATTTTAAAAGGGAAGGGCGAATTATTTATTACCCCGATTTTTTTTTATTAGATTTTTTCTTTTAGTTTCAAATGACGCCACAAAACGCCCACTACAAGTCAAACATCATTGGAGGGCAATTGTGATTGGTAGCTGATAGAATTGTCAGCACAGCTGGAAGTCAACCAGGCAATTGTGATTGGCAGATGAAAACGTCGTCAGCTGATTGCAATTCGAACAGCGAGTTGCCAATTTTTGGCATTTGTTTTATTCGATTTTTAGAGTTTTTTTCATGTATACATCATCAGGGCTAGCGCTAGGATTTTTCAAAATTTTAGGGAGGAATTTTAGGAATTTTTTCCCAAATTTTAGGAAAATTTTAGGGGCATTTGCGATATTTTTAACATTAAAAGTATGTAATAACAGTACTTTTGTGCTAGTCAGGTACATGTGGTACACTGCCAAAGAATATTCCTATCATTTCAATGAATTCAGTCCTTGTTAAAGGGGTGATTCTGAGTAAAAAAAAAATTCTGAAATTCACAAGAAATTTTGTGAAAGGTTACAACAAGGGGGGGGGGGGGGGGGGGGGGGGATCCACTCCCGGTATAAACTATGTGTTTTTTCCTGATCCTTTGACAAAATATACGATTTTTTTGCGATCATTTGACGAAATTTGTGGGTTTTTTTGCGATTCTTTGACTAAATTTGTCGTATTTTCACGATCCTTCGACGAAATATGTGGTTTTTTCACGATCCTTCGACGAAATTTGCCGTTTTTTCGCGATCTTTTGACAAATTTGCCGTTTTTTTCGTGATCTTTTGACAAATTTGCCGTTTTTTCGCGATCTTTTGACAAATTTGCCGTTTTTTTCGTGATCTTTTGACAAATTTGCCGTTTTTTCGTGATCTTTTGACGAAATATGCAGTTTTTGTCGCGATCCTCTGACAAAATATGCAGTTATTTCGCGATCCTCTGACAAAATTTGCCGTTTTTTCGCGATACTTTGACGAAATTTGCCGTTTTTTCGCAATACTTTAACAAAATTTGCCGTTTTTTCACGATAATTTCACGAAATATGCAGTTTTTTCACGATCATTTCACGAAATTTGCCGTTTCTCCGCAATCTTTTGACGAAATTTGCCGTTTTTTCGCGATCTATTGACGAAATTTGCCGTTTTTTGCACGTTCTTTTGATGAAATTTGCCGTTTTTTCACGACCTTTTGACGAAATTTGCCGTTTCTTTGCAGTCTTTTGACGAAATTTGCGGTTTTTTCGCGATCTTTTAACAAAATATGTGGTTTTTCCGCGATCTTTTGACAAAATTTGCGTTATTTTAGCGATCTTTTGACGAAATACGCGTCTTTTTCGGTGACCATTTGTCAAAATTCGCAATATTTTTTCGGTGAAATTTTGGCGATCTTAAATTTTTAGGAACAAGAAGAAAATTTTAGGAGAATTTTAGGAATTTTAGGGGATAAAATAATAGTTAGGAAGTTTAGGAATTTTAGGGGGAATGCGAGCCCTGCATCATTTATGTATTTGATTTTAGAAATTAACAACGATAACTTACTGTTTTAGTATGTAAAATAAAAAAAAAATCATTTTGTTTCTGTTTCAAAAGTTAATTCCTAATTTTTTAACACCGTTGATTTAATTCTGTGTGTGTGTGGGGGGGGGGGGGGGGTGAATGTTCGATTGTAGTTTAAATATAGTGTTAATGCTCTGATCGAAACTCCCTCCTTTCCCCCCAAACCTGCCTCCAAAATCAGAACTATTTAATTATTAGTCCGATTCAAACGAAACCTTTTCTCAGTTTCCCCAGGTACTAGATACACTTCGGTATCATTTTTTCAGCTCTTGGTTACCACTATTTCTGAATGTTAATGACCAGCGAGTGGTATTTTCTTGGGTTCTATGGGCCCAAGTTCAATGAGAATTAGTTCATTCAACTTAACACGAACTAATTAAGATACAGAATGGAACTAAAAGATTTTGCAGCGCCTGCTATACGGTGTCGTAGGCAGAAGGGACATGTGCCAAAGTTTCGATCAGAAAGAGTTATTTAGAACAGAGTGCAACCCTTAGCAGTGGGAAGTGATACTAAACAATTTTGCATTTAAAATTTGTCCAATTCAAACAAAAGGCCCGATTTCAACGACAATTGATTCATTCAATTTAACATGAAATAATTAAGATATAGATAACTAATTAAGACATAGATTTCGCGCCCCGTGGTGGTGAAAAGTGGAACTAAAACATTTTCTGCGCATGCACAGAACCCCTTTTATACGCTGTCATAAGCAGCGGGGACACATGTCAGAGTTTCGCTCGGAAAGAGGTTTGTTTAGAACAAAGTGCACCCCCTGGCGGTGGAAAATGTAACTAAAAGATTTTGCATTTAATCTTGGTCAGATTGAAACGAAATCTTTTCTGACATTCTTCCGAGGTCTCCCAGGTACTAAATAAATTTCGGTATCATTTTTTCTGCCCTTGGTTACCACCATTTATGAATATTAATATCCAGGGGTGTTGATTTATTTTCTCGGGTTCTATGGGTCCAATTTCAACAGGAATCGGTTCATTCAACTTAACATGAACCAATTAAGATATAGCTAATTATTTCAGACTCAGATTTGGTACTCCCTGGCGGTGGAAAGTGGAACTAACAGATTTTTCGTGCATGCTACGCACGCCTTCTACACGGTGCCTTAAGCAGCATGAACGAGTGCCAGAGTTTCGTTCGGAAATAGGTTTATTTAGAACAGAATGCTCCACCTGATGGTGGAAACTGGAACTAAAAGATTTTGCAGCACGTGCCTAGCACGCCTGCTATACACGGTATCGTAGGCAGTGGAGACACGTGTCGGATAATTTGTTTAGACCAAAATGCATCTCCTGGCGGTGTAACTAAACAATTGTTCTGCGGGTGCATCAAAAATTGTTATTTTTATTGAAACCGCAAAAGAAAGTTACGATTTGATAGTCCCAGACAACGAAAATATTTCATTTTCATTCATCCTGGAGTATTAAGAAAAGTATTGAAATATTTTAATCGGAACTCAGTTTATTTTTCCAGATTCCGAAAATGCAAATTTTGTGAAAATCAAACGGTAATTTTTTTTTTTTTTTGACCAAAAACTGACCTGTTTTAAATCAAATGATCCAGACATTTGAGGAGGTGGTATTAAATTTACTTCCGCTTTGGGTCCGTCTCTCTATTTAATTTCTGAAAGACAAAGAGTTACCAGTGGAAGGGTTTCGTGCAGCGATTTTTAAGAGTGATTTCACATTTTGTATTATGTTTTGCCGGGACTGGGCAGATCTGCTAGTTTAAAATAATCTTGTACTTACATTTGTCTTCCCCAGCCATTGATATAAATACCAATGTCACTGTTTTTTCGAACAGAATTTTAATGAAAACAATACTGTAAAATATTTTGGAATGTGCGCTCTTTGATTCGAGCTCTGGCTCAGTGTTTGAGAATGCGGCAAATTTATGCCGGTTCTCTGGGGATCAATCACTATTCGTAGTTTTTTTTTTTAATGTTCTTAAAAATGCTGGATGCTGTTGTATAAATTTAAATTTAATATTTTAAAAGTTTTGATTAAGTAATATTGTATAGATTCTTAAATTAATTTAAATATCTTCATGTATTTGTTACAGAAAAAAATGTGATTAATCATCAAGTCTAATTTGATTCATATGTGTGAGCCAAAATTTTTAAAAAGATGACGTGCAGTCACCATGATTCCACCTTCTTCTACTAAAAGAAAATAATAAAGATAGATTTCTATTTTAAAAGGAGCTTCTTCATTGTGTCTATATCTCTTAATTGCAAGAATAAAGTAAGAACACTTATTTCATTTAATTTTTGATTATTTTCTCTTCAGATTTACAAGTTTGACCAAAAAGAATAGATGCACAAATTGTGCAGGGTTGTTGCCCATTAATTCACAACTCTGCAAAATTTTAATTAACCTATATGATCTACTACTCTCCATCCATTGATTGACCAATTAAATATTTGAATGGGGCATCAGTATTTATTTCACATGGATTATTGGTTTACAATGCATCTTTTCATTACATGTTACTCATATGCTGATTCTATACACTTCATTTTTTAACAAAATTCGTTTCATCACCTTTACTTTATGAAGTATTTCATATTTTGGCTTTTTTGATGAGTGGGACAATGTCAATCACTTCATCAACCATAATATGTTAATATCACTAAATTTGTCTTTTTTAAATCCCCCGACCCCCATTAGTTTTTATTAATTCAGAACCCTTCCTTTCTATTTCATAGTAATGATTTCATATCAACTAATATGCAGTTTAAATTTAATCAATTGAATTTTCATTAAATTCTTAGATTTAAGTGTGATGAAGTCATCTCTATCATATATTCAATCATCTTTTTTTTAATAAATATTAGTCTTATTTAAATGTTTCTTTAACCCCTTCAATGATGAAGTCATGTCTATCATATATTCAATCCTCTAATAAATATTTGTCTTATTTAAATGTTTCTTTAACCCCTTCAATTAATTTTATTTGCTTAAAGATATAATTCTGCTATGTTGTAATCGTATTAATTCATTTAATTTTCTTTTAATGAATTTTTTACATAATATTTTAAATTATTTTAATAATGTTTTCACCTTTTTCTTAACTCTTCAATCAGTAATTAATTACATTAAATTTTCTTAATTTCCTTTTAGGCACTAGTTTAAATTTTACATTTCATTTGTAATAACCATTTCTGATATTGTTTCTTAAACTGACACTAGATGGCAGTTTTTGGCAGTAATGTATAGAGATCCTATATTAGAGAGAGATTGGACACTGACAAAATGTCCACCATGTAAGCTACAAAGCAGTTGGAGTGCAGTAGAACACAATGTATTTTCAGGACTCTCTGAAGGCATATAAAATGAATTTTCCATGATTTTAATACAATAAAAAGTGTTAGACGGTGATGAAAATAAATTCTGTTCTACTGCGTTCCACCTGCTTTGGAACTTACATGGCGGACATTTCTTCAATGTCCAATCTCTCTCTAATGTAGGATCTCTAGTAATGTATCTAAATTTCTTGTTCACATATTTTGCATGGTTCTGATAAACTTTCTTGGATGATCAAAAGATGGTGCTCATATTCCATGGTGTTACTTAGATCTGTTCTTGGCACGAGTTTCAATTCATCTTTGTTTCAATCATTTAGCTTTAATATTTTGAATCTTCTCTTTTAATTCATCCACTGATTTGTAAATGTTTATGGCAACGGGTGAAGATTTGCTTGTTCATGCATGTACGCATTCTGGTTTTTATGAGAAATACTTGATTCTATCTTTTTAATTTTCTAATTTCTGTAAATTCTGGTTTTCGGATATACGATTGCTCGAATCATGTATTGCTTTAGCTAATAATAGCTTATACATGGATGAAATCCTATATTTTTTGTGGCATTTGCAGTAATTTGGACCTGACGATTCTGTTGCAGAGCCACAAATATTCCATATTTCATTAATTCAGTTTTTCCCCCTCCAATCTGTTTAATCTTATATTAGATATATATTTTTATTTTCTTCTACTTTTTGGACATTAATTATTTCATTCATTTTTCAAATTTATCTTTATTCCTCATTTGTTGTATGAAGTTTCTGTATTGTATTTTACGGTTATATATCAAACTACTAGTCCAGTAGAAATAGCATTTTACCTTACAAAAATTCGGGTAGTTCTGATTTTTGGGTATGTTGTAAAGGTTGACCCTATAATAAAAAAACCAAGTTTTCGACCTTCTAGACCTTGTGCGTTTTTCACAATATTGAAAAAACCAATATTTTTCGGCACTTTTTTCGATTTTTCATAAATAACTCAATTTTAATGCATTTTACAGAAAAAAGCACTGTTACCATTTTGTAGAGCATAAAATTCTCTACAACATGCAGTATTCAGGTTTGTAAATTGTCCAAATAGGGGGTAAGATACGGAGCCGGGAAAAGGGTTAAATTTGGAAAAAATGGAAAAATCCACAAATGACGTTAGCTTTTGCTTAATAACCCACTTTTAGTGCATTTTAGAAACAAAATTGTCATAATCAACTTTTTAGAGCATGAGATAGTCGATAGTTTCATTTATTATAGGTTGACCGTCTAATAAAAAAAACCAAGTTTTCGATCTTCTAGACCTTGCACGTTTTTCACAATATTGAAAAAATCAATATTTTGACACTTTTTTTGATTTTTCTTAAATAACTCAATTTTAGTGCATTTTACAGAAAAAGCACTTTCACCATTTTGTAGAGCATAAAATTCTCTACAACATGTAGCATTCAGATTTGTAAATTGCCCAAACAGGGGGCAAGATACGGAACCGGGAAAATAGGGTAAAATTTGCAAAAATCCACTAAAGACGTTATTTTTTGCTTAATAACCTACTTTTAGTTCGTTTTAGAGACAAAAGCACTTTCATTATTTTGTAGAGCATAGAATTCTCTACAACATGCAGTATTCATGTTTGTAAATTGTCCAAATAGGAGGTAAGATACGGAGCTGGGAAAATAGGGTTAAATTTGGAAAAAATGTAAAACCCTATTTTCCCGGCTCCGTATCTTACCCCCTATTTGGACAATTTACAAACCTGAATACTGCATGTTGTAGAGAATTCTATGCTCTACAAAATAATGAAAGTGCTTTTGTCTCTAAAACGAACTAAAAGTAGGTTATTAAGCAAAAACTAACGTCTTTAGTGGATTTTTGCAATTTTCAAAATTTAACCCTATTTTCCCGGCTCCGTATCTTACCCCCTATTTGGACAATTTACAAATATGAATACTGCATGTTGTAGAGAATTTTATGCTCTACAAAATGTTGAAAGTGCTTTTTCTGTAAAATGCACTAAAATTGAGTTATTTAAGTAAAATAAAAAAAAGTGCCGAAAAATATTGGTTTTTTCAATATTGTGAAAAACGCACAAGGTCTAGAAGATCGAAAACTTGTTTTTTTTTTATTAGAGGGTCAACCTATAATAAATGGAACTATGCTCTAAAAAGTTGATTATGACAATTTTGTTTCTAAAATGCACTAAAAGTGGGTTATTAAGCAAAAACTAACGTCATTTGTGGATTTTTACATTTTTTCCAAATTTAACACTTTTCCGGGCTCCGTATCTTACCCCCTATTTGGACAATTTACAAACATGAATACTGCATGTTGTAGAGCATTTTATGCTCTACAAAATGGTGACAGTGCTTTTGTCTCTAAAATGCACTAAAAGTAGGTTATTAAGCAAAAACTAACGTCATTTGTAAATTTTTCCATTTTTTCCAAATATAACCCTATTTTTCCGGCTCCGTATCTTTACCCCCTATTTGGACAATTTACAAACATGAATACAGCATGTTGTAGAGAATTTTATGCTCAAGTGGCCTTCAGCAAATAACTAATTAGGAGGATCACAATACATCTTTAATGATTGATTCATTTGGTTAAGCTAGGAACTTAATTTGAAATTTGGCTTACTGCTTTTACACTACTATTCGGAAATTCTGGTAACTGCTTTCTAGAAATACACCTTGAAGCTTAAATGTAATTAGACCCTTGTCCCTCTTAATTCCCGCAAATATAAAAAAGAATCTGTTAAATAAAGTTTTCTGTATTAACAATCTCCATCAAAATAATAAATGTCATGTAAAAAAAAACTTAAATCCGACTAATTGTCATGAAGAAAAATATGCCTGCAAAATATTTCAATCAGTGGGACGTATGTGTAATTTGTCATGTACAGGTGGCGTGACATTTGCATGGCTCCTCTACGCTAATAACTTCAATCCATGTTGACACTATTTAGTTAGAAATCCTTATTTGTGCATCGTTACTCTGCTTTAATTACTTCTGTGAAGAATCGATGCAACCAACCAGTGAACCAACCAACCCAAGAGAATAAAAGCGTATTTTTAATGAGAGTTCTTTGTGCATTTTAATTAATATTTCAGAAAGTAATTAAAATATTAAAATTCTGAAGTAATGTTGCACCAGGAGAGGGTTTGGACTACCTAAATCTAAATTTCCAGCCTTCTAGGTGGGCCAGATTTTCCTAACCATCGCCAACAGACACATACACAGAGCGAAACTTTCTTTTATTAGTTTAGATATGTATCTTTTGTTTCAGCGTTTTCTTTACTACAAACTGGAAAAACTAAAAGATTTGGAGATAAAATAAATAAATACAATGCTTTAAGCAATTAGAAATAGTTTAAATAACACGCTACTATAAAATGCAAAACAAACATAAGTAAATTTATATATTTATATACATTTAAATTCTTAATTACTTGAATCACTGATAATTCTGAGCGTAAAATACACAGTAAAAAAATTTAAAAAATATTTACTAGTTTCACAATAGTAAGAAAATTAAGCAAGTTCGGCAATGAATTCATATAATTTTTTTTTTTCTCAAAATATGGATTATTTTTACACGATTCTCAATTATTTAAAATATGTATATATATATATATATGTATATTCAAAACAATTTTCAATAAATTTAATCATTATAGGTGCTGATCTGAAATATATAAGCATTATATATAACATATGTATCTTTTGCTTCGGCGTTTTCTTTACTAGAAACAGGAAAAAGATTTAGAGAAAATAAATACAATGCTTTAAACAATTAAAAATAGTTTAAATAACACCCTACTATAAAATGCAAAACAAACAAGTAAATTTATATATTTATATACATTTAAATTCTTGATTACTTGAAACATTGATAATTCTAAGCGTAAAATACACAGTAAAAAATTAAAATATATATTTACTAGTCTCACAATAGTAAGAAAATTAAGCAAGTTCGCCAATATCCGGCAATGAACTCATATAAAAAAAAATTTTCTCAAAATATGGATTATTTTTACACGATTCTTAATTATTTAAAATAATACACATATACATTATATCACTTTTTTTACTGTATTTTTCCCTGACCACTAGCCACCCTGATGTGGTTGTGAAGGGAGTAGTGCAAGCTAATTAAAGGTGCTGAATTAATCAAAATTAGTTTATTTAAGCAGAAAGAGTAAAACTAATATTCTAAAAATTGCAAAAACATATAGTGTCAATTTTCGAACTTCACTTGTTCCGTCAATGTGTTAAAAGATAACAATGTTTGTTATGTGTTTTGGTCTTAATCTTAAAAAAAATATCAACATTTTATGATGGGGACTGGGAATACCAGAAATTCATTACTTTTAAATCACATGGCGACTTAAACACCGAAAGTTAGTAGCCACAGCAAAAAATTTAGTCGCTATGTGGCGACTGGCGACCGTGAATCTGCACCTATAGTAGGAACCCTGTTTATATTTATTTTATTTTTTTGGTCTATTTTCTTAAATTCACTTCTCTTTTTCTTAAAACATTTTGAAGAAATTTTAATTTCTCAGATTCTCCTCTATTTAATTTCTCATTTTTCCATTTTGAAACTTTGCATATCTGTAGACAATAAGTAAAGAATTAAGCAGACTCTACCTACAGATGCCTTTCATTTTGAAAAAGAATTTGCAAAAAGTTTGAATTCCAAATTTTTATCCTAAAATTAACCTTAACATATCTAGAACATAGTGCCCAAATTTCTTGACAATCTGATAAATAGAAAAAGAGATGTGGTTAATTTTACACATCTCTCTATAATCTTTTTTGGTTAATGAAATGTTTAAACTCGTGTTTCTCAGCTCATATTTTTCCATGTTCTCTATGTAATCAAAATGCTAAAGCTTCCACAATAATTGAGCAAAATGGCTGAAATTTTTTTAGAGATGCACCGGATATCCGTCTCCTGCCGGATATCCTGCTTATTCGGCACTCAAACCGGATATCTGGTCCGGCCGAATACTTCAATATCCGGTTGCCGAATAGCGACTCGTTTTCTAAATCATTTTTTAACATTATCAGAAAAGGTTAGTGCAAAATGAATTTGTTTTTTACCAACATTATCCCATTAAAACAATGTCAGTAGAAAGAAATATTCATATTTTCGCAAAAATGAAATTATAGGATTTATATATAAATGAAAATATAATATTTAAAATATGACAACTAATTATTTATAATTAAAAGGCAAGTTATGGTGCTCAGCATTTTCAGGCTCTGCTATGTTTTTATCACAAATATTTTCCTTCTTCTGAGAAAAAGCGTTCACTTCCTCTGGTTGTCTCTTTTTCTTGTGTTTTCAACAATTCTAAAGTAAAAATGATTTTATTGAATCTTTTGTCACTATTTTGTCTATGGATGGAAGACCAGCTGTGGTAAAATACTGATCATGAAAAGAATTGTGCCACTTTCTTGAATAGTTCACTGTCCCCTTTCTACTACAAAACAAGATACTTGCAATGAGGAGCTTCTCTATTTAAATTCTGTTATAAAACATTCATCATAGGAAAAGCAAGTAATAATATATATGAGTATGTAAGAAAAGAAAAAGACGCTTCAATAGGATGTTTAATATTTATACATAACAAAGATTTATAAGTATGAAAAACAGAGAAATTAAAATTACTTAATGGTTTATCTTTTATGTTCAATGACCCTCAATAAAAGGGTAAAAAAACCTACTAATATGTATATTAGAATAGGCAAAAGAAAAAACCTGATTAAATTTCAATACTTAATTAGTAAAAAGCATTTGTTTTTAAAGCAACATTAATTTAATAAATGAGTTTAAATCTATTAACATTTGAATGACATAAAATTATAATAATTTAGTTCTTCTTTAAAGCAAGCATAAAATAGAAATATTACTATTGAAATTAAAACAAAAAGGTATTCGGCCGGATACCGGATATTCGGTAAAATTTTGTACCGGATATTCGGTATCTGGTATCCGGCAAAAATTCACATCCGGTGCATCCCTAATTTTTTTAGTGTATCTTAAGATTCTATGAGATAACTAAGAAGGGAAGGCTCCGATGTTGGGGACACAGAACACAGTGAATGTTTGGGCATCGATAGAGTATAGTTAGTATATGGATATTTGAAATCAGGAAAGCACAATACCAAAGGGGTCTTGAGAAAATAAGCCTAAAAGTTTATATTACAGTTTATAACCCGATAAAGTTCTTTCTACCTTTGGCAAGAGACTCAGTAGCATGGTTGGCAGCATGCTGGATTCCTGATTTTTCTGTCCGGATTTAAATCCCAGTTGGGCTTATTTTTCACAGCGAAACTTCTTATAAATTATTTTTGAACCACAATTGAAAAAAATATGCATAATCATTGATATATACGAAAAATATAAATTAAATATGTTTTGTAGCATGTGAGTACAGTTTTAACTATGAAATTTTGCATGTTTAAATGTAATGATGTAAAAGAAAAGAAAAAAAAAGTAGGTTATTTATATTTCTACAGAATAGAAATTTTGCTGTTATTTAAAATTATTTACAGTTATTTAAAAGAATAATCTATTAGTTTTCACTGAGAAATAAGTTAAAATATGTCATAAATCTAAATATACATTTTAATTTTGTTTCATTCTTCAAATATTTCATGATTTTTTAAAAATATTCTTTTAAATGTTTAATATGATTTTTAAATATTGGATTCTTGGTTTTGTATTGGCTGCCAATGTAATAACTATTTTTAGCAATTCATATCTTTTTAGAACTTATTTTTAAATAGATGGACAATTAGTCTAATTATAAAGCACAAGAATCAAAGATTTAAAAAAAAATAAAAGTTAAAAAAAAGGGGGGTTGTTTAAAAAACTATATTTTGAAATACTATTATGGTAATAGAAAAATTACAATTTAACAAAAGCAGTGTGTTATAATTTTATGCAACGTATTTTAATTTATTTCACTGTGAAAAATAGATTTATGAAAATAAAAGTAAATAAATTTAAAACTAGCAAAATTTTGGTCTATATAAGTACCAATTGCCTATTTTTTATGTTTATTTATTTATTTTCCTTTACTTTCATTAAATATATAAACTAAACTGTAAATTTTACATGTTTATAAATTGCATTTATATAATTAAACTGTATCATACAAACATATTAAACAACAAAAATGAATTGGTTAAAATAATTATTCCGTAGACAATTATTTTAATTACAAAAAAGATTAAGAAATAAATATTAAAAATCTAAAAGCATATTTTTAATAAATCATGAAATTTTTAATGTTTGGATAATGAAACAAACATATATTATAAATTTATATTATATACTTAATTTTTTTTTTTTTCTTTGTGAAAAAGATTTATTTAACTGAAAATTTTAAATAACAGTAAAAATTTCTGATCTAAAAATATAAAAATTGCCTACTTTTTTTTTTACTAAATATTTAAAAACATGCAAAAATTCATAGTTAAAACTGTACTTATATGTTAAAAAACATTTAATTTATATTTTTCGTACATTTAAATGATTATACATATTTTTTCGATTGTGATTCAAAGTATTTGATAAAAACTTTCGCTGTGAAAAATAAGCCCAACTGCGATTTGAACACGAATATGGAATCCAGCATGCTGCCAACCATGCTGCTGAGCCTCTTGCCAAAGGAAGAACTTTATCTGGTTATAAAATTTAAATTGAACTTTGAGCCTTTTATTGCACTTTATGGCTTCCATATATTCATATACTAACTATTAGCCCAGTCAAATAAGGATACAACCTCGGAATGAAAGATAACAAGCTGAAAATTTGCAAAAATCTTTGTTTTGACATTCTAAAAGTAAGCTAAAAAGTCTCATATAATCTCGTGTCCGCGTCTCGAGATATTCAAGGTCAAAGGTAAAGAAAATCTGTTTTTTGCTTATATCTCGAAAACTGTGCATTTTATTATAAAAAATCCAGTTACAAAATTAAAGTAGACAAAATTTCCTATAAAATACATATATTATCTTTAATTTTCTGACAAAGGGTTTAGGCGCTAGAGCGCGCTGAAGAAAGACAACTTTTTGACCTTCAGACCAAAACGAGAGAAACTTAATCTTTCACCCTCGATTTCTCAAAAACTATGCATTTTATCGAGAAAACATGTTACAAAATTGAAGTAAGCAACATTTCTACAAAATTCATAAATTAACTTTAATTTTCTGACGAAATATTTGGCGCTAAATAGCGCTGAAAAAAAAAAAAGCGACTTTTTGACCTTTGAGCCAAAAAACTAGAGAAACCTCCTTTCCTACCCTCAATTACCCAAAAAACTAGGCATTTTATTGAATAACACCAGCTACAAAATTAATGTAGATAACATTTTCTGCAAAATGCCTATATTAACTTTAATTAGTTTGTGGCCCTTCTGGCCTAAAAGGGAGAAAAACCCACTAAAGATTTTTTCTTATATTTCAAATGATATTTGAAGCTATTACAAAACTTGTAGAGAATGAAATTATCTACAAATTTAGTCTTAATTAGTTACATTATTTACTTATTAATAAATATTAATTATAAATAAGAATTAATTATAAATAAATTTGATAATATTTTGTTAATAAATCTATACTTATAAAGGAGTACCTTGATTTTCTCATAATCAACGCCGAGCCTCAACCGTTTGTCCTAGAACAATGAAATTTGGAAGACATGTTCTTTACACAATGTAGGTGCGTACTAAGAAAGGATTTTTGAAAATTCACAGCATAAAGGGTCAAATGGGGGGTTGAAAGTTTTAGATAATTTCGTCTTTCCGGCATATCTCAGCAGGAGTTTTAAGTAGGAGCCTGAAATTTGGGATAACAATTCTACTAAAGAATAGTTACACTGTATTTCAGGCGATTTTAGAAATTCAACCACTAAATGGGTTAAATGAGGGGGGGGGGGGGGTCGAAAATTTTGGTGATTTCACATTTTCGCCATCTTATCAGCAGTTTTAGATAAGAGCATGAGCTTCAAGATAACAAATCTACTAAAAAAATAATTGAACACTTATTTCAGCGATTTTAGAAATTCAACCACTAAGGGGGTTAAATGGGGAGGTCTAAAGTTTTAGGTCATTTTGGAGGAGACAGGAAGGTTGTCAGAGCTTAAATCATTAATAACAGTAGTTGTAATAGGATATGGAAGGTTTTTAGTGATAGCAAAGTCGATTATAGAGTTGTGGGTATTAGGCGCTGTGTGTTGGAGTGGCTGGTGCATGGAGGCTAAGATTAAGATTTTGAATAAGATTGTGTAATGTGTTACCTCTTCTGGAGTTGCCACGACAGTTCCAACGCTTGCTTTTGGCGTTAAAGTCTCCAGCAAAGAAGCAATGTGTGTGTTGCGTAATTAATTATTGCGTATTAGTGAGATCCTGTACTGGAAAGATAAGTTGAATTATGAGTGATATGTGGTAAGTGGTTTTTAATGTAAATGACAGTACAGCCCCATCTAAGGTCGGCTGCGCGTGGAGTGTATAGTGTAGCCTATACCCAGGGATATTAATACTGAAAGTAGGGTTACGGGTTTCTTGAAGAAAGATTATGTCAATATGAGGGTGATCAAGAATAAAGGTTCTGAATTCGTTAAATTTATTTGAAATAGAATTACAATTCCAGGTTAGTAAGATTAGAGAGGAGACGTTAGTGGACTATGAAACGTTAACCCCAGGACAATTTTTAATCGGCCGCCCTATAAATAGCATCTGTGAACCAAACTTGACTGACCTTGCCAATGATAAACTTAGTCATTGGCAGCAAATTACAAAAATTAATCAATTAATTTGGAAAAAATGGAGTAGAGATTATTTAAATAATCTTCAACAGCGAACAAAATGGTTATTTGAAAAAGAAAATATTAAAATTGGAACTATGGTCTTATTAAAGGATAGTAATTTGTCCATGTGTACTTGGTCAGTCAGTCGCATTCAAGACGTTATTTATGGGAGCGATGGTAAAATTAGAGTTGTGCTTGTAAAAACCCCTAATGGTATATTCAAAAGTGCAATTTCTAATGTTAGTATTTTGCCCATAAATGATCCTTTATTATAATGTAAATATTTATTTTTCTTGTATTTCTGTGCATTTATATTTGAAAATTTTTTGCAGTAACTTTGTATTTTGATATTATAATTGAATTGTATATTTGTATTATTGATTGAATTGAAACTTGCATTATAATTGAAGATTTATTGTTAAAAAGAAAAAATTAATTGTTCACAACGAAGGACATTTAAGATATGTTGCTGAAATAAATATTTCAGTGGTGGCCGGTATGTTGGCGCCACTCTTGGCTTCTAATATCGCTTGGCGATAAATGTAACCAGTTGTTGTTTTGTTTTTGCTTCGTTCGGATGTCTCCATGGGGAGCTCCGAAGTAAATAAATAAAATGGTTCGTTGATAAAAACAAAGTTGAAATTTTATTGATAGTAGATTAATTTACAGTCCACTTAATATCGTAGTCGTCGACATGGTCTGTCGAGCCGGAGAATAACCAGCCATCATAGGATTATATTTCGTTTTTGTTTAAAGAAAAAAAAAAAAGAAATCGGAACAATAACAATGGATATAAAGGTGTTGAATCGAAGGAGGGGCAATATCAAAGCCCAAATCACGAAGTTAACAAATTTTATAGCCGATGAGGCTCAAGTAATAGACTCAGTAGATATTCTGAACAAAATTGAGAATTTGAACAAGTTAGAAGATAAATTAGGCGACTTGAAAAATGAGTTCTATAAAATTTTGAAAGATGAAGAAATGGATAAATGTGATTCTGAATTTGAAGAAATCGAACAAGATCTCCAAAATCTCAAGGTAAGATTTAAAAGGCTTATTGATAATTCTAAAAGTAAAAATGTTGATATTAATGTTGAAAATAATGGTGTTAAAACAAAAAATTTAAATGTCAAATTACCTGAAATTCCATTGCCGAAATTCGATGGTTCGTATGAAAATTGGAATAACTTTAAGACTCAATTTAATAGTATAATTGATTCGAACGAATTGTTAACTAGTGATCAGAAACTTTTTTATTTGCAATCCTCTCTTGTGGGGACAGCAAAACAAATCCAAAGCACTGATGACACATATGAGTCATTATTTGAAGCACTTAAAAAAAGATTTGATAATAAAAGATTAATAGTTAACAGTCATATTAAATCTTTATTAATGTTAGATAATATTTGTACTGATTCAGCTGAAAAATTAAGAATGCTGCTTGATTGTATTTTAAAGCATGTAAGAGCTTTAAAGGTTTTAAATGTCGAAATGAACAATTTTAGTGAAAATTTATTGATTAATATTATTTTGACAAAATTGGATAGAACAACATGTAAGGAATTCGAAATGACATTAACAACGACAGATCTACCCAGTTGGGATAACTTTATCGAATTCTTGCAAAATCGTGTTCAAATATTGGAAAACCTTCAAGAAACACAAATAAATTCGCAAAAATTTAAAACCCAGAACAAACAAAAAACTTTTATTCTGAATTCTAATTCATGCCCTGTTTGTAAAAAATTACATGCAATTCACCAGTGCCCTGTTTTTCTAAAAATGACTCCAATTCAAAGATTTGATGAAGTAAAAAGGAATAAACTTTGTATAAATTGTTTAAATGATTCGCATATGCTTTCGAAATGCGGTTCAAAATATAGCTGTCAACAATGTTTTCTCAAACATAAAGTGTTACTTCACCGTGATAAAAATAAATCATTTCAAAATAAAACGTCATTAAAAAGACCCGATTCTGAAATTGAAATGTCTTTGGCGCCAGACCGTCGTTCTGGTACAGAAAATGATGAAACAAATAAACAAAATTTATCGGAAGTATCTCAGAGTTTTTCATCGCATAATAATCAAAGTAAAAAAGCAGTTATTTTGTCTACGGCATATATTTATATTTATAGTCCATTGCATAAATGTTTCGTGCAGGCCAGGGGAATTCTGGACTGCGGGAGCCAAGCAAACTATATTACGCAAGAGATGTCCTCTTATTTGGGCTTGAAAAAAGAAAAAATAAATGTTTCCGTTAGTGGATTAGGTGGAAATGCCTTTAATGTTAAAGGGAAAGTTAAGACGATGATTCGTAATAAAAATGCTTCATTCTTTTCACCTAGCGAATTTTTTGTTGTTTCGAATATTAAAATTGATAAAGCATTGTTACCAAATAGGGTATTGTTAGCTGATCCTACTTTCGACATACCGGGAAAAATTCATTTAATAATTGGCGCAGAACTCTTTTATGAGATAATAAAAGAAGGAAAAAAATCGCATTTCACCAAATTTAATGTTTCAAAATTCGGTGTTTGGCCTTATTGCTACTGGAACTGTTAAAATCAAGAGTTCTAATTCATATTGTGGATTGACATTTAATTATGAAATTGAGAACATTGAATCTAATCTTAAAAAATTTTGGGAAATAGAAAATATTTCATCTGACCGTTTTCTAAGTAAAGAAGAAGAATTCTGTGAATCTCATTTTCAAAAAACGCACAAAAGAGATGATACTGGAAGGTTTATTGTTGAAATGCTGATTCAAACTGATCAATTAAATTCATTGGGAAATTCGAGAAAATTAGCAGAAAGGCGTTTACATCAAACAGTAAAGAGATTGGAAAATAATAGTGCTATGAAAAAACTTTATTGCGAAGTTTTAAATGAATATGAAGCATTGGAGCATATGGAGCGAATTTCAGTCAAAGACTCTCGCTCAGTAGTTTATTACATGCCTCATCATGGCATTTTTAAACCGGATAAATCCTCTACTAAACTAAGGGTTGTCTTTAATGCCTCTGCACCTACCACAACCGGAAAAAGCTTGAATGATATTTTGCTTTCCGGTGAAGTTAAGGAAGATCTTTTTGATATTTTGTTAAGATTTCGGAAATATAAGGTTGCTTTAACTGCGGACATTAAAAAAATGTTTCGGCAGATTTTGACAGATCCTTCGCAAAGGGACCTTCTACGCATTCTTTGGAAAGATTACGAAAATAATTCCACAATTGCCTTTAAATTGAACACTGTCACTTATGGAACTAAATGCGCCCCCTTTTTTGGCTATAAGGTGCATCAAACAATTGGCTTTAGATGAGAAGGATAAATTTCCTCTTGCGGCAAAAACTATTCTTTCTGATAGCTATATGGACGATATTGTGACTGGATCCCCAGATTCAGACTCGGCAATAGCCCTGAAAAATCAATTAATTGACATATTTCGTTCTTGTGGAATGGCTTTGCACAAATGGAATTCAAATTTGAATGAACTTTTAAATCATGACGAAATCGTAGATGTCTCCTTTTGCACTAAGTCTGACACTTCAGCTAAAACTCTAGGTATGGTTTGGCAATCCAACAAAGACCAATTTGCGTTTAGAGTTTCGGTGAAAGAGCAAGAATCATACACCAAAAGACAGGTTCTTTCTGTCATAGCAAAATTGTATGATCCGCTTGGGCTCATTGGCCCAATTATTTCCAAGGCTAAGTGTTATCTTCAAAAATTATGGTTGTGTAAAGTAGGATGGGACGAGAACATTCCGGAACCTCTTGCTAGTGATTGGTGTAACTTCGTAAGTCAACTAAAAACTATAAAAAATATAACAATTAATCGATACATTTTAACTCCTTCCACAGAAGCAATATTTGTACTTGGTTTCGCTGATGCTTCCATAACAGCTTATGGTGCTGCAGTTTATATATTGTTTAAATCCATCCAAAATCGACCACATCAAACCTCATTGCAAGCAAATCAAGAGTGTCACCTCTAAAGACCATTTCTGTGCCAAGGTTGGAACTATGTTCCTGTTTGCTTCTTTCTCAACTTGTCGCCAAAATTCTCCCTTCCTTACAACTAGACATTCAAGGAGTAATTTTATTCTCAGACTCAACTATAGCATTGGCATGGATAAAAGCCTCTGCTCATCTATTAAAAACTTTCGTAGCGAATAGAGTCTCAAAGATTCAGTCTCTCACTGAACAATTTTTATGGAAACACATTCCTTCTAGTGATAATCCAGCTGATATAATATCTCGTGGAACATTTCCTCAGGAACTCTCAGATATGGAACTGTGGTGGAAAGGTCCATTATTGACTAATAATATCTTGGACTGGACAGAAAAAGAGGAAAAAAACTGACTTTCCAAATGATGATGCATATTTAGACGAACTTAAATCGAACAATACTATTAATTTGCATCTTATTTCTCAGGACTTTAATCATTTTCTTAACAAACTTTGTAATTTAAGTAACAGTTATTTTAAGTTAATTTGTATTTTAGTTTATATTTATAGATTTATTTATAATTGCAAGCACAAAGAAAGGATTGTAGGGCCTATTAAAAAGCAGGAATTTTACCAAGCAAAGATTAATTTGATCAGATTGGTTCAGGTAATGTATTTCGACAGAGAAATGAAGGCACTCAAGAAGGGTGAGAAACTAAAGGATAGTCGAGTAAGTAATTTAAATCCTTTTCTTGATAGGAATGAAATTATTAGGGTTGGTGGTCGTTTAGATAAATCAAATTTATCTTATGATAAAAAACATCCGATTCTTTTACCAAAAGATCATAGGCTTACCCTTATAATTTTCCAGTATTTTCACTTAAAAAATTTGCATGTTGGTGCTCAAACCTTGCTTCATTTTGTGAGACAAGAATTCTGGCCTTTAAATGGCAGAAACATAGCTAGAAAAATCGTGCATAATTGCATTGTTTGTTTTAAAAACAAACCTAAAATTGCAGAACAAATCATGGCCTCGTTACCTAAAGAGAGGGTAAATATCAACCCCCCTTTTACAAATTCAGGCATTGATTTATGTGGCCCATTTTTTATAAAATACAAAAACCAACGTAAAGGAGTTTTTAGTAAAATTTATGTCGCAATTTTAGTCTGTTTTGCTACTCGTGCAATTCACTTAGAAATAATAACAGATTTAACTTCTGAAGCCTTAATAGCTACCTTAAAAAGATTTGTAGCTAGGCGTGGGATTTGCGCCACCATCTTTTCCGATAATGCCTCCAATTTTGTTGGTGCGAATTCAGAATTGAAAAAATTGCATAAAATTGTAAAAAATCAATCCGAGGAATTGGCTGCTTACTTATTGGCTAATTCAATTTCTTGGAAATTCCTTCCTCCTAGATCCCCTAATTTTGGTGGCTTGTGGGAGGCAGGAGTAAAATCCTTTAAGCACCATTTAAAAAGAACTATTGGAGATTTAAAACTAACTTTTGAGGAATTTCTAACTGTCATTAATCAAATCGAAGGTATTTTAAACAGTAGGCCTCTAATACCTTTATCTTCAGATACAAATGACTATGAAACGTTAACCCCAGGACATTTTTTAATCGGCCGCCCTATAAATAGCATCTGTGAACCAAACTTGACTGACCTTGCCAATAATAAACTTAGTCATTGGCAGCAAATTACAAAAATTAATCAATTAATTTGGAAAAAATAGAGTAGAGATTATTTAAATAATCTTCAACAGCGAACAAAATGGTTATTTGAAAAAGAAAATATTAAAATTGGAACTATGGTCTTATTAAAGGATAGTAATTTGTCCATGTGTACTTGGTCAGTCGGTCGCATTCAAGACGTTATTTATGGGAGCGATGGTAAAATTAGAGTTGTGCTTGTAAAAACCCCTAATGGTATATTCAAACGTGCAATTTCTAATGTTAGTATTTTGCCCATAAATGATCCTTTATTATAATGTAAATATTTATTTTTCTTGTATTTCTGTGCATTTATATTTGAAAATTTTTTGCAGTAACTTTGTATTTTGATATTATAATTGAATTGTATATTTGTATTATTGATTGAATTGAAACTTGTATTATAATTGTAGATTTATTGTTAAAAAGAAAAAATTAATTGTTCACAACAAAGGACATTTAAGATTTGCTGAAATAAATATTTCAGTGGTGGCCGGTATGTTGGCGCCACTCTTGGCTTCTAATATCGCTTGGCAATAAATGTAACCAGTTGTTTTGTTTTTGCTTCGTTCGGATGTCTCCATGGGGAGCTCCGAAGTAAATAAATAAAATGGTTCGTTGATAAAAACAAAGTTGAAATTTTATTGATAGTACATTAATTTACAGTCCACTTAATATCGTAGTCGTCGACAAATACTTAATCCCTTTCCTACTTAAAATATAATTATTATAAACAAAAACGTAATTACAATGTATTTAAACTATTTAGTTTCAATATCTTATTATTTATATAAATTAATTAAATATTATAATACGAATGTCTTATTTATGAATGTCATTTATAAATAAGTAAACAATTTAAATTTCTTAATTTTGTTATATTTCAAACACCATTTGAAGCGTAGGAAACAATCTTGAAGCATGTTTCTCTTGTTTTGGCAGAGGGCTTTAAACTAGCCCTTTTTCAGCACGCCTTAGCGCCTGAACCCTTTGTCAGAAAATTAAAGTTACTTTTGCAATATTTAGATAATGTTGTGGACCTTAATTTTGTAATTAATGTTCTTTGATAAAACGAACAGTTCGAGTAATCGAATGTAGGAAAGGGCTGTTATTCTTGTATTGGCACGAAGGTCAAAAAGTCGCTTTTTTTTCAGCGCTATTTAGGGTCTAAACATTCCGTCAGAAATTAAAGTTAATTTAGGAATTTCATAGAAAATATTGCCTACTTTAATTTTGTAACAGATGTTTTCTCGATAAAATGAATAGTTTTGAGAAATCGAGGGTGAAAGATAAAGTTTCTCTCGTTTTGGTCTGACGGTCAAAAAGTTGTCTTTCTTCAGCGTGCTCTAGCGCCTAAACCCTTTGTCAGAAAATTAAAGATAATCTATGTATTTTATAGGAAATTTTGTCTACTTTAATTTTGTAATTGGATTTTTTATAATAAAATGCACAGTTTTCGAGATATAAGCAAAAAACCGATTTTCTTGACCTTTGACCTTGAATATCTCGAGACGCGGACACGAGATTATATGAGACTTTAGTATTAGAATGTCAAAACAAAGATTTTTGCAAATTTTCAGCTTGTTATCTTTCATTCCGAGGTTTACCCTTTTTTTCACCTTATTTGACTGGGCTATATACACAAAACGTTCACCGCATTCCTTGTCCCTGACCTCAGAACCTCTCCTTGTAAGTATCAATTTTTTTTTTATATCTCTGAAATTTTTGTTAAAAAAAAATATTTTTTTTCCAGAAGTACCTAAATTTAAATGCAGTGTGATAAAACTGTTTCTTGCAAAATTTATAGAAGAAACAAGATGAAATTTCCAAGTTGACCATGGTTAGAGATCAAGAAATTCCTACCATTTGATCAAAAACATGAGTTCACCACTTGAATCTGTAGCTCCAATTATTCTTTCAGGCTGAAGTCCACGATCGAAACCTCTGGGACGTTCTTCCTAAAACAGAAAGAAAATATTGCTAAAATGCTCTTAAAGTGTTATCAGATATGTTCTTCAAAAGAGACCAAGTGTTTCCAACAATGCTAAAGACAATGAATCAACCTTTAACACTCAAGCTATTTTGAAGCATAAATTTGAGATTTTTTCTAAATAGCTTTGAACATCAAATAAGAAAGAACTTTTAAAGCTTTGTCTCATACCAAGGAAAGATACTTCTTAAATCTATATTAATAAAACAAAGAGTTTGTGGGTCTGTCTGTTTGCCTCTCTGTGGGCTCTCTTGCTGTAATGAATAAGGCCAGTGCTAAGACATTGAGAACAGAGGTAATGATTGATCATTCTTAAATGATTGACCTTGGCATGCTGCCAAAAAAATAGACCATTCTGAAGGGAGGCAAGCATTAGATTAGGAAGAGACAAACTTCAGATTTCGCTTAACCTGTTTGACCTCATGTCATTTCTTCACTGGCTTTTCTATGTTCTTGTACCAGAAAATATGAAACTAGCAGAATTCTCTTATTCATTTCGCACAAAAGTAAAACTAGGGGAGATTCTTTTCATTACCTACCATCCTTATTATCAATGATAGACTAGTCTTACCCAGATCTGTTACTCACGTGACCAGTCTTTAAAGTTTGGCTCAGCAGTACTGCAAGGTGCACCCGAAAATACCAGAAATGAGATTAAAAGAAAAAAAATAATTAGATTTAGATTTTTTTTAATTAGGTTTTAATGGATTTTTCACTGGATTTTTGCACTATTTTCTTTCATCATACTCTTTTTTTTAATTATTGCATAATTTTACTCTTTACAGCACAGACTAGACCAAAAAAATGCACAATCAAACACTTAGATACATAAAACACCTTAAAAAAGCCCCAATGAATTTGAAAAAACATAATATCATTAAAATGTTTACATTCACAAAATAGTTACAGGAAAATGTAATAAAATTTCCAGAGTGATTTTAAAATCCATACATTTATAATTATATTAATTATTTTTGAAAGATCCTTTGTTGTTTTACTAAATTGAGAAATGCAGTTTGATTTTTTGATATACAAACATGAATAGCTGCAAATGTGACACATTTATGTATGAAAATGATGTAAATGTATTGGAAAAGCATCCAGTTTAGATTTGAGAAAGTCTTAAACAGCAGGCAAAAATTCTGAAGTATAAAAAAAAGTTAAAGGTAGTTTCATAAAGAAGAAGCAGCGATCACTTAGAATTTCCATATAAAAATTTAAAGAAATCTGTAAAGCTTGTATTTTTGTTTTGGCCTGCCCATTAAAAATGAATTAGCTTCTCCACTGCCATTTTTGAAAAAATATCAATCTTATTAATGCACAAACCTCATGTTTCTTTTTGACTGGATTGGAATCTGACGAACCTTCATTTCCATTTAGCTTTCGTTTTTTCTCAGCTTGTTCTTTATCTTTATCTTTTTTCCTGTTTTCCTCAAATTCCTTGATCATTTCAGGACAGTCAAGATTTTCAACAGGTTCCCATGTATTTTCTGAACTGAAATATTTGAACATATATATGAACATTTAAACATAAGAAAACCTTGGGTCAAAAAACAACAGTATGTATGGCACCATGATTTCTGCAAGATATAAAGGTTATTCTATGAATTTCAGGTTATTTCACTTTTCAAATGCATTTGTAACATCAATTAAGTAATATCTAAACTCTAAGCCTGTTCAAATGAATCTACATAGAATAAACAAATTTCTTATAAAAATTCTTAGATTTTTTTTTTAATGGAATAATAATTACTAATTGAATCAATTGTGAATTGGTGGGGAAAAAAAGGAGCTTTTCTTAAAATCTGAAAAATACTTCTTTTACACAGACATTCCACTGAATAACATAGAGCCCATTCCAAAATTACCATATCGTTTTAAATACTTTTTGAAACATAAATAATTAAATAAGTTCCAATACTCAATAATTTATAGAAAAATCTTAAATATTATTATTAAATACTAAATTTAACCCAGGAATTATATTTACAATGTAACTTAAACAGAATTTGCTAAAATTGTATTTTGAAATTATGTGATTTTTGATGCAAAACATTTCTCAAAAATATATCATTCTTTTAAGAATTGGATAATAATTTCGAAGCTGGTGAAATGAAAATGTCGCCACTTTGTCAAATATATTAGTTTTTAAAATTAATGTATTACATTAAAAAAATTATCATTTTTTTTCCTGATAAACCATTTTACTTTTAATCCCGTTTGTTTAAACACCATATCTTTAAAGAATTATTAACGGAAAATACTGTATTATTTTCTTTAAATCCAATTTTTATTAATAGTGGACAATTATTGTCCACCTAAATTCAAGGAGCTTAAATATGTCTCCCTGGTTAAAGCTCTAGCTGAAAAAAGTTACAATGTAATAATTTCTAAATGTCAACATTTGACAGACAATTTTTGAATATGTAGAATAAATTGAATCATGAAGTTTGAATATGCAAAAATATGTTTTTATTGCTTGGAAAATTTACTTTAATATTAACAAACCAGTGGAAACAATTTACCTTTGTAAAATTAGGAGCTAAGTTATTTTTATCTCCAAACACATTTAAATAAATGTACTATGTTGTTTAAACACACTTATAATAAACTTTATAATATGCAAAAATCACATTTGCCCAAAATGACATCAGTTTCGGATTTTAAATTATAGTGAGAGAATCTGATTTTTATTGGTTTATAAAAATATTGTCCATACGCAGTTTCTTTTTATGACAACGGGAAAGAAATTGAATTAGAAATTGAAAAGAAAAAAAAAATTCTAGAATGGTAAACTATGGAATATGTTTGAAAAAAGTGGTAAAGAATGGTCTGAGAAATTTTTAAAGTTGACAGTAATTTTACTTGTGTTCTAAAATGTATGTACAGTCAGAGCTGGGCAAAATACATCGAAAATCCATTTTCGATACAAAATACAAAGGTTTTAGAACCTAAAACACAAATTCTTTTCAAGTTGTAAAATTTCAAAATACATGTATATTCAAAATACAAAATACATTAATTTTAATTATTCTGCATTATCGTGCACCATGCAAAAATGTTTTAATTGTAATATCATGGTATAAATAAAAATAATGGTATAAATAAAACAAAAAATCATGCATCCAGCACAGATTATGAAACACTTTCCAACACATCCAGAAAACTAACGAAAATTCACCGATAAATAAGGTAAAAGAAGATATGTAAGTAAACAGTTTAGAAAACATACCACATTGAAAAATATAGTTTTCAAAATTACCTTCCATTAAATAAGTAGTCGAATTATTTTGTGCAGCCCTGTATATAATCTGTAGATTTGGATATATAATACATAGCTAGAGAAAATTTAGTTCAGTTTGAAAATTTACATTTAGCAATTTTCGCCAATCGATGGAAATGCACTCACAATCTTTTGTACAGCCCTGTATATTATCTAAGCACTTTTGTTCACATCACATATTAAGCTAAAATTTAATTCATGTAAAAAACGCATAAGGCAACTTAAAACTCACTTCCAGCAATTACCAACCATAAACAACAATGTATTTTGTTCTTTGCATTGCCGTGTGTATGAATTGATTTATATTTTACAAACTAATATTAGTCTACTAAATATAGTTCAACAAGAAAAAGCGTAATACAACTAAAAACTACCCATAAGCAATTCACTTCCTTAGTGCATAATACTTAAGAATTCCCTTGTGTATCCTTGTATATGATCAATTGAATTTATACACACCATGTAATATGAAAAAATGTAGTTAAATTTAAAAACGCAAACCAAACTTGAAAAAGCACTTATCACACATAGACTAATTATCGCACGTATACTCATACCGAATTCTTTTGTGTGTCCCTGTAAATGAACGATAAATGCAATGCACACTACTTTTAAGCGAGCACTTTTTAATGCACCTCAGTAATACATATAATTTTCATTATCTTTGAAATGGTGAAACATCATTAAATTACACTGCAGACGATTTTTCCCCCGTAGAACAATGTGTAACAGAACTCTTATTTGACCCTGTAAATGAACAATAAACGCAATGCACACCATACTTTTAAGCAAGAAATTTATAGTGCACCTCAGTAATGCATATAATTTTCATTATGTTTGAAATAATGAAACATCAATTAAAAGTGAAACATCACTGCAAACGATTTTCCCCGTTAAACAATATGTAACAGAATTCTTTTGTTTGACACTGTAAATGAATGTTTTGTGCCTCATATTCTACAAAAAGCCTGTTTCAAAGCGCTTCATAAATATATATCAATTTCATCATGTTTCAAATGGCGCAGCATCATCAAAATGCACTTGAAACTATTATTTCCCATTGAATTTAATGTAACGGAATACTTTTGACTGTCCCTGTAAAAAAAACTATAAGTGCTACACTCTTCATTTGAAATAGGGAACATGCTGTAGTAGACGACAATAACATACAAAAATTTCAGGGCAGTCCAAGCATATTTACGCAAGTTAGAGCACCAGACGGCAGACAAACTGAAGTCATAAACACTTTTCAATTAGGTTGGAAAGTGTTAAAAATGGTATAAATAAATGTAATAAATTTTTATCTACTGTGTGGACAGGTCCTAAAAAAAAAGAGAGTTCTGCACGGGCCGAAATTTCCAGGTCCTGGCTAAGCCCGATCTGTAGAAATAATTTTGGGGCCCAACCTGGTATAAAAGTTAAAAGTTCGGCCCGAACCTGACCTTGTCCGTAGAAACAATTCTTTGGCATGACCCGGTATAGAAACTAAAAATTCAGTCGGGGCCTGGCTCGTACAAAAACTTAATTGGCCTGAGGGAATTTCTAGAAAAGATAAATTTTTACACCGATGAAGTTAAAAATTCTCTTGTGTACGAAGTATTCTGAAAAAAAAAAAAAAAAAAAAAATATTTTAGCTATTTCTCATATTTATAGTCTTCATTTTTTAAAAAGCGCCCACAGCTGCGAAATATAGGCACAGCTGTTCTAAAATACTGCCCTCCTTAGATTTATTTCTGGCTTTGCCCATATTACATTAATTTTTTTATGAATCTATTTATACGCAAATGTTTGAGTTATTATTAATATGGTTAATCCATATTACATGGTTTGGAGGCTTACAAATGTGAAAAACGCTATACAGAAAAATCTTTTAATACGGAATCGCATAGGAGCGAAAAAAATCCATTACAGACAAGTTCCCACCACAACTGGTACATCATCTGTTGTAAATGCATTTTCTTTTCACACGTATTATTACATTCATTTTGCATGAATGAACATATTTTTCTGTTTAAGGCAAGATTCCATCATAGACAGGATTATTTTCATATGTTTTCGTGTAATGCAATTTTATTGCTTAGAAATATATATCCTATTCTTCAAAAAAGTATAAATTTAAAATTTTAATAGTAGAATAATGGCAATTTAAAAAATAAATTTTTTGCAAAAATTGTTGGACCGGCCCCAAATTTTACAGGTTTTTCCATGGGCCAGGCTGGATCAAGGATTTTTATACGATTTGGGTCGAGACCGGGACTGAAAATTTCTTTCTGTCTAGACCTCTAGGAAGAAATTCCAGGTCTGGCTCGGTCCGGATAAAAAGAAGTCTGACCTGGCCCGGCCTGATTCTGCAGGAAAAAGTAAAGCCCAAGCCTGGTCCGGTCTGAAAAGAGTGATGACCAGGCTCTGTCTGTTTCAACCAGAAAATAGTGCTTTTGTCTTACATCAATTATCACAAAAAATATTATTTTGAAATATTTCGAGTATACTTATATTTATATCATATATCGCGTAGCGGGATGTACCACAATTAATTAATTTCCCTTCATTAGGAGTTCTTAAGTATGTGTTATCCATCTCTTCACGAGTCTATGCAATAACTAACTGCATTACTCTCTTAACATACTTTAAAAATGCAACACTCGGGAAAACTCTGGACGATCCTATGTGTGTATCATACGATAATATTTTATAATTCATATAACAACATTAAGAATTATAAAAGCATTTACTAAAAGCATTCAGCAAAAACCTTTCGGCAGAAGATAAAAATCCTTATCGTACCAAATTTGAAAAAAAAAAAAAAAAAAAAAAAATGTTTATATTAACTTCCAGAAACGAATTCAAAGACTAGACAATACAAACAAGCATGTATTTTCCTGTTGTGAATCAGTAATTTGCAGTTTAAACACAAGTTATGGTTTAAACCAGCTTCGAGTTTGGTACGAACAGTTTGAAAAATTGAGACATGTATTTTGAGTATTTTGAAAATACAAAATATATAGAAAAATCATTTCAAAATACATTACCAAAATACTTTAGTTTTATCTGTTTAAAATACAAAATACAAATGTATTTTGAAAATGTATTTCAAATACATGCATTTTCGATACTGCCCAGCTCTGTGTACAGTACATTAAGTTTCGTTCAAATCGGATAAAAACTGTAGATTTCTATAAGGAACATACACAGACACACACACACACATACATACATACCAAGAACAACTTTTAGATACATATATAGATAAAGGATGTTCTTTTCCCCTTAGTTGCAAGGCCATAGCCAATGGGGGGATCATCAGGGTTTGATCCCCCTCCGAAATTTCTGTCAGAATGACTATAAATATACTATTAACTATCAGTCAAGACGGTCAAGAATTAAAAATCAACTGCAGTCAACATTCAAAAATCAAAATTCTAAGCTAGCATAACTTTATTGTTTGATTCCGTTAGTATGTCGAAAAAATAAATGCAATTTCTATTAATCTTTGAAATTCATTCGGATTTTCTGGAATGTGACTCTGTAAAAGCAGAATGTCAAAATAAAATGACTACAACAATCGGATACGACTCCTTTAGCCCAAATTATTGAAGGATGCAGTGAAAGTTATAAAATTAACTACGAACTTAGTTGTTCTGACGAATGCTACTGACATTTTTAGCGACAAAATATTTAAAAACATATGTACAAAATTACAACATTAATTTGATTTACAGTAACGTATTGATACGTCATCTAAGAAGTATCTAAATGAGATTATAATTTTATTTTCAGTGAAAAAGTCTTAATTTTTTTTTTCTAGTTCTATTAAATTGAGTTATTTGAATTCACAATAAAGCTTAATAAGGCTTTTAAAACTCGCCTCTATTCATTTAGTAAAAGAACAAATCTAAAATAAGAGAAGGATAAAATTATGGGCACCAAATCCCCCTCCGAAATTTTTTTCTGGCTACGGCCTTGCTTAGTTGTTAAATCTTTTCTAAAATATATACTTAAATTTTATGTGAAGTGTTAAAATCTTATTCAGCTAATATTTTAACACATAAAATTATAAATTAAACACATATTTTAGAAATATTTTGATAACTAAGAAAAAAAAAAAAGAGACATCCTTTAAGAAGTGTACACAGAAAACAGAAGTTAAAAATATTAATTTCCTTGGGAGATATTTTAAAAATATGAATTCACCCTATGCCTATAGGTTTAACATTAAAGGGAATCAGGAAGTTCACTGACGAACAGCCTTAATATAATTTTTATCAGCGATTCTAAGACTCTAAACTTAATTTGCTGTTTCCAGCTAGTGATTTATATACTTTTTAATTACTTAAATTTTATGTTTTCATACATTTAATTTTTAAGCCATGCATATCAGGGTAATTTCTTTTATAGTTCTTATATGAATATTTTTTTTCTTTCTGTTTTCTTTTTTTACAGAAAATAATCTTACTTTTCTTAGTGTGTATGTGTATATATATATGGTCATACAAAATACAGCAAAAATTTTAATAGATCAGCTGAATTTATTTAATCGATTTAAACATGTAAAATCTTTTAATTTAAATATTTTTAATACAAAATTAGTCATTTAAACAAATATTGTTCGGTGTCAAACTTTATTTAATAACTATAAAGCATTCAGATAAACAAAAAAATATCAATCTTATAACTTCTCATCCTGACACAAAATATGACATACAGTGGCAGACAAAAAAACTGCATCACCTAGAAAAATTAACATTTTGTAATGCTAATGAGTTATTTTGTTCAAATAAATTAATCTTAATTACTGCAAAGCAAGATAAGATATCATTCTACATTTCTATTGGATAATATACCCTTATGAAGTATTTCGTCATCAAATTTTTAAAAATAGTGCGGCAAAAGGAAAAAACAGTCATTTGTCTTGTTCTTTAAGTGGTCAAATGATGGCTTCGTATGTTCAACTGACGCTTGAAAAAATATGTGCAATACTTGTTTTAGTTAAAAGAAGGATATTCGACACGTGTGATCGCTAAAAAAATTGGTTGCAATCAATCGACAGTTTGGAGGATGATTAAATTAGAACGTGAAACTGGTAATGTTGAGAGAAAGGCTGGATCGGGCCGAAAGAGAGTGACCCTAAATTCTAATGATCGATATCTGAAACAGATGCATCTGAGTAATCGTCATGCAAGTACTCCTGACTTAAAACTCTTGAAAGTCTTCCTCTGAGGTAACATGTGGTGTTAATTTAAGCGCAAGAACTATCCAAAGACGACTTGTGGAATGCGGTTTGCATGCATATCGCCCAGAGAAAAAGCCTTTACTTACAAAAAAGATGCAGAAATGACTTTTTTGGGCAAAAGAGCATGTCTCATGGACAAAGGCTCAGTGGGATTCAGTAATGTTTTCGGACGAATCTAAGTTTAACCTACATAGATCAGATGGTAAGCGGTATGTTCAAAGACGTAAAAGTGAAGCTTATCATCCAAGACTGCATATCGCCTACTGTAAAATTCCCAGTCAGCCAAATGGTCTGGGGATGTATATCCAGCAAAGGTGTTGGATGTCTGAAACTTATTACTAGATCTGTGAATGCACCCATTTATACCGAGATTTTAGAGGAGTGTTTAAAACCGGTTATTAAGGATGATTTTAAAGGTGCTAGAAATTGTATTTTTCAACAGGACTCTGCACTCTGCCATACAGCGAAATTGGTAAATCCAATCTAACTTATTTAATTATTTTGTTACCCAATTTACAAGTTTTAATCTCCATAACATTAAGGATATTGGAAAAGTAAGTTTCACCCAGTTTCCTCTCTTTAGGTGACGGCCTGAAAAAATCTGGCATTAAAGTTTTGCAATGGCCTGGGAATAGTCTTGACTAGGGATGAACCAGATATGGATTTTGCCAGATATCGGATATCCGAAGCTCTTTGCCTTCCGGATATCCGGCACATGGTGCTTTTAGTTATGGTGTAGGCTTACTTATTTCTTTATATAATGCCATCTCAGAACAATAAATTACAAACATGTTTCACACATCATTAAAACATTTTAAATATATTGAAAAATAATTTACAAAAACTATATCTCTTTAAATATCTATATATTTAAAACGCTAAGCGATTTCTTTCGACAATCCATGAGAACAAACTACTGCATCAAATTACATCATTCTTTTTTTAAATGAAAGATATTTGGACACAGATTTGTTATTGTGCATTCGTTTGTTCAAAAATTTAATTAATTAGCCGTAATTTTCAATTAAACTTTTACTTCTGCTAATGACGTCATAATCTGATAACACCCACAGTTGCAAGGCATAGAGTTTATTCTCTGAACTCTGTGGTTTGCGAGGATATTAAGAGAAATAATGAATATTAAAAGCACGCGGCTTTTAGGCCAAATTTTTTAATTTGCAAGTTAAGTTTCCGTAAAAATATTTATCCACGTGTTTTAAAAGCGAATAAAAATTCATATTTATTGTGACGTCACGGGAATATTGTCCATTGTGTTTATTTTATCATTATGCATTATAACTTTGTTGATGCCATTTTTTCATTCAAATTAAATGCAAAATATATTTTTATTTGTATGCATGGTGTTTAAGCATTAAAGTAATGGATATAAAGTAAGTGGGAAAAGTTTGCGCCGGTGAAAATCACGTTATGCTTACCTTGAAATTCATTTTAACAATGATAAAACTAAAGAGAAAAATGTATATGATTATGATTGTGTCAACATGACTTAATTTTAACTGATTTTTCCACTCATAATTATAAAGATTAGAATTGGAGCAGTCATTGATTTAAAATAATAAAAATAGAAATTTAAAATTAATAAAAATAGAGTTAGGGTAGAAAAAAATCTTGAAATAATGATTGTATTTTTAGCTAGAATAAACAATGCAAGACTGTAGCACTCACTGTAGAATAATTATACTTTTCGTATCTCGGGGCTGAAAGAATATTTCTTTAATAACACCAGAAGTAAAAGATTGCTGGCATTTTCATAGATTTTATTATTTCTTGACGCAAAACACACACATCACAAAAACTTTCCATGACACGTATATATAAGATTTTACTTTCACATTTCCGGAGAACAAAACACATCACGTTCTATACATAACCATACTTAAAAAAACATACTTCCTTCGGCAAAACCCACATGACAACTGCACGAAAGTATTTCTAGATCACGTGATGCGTGGCGCATTTCGCCGGGAAGAGTAATTTTCGGGAAGGGGTTTTCTGCGTTACATCCTCCCCCTCTGTTTCCGACATACGTCTCGGAGAGGAAACAGGATGTTTTCTGAGTCTCCCTCTTTTTCTCAGAGGTGCAACTGGAGTAGTTTCAGTTTCTTGGAATGGTGTCAAGGCTGAAACATGATAAGATCCAATTCGCTGAGTAGGTAGGATTGTCTAGACTGGCAATGTCATATGTCACCAGTGATTTTTGAGTCAAAACTATATATGGCCCATCCTTCTTAGGCATAAATTTTGCTGTTTTCTGGTTACTTGCCTTGCTCACAGGGTGTAAGGTAACCATACTTTTTCACCAGGTGTAAAATAAACTCTTCTGCGATTTTTATCATAATATTTCTTACGCTGATCTTGTTTTATTTCAACTCGCTCTTTTACTCTCTTTGAGACATCTGCAAGACGTTTAAGATATGGAGTTATTTCAGGAACAAAATTGTCATTTTCAACAACTGCTCTAAAATCGTTCACCACATCATCGATTGTTCTTAGTTCTCGACCAAAATGCAGATAGGCAGCAGTTTGGCCTGTTGTATCAGATTTGGCAGAGTTCATAGCAAATCTAATAAAAGGAAGTTTATCAATCCAGGAATCGTGTTCATCCCCAACAAGGATTGCTATTCGAGGTTTCAAGTCTCTATTTTTCCGTTCGACTGGGTTGGCCTGAGGGTGGTACAAAGGTGTCAATGATTGGTCAATTTCAAGAATGTAACAAACTTGTTGTAGAACAGCGCTCACGAACTGAGGGCCGTTATCGCTTAAGAGTCTTCTTGGGATACCGTAACGAAGGAAAATCTCTTCAATCAGCATAGTTGCACATTCTTGGGCAGTGGCAGTTGTTAAGGCAAACAGTTCTACCCATTTAGTGGCACAATCTTCTACTATAAAAATCCAACGGTGCCCATCTTTACTACGGGGCAATGGTCCAAAAAGATCAATGCTGAGTGTCTCAAACCGTTGAGCATAAGCAGGTGTTCGCAATAAACCAGCTGGTTTCTGATTTGTTGATTTATAACGAGCGCATTCTGAACACTTCTTCACGTATTCAGAAATATATGTTCTCATGTCTGTCCAATAATATCTCTTAGCAATTCTTTGATAAGTGCCTGCTTCACCATAATGTCCGGCTGAGGGGTCGTCATGATGAAGTTTCAAAATGTTTTGTCTTTCTTGTACTGGAATGACCAGTTGCGCTTCCTTGGCGTCTGATTCAGGAGCATACCGGTAAAGTACACCTTGATTCATCAGGAATCCTCTATCAGTCCAATTGGCGAAGTCTTCACTTTTCTGTTCGTCTTCAAAACAATCTATAATCTTTTTAAGATTTTCATCTTGCAACTGAGCTTCTCTGATATCATTTGCACTTCTTGTTGGCATGTCTATGCTGACAAAGTTGCATGTCTCACAGAAAGCAGACTGATGACTACAGACAGGACGTGATAGCATGTCAGCCACAACATTAGATTTTCCAGGTTCATATTCAATTTTCAATAAGAATGATTGTACTTGTAGTGCCCAACGGGCTAATCTCCCCGATGGTGACTTAAGGCTCAGAAGCCATTTTAAAGGTTGGTGGTCCGTAGCTACAACTACTTCTTGACCTTCCACATTAGCCACGAAATTTTCCTAAGGGCCAGACTACAGCTAATGCCTCGCGTTCCGTAGTGGAATAATTTCTTTCAGCACTTGTAAGAAGACGGCTAGCGTATTCTATGGGATGTTCAGAGGTCTTGTCATCACCTTGTAGAAGAACAGCGCCAAGAGCATAGTTACTAGCGTCAGTATGCAGAATAAATGGTTTGGTCCCATCAGCTTGCTTAAGCACAGGAGGTGTTATGAGACATGTTTTAGAGTTTCAAAGGCTGTTTGCTCTTCGTTTCCCCATTTCCAAATAACTTTCTTTTTCGTTAGATTACTAAGAGGCCTTGAGATATCAGCAAAATTTGGTATAAATCTTCTGTACCAAGAACAGGTCTGTAAGAAAGACTGGATCTCTTTCACATTTTTAGGAGGTATCGCTTTAATTGCAGATACTTTGTCTGAATCTACTTCTAGACCATTTGGTGTTATCCAGTGCCCAAGGTACTTGACCTTTTCACAAGAGAAATGACATTTTTCACGCTTGGCATCTAATTTAAGTTCTATGAGTCTCTCGAACACAGCCGTAAGATCTGAGAGATGTTTCTCAAAAGGTGTCTGATAAAACAATGTCGTCTAGGTATGACAAAGCAAGGACATCTTTAAGACCATTTCTAAATTGATCTATCATTCTCTGAAACGTAGCAGGAGCGTTCTTGAGTCCAAAAGGCATTTTTAAAAAACGAAAAGTACCGAAAGGACAGACAAATGCAGTTTTATCTTGATCTGGTGGGTAGACTCTGACTTGGTGATATCCTGAACGAAGATCTAAAGTTGACATATAAGAAGTATGCTTGGCTTCATGTAAAAGGTCGTCCATTCGAGGTAATGGATATTTATCTGCCACTGTAACTGCATTTAATTTTCTGTAATCAATGCATAACCTCATACTACCATCCGGCTTTGGTACGAGAACCACCGGTGAAGCATAAGGTGATTCACATTCTTCTATGATTCCCTGAGCTAGAAGATTATCTATTTCTTTCTTAGCTGGAGTCATCCGATAAGGTGGCACAGCAATAGGAGCATTATCACCTGTATTGATACGATGCTCTACATACGAGGTTGTCTCTCTCCCTGGTTGAAAGCATTTTTCATACATTTTTAGAAGACCATTCAGTTTTTCTCTTTCGTCAGAAGTTAAATTTTTTCCTTCATCTTCACGTAAGGCGTATGGACTGACTTCGACCGCACCAGCTGATGAATTATTTTCTTCAACGTATTCATCTACAAAATGAAACTTTTTCTGAGGTTTATTACTGAAATACCACGTTTTGTTGGCAGTATCTAACACCATGTTAGCATTGTGCAAAAAATCCATGCCTAAAAGCGTTCTATTACCCTTAGCATTTGGTAATACAATGAACTCCGTTTTGAAGACTCGACCTTCAATCTCTACTGGAACTGTAGCAGACAAAGTTTCTCTGGCTACTGTAATTCCGTCAGCCAACGTGACATCATGAGTATGGGGTTTCAGTGCAACACCAGTTTTTAAAAATAGCTCATACATACGTTCTCCCGCAATGGAACGATTTGCTCCCGTATCTGCACAGACTAACACTTTCTTATTGCATATCTTGATAGGCACATTTGGAGCTGAAACTGTTGAAGTATTTAAACTATACAACTTAAGACGATGTGCTTGCACATTTTCTTTTTTAACCGAAGGGGTACAATCTGGGCATTTCTTCTTTATAAATCCCACTTTACCACATCCATAGCAAACAATATCAGATTCTAAGCGTCGATTACCAAACTTATGAGATCTGTCTTCGTTTGGAGGCTTACTCTGCTTCCAATTATTATCTTGACGAGGAAATTCTTTTTTCACTTGGGGTACAACCGGATCTCTTTTTGGGAACATACTTCGTATAATTTCATAGGCATCTAGTTTTTCGGCGAGGTCGACTGGCGAATTTAAATTTTCCCAGTCATCTAACATATGCTGTTTGCATTCAACAGGCACGCGCCTTTTCATTTGATCAGCTATGATCAGATCCTGGAGTGCTTCAAAAGACGTTACAGTTAACTCTTTAAGCCAGTTTTCAAAATAATCTCTAAGTTCGAAGTAATAATCTCGCCAAGAAATTTCTTTTACCTTGCGATGAGCAAAGAACAACTGCCTGAATTTTTCGGCACTAATTTTAAACCGTTTTAGTAGTAAATCCTTAACATGCGAAAAATTTGAAGAGTTTTCTTCCGATTCACGAGCGATAAGCGTAGAAATAGAAGATGGGACAACACTGAGTAAATACAATACCCATAGATGCTCAGGTACCTTCGAGAGCTTTAACTGGCGTTCCAGGAGAACCAAAAATAATGTTACATCATCTGTTTCTGGCCTGAATGTAGGCAACAACCTTTGGACATCTATCTTACTTTCCGCGTGAGATACTATCCCTGTCGCATTACCACCTACCACTCCACCGGAAGTACTTTGGCTCTGAACCTGTAGCTTAAGCTTCTCAAGCTCAAAATTCATCTCAAGCTTTTTAAACTCCATCTCTTCTGCCCTACGCTTCTCTTCTAATTGCAGCTCTTCTGCCCTACGCTTCTCTTCTAATTGCAGCTCTTCTGCCCTACGCTTCTCTTCTAATTCCAGTTTACGCTGTGCTAACTCTGCTTCTTTTTGTTTATCCTCTAATTCCCGCCTACGTTGTTCTTCTTCCCGAGTTGCAATTTGATTCCTGACTAATGAATTCACAAAATCAACATCGAACGAGGGGGAAGATTTGATTTTTTCCCGCAATGTGACAACGGTCATAGTGGTTTGCACATCTAAATTCATTTCTAATGCAACCTGGAACAAATCCTCTTTGCGAGCTCTATTAAGTTCAGACATTTTAAATTTTAGCAAAACAACCAGCCGAAAACCCTATAAATGCCAAAAATTTCGTTTAAACCGTACCCCAAACGTGAGTTTTGCCGTTACAAATCATATAAACTTTTAATAAAACAAAACAGTGAGCTTTAACCATAATATAAACTATTACTACAAAACAGAACAAACATTAAAAATAAACTGGATTTCATAACGCGACACATTCAAAACAACATTTCAAATGAAATAAACTGCAACTGAATAGTTGTCACTTAAGTAATATTCTAAATGAAAATAAAACACATAACTGAATAATTGTCACTTAAATAATATTCTAAATGAAATTAAAACACATAACTGAATAATTAAATTGTTCCTTAAATAATATTCTAAACGAAATCAGAACACATAACGGAATAATTAAATTCTCAACCAATATTATTTTTAAATTACTAAGACAGCTTAATATCGGTTTTGTTCAGTACAATTTAAAAAAAAAAACTTTCTACCTTAAAAAAAATCAAAACAACAAAACTTGCATAACTTACTCATTCAGTTTTAAATTCCACAATAATGCTTCTTTTCTCAATCGAGAACTCAGAATTAAATACTTACGTCCAATATTAAATAAGAACAAATATTTATATTGAAACTGTACTCAGTTATTTTCAAACCAGTAATAAAAGAAAAACAAAAAGTAATAAATTATTTTAAAAGTAATAAAAGAAAAACAAAACATCTTTATGATAACTGCGATAAAATTACGAATACTTTATATTAATTTGACCTGAAAACGATAATATAATAATTTTACTTGAAACTGATATCAGTTTTACCTTTTTTTTTTTTTCTTCTGAATCAATAAAAAATTTCTTTCAACACAGTCACGATAATCATTCAAGAATGAAATCAAAAGTAGGGGAGGGGGGGAAGGATAAATAATGTAAGAACAAAATAATGCACCAAAATAATGTTATGAATAATTAAAATAAAGTTAAGAATAATTCAAATGATGATAAGAATGAGAATAATATTAAGATTAATCAAACTTAAGAATAATTCAAATGATGATCAGAATAAGAATGCATTCTTTGTATCTATTAAAAAAAATTACGGATCCTTTTTTTACCAAGTCACACATGAGTTATACAATTTGTAGAATTCTGTAAACACATATAATGCACAATTTTCTTGGGCGTACACAAAACACTTTTTAGAACTGTGAAACGAATAACATATATCATACGATGCAATGGCGACGATCCTTCGCGCCATTTCTTGATTGTAGCTTATGAAATCAGAAGAAGCTCTGAAAGCTTCCTTCTTTATTTTAAAACTAAATCACTGCGGATTTATAGTTGTAAAAACATAGCACTTTGCATTTTTTACTGCGGATTCGTGCCTGAGTTGGGGAGCCAATTTTTGTAGCACTCACTGTAGAATAATTATACAGTCAAACCCCGATTTAGTGCCATCTCGAAATAGCGCCAATTCCGTTTAACCGCCAATTGCGTCTATGAACAAATCTGCCAAATAGGAACTTCAATGTAATGTATCCGTTAAAGCGCCAACTCGATATACCGCCAAAAAAAAATGTCTAGAAATTACTGTATTTTCTTTGCATATCTTTCTTTTTTAAATTTTTTGTTAGAATTTCAAAGGACACTTCCTTTTCATGTGTCTAGATGTTTTCAAGCTCAATTCAAACTTTATTGAATAGCAAAGAATTTATATTGTTCTCAACACCTGCCAAAATGCACCTGCTACCCATTCTACTTGTCATTGGGAGAAGAAAAATAACGCGCACTGAGTGCCGAGCAAGTAAAACTTCTGATTCAGACTTGCGAGTCACGTGATCCGATCCGCTTCTGGAGCAGGGAGAAAACAAGGCATGGCACGCCATTGGCTGAAAGGGTCTCTCCTCTCTCAGGTGAGAACAATGTAAAAAATAACTTCTCCCTGTACTTTATGTCGATTTCTTAGAAAGAAAACGGTGTGCAGTGCAAAATCTCTCATTCAAAATTTTGGTCGGACGTTGATTGAAACATCGAAGAATTCACCAGCTAAATCTGTAAAATATCATTCTGTCTCTTTATTTTAACTCATTATGGCGAAAAGAGCAGTTTTATCAATTTCAGAAAAGCGGGAAATTTGTGAATATAAAGAAAGAAATGTGAATGTATCGCAGCAACACATCTCCAATCATTTTTCTACACTCTGGAAAAAGCCTGTTAGCAGGCGCTGCATTGGAGACATTTTGATGAATACAGAAAAATGGATTAACACCAACGAACTGCAATCATCTGTAAAAAGACTGAAAACAGTGAAACATGAAGACTTAGAGGATGCCCTTTGCACATGGATACAACAAATGAGTGCTAAAAATGCCACTATCAACGGAGATGTCATCAGAGAGCAGGCAAAAGTTCTTGGCCAGCAAATGAATATTACAGATTTCGAATACAGTAGTGGCTGGTTGAACAGATTTAAAAAGCGACGAGGATTCTCTCAGTACATACGAAGTGGTGAAACTGCAGGTGTTGATGAAGATATTGTGTCAAATGGTCGCAAAAAACAGAGTGCGCTGATTTTAGAATATAAACAAGAGGACGTTTACAATATGGATGAAAGTGGCCTTTTTTACCGCTTGCAGCCAGATAAAACAATTTCGAGTGGGCCTGCTAAAGGATTAAAAAAAAAAAAAAAGATCGTGTGTCTTTTGTGTTCTGTACGAATAGTGATGGATCTGATAAAAGAACTATGACAGTGATTGGAAAATCAGCTAAGCCACGATGTTTTAAAAATTTTAATCCTGCTCTTTATGTAGATTATGAGAATAATAACAAAGCGTGGATGACTTCAGCATTATTTCAAAAATGGTTAGCGAATTTCAACATAGAAATGAAAAGAAGCAAACGCCATATTTTAATGATTTTGGATAATGCCCCTTGTCACAAAGCATATCCAATGAGTAATATCCGCATTGAATTTTTACCTCCTGACTGTACTGGATTTTTGCAACCTTTGGATGCTGGTATAATAAACTCATTCAAAGCTCATTATCGAAAGTATCACGTCCGCCATATCATTGAAAAAATCAGTAAAGATGATTTTTCTCCAATCCTTTTACATGATGCTATTCGCATGATAAAAAAAGCATGGGATGAAATTTCATCAGAAACTATTGTTAACTGCTGGAAACATACTGGATTGATTAAACTTGAAGGATCTACTAAAAAACAAAACAGTACAGCACTTCAGGAACTACAAGACGAAATACACAAATTAACAGAAATTGAGCATCCTCTATCGGCAATTGAGTACATTAATATAGACAAAAGTGTTTCAACATTTGAAGATTTGACAATCGAAGAAATTGTTGCCAATCAAAATGAAAATTCATCTGACAGCGAAGCTGAAGAAGCTGAAACGCCGCATGTTACACCTGATGAAGTTAAAAATTGCATTGGGAAAATAAGAATTTTCTTAGAAAAACATGCAACTGATAAAAAAATGATGAACAATCTTTTAGTTGTAGAAAAAGATATTGAAAAAATCAATATTGAAAGGAAAACTCAAACTAGCATATTAAAATATTTTCCTGTAAAAGATAATTAAAGTAAAATAATTCAGTGTGATATTTAATGTATGTGTGTGTCTGTTATGTGCATAATTATCTACTTTATCTAAAATTGACTATATAAAGAGGTAAGTGCATGTTAATTTCATACATTAATTGGATAATTTTGAATCATGTAGCATTAATTATATTATGTATATTAATTATATTATATTAATTTATACTATTATAATATACTATATACCATTGGATAATTTAATAAAAAGGCATTACTGATATTTATTTTTATAATAATAATAATATTAGTATAATAGTATGAAAATTAATTTTTATTGTATTTTAATTCGATATACCGCCAAACTCGTTATAGCGCCAAAAATTTCTTGAACGGATAATGGCGGTATAACGAGGTTTGACTGTACTTTTCGTATCTCGGGGCTGAAAGAATATTTCTTTAATAACACCAGAAGTAAAAGATTGCTGGCATTTTCATAGATTTTATTATTTCTTGACGCAAAACACACACATCACAAAAACTTTACATGACACGTATATATAAGATTTTACTTTCACATTTCCGGAGAACAAAACACATCACGTTCTATACATAACCAAACTTAAAAAAACATACTTCCTTCGGCAAAACCCACATGACAACTGCATGAAAGTATTTCTAGATCACGTGATATGTGGCACATTTCGCCGGGAAGAGTCTAATTTTCGGGAAGGGGTTTTCTGCGTTACAAGACTAATATTTCATAAGAATTATTTTGGTAGGTTTATTCTAAGTTCATTTAACAGTTCCTTATTATCACAAAGTCCTATTTCTTTCACTGTGAATTTCTCTTTCGATGTCAAAAAATAGTTTTCGACTTTTGGACGCCAGCCAAAATACAGTGGCAATTTTTAGAAATGTACAACGGTTGTGACAACAAATGGCGGTATCGCTTTAGCTTTCATCGCGGTTACATCACTTCTAAATACTACAAATTTCTATTTTTTACTACATTTTACAATTTCAATTCTTACATCATCAATTAGAAAAAAAATTAGCTTTCGATTGAAATTTATTTGAAAACTGCCGCTTAATTTAACGACTTTTTAAATAATTTTCAAGCATGAAGAGTTTTTCAATTCTATCTTATGAATGACCACCAGTTTGCTTCAGTAATGTAAAATAGCCCTTGGGAAAGTTGCCACAATTGAAAATATAATTTCCAAACCATCATAAAAAGTGAATAATAATAAAAATAATGATAAAAAGAGTGATAAATCATAAGATCAGATTATCCATAAGATAGAGCATTTTAACGCTAAACAAAAATCTGTCAAAAAAAAAAAAAAAAAAAAAAAAAAAAACTATTTTTAGTTTATGAATAGCATAAAATTGATATGTTGAATTCGTTGATGTATATGTTCCATCAGATATCAGAATATGCTAGGAATTGTATTTTTATATTTTATTACATTTGCCAACTGTATAAGAGGGAAAATATCCCTGACTCTGATGGAAAAAGGATAATCATCCTGATTATGTAAAGGAACCGAAGAAAAAATACAAATAAATTACACTTGAAAACATTAAAAATCTCCCTCATCGGCCGATTAATTTATTACTGTAAAAAAATTACATAAAAACCGATTAGCTTAAAATAATGGATGTGTTTTAAAAGATATGGATTTGAAACGAACAATGATTAAAGAGGACATTTTAAAACTTTTAATTTAAACATTTTAAAACTTTTTTAACATCTAATTTCCATGGTGCTTTTGGGCAAATGCAATGCACATGGGAGCTCATTCAGTTGCATTATCACAGGTGTGGGGGAGGGAGATGTGTGCTTTATTTACTATGTTCTTTTATTTACTGAATATGAGATGACCGTAGGAATATACTATTTGTATATACTTCATAGGTCCATGAAATATTTTTCTTGCCGTGGGGAGTATGGCGGTTTTGTCAAACTGATTTGCATTACACAGTTGTTTACAGATTGTTTGTTTGGAGTTTGCATCGGAAATAGTACTGTATTTGACTGGGGAAAAAACTTAAAATAAAATATTTGAAAGACTATTATTTAAAAAGGGGTGCGTATGAAACAAAGAAGCTTATTTTACTGATATTGTTATAGTATTTTTTCCGTCAAATTCTGACGGGTTCCATCTAGTATGTATATTAATAATGTTGCATAAGAAATGTAATTTAAACATTAAAATATTCTGTTTATTTGTACAATGCTGTCAGAAGTAAACAAATTTTAACCATAACACATTAATATACCTATAATTGTAGAGTATTTTCATAAATAAATACATACTTTTTTTTAAATTTAAGCATAAAATATCTACTAACATGGTTGAAGAGTTATTTTCTTCAAATATAGGTTTAGTTGATGCTTTTTTTCTGTTTTAATTATTTAATACTGTTTTATTTTAAGTTAAATTACTTTTAGAGATTTATAAGTAAAAAGAAAATTATTTTTAATTTTAAATATTTATAATGAAGTTATATTTTCCTTGTAGTTTTATACAGGTATAAACAGAATTTCAAGTTATGCATTAAAATTCTTTTATTGAAAACTAGCTGACCCACCCGGCGTTGCCTGGCCCATGATAATAACCTTAAACAGAACTCAAGTTTGAATGATTTTTTTTTTTTAAAGAAGCTGCACCAAGGGCCCCAAGAAGGAGATTAATATTCAAAATTGGTTGTAGCTGAAGTCAGAGAAATTTTTTTGTGCTTCAAGGCACAAAAGTCAAGGGCCCCAGACCGGGAAGCAGGGTCATTAAGTGGAATGTAGAAATGAGGGAATAACTAAATAAAGATAAAGCCCCCAAAGTGAAGAAGATCTGATTAAAAAGGGGCACGTTATTAGCAATTTAGAGATAAAAACTTCAAGGGGCCTTGTACTGGGCCCCAGGGTCTTAACTGGAATGGAGAAATGAGGGAATAAACAAATGGAGAAATGGGCTCTAAAAATAAAGGAGATTGGATAAACAAGGGGCAACTTATTAACAATTTACGGCACAAAAACTTAAAGGGTGCCTGGGTCTTGTCCATGGGTGCAAGAAGTCCATCCAAGCCAAGACTGAAAATGTTTAAGAGTATTACGAATAACCAAATGGAAATGGACTAGAAGATTTCTGTGTCTTGTATTATGGCTAAAAATCCATCTCTTACAATAAAAGAGAGTAATAAAAAATTCTTGATAGTAAAATTGCTATTATTTAGGTATAAAAATTAGAATTTACTATTAATCAAAAATCTCTCCAGGACTGAAATCAGTCCTGAGACTGAAGTCTTGCACCCATGGTCTTTGTCTGAGAAATTTTTTTGTTGTTCATGTAGTAGTTGGAAGTCTTAAGAAGTTGTTAGAAAAACAAGTTGGAAATTGTACGTCAAACATGACAAATTACCTGTGTTCATACTATAACTAGTTTCAGAGAAATTAAATTATACCCTGTTTTATTATGATATGATTAATTTCCATAATAAAATAAGTGCATTTTAAGTTGGCAACATTTTATCTTTTGTTGATATTTACTGAAAATTCCAATGGGAAACTTAAGCCTAGCTTTGAAAATTTCAGAACTTGAAATCCATATTTACACTCTTTTTCCATTTAATATCTATTTCTCCGGAAACATCTATCCAAAAAACTGTTGGTAGATTATATAATTGCTAAAATTAAACAATTTTAGCATAAAAATTCGGTTTTTAAATTCAGTAAAAAAGAAATATGACTCCATCTTAAATATGATGTAATCACCATGGCAACCTAGAAACATTACCTATCATGGAATACCATAGAATTAATTACGTATGATAGGATTTAATAGAATGAAGAATGTGACTATAACTTGGTCATATATATGACTAAACGTCATACATATCAGATAACTTGGTGATACATCTCAGTCACTTGATGATGATCCTTGGAAGCTGCTATAACAAAGTACCGATTTATAAAAAATTCAAATTACTTACTAAATATTTTTATTAATATCTTTCTAAGTTTTGATTCAATTTTCATAAAACTTAAAATGACTTAAAGTTCTGCATTGATTATATATATATATTAAATTTCAAACCATTCGGTTGGGTAGTTTTTGCGATGTTATATGCGGACAGACCAGCAAATAAATATAGGTGCTACGTATTTATATAATTATGAACACACCTAAACAGCTAGTGAATCGTATGAATTTTAAGGGAGCTATTGTAGAGGAACGAAAAGGAACTAACTGATAGTTTTAAGCAGTGTCGCGAGAAGAAAACATCTTAAAAATTTCCTAGTATTTAGCACTTTAGGTCTTCAATTAGTCAAAATTAAGCATAAGGTATATGATTAGAATAAAATTTTTAAGAAATGCTTCAAAAATTGGGCCCTAGGAACCAATAAAATTATTAGGGTAGTGGCCTAGAGAGAAGTGTCCTAGACTCACCTTTAAAGTTACAGTACATAATCGCGTATAAGCCAACCTAAGAAATCAAGATGAAAACATGTTTAATTCAGAATGGTTTTCTATGCCTTATTTCACCTCATTTAATTCTAAATAATTTAAAGCGCGAAGAAAACTATTGCAAAATATTGGTATTAAACCTGTTTTCATCACGAATTTAGAGGTTGGCTTATACGCGAGTATATACAGTATGCATTGAGAGGGTAACACAATTAGGGGGAGGGGGGTAAAAGCGCATGGCACAAAATAAGTTCAAGGGGCTCCGGGTTCTAACTGGAATGTAGAAATATGGGAGAATAACTAAATGAGAAAAGGCCCCCAAAACAAAAAAGATCAAATTCAAATGAGGCAAGTTATTAACAATTTAGGGAACAAAAAAAAATCTATGGGGCCCCCCATACCGGGCTCCAGCAGGCCAGGGTCTTAACTAGAATGTAGAAATGGGGGAATAACGAAATGGAGAAAGGATCCCAAAAACGAAAAAGATCGGATAAAAAGGGGGCAAGTTATTAAAAATTAAAGGCACAAAAACGTAATGGGACCCAAGGTCACAAAAAAATAAGTCTGATCCTCAGGTGCATCAGGATCTGCCATAGACTATCCTCACCCAAATTTTCAAACTCCTATGTGCGGTAGATTTTGGTAGCAGTCACACACACACAGAGCAAAACTTTCTTTTATTAGTAGATAATAAGTATAAAGTTTTTTTTTAACATACAAGTTAAAAAACAAAAATAAGTATGTTTAATTGTTTATCTTAAAAGTAAAAAAGAAAATTAATAAAATCATACTTTAATAAACAACTTCATATTTTATTTTACAATCTGACAGTAAAGGAACAATTTTCTAAAAGATGTAAACTTAAATTCTTAAATTTATTATAAAGAGTTCAAATATCTCTGTAGTAGGAAAGCTGACTATTCTTTAAACTTTTGAGCGTTAGAACCTTTTACTCATGGATAAGGAACTTACTATTATACTTCATATTTTGCATTACACACAAAAGGTCACTTTTATCAAGGATGTTTGAATACAATTTGCCATCATGTCCTATGGATATTGATAGAACTTATGTAGTAGAGAACCGGATATCTGGTAGAGAAGTCTGATATCCGGTGATTGTGATTCGGATACCCGATGATATTTCTGATATTGAAAAATCAGCCGGATATCCATTGCATCCCTAGTCTTGACCTGAATCCCATTGAAAATTGTTGGCATATAATGGGTACAAAAATTGTTGCTCAGAAGCCTGCTACTAAAATAAAACTGCTGGAAAGCATTATTAGGGTCTGGTTGCATGAAATTGGTCAGAATTACATTCAGAATTTGATATATTCTATGCCAGACCACTGCAAGGCTGTCATCACAGCTCTTGGAGGATCTACTAAATACTGAAGTGATCCTTATGCATGTATACACATCTAAGTATATATAATATGACTGCAGTTATTTAAAATTTACATTAACTACAGAATTTGTGCATCTATTACTTCATTCCAAGTTTTTTTAAATATTGCATTTTTCACTTTTTTCGTTTTTTCCCCAAATAATTATGCGTAAATAATTTATAAATCCCAATAAAATTCAATTTAGATTAATCCTACAACTGTATTTTATCGTAAAAATATCATCCTTCCACAATACCTGTATTTGAAAAACATTTGCAGCGTTTTCCACTTTTTCGCAGGTAATGCAGTTTTTTGTCCGCCACTGTAGAACTGAATTATCTTATTGTCAATAATATTACAGAAATAATTCTGTCTGGAGTGGGATTTGAACACACACTTCCGAGAACCACAACTTAAACTTGGTGCCTTACACTATTCAGCTACTCTGACCTCGTTCAGCTTTACTCTGGTTTTAATTTTATGCATCTGCAGATCTGTCCCACATAGGTCTTAAAATTTACCGGTGTTTTAATATATAAGATGATTGTATTGTGTCCTGATAGATTTTAGAAACAATCTTTTGGGAGGATTGTATGATCAGATACTTTGTTATTTTTCTTAATACGGTAGAACCTCGATTATCCGAAAATCAGCTGAACCGAAACACCTTAAAACTTTTTTTTTTTTAAGAAAATTAATTTTTATACAAGTATGTTGTTTATGAAATAGAGAGTCAACTTACATATATGGACATTGCGTAAATGCAAGCATTTTATTGTATATAGACACATACAACACTTCATTTTTTTTACAAAATAAGCTGCATTTTGTTTAACAACTTTTCAATGCTGTCTTATCACACTACCTTTTAAACAACAAAACCTCTGATGCTGTTGTTGCATCTTCTCGCACTTCAATATATTGAAGTACCATTATCAACTCTTTTCAACACGTTGATTACGGGTTTGGACTGGCGACTATTTTTATATTCACTCGTACCACAATTTACAAAAGAACCTCTATGTGGTAGATTTCTCTTGAAATCATCTTGGTATAAGTGTATGGCAGGTAATGGTATTGAAAAAATGGTGAGAATAGAATAAATAAGTCTTTGGGACGACATATGTCCCAACCCTGTAATCAAAAGGTTAAAGTATTACTCATCATAAAGTTTGAAGGAAATTAAAACATGTATAAATAGGAAGGGGATATCGCATAGAATATGGACTCTTGCTATTACTGCATCTAAGAAGAGTTCTAGCTTCATTTACACACACGAACACATTACCTGACTCTGTGGGAGTGAGAAGGGCGAGTAGTGCCATCTGGTAGCATACAAGAAGCCTCCCGGTTATCCGAAAATCCTTTGGTCCCATGCTTTTCAGATAACCGGGGTTTTACTGTAGATATAAACAGATCAGGACATCTCTTAAAAAAAGATTCATCACAAGAAACTTACTCAGAATATCCTTTCCATTTTAAAAAATATTCGACCTTTCCGTATTTGATCCTCTTATCGATAATTCGTTCCACAATATATTCTTCTTCCTCTTCTTCTTCTGGCTCTTCTTCCATTTCCTTCTTTTTCTTGGAACCCATTTCTAGGCAACCAAAAAAAAATTAAGATCTGTCAAAACTTTTGAATCAGATTAGAACTAAAATTAAATCTTGCAACATAATAGCATAAAATTGAAAACTGTAAGCACAGCTATTTGCCCAAAATTTCTGTGAAAATCTAAATCTTACTCATTTGTATGCATGCATGAAAAAAAAAAAATAAATCTCAAAGTGAATAAGCTTATTTTATAAATTTATTAATAAGTTGGTTACAATGGATTAAATATGATAAAAAAGATCCAATAAATCCATTGATAGAAGATAGCTAATAAATAAAAAGTAATTTATTCTAAGTAAAAAGGAGAAAAAAAACTTGTTAATATTACATCTTCAAGTAAAATACTCATCAACCAGCTTATAAAGGTATTAATTTTATTACCAAGTAATACTACAGTTCATACCAGTAAATGAAAGGAAAAATGGTTTACTTAATTTAATTCTTTGAAATTTTGTTTAAACAGCTGTTGTTTGTTCCTCTATATTTTAATTCTGCCCTGCAATTTAGCATTTTTTGTATTTAGAAGTCAATAAATTACACAGAGAGTTCCACTTCAAGGCCAATGAACTTATCTTTACTGACCTTTTACCCTGACACTATCTATTTGAACAACAAAAAATCCCTGCATGTCATCAATGATTCCACTTGTGTTGGCCATAAATCCTGTAACAAATTCTGTGTCAACATGTAGCAAACCACAATTTATCATTAGAAATAATTTTGATGGTAAGGCTCTTAGCGATGATTTGGTTATATATCAGACTCCCATTTTCAAAGTTCTTTTTCTTGTATTTTCAAAATTTCTTTTATAAAAAAATTTATGCATATTAAGATATAACTGAAAGTTGAATGTTTCTTTTACCATATTTTATTAATTTATCAAATTAAGCTTATATGAAAGAAGTAGTTCAGAGCATTATATTGCTTAAATGTTAAACTAGTTGCACAAAAAACGGCCTAAAATTATGAGAAAGGTATGAATTTTAGCTAATTGCTTTTTGTTTGCTAAGCCCATCAGTATTTAACTATTTCACCCCACACAGGTTTTATTGGTTTAAAATATTATTTTTACATTGTCTTGTGATAAAAATTGCAGAAAGTTAATCTTGAATAAGGGTTTTATGCTATACGATAGATGAATAAGCTGAAAACTAACTTATTATTTACTTTAAATCCAAAATTCTTTTCATCATTACAACCGAGCTATTTATCTATATATTTTTAAATGGCCTCCAGGCATAATAATGCAGCAACAAACATTTCATTTTTGATGCAAAATGATGGCTGACACCTAAAATATACTAGTCTGACAAAACACTTGAAATAAAATAATTACAGTGAATTCTCGTTGGGTGTGGTTTTAGCAAGGGAAGCCATTTTTTTACACATTAAATTATGTAAACATTTGAATGGTATAAAAATAATCCCTTGCATTGAATTACTAATTTCATTCAGTTTTTTTAAAAGAATTAAATAGGTTAGAACTTTATGCTATAAAAAAAAAAGAAACAATGTTATTTTAATTTAGTATTTTTAGTTTAAAAAAATGCATATTAATGGGAATATTGTTAATATATAAGAAGACTACTCTTGTCTCTACCCCCCCCCCTCCCTCCCCCTGACCAAAAAAAAAGATTTTCATGCACCTGCCTTTCCATTCATCATCCACAAACCTGTTTCCCACCTGCTCTCCATGAGCTAAGCAAGTGTGGATCCTCCCTCACTACACAGGTGGCCAATTACCAATCAGGAATCAGCACAACAGCAGGTGTACAAAATTCCTGTTTTCAGTTCTCACCTTATCAGTTTTACAGTTAATCTGAGATGTAACTTTAGCCATTTTGTTTTTGATAGCTTAGATTAAGCTTGGCTACAGAAAATAAAGAAATAACAATTGCAAGAAATAATGAATAAAGGAGGAAGAAGACAAGATCCAATTTGGGAGTCATTTTATAAGTTATCTGTAGATGGAAAAACTGTTGCTAAGTGCAGTGGTGACCATCCCCCCCAACCCCAATGACGCAAATTCCCCCCCCCCCAAATCTTCATACATTAACATCGACCCCCCCCCCCTAAACAGAACATCAATTGTAAAATATATTCTACTGATAGTTTAATACTGGTATTCTTACGTACTATCACACAAACATGAAATAAAAGTTTTAACAGCGTAATAAATAATGAAGATATATATTTTATTATCAGCAATCTAATTGTTTTCACATTTATAAGTCCTGACTGACAAGCCCGTGTTAATACGTTCACTAAGTTCCAGTTTTCACTGCAGAAAAAGCATTATTTCAATTAATATAATTCTTAAGATATAATGCAATACTAATGACTGAAGTAATGATTAATACTCTTAATGATTACATTCATATACGCAATAATTTTTTTTTATGTTAGAAAATGTAATGGTTTTTTTTTTAGCATTTAATATAAAATACAGAGAAAACAACATTACAATTTTGCTTATTTGCTCGTTAGCTGGAGGGTATGAAAATTTAAATTCGTCCCAACATCAGTGCTTGTGCCTTGCTTTCCGCAGGACATGAGGATCACTCTTGCAAGGCAGTACTTGTTTCTCAAGATCAGTATGATAGCTTGATATATTACACTTAATGGTTCATTTTTAAATAATTTAATAACGAATATATACAATATAAACTTTAAAAAAAAATTTATCAAAAATTTTCATTTACACATATTATAAAATATATAAAATATGTCCCTTCTAAGCATTGACTAATAGATGATTTCTGAACCGTTAGTTTTTGATAAACAGTTTCAATTTCAAAAATATTAAAAATTAGCTGAAAAATATTTTAAATTATACGCCGTTTGGGTCAAAAAATGCATTTTGAAGACGTTACAAAATTCAACCTTTTTTTTTCGTCCCTTTGTCCTATAAGTTATATTTAGCGAAACAGTCCTCATGCTCTGACATGCGGGGGAAAAATCAAAATCTCGGACCAAAAGTTACAGAGTTTCAAATTTGGAAAAAATTGGAACACAGCCCCTGAAATAATGTACGATTTCAATATAACCGCACATCACTTCGGGCACCATGTTAAAAGCGAAAAATTTCCAAATTTTAAATTCGTATAACACGGTGAGTTTTGGTCATAGAAAAATGATTTTTTTCATTTGATATCTCAGAGCTTCAGGATTGTTTTATCAAATATAACTTTAAGGACCTGTAGGCTGTATAAGAAGTTATTTTTTATAACTTATTCATCATAATTGCATTTTTTTATCCAAATTGTGTCCAACATAATTATTTAGCTAATTTTAAATACTTTTGCAATTGGAACTATATGCCTAAGACTAACGATTAAGAAATTATTCATTGGTCGACGTTTGAAAAAAACATACTGTATGTTAACAAATATAGAAAACATTCTGGAAAAATGGAAAGGGAGAACAATTCTATAAAACAAATTTGATAACCGTTTGAAAACAAGTAGAAGTAAATTAAAATAATAAGGAACTTCATTTTTTTTTTCTTTCCGCAAACTATGTGGTTTAACATATGAAAACCATATTTTTCATTATTTTGCGTAAAAGAATACACCAATCCGAAATACATTACTATGTTGGAAAAAGTATTTTCAGAAATGCGAGCAACAAGTTTAAAAAATGCAATTTTTAAGCCACTGAAGTTGTCATGAAAAATTATTAAACTCTTGATTAAACTTTTTTTCACCTCTCTTTGAGAGAGAAGACTAGATGTTTTTAGAATTATCTGACAAATTTTAAAGCATTTTTTTTTCACATATTTGGTTGCATGAATGCAAAACTAAGTTACAATATTATGCCTAAATATGAATTATGCTTTATAAATTTTTAAATATGAAAAGAATTGTTTTAGAGATTCTAAGAAGACTTTTTTTAAAGAAAAAACCTCGTCTCAAGTCAGTCTGAAAAAAAAAAATCCCATAAAACAGGAAATTTAAACAAATTTAAATTTGAAATAAATTTTAATAAATTCTAGAATTAAGAAAAAAAATCTGATTGATATTTGTTTCATCTCGATCAAATATAAAAAAGCCAAAAGATAACAACGTCAAAAAAATATTGTTAATATAACCAGAAATTAAAAAAGAATGATACATTAGAATTCAAATTATCAACAAACAGAACTTAAATATCTAGGATAATATTTTTTGGAAACTTATGAGTTGAAGTAAAAAATCAAAATGTTAAATTTTCATTTAGACTAAGTTTTTAAATTTTTGTCATTTTTTTCTGACTGCTGTAGTTGTGGCAAAAGAATTCTGCTTAAAAGCAGAAATTTTTTATTTGTTGCTATCCTGTAGTAAACACCAATAACTTTTATATAATTTAAATTATCTACTAAAAGTCAAATATTTTAATAAATAAAGCTACTTTTTTTATGAAAATAAATATTTACTTACAAGTACTTAAAAGAAAATCTTTTAAATTATTACAAAATAAATCTTAAATACAAAGATTGCATATCGTTTTAAGAAGACTAAAATATTAAAGACAAGTTGTTTTTATCAAAGGTGTATGTACATTTGCATGTACATACGCCCTTGTTTAAGATTAAATATTAATGCTTAAGATTTCCCAATCTTATTTTTTATGCTACCTAGTTATACAGTTTAATCTCCCCCTCCCCCCCCCAAAAAAAAGAAAATCTCTAAATCACCCCCCTCCCCCTAAAATAAACTGTGGATTGAAGCGTTTATTTCTGTACAAATTGTTGCCTTATACTGCTTTAACAACATACTCTTACAAGTACCGATTCTTATAAAATGGCAGACACTGTACCATTAAAATATAGTTCTAAATCTATTGTAAGCTATTGTGTATATGTTTTTCTTTCACACTATAATTTTTCAGTCTTATTACCTATAGGTAAGGAGGGGGAGAAGGATTAACTACTATAGTAGTTAATTCTCCTCCCCTCCTAAAAAAAAAATTAATTTTCTTAAAATTCTTCCCTTCCCCCTAAAATAATGGCTGGAAGTCTTTTTCTCTGTACAGGTTGTTTACCTTATATTGTTTTAATGACATACAATACTACTCTTCTAACATCGCTAAAATATACTGTACTTAAATTGTAGCTTTCTGAAATGGGTCAAGTAATTTATTTTAGCGTTGTCTCTTCCTCTGAAATGCATTTTGTTGTTCTCTCTTATCCCACCCATCAAGAATGTATTTTGGCCTTCGGACCGTACGATATGACCCTGTCAAACAAGACAATAATTTACTTAAGACGCTTCTGGAAAGCTATTCCTATCACATCTTGTGGTCCTAATTGCTTTTCAGCATGTGTTAAACATTTTCCCACATGTACTCCAAGTTTTTTTTTTTTTTTTTTTTTTTTTTTAAATTATTTTTGCACCTTCAAAGATAGCAAGATGCAGAATGGGTTTTTATTGTCCTTATCTAGAATTTAAAGAATGAAAAAAAAACTGTAAATTTTCTGGAAATTGAATGTTGAAAAAAAGTTTAAAGTTATATTAAAAAAATCTAGAATTTTTTTATTAGTGAAAAAAAGAAAAAAAAAAAGGAAATATTAAGAATTTAAAAATCCCCCCAAAATGTACTTATTTTTCTCTAAATTCCCTCCCAAAAATAAATTTCATGACGCACTTTGCGTCACCAAACCCCTCTCTGCGCACCCCTGGCTAAGTGTAAAAAATGTGGAAACATTCAGAGCAATAAAGCAGCCAGAATGAGGACACATGTTTCAAGCTGTGTAAAAATTGTTACAAATGAATGTGGAAGCATCCTCTTCATGTGAAAAACAAGCAGATTTAAACCAGAATAACAGTGATACAGTGATTGATGAAGAGGTAGACAAGTCGCAGCCACTTTTTAAAAAGGCAAGATATTTAGAAGAGAAGGTAGTATAAACAAATTTGTGTCAAAAACTTCAGATCAAGATAAAAGGAAGATTGATCTAATTGTTGCAAAATTCTTTTATGCTTGCAACATATCATTTAATGTTGTGGAAAGTGATGCATTTAAAAACTTAATCCACATCTTGAGACCAAGCTACAAACCGCCTTCACGCAAAGAATTGACAGGTAATCTTTTAGATTCTGTTCACAGTCAAATGGAAGAATCTGTACATGAAAGTTTGAAAGGCAGAGAAGGTACACTTGTTATCGACGGATGGAGTGACATCCACAATGAACACATAACTGCTTCATGTGTTCAAGGTTGATGGAAAATCATATATATTGTAGTCGTAGAGGATACAGGTGCCACCAAAAAGACTGCAGAATTCCTGTCAAAAAAATGCAGTGATATTATTCAGACTGTTGGAAAAAAGTATGATTGCCAAATAAAAAGCATAGTAACTGACAATGCTAAAAATATGGAAAAAATGAAACGGGAGCTGGAACTAAAGTATGAAAGTGAAAATTCATGTCTGATATATGGTTGTGCAGCTCATTCGTTAAACCTCCTTGGGGAAGACATTACTCTCCTACTATCATTAAGCATGTAGTGGAGGTTCATAAATATTTTCGAAACCACCACGCTCCTTCAGCATGGCTGAAAGAATGCAGTGAATATGTTTCACCTCAGTTACCAGGAAGTACTAGGTGGAATAGTTAGTTGACTTGCCTAGAAACTTTTGAACGAAATCATAATTCATATATAAAGTATCAAATGACCAATTACAAGAAATGAACCAAAATATCATTGCTCGCATACGTGATTTTAATCTTTTGCAACAAGATCTCATTAAGCAACTAAAACCAGTCTCAACAGCTTTAGATATCTTGCAGGCTGATTCAACAACAATAGCAGGTGCTTGCCACTTATGGTGCAATTTGCTGAAAGATAATTTGAAACCCCATTTTGTAAAAGTTAAAAAAAGGTTTGAAAAAGCAATTTTGCCCTGGCATCTTCTTGCCTATTTGTTACACCCAAAATAGATAAGGATGAGCACCTTAGTTACGAAAAGAACAGGCCAGAGAATGGCTACAAAAAATAAATCCATCTTTCCTATCATAAGCCGTGAACTTTGAACTAAAAGAAAAACCTTTCCAAAGTACATTGTTTTCAGAACAAGTAATTATGACAATTGATGCCAATAAGTGGTAGAGAAGTGTCGCAAAGTCATGTGAAAATTCCAAAGAATTTTGTGGGTTAATAGCACACCTGCAAGCATGCCCAGCCAGTAGTGCTGCAATCGAGAGAATATTTTCCAACTTCTCTTTTGTCCACTCAAAAATTCGAAATAGGTTGACAATAAGTAATGTTTCCAAATTTGTTTTTTTGTTATGGAATGCTGAAAAAAGAATTATTTTGTAATGATGATGATGAAAGTGCCGCTAAATGTTGAATGTGTAATTTTTTATGTTATTGTTATTAAAATATTTAATTTTTTAAAAGAAATTTAAGATTTCACTAATTTGAACACAATATATTAATACATCTACTTACTACTATTGCTTATATTTTGCATCTCTGAATTATTGCATTCTGCTGATTGATAGGTTGATACATCTTATTTTAAAACTAGAAGTGTTTATAATTTCTGTAGATTTCGCAATATTGTTAAATTATTGCAGCATAAAAATCAGACTAATAATGGCTTTTTTTCAATTAAAGATTTTTTTTATGATGAAATTAATAATTTCTCAGTTACTAAGATGAGCATATTAAGTTATCACAATGCATTGTACTACTATTCTGTGATTGTTAATTTAAGATAAGAAAAAGAAATGAAACGTGCATTTATATGTAAAAAATCAGTTTTTGCCATTTTTGCTGGCAAAAACCTATTTTTGCCAGGACGGTTTTTACTGCGGTTTTTTCCACCTGCGGCAAAAACTTGCCAACCCTGTATCTCAGTATAATATATTTGGCTCTGGCTTCATTTGTGAATCAAGGATTAATCAGAATATGAAAAGAGGGCAATTGTAAAGGAATCCCTTTCAATAAATAAAATAATTTCATATAAAAATCAAAGTCTGCCCTATTTTAAATGTTTCAAATCCTGATTAATCAATGATTTTTAAACATGTAATATTACTATACAAGTAATCCCCGTAGTAAGCACACGACAAAAGTTGAAAGTAAACTAAACGGAGCTGTTGCCCATCCCCGTACTAAACATGCAACAAAGTTGAAAATAAACTAAATGGAAATAGTTTGCCAATCTGGAGAAGCAGTGTAGCAAAACTTTTTTTCACTGTTTATAAACATTCATAGAGCTATGAATACAACATAAAATACTCAAAAGTTTGTCTCTTTGGATCTGTAAAAAACGAGAGAAAGGAAGATATGTTGACCTTTTTTATAAAGAAAACTACAGTGACGGTCAATATGAGAAAAATATTCGAATTTTGAGGAAATCTAGCATTTTTTCCCCAAATTTGAATATGGATGAGCAGATAACAAGTCATGATAGAACTGAAATATAAATTAAAAAATTATGTACCAAAACTTGCATGTTACAAAAAAATTATTTAACTTTGCTGAAAATTTTCTTAATGCCTTTCTGGTATTTAAAATGTATTAAAATTGAATATGGCAGATGATGTAGATACTTTGACAACAAAAACATCATCATACATTATTTAATTACAGTCATTTTCAGTGGTGACAATCTCCCCCCGCCCCCCCCCCAAAAAAAAAATCTTCATACATTAACATTGACCCCCCCCCCCTAAACAGAACTAATTGTAAAATATATTCTACTGATAATTTAATAATAGTATTCTTAAGTACTATCAAACAAACATGAAATAAAATTTAACAGCGTAATAAATAATGAAGATATTTTATTATTAGCAATCTGATTGTTTCCACATTTATAAGTCCTGACTGACAAGCCTTTGTTAATACGTTCACTAAGCTCCAGTTTTCACTGCAATACTAGCATTATTTTAATTAATATAATTCTAAAGATATAATGCAATATTAATGACTGAAGTAATGATTAATACTCTTAATAATTACATTCATATACGTAATCATTTTTTTTATGTTAAAAAATAAATTCTTTTTAACATTTAAAATAAAATATTGGAGAAAACAACATTACAATTTTGCCCATTTTTCCCGTTAGCCAAAGGATATGAAAATTTCAATTCGTCCCAACATCAATGCTTGTGTCTTGCTTTTCCCAGGACATGAGGATCATCACTCTTGAAAGGCAGTACCTTGTTTCTCGAGATCAGTATGATAGCTTGACATATTACACTTAATGATTCATTTTTAAATAATTTAATAACAAATAAATACAATATAAACTTAAAGAAATTATTTTTATAAAAAATTTTAATCTACACATATTATAAAAAATATAAAATATGTCCCTTCTAAGCATTGACTAATAGATGTTTTCTGAACCGTTAGTCTTTGATAAACAGTTTCAATTTCAAAAATATTTAAAATTAGCTGGAGGATTATGTTATACGCCATTTGGGTAAAAATATGCATTTCTGAAGACATTACAAAACTTTTTATATGTTCCTCGGTCCTATAAGTTATTTTTATTGAAGCAGTCTTCATGCTCTGATATGCGGCGGGAGGGAATCATTTTAGTACAACCAAAAGTACCGTGTTTCAAATTTGTAAAAATTTGGCACTTAACACAGTGCCTGAAATAATGTGCGATTTCGATCTAACCGCACATCACTTCGGGCACTATGTTAAAAGCGAAAAATTTCCAAATTTTAAACTCTCATAACACAGTGAGTTTTGGTCGTGCAAAAATGATTTTTTTTTTCATTTGATATATCAGAACTTCAGGATTGTTTTACCAAATATAACTTATAGGACCCATAGGCTGTATAAAAGGTTAATTTTTATAACTTATTCATCAGAATTGCATTTTTTGATCCAAATTGTGTCCAACATAATTCTTTAGTTAATTTTAAATACCTTTGCAACTGGAACTATATGCCTAAGACTAATGATTAAGAAATTATCCATTGGTTGACGTTTCGAAAAAACACACTGTATGTTAACAAATATAGAAAACATATTCTGGAAAAAATGGAAAGGAAAAAAAATCTATAAAACAAATTAGATAAACGTTTGAAAACAAGTAGAAGTAAATTAAAATAATGATAAACTTCATTTTTTTCTTTCTGCAGACTATGCGGTTTAACATATGAAAACCATATTTTTTTCATTATTTTGCGTAAAAGAATACACCAATCTGAAATATATTATTATGTTGGAAAAAGTACTTTCAGAAATGTGAGCTACAAGTTTTAAAAAATCCATGACGGTTCGGCATACAGGCACAGGTAGATATCGAAGACTCAGACTGTTAGACGCCTGTTTGTTGGGAAATGAAGAAGAAACGACCTTTTTGTCATGATGCGGCAGGTGGGACCGCCCACTTCAAAATATAACTGTGTGTGTGTATGCAGAACCAACAGGGATTTTTTTTTTTTTTGCTATAAAGGGTTGGTATTATAAAAAACTTGTCAATATAAAAGTTGTAGATAATATTAAGAGGATTTATAATAAATTTAAGCGGATTTGATATCTTGTGAATTGACGAAGTTATGAATTTTTTTTCTTCTTAACCCCCCCCCCCCCCTTTTTTCCCCTCCTTGGGGCCATTTTTAATGATATCAAAAATCTGTCATACATAAATTTCCGGCCCTATTCCTAGAAGTAATGATAACTTTAAACGGATTTGATACGTATTATAATTAAGAAGTTATGGTGTTTTTTCTGTTTTCACAAAAACCCTCCCCATTTCCACCCCCTTGGTCCAACTTTGCCCATTAACGAACTTGACAAAGATTTTATATATCAGTTTGGAAGAGATTTGTGCAGAATTATTGAAGTTATCGTGTCCATAAAAAAATGATATAGATAGATTAAGTTTTGAACTGGAGGTGGCTTTGAGTTCTGGGAGTCATGATCAGCAAAAATTTTTCCGAAATTCCTACGTAGGGGAGAATGTAATAGGTATTATTTCTTACAAAATCTACCTAAAATGCAATTTTTAAGCCACTGAAGTTGTCATATATTCAGAAAAATTATTAAAACTCTTGATTGATTAAACTTTTTTCCCCTCTCTTTGAGAGAGAAGACTAGATGTTTCCAGAATTATCTGACAAAATTTAAATCATTTTTTTTCACATATTTGGTTGCATGTAGGTAAAACTAAGTTATAATATTTTGCCTAAATATGAGTTATGCTTTATAAATTTTTAAATATGGAAAGAATTGTTTTAGAGATTCTAAGAAGACGGGTTGATGATGTCAAAAGGATTGCCAAATAATGAGGAACATCATTGAGTATCTTTTGAAAGGTGCCAGAAAAGGGGGAAAAATCGCCTGATTAGGGATGCCAAGTCACAGGAGCAGTTTAAAAGGAACGTGTTTCCTGTTTTTCGGTATCATTGCATAGCCGCGGAAAAACGAGTAGCTGAATGGAGCAGGCACAAATCGAGGAACGTGCAAGTTAAAAGAGATCATTAGAAAAATCAAGAATTTTGTTAATAGTGGAAAAAAAAGGGGGGAATATTAAGGGTTTAAAAATTTCCACCTCCCCCCCCAAAAAAATGTACTTTTTCTCTAAATTTCCCCCCCAAAGTAAATTGTATAACGCAATTTGCGTCACCAAACCCCTCTCTGGACACCCCTGGTCATAACATAGTGCAGCACCCAACAATTTTCAGATTGTCATACGATTTTCTAGGTATAAAGCCATTAGGAAATGTGTATTTTGTCAAAATAAGAAAAAGAATTTTCTAAGTAAGACAAAATACCAAAATATATAAATAACTGCAAATTACACAATGTGGTGAAATATAAATGAAAATAAAAAAAATAATTTCAGTTTTGAAGAACATACAAAAAGATAGATTTCTACTTTATTAAAAAATTCAAGCTTTACACATTGGCAGCACCGCAGCAACTCTATTTGGCACTTGGTGCAAAACACCTTGTTTGTTTTTCTATCGATCATCAGTGCATTAGTAGTAGTACATGGCAGCCCTCATGAAGCCTGTCAGTGCCTATCTTAACTGATGTCGTCTGGTGTGGGGGCACTACCCTTGCTGCGGCTCTGCATGTTAGTACATATTCAGATCAGATTCTGCAAGAAGTGTTCAATTTTCAATTTTAATGTAGCATTCAATATGGTTAATATAATATTTATTATTAGTAATATACTACATTCACTATACTATAATAAGTTTTAAATAGTTTATTCCATAAACCTCTTTCTCCTGGCTACAGTTTTGGAAAATTCTAAATTTGAGGGTAGGGGACATTTTGTCTAATGAGCCTATTATAACTAAAAATATTGTCTATATCCACCGATATGAAGACAAAAATTCTTGAAAGTGTGAACAAGCATCATATAGCAAAATGTGAAAATTCTAAAATGTTTTAAAAACACCAAAAAGCAGTCTTCTCATGATCATAAAAAATCAGGATGCCATAATGAAAACAAAAGAATCTACACCACCAAACCAACTGCATAACAAAAAGGCTAAATATCCTCTATTGAAGAAGGCTTGTTGAAATGGTATTCCAACATTGTTTTTCATTTTTATTATATGTATATTATTTTAATATATGTAATTAAATAGAAAATCCTAAATTTTTAGCCATTTATTATTATCAAATTTGGTATCTCAATAGCTCTTTAAAAGCTATGTGCAAATTTTATTTTTAAATTCTAATCACTTTTATTAATTTAATAATTATTCAAAATCATTTTATGGAACCAGTATATTTTTCCTTTTCACCAACAAACACCCATGAAGAAAGCCTGTACAACTTTTTTTAGAGAGATGAAAACAGTCACATAGACGACCTACGAAAGTGACAACAGGAGAGATGAAATATTTCATCATCCAGCCAACAGCCAATTAACAGATTTTTAGAGGCTCTAGCAACGACACAGGAGCGGAAGAGATCTCTTCACGAACAAAATTATAGTCAGTTACATAGAATTGCTGAATGAGACTGGTGAAAAAAAAGATTTTGTGAAGATTTAAAGGATGCCTGATCCTCTGGCAAATGCACTGGAAACCTTGTGAGGGCGGCTGGCTTTTGCTGCACATCTTATCAAAGCAATTTCCATGACGACCAAGAAATGGGCGAGCCAACAAAATAAAACATTCCATATATCGTATGCTGGTTTCCATTATATTAATTTTAATTTACATATTTTTTTTATTTCTATTTATTTTTAAATTTTAATTTTTTTAGCTACCAATTTTATCATCTCTCAGTATTATATAATGTAATTTTTTTAATGTCTATTTTGTCAATAATTAATGAGAATTCTTTAAAATTGTTTCACAATGATTTTTTTAAAATTATTATTTTACACAATTCACACCTCATCTCTTATCTACACTAAGTTTTTACCAGGGCTGTGGAGTCGGTGGGAAAAGTGACCAACTCTGACTCCTGAAATTTTAAAGGAACCTACTCCAATATGGCTAAAGTACTAGTATTGCCTGTTGATTCCTAGTAGTATTCAGATTGCTTCATTGCTGTCATTTGTTTTGAAATAGTAGCTTTATTAAATTTGTCATTAAATAAAAGGAAATATTACTATTTAAAAAAGTGGAAGCAATCAAGTAATTGGTATATATATATATTAAAGAAAAAAAACTCAACACTGCAACCAACTGGCACATTCCTGTTTGACCTTTAAGCATATAATGTGCATATCGACAGATAATTTTTTTTTTTGTTGTTACATTTCTTTGAATGAATCATGGGTATAAGCTGTGATAGGTAGTCAAGACCAGGACCCAGTTACTGCAGTAGAAAATGTTTCATTTTTTTAACACTCTTAAAATGTCTGTGGAACCTTGCCCCTGCCTTAATTGGCTCTGGTCAAGACTGCAAATATTTTGAACACCCCTCCCCCTCCTCCTCCTCCTCTCAGATACTCTATGCACACTCACACAAAAACACAATGTGCATTAAATTATATATGTGGTAGAATGTAATTATGTCAAAACTCTGCAAAAATTTTATGCAAAATATTTATATGCATGTAAATTGCAATTGAAAAAGTTAATTTGGAGCTACTATATAGACACAACAGTTGAAATCTAATATATCTCCAAAATTTACTTTGAACAGCACACACAAAGATCTATCAGTTGAATCCAAACAACATATATTATGTTGGTATTGGTATGTCAATTTAAAACTATAACCAAACTAATTTATGCCAAATATGAGAGAGGGAGGGGCAATATCAATTATATATTATAGGGAAAAAAAATAGGCAAAAGGATGTTTAATTTTGGTTTTATATCCATACCCACTGACCAAAAAAAATAAAAAGCGAAAACTTTACAATTTAAGCATCATTTGGGGTCTCCAGAACTCTAAAAATTACGAGGGAACGCAAGAAAAATAAAAGCAAAAATTTTATTATTTTGACATTAATTCTGTTCTCACGGCTTCGTAAAAAAATGGTAAAATTTTTATATTTTCAGCATTATTAATTGTACAATTTTGGGTCTTGCTTTTATTTTTCTTGTGTTTCCTCGTAATGGAAATTTTACTATTTCAAATCCCACTGGCTTGGAAAATAAAATGCAAAAAGTTGCAATAAATTTTGTATCTTCCAGACCCAAAAAATGCCGATATAAGAAAAGAAAAATAAAGACGAAAATTTTACTATTTCGGAAATAATTCAGGGATTTGCAGATTTAAAAGAAAATAATGATTTTTTTTTTTTTTTTTTTTTTGGGGGGGGGGGGGGGGGGGGCAGTCCTGTGCACACAAAAAAAAGAGAAAATTTACAATTTCAGCATTACTCCTGGTACCATGGTTTATGTATCAGAACACAAATTTTTCCCCATTCACTCTCTATTCCTCTGAATGATTTCTAAAGTCAATGCCGAAAACCGTACCTTAAGTATTTTCCCCATTTATATCTCCCTCTTAGTTGTGTTTCCAAGATCTCACCTGTCCCACAGACCTGAAGAATCTGAGGGAAAATAAGAAAAAAAGGGGAAAAAGGTTTGTATTACAGTGATTTTAGAGTTCTGTAGACTCCTAAAATAACAGAAATTTTCAATTTTTGCGAGTTCCACCCCCCCCCCCCAACAAAGAGAACTATATAGGGAATATACTAAATATAAAATATCAACTACAGTTTTCAATTAAAGCCAGTTTTCATATAAACTGTACACTGGACAGTATATTGAGCCTGTTTAACCTGGATTGCCTGGTATATATAGTCCAAAAATAATAATTCAGTTTATAAATTTAAAATTGCATAGAATTGGTTTAATTTCACTTTAAACTATCTAAAAAACAGGGTGTTTTTTAGGGACTCTGACTCCACAGCCCTGGTTTTTACAAAATTTGAAATATTGTGATGATTTTAAAACATATAGGGAAGTTGCAATCAGCTGATCAACTATTGTACTTCTCTTGGAGGTCAGGGTAGTTAAACCAATCAGAACTGCCTATTTGTAGTGTGCGACCTCCAACATGACGTCTATTGCAACTGCCCTATGAAGGATATGCTCATAAAATATAAACAAAAATTGATAAAACAAAGAATTTAATTTTCAAACTGTTCTGGCAAATCTGAAAAAAAAAATAAATAAATAAATATATACAGTAGACTCGCTCAAATCTGCCACCCTAAATCCGCACACATTGCAGATGTAAACAATGAAACTTACAGTTAAGATGTAGGAGAAAAATTCAAGACTCTGAATTTTTTTATATCATTCCATGCACATTTTAATATATGTAATTTTTGTTAATATGGGTGAACACATGTTTTCTCATTAAGGAAGTATAACTTTATTTCTGAAAAAATCAAAGACAGTGCTGATCTCAGTGGTGTGATCACGATCTTTTTACCAAATACATGTCTGTGTTAATCAAGCATTTTTGGATATTAAGTTTGGCTATGCATGAAATAAAATTTTATTTTAATGATTTTTATGTGAATTATTAGTGTACCTTTATAAGGCAAGTTTCATTGAATAATTTAAAAAAAAAAATGCTCATCATTATTATACCTATTTAGTTACGCATTCTTTGCTTGACCTTTACCTTTAAAATTTTAATCCTGTTTCAAATTTTCTTAATTTTTATTAATCTTATTACTGAATTATTTTAATATTTT